>OZ030008.1:103841969-104461969 GCA_964023405.1 Apodemus agrarius | reverse complement strand
GATAAAAAACAATAACTGTTTGGTGCTTCTGCCTTGAACCCACTGGGATCAGTGAGTAACATCTTAATGCGAGAAAAGAAGGGTCTGGAAGTGACATATACATACATGCAAGTTAGCCATTGAATGCTTGCCCAAAGTAGTATATATGCTTGACACTTCTCAAGTACATGTTGGGACACATGTCAAATTTTACAAAAATCCCACAGTAATTTTGGTATGTTAATTAATACTTGAATTCAAAGAGAAATTACTTGTTCATCAAGACTTTCAACTCTCTAGAGCAGGAATAGTGTTCATTGAACCAGCACCTCTACTCACTAAGAGGAATGTGTATCAGAGCCACTAGCCACTGGGAGTCAGCCATCTCGCTAGATGAGATCCTGTGTCTACAACATCCACGCGTTCTGAATGGTGATTATCACTGGATGCTGTTTTATTGGCTGAACAGTTGTTGGAAGTTGTCTGGGAAGGGGAAAGGTTACAGCCAGCAGCTTTCCTACTTCCCTAAAGCTCTGTAATAGCTACACCAGAGCCCGGATCTGGAGAAGGGACACAGAGTCATGCATCACATGGTTCTATAAGGAGGAGGCTGGCTGACACAGCCAAGCATAGGGAATAGTTTAGTAACCTGGGATTCAGCGGGTTGGGTTCTGCAGCTCTCTTCTCAATACTGCTCTTGGCAGTCTAGCTCCTTGTGTGTTCTGTGCATATGCATACCCCTCTCAACACAATCCACCCAATAACCGCCAACTTCCACCTGCATCCTGCTACATCTTTACTCCTCTAAGGGTAATGATAGGATCCCACTTCCCTAACAAAGTCAAAGCTAGAATAGTTCCTATTCAATCAGAAGCATTCTAGGAAGGGGGCCACACAGCAGGAGAAGGACGTGTGATCTAATTTAGCTATCAGAATAAAGACCTTACCCTTTAGAAGCTGACCTCTCCTTCCTTTAGAACACATAAAGGGACTCTGGGCTGTAACGTGGGTCCTTGTTCAGGGAGATCTTTTCTATGGCTTTCCTTTAAATTAAAATGCCTTATTATTCCTGAAAATTTTGTGTGGGCTTTTAATTTAACTCCTTGGCTAAGAAGATGAGAACCTGGAAACACCTGACCTTGGCCAGCAGTAGCGGTTTATTGAATTCTTTTTGTAAAAATACTTCACTGATTCTCCTTCAGCATTATCTAGATCAGCCCGAAGCCAAAAATTTATCCTGAGCGTAGGGTGAGGTTGGTCTGGAAGACTTTGTACACGCATTTGAACACCAACAAGTCCCACCCACTTTCAGGGCCACGTCTCTTCATAATTACCTATTTGAGACTGAGCAACCATCGTTGAGTTCCGATCACAAAGTGGGGAAAACGGAAGTCCCAGTTCCGCTTCTTTGTCTCCCTGGGGAAAGAAGGATGCACTGCTAGAATCAAGTTGGAGAATTTAAGAAAATGTAAGGCTTACGTAGAGTGACTTAAAACAACCACTTTTTTTAAAACAGTAATACCTACATACTTATTTATATCATTAAAGCCTAAACCTATATAGCTTATCTTCAATAGTTTTCTCCTGATGGATTTCCTAGTGCTAATTCATCTCTAAAATCTTTGTAATATCCCAACCCATTGACTCTAAAGAGACAAACATTTCAGTTTTCTGAAGCCCCTATGGATTATTCATTTCAATGCATTATTAGGAATTTAATTGACCACACAGTTGATGGACTTTCCTTCATTTTTTTTTTAGATTTTTCTTCACAAAGTTTTAAAGAGCACAATTTTATGCTGACTGTTTTTTCAAATGAAAGATGCATGAGTAGTTTGAAATCTCTTTCTTCTCAATGACTAAGATTTATTAAATGTCTCACTACAAATAATGATTTTATGGTTTAGAATACAGTTCAATATTATCATTAGTTAATTTTGAATAACAATATCTTTAAGTGTTTATATTAAAATATAATGGCACTATCATTGTTTAAAATAGAAATGACAGATGGCATTTGACTGATATTATTGATTGAATATCTGCTATTTATAGCTTAAGAACACTCCAACATGTCTATTTCTTTAAGACTCATTAGGTCTACTTCTTTATTATATGGTTCTTTGAAGGACTGAAAAGCATTATTTAAAGGGACCTTGATGTTAATGCTCCTGTACGCTCCATTTTAAAGACTGCATTGGGACATTTTCCTCTAAGACTTAAACATTTGACACTGACATCCAGATCTGGCCTTCCTGTGGATGGACTTGGGGGTTTAATTTTTTTTATGCTTCCTGTACCTTCTAATTAATTTAGAATACAAAATTCCCGTCGCTAAAAGCCTTGGATGCTAAAATGCATTAATTATTCAATTCTCTTATAAATATTTCAAAGTGTTATTTATTTTTTGGAATGAATAAAGGCCATGGGTACCAGGTCAGCAGCAGGGGGCTCTGAGCCAGACCGTGGCGCAGGAGGAGATGTGCAAAGGGAAACTGTTACCTCAGTGGAAGCTTGACCCACTTTACAGGGTCCTCATCCTCCCAAGGCAGCAGACACTGACTTTTCCTTGGGCATTCTACATAACAACGACTTTACATTTTTCTCGAAAGTTGTGTATCCTGCTCAAAGTACTTTATTTAAGAGACCAGAAATAGTTTTTAGAGTCAACAACTTACTAAACCTAATAAATGTATTCCCTGGTGTTTTCATTGATGTATGAAAGTGGTAAGAGAAAACACTACACTCAGTTACCCAGTGGGTCTCTGCGATGTCCTTGGTCTGGGCGTTGTTGTTCTGAGAATGACCTACAGGTGCCGAGGCAGCAGAACAGCCCCATCACAGACCCCAGGAGGGCCCGGTGTCCAGTGTCTGACAGCCCACAGCTGTCTCAAAGTTCCCATGCAGCTTGTCAAGTTTTCTTCTTTAAATGGGTGTGGCAAACAGCTAGTGATTGTTTTTCTGCTTTTCAAACAGAGTAAAAGGTTCTGACAGCTATCAGCAGCGACGTGTCAATCCAAGGCTTTATTTCTTTAAATTTCACTAAAACTGAAACAATTTCTATGGCTACATAAACAAAATGACCGAAAAGAGAATGGAGCACAGAAGTCTGGGGAACCTTTTTCCACTGAGCTCTGGATGTAAATTAGCATTCAGACCACTGTCAGGACCCAGTGATGGGGGTGACAGAGCCCTGGATCTGTAGACAAGCTGAGATGGAGGCGGGATAGTGCACCTACTCAGCCATCTCTGGACAGCTTGCGTAAGGAATGTCTGACATGTGGCTGTGTTCGTTTATTCCTTCTAAAAACGACCCTCAGAAATTCTCACAGTCGCCCAGATTACATGTTTGATGGCTATAGGAATGTCACATCTATATTCAGTTGTATTTATGGTAGAATGAAATAGTGTGTTTTCACTGTAAGCCATCTTACCAAATATTAGAATTGCATGTGTAACTACTGTTTACAGCACTTTTGCAACTCTTAGAACTTGCTTCGATTTTTAACATTTTGAGCTATAGTTCTTTACATTCGTTTGATTTGGGAGGTTATGTCTGTAATTTTCATTGGCACCCAGATCTTTGCTGAAATGGATTGACTGAGTGTATTTTTCATAGTGTGTGAGTTCTAGGTCAGAATGTGCTACACTGTGAGACACTCTCTCAAATGTAAACAAAAAGCAAAGACAATCAAGAATCGAAAACAACTCTTTCTAAATTAATTGAAGGTTGAATTATAAACATCTACCATTTTATATGTAAAGTTATCCATGAAATAGTCCACTTTAACGTGTTTTTCTATGTATTTCTTGAATTTTGCCAGAAATATTTTCCATGTAAATCTTCAATTTTATCTGAAAATGTTTATAATTCCGCCTTCAATCAACTTAGAATTATCTTTGTGCCTATCACTTTATCTGTATAATTTCCATGATAATCTTTAATTTTAACACATTTTTCTATCTATTCAATTTTATCAGAAATATTTTCCATGTAAATCATCAAGTTTATCATAAATGTTTATAATTCCGCTTTCAATCAACTTAGGAATACTTTTATGACTACCATTATTATATCTATTTTAAAATTTCCATCATAATCTTCAATTCTAACAAGTTTAAAATTTTTAACATCTAAAATTTTTCTACATTTTTGTCAGAAATATTTCCCATGTAAATCTTCAATTCTATCATAAAATGTTTCTATTTCATATTTCAATCAATTCAGAAATGTTTTACATGTCTTCCACTTTTTAATTTTCCATGAAAATTATCAATTTTAAGGTGTTTTTCTATGTATCTCTTCTATTTTATCTGAAATATTTTCCATGTAAAACTTTAATTTTATCATGGAGTGTTTTTACTTCCCTTTTCAAAAAAAAGAAGAATAAGAAGAATCGAAAACAAGAATGCTAGGTGAAGAAATTTTAACAGTAGGGGGATGGGATGTCAGCCACTGACCTCAAAGGGTGTGTGTGGCCACTTACCCATCAATAAGAACAAAATCTCATCTTTAAAAAAGGGTGGATTTGCTCACTGCCCCACCACTTTCTCATTGTTGCATTTGCATTGTGGAAAGTCTCGCCCAGCTTATTTGCTTTGGTGTCTACGAAGAAAACCACAGGAGGACACGTGTAGGCTTGTTTCTGGAATCGCTGTCAGATCGCACTGATCTGTTCCCTGTCTGTATGCCCGTCACAGTCTGGTCATTTCTACATTACGAAATGCTAATTATGTAATATGGGACAGTGGGTGCTCCAGCTTTCTTGTCTTTTGCAGAATAGCCAAGGCTATTTTAGATTTGTACATTTCCAGTTGTATTAGAGGATGAGAATTCCAGCTTCTGCAAAGAGTTCTGCTAAGATCTTTGTAACACAATCGCAGACTTATGAATCAGTTTTGAAAGGACTTACGTCTCAGCAATAGTGAAATTGTTAATCCATTGTTCTGCCTAGCATTTGTCAACTAGACACAAGTTTTGGTAACCTGGGAAGAGCAAACTGCAATTGAGATGTCTCCATTAGTCTGACCTGTTTGCAACATTGTGGAGTGATTTCTTGATTAATGCCTGACATAGGAGGGCCCAGCCCCAAAAGCAAGCTGAGCAAGTTATGCAGAACAATCTCGTAAGGAGTGCCCTATACTATCCTGCTTCAGTTTCTGCCCTGGCTTTCCTTGACAATGACTGCAACTTGCAAAATATAAAGAACGCTTTCCTCCACAGAAAACAAACTGTAGCACTCATTAACATGGACTATCTGACTATTTACACACACACACACACACACACACACACACACACACAATTTAATTATATATCTAATTTAATTATATATAACTTAATTATAAATATATATGTAAAATTAAAAATGTGGTTTTGCATGCATTTAGCTACACGTAACCTTAATATTTTGTTTGACGCTCTCACAAATGACGATGTCGTAAACTTATCTTTTTGTAACCAAACTGTGCTTATTTGTCACTAGACACGGATCTCTGTGTCAGCCTTGTCTGTCCTTCAGGAGGCGGACAGGGGAAAACGGACACGTGTTTGTGAATGGCTAAAGGGCGTGGTGGTGTAATAGCACCCTGGGCCTTTCACATCCATCCGTACAGTAGGAATCGGGCTCTAGACCAGGCACCTGTTCTTGTGTTTCCTCTTCTCCTCTCCCAGGGAGATATGAAGGAGATCCTTTGTGAGAGGCACATTCCCATAAAGACGTTGTCACAGCCAGAAAGGTTAAACTTAATCTTCCAATTGTTTTCTGCTTGTGTACAGAACTACAGTTGATCCTACAGCCCTGTGAGACCACGTGTTGGTTTGACCCGCCCTCTTGCATCTATTTTTCCACTTTATGTACTATTTCCTCTTAGTACTTCTTTGTACTGAGGACTTCATATGAGACATTTAACAGAAACAGTTGATAGTCTGACTTTAGCATAACAATTTTTTTTTTTTGTATTTCACCTTACAGTATTACATTAGCTATGACCCTTTGATCCATTATTAGGCTGTGAAACATTTCCTAATTAGTTTTCTGGGAGTTTGGGTAACTAAAGTGCTGAATTTTGTCAAGTGCATTCTTGGAATCTATTGATATGACAATGTGATTTTCCCCTTTTATTCTTTTAATATAGTTTGGTATAATTAAAAAATATTCGACATGAATGCTCAAGTCATGCTATGTATTCTTTTATAATGTTATGGATTTGACTTGCTAATATTTTAAGAGTTTCCCCATCTAGATACATGACAGATATGAGTTATAATTTCCTTTATTTGAAACATCTTTGTCAGGTTTTATGAGCGATATACTGCTAATTTTCTTCTTCCTCTATCACGAAAATTTTGTGTCTTAAAATTATTATTTCTGTCTTAAAATTCTTAAGAAAATTGGTATCTCTCAACTGAATCAAATAATGGAAATTGAAATTAAAATTAAAGATTGGAGCTATCTAGTCCTGTGTTTAAGTTTTTTTAAGAATTGATTAGTTTTATGAGTATGGGTGTTTTACCTGCATGTATGTCTTTGCACTGACTGCATGTGTGCCTGATGCCCATGAAATCCAAAAGAGGACATCAGATCCTCTGGGACTGGAGTTATAGATAGTGTGTGTTGCCATGTAGGTGCTGAGAATTGAATCCAGATTCTTGTGTTCTGGAAAAGCAGCCAGTGCTCTTAACTGTTGAACCATCTCACTGCTCCAAATCCTGGGTTTTCCTATGTGGAATTGTATTATAAATTCAATTAAAACATGAGTATATGAATATTCATTGTAGCTTTGTCTTATGTCTAGGTTAGTAATTTATATCTTTCTCAAAGATTTAGGCAGTTTTATTTATCATCAATATTATTCATATAAATTGTTCATAGCCTTTTGTATCCTTTTGACATATGTAATCCCTCCCTCCTTTTGATCTTGCATGTCATTCAGGCTGTCAGTTTTTGATCTCTGCTCTGGTTCTTATTTTCTTTGCTTTCTTCCATTGATTTTTATTTTTATAGTTATTACCTCCTCCTATCAACTTATTTTAGTTCCATTTTCTTACATTTCACTTACATTCGAAAGACAGAATCATAGCAGTGGTTTTTAAATAAGAGAAATCCCAGCACTTGGGAGGCAGAGGCAGAGGCAGGCAGATTTCTGTGTTTAAGAGAGAGAGAGAGAGAGAGAGAGAGAGAGAGAGAGAATATCCCATCTCGAAGTACAGGCTTAATTGACCCCAAGCAGATTTCCGTGTGTTGAGTTTTTATGGTCATTCAACTCAAAATATTTAAAAGTTTTTCACACCTATGTAATAGAAGTTTACAATACTGTGGACACTGAAGTTTAGGGCAGATTTCGGGTTCATAGTCTTTATCCAGGAGCTGACACGCTCCACCTCCACCTAGAGCCTGCAGAGCCACTTGTGTGTCTTACCTGTTTTATCTGACCACTACTGAATTCCATCCTTTATGATAAAATTCTAATTGTCAGTATATATAGTAGCAGCTCTTAGTTCTATAGATTAACAAATCACCAACTCTAGAATGTGTCATAGGAACTGAATTTGTAACTAGTTGGTCAGAAATCAACATTTCTATGTCCTATGGTTCCACTCGGGTCTGCAGTCTGAAGTGGAGCTCATCATTTGAAAGACGGAGCCTTTATTGTGGAGTTTGAAGCCAACTTTGAATGAATACCATTTTTATTATATGATCACAACTTTGAATGCAAAGATTTTAGAAAGAAAAGGGACACTATGTAGGAAGTAACTTGTAAAGAAATACCTACACCAGAGAACAGGGGTCTCCTCTCCATCAGGTTTGTATTTGTCAATTCAGTTAGGCAGGTGTCTGCTCTGCCACATTTTCCTCAGCCTCCCTTGCAGCTATGTATGGGGATAAATATTGAGCAGGAGGATACACATCAAGGTGTGTGTGTCCCCGCGCCCCCCATCCTCTAGCTCTTCTCATTGTGCAAGCTATTTATGCTCTCTAACTTAACCTCTTAGTAACAGAGTAATTCTAACCTGCTTTTCTATTGCTTTTCTCCTGACTGCCACATCCTCCTATTTAAGACATTACTCCTTTTTAAAGACATTTAATACCATTTTACTTACCTAAAATCCTGGTAGATTTCCCCCAAGCCTCCTAACTATGTGCTATGACTAAATGGAAATATAAGTACGAGGCCCTGGTTCTGCTGAGGAAAGTTTTCTCAATATTCACAGTCGCTGTTTCCAAAACAGAGTGAAAAATGCACCTGCAGGAAAAACTCCTCCATTAGGGCCATGGTCCACCTGTAGTGCAGCTTCCAGGGTTTGGCTGGGTGGCTGATGTCGGCTGCATGGAGTATCAGGGACATAGTTTTGGCTCTGTCAATCCTGCCAAACCAAAGACAAGCTCAAATTACCAGAACGAAAATAATCACCTAGTGTTTTCTAGGCCCAAACACACAGAACCCCAACATGACAAAAGAAAACAACCTACCCTTCAGGCTGCTGCAAGCTGTTTCTTATGTTTTTAATTTGTTGGAAATGGCCTGACATGTCTGTCGCCAAGACCATTTCAATCACTAAGTTCCGAAGATCCCTGCGGAGGCATCAGAGGGAGAGTGGTTCCTTTTGAGTTTTCCTTAGCTTAGAGAGGGACATTTCTGTAAATACGATCATACCATCTTCCCTAACAACTATCATCACAGAGCTATCACCTCTGAAATACAATAGTGTTCACAAAAGTTGGCCATTACTTTAATCATTGGCATTCATGAGTTGAGTAAGTGGTGCCCTTTCATAATCTCCTTAAAAATAAGATGTATTTCCTTCACAAGCCAAGTTTCTTCCCATCTCATAATTGCTAAGTCTTGGGGTTTTTTTTTCTACCTAAAAATCATCATTGGCCATTTTAATTACATATATGGCATGTTTGTATGTGTATTTCTGTGTGCGCATATGCATAGAGATGTGCCTGCACATGTGTGCATGTTCGTGTGGAGACGAGAAGTCAAACTCAGGGGTACTGAACGCAGTTTTTAAATATCATGGTTTTTCACTGACTTGGGGCTTGGCTATTAGGCTAGGCTGACTGGCCACCAAATCCCAGCGATCTCCCTGTCTCTGCTTCTCCAGGAATGAGAGTAACAGCATGTTCTGCCGGCCGGGTATGTTCACATGGGTTACTGCCTTAAACCTATGTCCCTGTACTTGTCCGGCACGAACTCTAGTAAGAGCGTCACCTTTGCTCCTAAATATAATTTTGGATGCTTTAGAAGTAAGGCTTGAAGTCAGTGGCACTGGAAAATATTCTAAACTTCTGTGGCCAACAAAACTGTTTGAAGAGGATGAGTTCTCAGGGTCGCTCTTGCCCTTTGCTCTTTTTATGTCTTTTAAATGAAATTACGTTTAATAGAACCAGAATTACTTATCCCGTCTATGTGTGGACTTAGGACTATGTAGTAATTCCTCTGTCAGTACGCTAAACATTTAATTCCTGTGGTTAGACCTGCAAAGGATTATTAATGTTTCCCTCCAGAGAATATTTTATTTGCTCAGTCAGGCAGCTAAGATGGGACTGGTTGTAAAATTCAGCCGGAATTTCCATTCCAAAAGCTGACCCTTGGTCACACCACAGTAGCCAGCACCCACCACAAGCACCTCAGAGAAGTCCAGATGCTAGTGAGAGGGTATACGTCTAGAACCCAATCCTGTGCAACAGCCATATCCATTGGCACTGTTTGCACTTTTAAGCAAGATTCTGTCATGTGAATACAGTGGTCATATAACAGAGTCTATGACTGAATAACAGTCTCACTCTAAGTAGAAAACTGAGTCACCCTAGCAAAGGCTTCTATATAAGGATAAGAAGTTAATTATATTCTGTTCTCACTGTGGGGCCAGTATTATAAGTTAGGTCAAGGCTTTGACTTGAATATGATCCTGAATCAAATATTTTTTAGCCAGGCAGTGGTGGCGCACGCCTTTAATTCCAGCACTTGGGAGGCAGAGGCAAGCAGATCTCTGAGTTTGAGGCCAGCCTGGTCTACAGAGCAAGTTCTAGGACAGCCAGGGCTACAGAGAGAAACCCTGTCTCAACCCCATCCGCATCACAGTATCTTACATAAAAGATGATTCATTTTAAAAAGTAGCAACATATTAGGATTTGTTTTTGAAAATTGCAGGTGCTCAGTCCAACTTTATTTTATACAACAGTGACAAAGCCTCAGTGTTCTGCTGTCATTTATAAAACTGGGCAACCTGCTTAGAATAATTTACCAAGTTTGCAGAGAAATGCAGGAATTAAAGGTAGTTAATAACATTCTCAATTATAGTTTTCAATGAAATTTTAATAGAATCTGCATGAATATAGACTAGACACAATATTTGTTAAATAAGAGAGTTGAGACAAATTTTTCATAATCTGCAAATGTACTAAATATGCTATGTTTTTCATTTAAAGACTTAATAAATTCTAAGTTATGGTAATAGAGTAGGTGAAATATAATACAAGAGAAATACAACTTAATGTGTGAAATATTTTTATAAAAAGAGCAATACTTTTATTTGTAATAAAAGTAGTAAAAAGACTTGAGAGCAGAAAAATTACAGGTCTTTAACAAGATAACCAAATTTTAGTGGTAGGCAAACTTTTTATTGTTGTTATATTAGAAAATATGTGTATTTTGGTAGTTGGAAAGCACTGAATTTACTGAATTTTAGGATCTGTGTGATTATTGTACTATTTATTAGCACATCATATAAAAAAGTCCAACCAGGATGACTAAAGTTTATGAAGAGACACATAAATATTATCACAAAGAAAAAAACATACTGAAATAACAAGTCTTAGCTATGAGAGGGAAAAAAGATAATTTAAAGGTTAGACAGTGAAAGTTAATTTTACATATTTTATTCCTGGGAGACATATAAAATATTTTCCTCTTCACTCTGGGTCATTTTAGTGTAGTTGTAATTTTTTTCTCAAGTAGATAAAACCATTTATAGCAAAATACTAAGGAGAAAAATGTGCCTGATGCTAAAATTTTGTATTTATGCAAGACTACATAAAAAACAAACAAATACAACCAACCACAAAAGCAACAAAATCAACCCAAGCTCCACTACAGGCTGAATAATTATGTCCCCTTAGTCATTTGTGGTGTAACATAGGGCTTTACACATGTGCTTGGAGACTGGATTGATCTGCAGTTAGTTCCTGTCTCTCCAGCCACAGAGGTGGTGCCTGGACGGAGCCTGCAAGCGCTTCCTCCGACGTGGGAAGACCTGGGGCCTTCCTTTCTCTTCCTCGCTTTAACAACACAACTTACATTGTTCTCGGGTTCAGTTTCCTTTGGGCTTCCTCTGAAACTCACCTCCAGTCATCTTTAGATAAATTTACCAAAATATTCATTTCCTCCTCTTGCATAAGTCTGTAGGCTGCGCTGACGTGGTGGTTCTCGAGCACGGAGCGGTCATTGTACAGAATGGCAACATCTGATCTGAAATTAAGAGCAAACTCAGGATGAGAATGTGTTCAGACTTGGAGATTCCAATAATAAATAATCAAGCATAAGTCATCACACTGGTTAAAATCCCATTCTTGAACACTGAAAATCATGCAAATACTAAGTTACTTTTTGAAACTATATAATATTTTTATATTTGAAACAGACTTAACTGGTATACCATTTCAGGTTCACAGTAGAATTGCAGAAAATTCAGTTTCCCTTTACCCCGCCTGCTTCCACAGCAGGGATCCCTTGGAGGACCTCTTCTGCTGTGTTTTCTTTCTCCAAATGTCACAGAGTTTGCAGCATACAGCAGACATCTCCCCATATTGGCGCTTTTCGCCAACTAATATATGCTTGAGTTTCAATCAGGTTGCTTTCTTGTTTTTATTTTAAAACATCTTTTGTGTGTTTTAAATAACAGTCCTGTAATAACCATGTCTCATACATATCTTATCTGGTTTCACGCTGCTGAAGCAAGCAGGGTACTAGCAGGCATTTTGTACATGTTGGAGATGTATTTCCTGTAGTTCTGGAGGTGTGAGTGTTTGAGATGAGTGGTGTCACCTGGTCACCAGTAAAGTTCCCTCTTCCTGCAGGTTTGGGTATCACATCGAAGAAGGGCAGAGATATGCAGAGATCACCCAGAGGGCCCATTTACAATGGCAGTACATTTATGGAGGGGGAGCACTTATGACCTACATACAGTCAGGAGTCGCCTCTCCTAGCTTATTGCATGGGGATTTGATTTCCAGCCTATAAATTCTAGAAGACACAGTTAAACCATAACAATTTGTATCTAGTTTGTTTGTTTTTGCAGATGGATGTGAAGGTTTTCTAACACCATTTACTGAAAAGATTCTCTTTGTTCCAAAGCCCTAACTCCTTTGTCAAAGATCAGTTGACTAGGGGCTGGTGAGATGGTTCAGCAACTACAAAGCATTCCAGAAGACCCGAATTGAATTCCCAGAGCTAGTGTCTGGAGGCTCAGACTGCCTGCATTTCCTGGACCAGGAGACCTGACTGACTCTGCTGGCCCCTACTGGAACTAGCACACACACACGGCATACACATATACACATGTGGAATAAAGTAAATAAAATAAGTTGTTTTCAAATAAGCAACTGACTAAACATTTGGGTTCATTTCTGGACTTTCTAGACTGTTCCATCTGTCTGTCTAACTAACCCCACACTTTCTGATTCTTGCAGCTCTGTCGTCAACACTAAAGCACATATCTCACCTCAGAGAAGCTAAGAGTTTATTTTAGAGCCAACTATGAGTGATCAAGGTTCAAGAATACAGATTCGGGTTAGCCCCAGATTACATGTTTTAGCATCCTAGCAATTCTGTGTACCTGTATAGTGAAGAACAAAGAAAATTTAAAACTCAAGACGTTTTGAAAACACATTGATAGAAGCATCAGGCAGGTGGGGCATAGGAAAGCAGCTCTTGGACTCTAATGCCAGCTAATGGCACTCTCATCCCTTTGGTTGAGAAGAACTGGAAACGTGTCCGTTCCACAGGATTTAATATGGCTACATAGTTGTTAGATCACATACAGAAGAGGACGATAAATGGCTATGGAGGAGGCTTAAACTGGCCCAGTATAATCTGGCTCTGGACTCACAACCGTCTAACCTGTCCACCTTGCTGAGTGTCTAATCAGTTAATTAGCCTTGCAAAAGGCTGAGTGCAAGGTGTGGTTCTTTCCAGGAACTTTCACAGTTGTAAGCTTTGAGGTGAAGGGGAACAGTGGTTTAGGTTTATCTACTTCCGGGTTGTATTATCTATTCTGGAGCTCTTCTTTCTCCATACAATCTTTAAAAAATATACAAACAGACCAGGAGCTGGTTCTTTGAGAAAATCAACAAGATAGATAAACCCTTAGCCAGACTAACCAAAGGACACAGAGACAGTATACAAATTAACAAAATTAGAAATGAAAAGGGAGACATAACAACAGAAACTGAGGAAATTCAAAAGATCATCAGATCCTACTACAAAGGTCTATACTCAAAACAACTGGAGAATCTAGAGGAAATGGACAATTTCCTAGAGAGATACCAAATACCAAAATTAAATCAGCATCAAATAGATCAGCTAAATAGTCCCATAACCCCTAAAGAAATAGAAGGGGTTATAGAAAGCCTCCCAACCAAGAAAAGTACGGGACCAGATGGTTTTAGTGCAGAATTCTACCAGACCTTCAAAGAAGACTTAACACTAATACTTTTCAAACTATTCCACAAAATAGAGACAGAAGGGATACTGCCCAACTCATTCTTTGAAGCCACAATTACGCTAATACCTAAACCACAAAAAGATCCAACAAAGAAAGAGAACTACAGGCCAATTTCTCTTATGAATATCGATGCAAAAATACTAAATAAAATTCTTGCCAACCGAATCCAAGAGCACATCAAAACGATCATCCACCATGATCAAGTAGGCTTCATCCCAGGGATGCAGGGATGGTTCAATATACGGAAATCCATCAATGTAATCCACTACATAAACAAACTGAAAGAAAAAAACCACATGGTCATCTCATTAGATGCTGAAAAAGCATTCGACAAAATTCAGCATCCTTTCATGCTAAAAGTCTTAGAAAGAGCAGGAATTCAAGGCCCATACCTAAACATAGTAAAAGCAATCTACAGCAAACCAGTAGCCAACATCAAATAAATGGAGAGAAACTTGAAGCAATCCCACTAAAATCAGGGACTAGACAATGCTGCCCTCTCTATCCATATCTTTTCAATATAGTACTTGAAGTTCTAGCGAGAGCAATTAGACAACATAAGGAAGTCAAAGGGATACAAATTGGAAAGGAAGAAGTCAAACTATCATTATTTGCAGATGATATGATAGTTTATTTAAGTGACCCAAAAAACTCCACCAGAGAACTTCTACAGCTGATAAACAACTTCAGCAAAGTGGCAGGTTATAAAATTAACTCAAGCAAATCGGTAGCCTTCTTGTACTCAAAGGACAAGCAGGCTGAGAAAGAAGTTAGGGAAATAACACCCTTCACAATAGCCACAAACAACATAAAGTACCTTGGCGTAACTCTAACCAAACAAGCGAAAGATCTGTACGACAGGAACTTCAAGTCCTTGAAGAAAGAAATCGAAGAAGACCTCAGAAGATGGAAAAATATTTCTTGCTCCTGGATTAGCAGGATCAATATAGTAAAAATGGCCATCTTGCCAAAAGCAATATACAGATTCAATGCGATCCCCATCAAAATCCCAACTCAATTCTTTATAGATCTAGAAAGAGCAATTCTCAAATTCATCTGGAGCAACAAAAAACCCAGGATAGCTAAAACTATTCTCAACAATAAAAGGACATCTGGGGGAATCAATATCCCTGACCTTAAACAATACTACAGAGCAATTGTGTTAAAAACTGCATGGTATTGGTACAGCAACAGGCAAGTGGATCAATGGAATAGGATTGAAGACCCAGAAATTAACCCACAGACTTATGGTCACTTGATCTTTGATAAAGGAGTCACAACCATCCAGTGGAAAAAAGATAGCCTCTTCAACAAATGGTGCTGGTTCAACTGGAGGTCAACATGCAGAAGAATGCGAATTGACCCACTCTTATCTCTTTGCACTAAGATCAACTCCAAGTGGATCAAGGACCTCCACATAAAACCAGACACACTGAAATTATTAGAAAAGAAACTCGGGAAGACCCTGGAGGACATAGGCACAGGGGGAACGTTCCTGAACAGAACACCAATAGCTTATGCACTAAGATCAAGAATTGACAAATGGGACCTCATAAAATTACAAAGTTTCTCCAAGGCAAAGGACACTGTCAGAAGGACAAAATGACAACCAACAAAGTGGGAAAAGATCTTCACCAACCCCACATCCGACAGAGGGCTAATATCCAATATATACAAAGAACTCAAGAAGTTAGACCCCAAAGAACCAAATAACCCTATCAAAAAATGGGGTACAGAGCTAAACAAAGAATTTTCACCAGAAGAAATTCGGATGGCTGAGAAACACCTTAAGAGATGTTCAACATCATTAGTCATCAGAGAAATGCAAATCAAAACAACCCTGAGATTCTACCTCATGCCAGTCAGAATGGCTAAGATCAAAAACTCAAGAGACAACAAATGCTGGCGAGGATGTGGAGAAAGAGGAACACTCCTCCACTGTTGGTGGGATTGCAAAATGGTAAAACCACTCTGGAAATCAGTGTGGCGGTTCCTCAGAAAATTGGGCATGTCCCTTCCAGAGGACCCTGGCATACCACTCCTGGGCATATACCCAGAGGATTCCCCTGCATACAATAAAGACACATGCTCCACTATGTTTATAGCAGCCTTGTTTATAATAGCCAGAAATTGGAAGGAGCCCAAATATCCCTCAAAGGAGGAATGGATACAGAAAATGTGGTATATTTATACAATGAAATACTACTCAGCAATTAAAAATAATGAATTCATGCAATTTGTAGGTAAATGGTTAGACCTGGAAAATATCATCCTGAGTGAGCTAACCCAATCACAAAAGAATACACATGAAATGCAATCACTGATAAGTGGATATTAATGAGCCCAGAAGCCCTAAATACTCAAGGCACAATTAGCAAGTCAAATGATTCCCAAGAAGAAAGGCGAGCACCCTGGGCCTGTAAAGATTGGATCCAGTTTTGTAGAGAAACCATGGGGGGAGGGGGAATGATTGGGGAATAGTTGGGGGGGAGAGGAATTATGGAACATAGGGAGGGGGGAACTGGGAAAGGGGAAAGCCTTTGGAATGTAAACATAGAATATGGAAAATAAAAATTAAAAAAAAAACAAAAAAAAACAAAAAAAATATACAAACAAACAACCCCCCAAATAAACACAACACAACACAACAAAACAAAACAAAAACAAAAACCATATACACTAAAATATCCATTTGGGATTGCACCGGATCTATAAATATTGACTTGGGTTGTATAACACTTTGACCACATCAAACCTTTCTATCCATGAACATGATTTGCCTCTTCAGTGTGTCTCTTCTACCATAATCTTTTTTTCTATATTTTTAAAATTTGTTTTCAATACGTTCTGCTAAAGTTTCCTTTCCCAGTGCTGCTCCTCTCCACTCTTCCCAGTGGCTCTCTGGTCTTTAACAGCCACCACTCTGTTCATTTTTTTGTCAGAAAAAAGCAGACTTCCCAGGGATATAAATCAAGGCATAACAAGATGCAAGAAGACCAGGCACAAACACTCATAATCGAGACTGGGCAAGCCAACCAAGTGGGAGGAAAAGGGTCCCAAGACCAGACAAAAGAGTCAAAGACCCTCTCCCCCCATTCCCATGGCTAGGAGTCCCACAAAAACACCAGGGGAGCACTACAGCATATGTGTGGAGGACCTGACCCAGACACACCCAGGAACTGTTTCAGTCTCCGGGAGCATCTGGGAGCCTCCCTTCCATAGTTGGTGTCTGTGAGGTGTGTTCTCTTGATGTCCTCGATCCTACCGGCTTCTTCCACCAAAATTAAATGTTTTTTCCTCTTCTAGATTTTTCTACACATTTTGTTATATTTATACCAAGTGTTTCAGTTTGAGCATGCTAATGTAAATGGTATTATAGTCTCAAAGAGAAATTCCATCAGCTCGACTCTGGTCGATAGTAGAGCTATAGGCTCAGCGTGTCATGACCCACTGACTTTGTATCCTACAACCACACTGTATCACTTTAGCTGTAGGGTTTGCTTTAAGCTTCTTGGTTTGTCTTTTTTTTTTTCAAATATGTTATATAGCCATGTCACAGTGAACAAAGATAACGTTATTTCTTCCTTAATAGAAAAGTATCCCTATTTTCTTGTAGATGCTCATGTTTCCAAACTATTTACAAATCTTAAAAGGAAAAAAAAAAATAAGGCATGGATTTGCTACAGCGTGACTTTGTGAGATGATACATTGCTCAGTGGCTAGACTGATTAATATTATATAGAAGTTCATATACTTACCATCTCTGTATAATATTTAATGTCTACTCTTGGTCATTTCCCAGAAGGTAATACATTGTTATTAACGGCTGTCCCTTCGTTATACAATTCCTCCTGTTAGCTTCTTCCTCTCATCTAGGTGAGATTTGCAGGTCCTTTGACCAAGAGCTCTTAACTGCACCCTCTGCACCCAGTGAGCATCATTTCCTAGGACATATTCGTTCTCAGGTTAAGTACAATGCCCACTCTTTATAGCTTATTGAATTCGACCATGAAGGGATATTGGATTTTGTCAGATATTTTCTGCATATCTTGGCATGACTCCATTTCTTTAGATTTTTGCATTGAATTTCAAATGTTTTTCAATTTCAAGCCAAAGATGGCTTGCATGCCTGAGATAATTGGCCATGATGATAATTTCCACCTTAATTATTATACTTTAAATATCTATATGCCCTTCCTTTCCCATTTATAATGCTAATATCTGTGAGATAGCTTAAATATCCAAGAGAAAATATTTAGTTCATCAGTATTCAGTCAGTGAATAATTAGCCTCTTTTTGGCCTATTTCAAGTACTTAATCACATCATCATTCCTTTGACCCCCAAATTACTTTGGGTAGGGGATAAAGAGGATGATGGAAATCACTTTCACCCACATAATCCTGTGATTAAATCTGAACATTGCAGATGCGCTCACTGTAAATTCAAATGGAGAAACTTGTTTTGCAACACAAGTTTGCAGCAGACATTTTATTCGTAAGCTGTTGAATGCATCAAAGGGCTTTTATTTCTCTCCTGCCTATATTTTCGTATAATTTAAACTCTAAACTACTTCAAATTGCCTGAATGGACTTGATACTCTGGCACAAGTATGGCTTAGTTACAAGCACTCTCAGTCCTGTAAAATGTAGTCTTGGCTTCTTTATTGTCTCCTCCTAGAGTGGCAGCACAGAATGGAAGCAGAACCCCTGTGTGTGGTGTCTTCAGCCTGTGAGCCAGCCGCCCAGGTTAGCACAGGGGAAGGAAGCAGCAGCCTAGAGCACTTAAAGCCTCTAGCAATTTCACTACCACGTCCCCTAGAGCCTAGTTCCTCTGACGTTCCTTCTTGCTAGAAATATTTGCTATGTGTGTTGGTTGGTTTTAGATGAATTTGATATAAGGTAGAGTAATTGGAAAGGACTCTCAAATTGACAAAAGTTCATAACATTGGGCTGTGGACAAACCTGTGGGCCATTTTCTTGATTAATGATTGGAATGGGAAGGCTCTTCCCTTTCCCTTCTCTGCAGCCTGAGCAAGCCAGTAAGCAGCAATCCTCCATGACCTCTGCTTCAGTTCCTGTCCCTATGTTCCTGCCTTAAGCTCCTGTACTGACTTTGTTCAGTGAAAGAGTAACCTGAGACTTGCAACCTGAAATGAACCCTTTCCTTCCCAAGTTGTGTTTTCTCACAGCAATATGAAACTCTGACTAAGACACTGTGGTAGGAAACTATCTTACACAAAATGGACTGTCTCTGGCTTTTGATGGGTAAAGTTCTAGTTACAACCATGCACTCCCTGTTGTTAAGCGTTTACTGGTGAGCAGGAAGGAACTTGCTCCCTGAAGCAAGTCAAAATGTGGAAGGCTACACTAATTTTCTTCGCTCTAGTAACCATTTGCTATTTTTGCCATAAAATTATATTGCCTGCCTTATATAGACATATTTTAAAAAGAAGACGCCAAAGAAATATGACATTTATCTCCTGTAAGCAATATATTCAAGAGCATTCATTATCTAATAGTCTACCAGATAAAGCAAGCCTTTCGTTTTGAACTCGGCATAAGAAAATCGACCTGTCAGTCGCTAGAATAATCGCTGACTCTTAGGCATCTTGCACTGCCATAAAAGCGAAACTATGTGCGGGTCCAAGTAACCTCACATATCTTCTAACAATTTTACAACTTAAAACTCACTGAACTAACAATCATAGGATCCTCAACACAAAGGAAGAGCGTATGTAATTCATATTTGAGGGATAATTAAATTATTATTAACTGAGCAATATGTGTTTCTAGAAGTTTGCCGAGGTCATAGGAAAAATTATGATTTTCCAACAACCTCATTTGTTTCATGTGAACCCAGACCTATCTATAGTAGGATTTTCAGGGCTATTAAATGCTGCAGCAATGAGTATCATCACTTCCTTTCTGAAAAACAAGCTAAGCTGTGTTTTTGAACCAGATCTAGCATAGCAAAATATGTAGGGCTTTGTCTTATAAATCCAACAGTCTTGCTGAGAATAGAGCATGCTCTCAATGTTTGATGATCTTTTACTGCTAAGAAAAGAACAAGACTCTAAGCAACGTGTAGTATCCATGGAAACGTGTAGCTCGTCATTTGCTGTTCACAAAGGGAAAATTAATTCCATTTATTTACACTTTCAAGGATTTCATGCATTATAGTATCTTGAGGGAATTCACATGCAGCCTTGCTTATTTTGTTTATACAGCAAGTGCATCTCCATTTTTACAAAAGCCCAATAAATCCAAATAGCATGAGCACTATAAAATAAAATAGAATTAATGTTGTTGGTGACATTGGCCTTATTTCTCCTTTGGCAATGTGAAGGTAGCACCGTGAATTTAAAATGTTTTATTGTTGTATGGTTTTTGTCATTGAAATAGTTTCCTTTAATAGAATTTTCAAGTTCATGTAGAATGAATCCATTAAGTAATGAATCTTGGGAGACAATTTATATGAAATCCAGTAAAACATAAGATCACAGTCATCTTTATTATTTCTTACTAGAGATGAGGACAATACTACTTTTTCCTGCCATCATCCTTCCTTATTTCTCTCTCCTCCACGTGGCATCTTTCCTTCCCTTACCTAATCCCTATGCCTTCTCTTACTTCTCCAAAGACCAACGCTTAAGTAAGTTAGGTCTGTTCACCCTGCGGTAGGTGGTTAGTGAAAGAGCAAACACCGCGCAGCATCCCGAGGCAGCACTGGAGAAAGCCACTTTGGTCTTCACCATTCAGAACAGAAAGGGCAAGAAGTGCTCACTGCTTCTGGGTCACTTGCTCCCCTCTCAACCCTGGAACTGTTGGCTTATACAAAGCCCAGCTCAGTAATGACCTGTCTGTCATTTAAATCCTCCTTGTTATGGATTCTGTGGGTACAAACTGTCTCTAATAAGCAACCTTGATATAAACAATTTTTCTCCCTGGAGTCAGATTATAGTAAAAGAAAAGGTGTTCTCTTTACTCTAAAGTAAGCTAATAACATTCCTGCCTCATAACCAGATCACAGTGTTCTCTGTTCCTTGTGTTTCTGGGTCACTCTGGGGGTGACAGAACAACTTCACATTTTCACTGAGGGTAGCTTTTTCTGTTGATCAACTGACTACCCCATTTGTGGCTTTAACAGTTTGGACCTACCCTTTGGGTGTCTTTTGTGGGTACAGGGTTCTGTAGTCATTTGACTGAGGCTGCCCCTCTTCTCAATTCCACAATCTCAGCACTGCCATGCACTGGCTGTGTATTTTCATAGGCCACTTCATCCTAGTGATTGTAGTTTTATTTTTTTTGTAAATATATCTTGAGATACAAGCAGGATAATCTATAAGTTAAATTTCAGTCATCTTGGGTCACCATTAAGTTTTAAAATGCCTACTATTGTAATAGACTGCGTCTTTCCTCCCAATACCAACACAAAAACTCCTAATATCTGAAATAGTAGTTGTTAAAATATTTCTATTAAAACTTTAAAGGAATCAATCACATAAAACTAGCACATATATTTTATAGCAGCTCCACTCATAAGTGCCAAATTTAGCAGACTAATGATCTTCTAATAGGAGACTGTAACAATTGTGGTAGGACCATACTAGGTAATATTATTCAGATATCAAGAATATACATGAGTTGCCAAGACATGAGAAAATACGGAGGAAACTTTCACATATGTTGCTGAGTGGGGGAAAAAAATCAGTCCAAGAAACATACTGTCTAACTTCAACATGACACTTTGGAAAAGTTAAAAGTAACACTATCTTTAGAAGAACACTGTTTCCAGTGGTGAAAGGAGGTTGGGGGGAAATAAGCAAAGAAGATGAGATGCTTAAATCATTAAAGTTACAGAGAGGTTCATTGGACATTATCGAAACCCAGAGAAATTACAAACAGAATCTGAGCCCTAAAGAAAGGCTAGGATTTTAATTAATAATATATCAATATTAACTCATTAACAGCAAATAGTGCTCTGTACCAAGTCGAGCTGTGTACATTGGTCCTGATCATAGGGCAAAACTGTAGGGTGGCTAGGTTGACCCTACAGAAACTTTGAGCCCCATGATTAGTTTTCTATAAATCTAACATTGCTATAAGAAATGGTTTATCAAATAAAACCAGTGAATAAATAAAAAGAAGCATATTTAACACGGTGAAAAGGGGACTCCTGGGGAATGGATTGGTTTAAGTAAGAATGGGGGGCGGGAAGGTTGGGAAGAGTGAGAGAAGACAGGCCAGCTAAAGCAATGGGTAAGAAGGCTGATACTTGATGGACTAATTAAAAACAAAGTAGACTTTGAATGGCGGTACTCCTGTGGGTAGACAAAGTGGCTTCCATAGGTTTTAAGTTATTAAATGACAATCCTAGTGAGGAATACCTTCCTATGAGTCATGCAGTCTCAACACCCTCAAAGCAACAGGCAAATTATCACTGCTGTTAGTTTCCTGCCAGAATTAGATGGTAAGAGCTTCTCGTTGAAGGTGTCACATCCTCTGGTCTCAGACTTAAGAGAAATGAAGGTGGAAGTGGCTTGGGAGCTGGCTCACTAGAAGGCTGTCTATCCCTCAGAGGGCCAAGGCTGCTCTGCGTTGATGAAGGAGGACTCTCACCAACAGACTTGCTCAGCTGTAGATCCTGTATGCACGCCAATCAGACAGGCAGGATGTGCTCACTAGTGTGATAGTGCCACGTCTGTTAGAGGGACGATAAACTACATACTGACACGCAGACTGGATTTGTAGCCCATTGCCGCAAGAGGGAGTTAGTTCATGTTTGGTAGTGTAAAACCTGGTTAAAAACCCATAGCTCCGCAGGTCATAGGCCTGAGTGGGGAACTTATTAACGTCGTTTAGGCTTAATGAGCATAAGATGCACATAAAATGCCTTTTAAGTAACCTTGCTTCTACTCATTTTCTTCTTAAGCAATCTTGGCTAATGAATCACAAAATATCAGGATTTCACATACAGAAAGTGAGTTGCATCCTGATTTATTCCGGACTAAATTCTACCTCTCAGGCACCGATATCTCCGATATCTCCATTTAACTAAAAAGAACATAGGGTACTCTTACAGACAGAGTTCTGGACTCCCACACATACCGGATTCATATGTTGAATCTCTAATCCTCAGTGTGACTGTATTTGGATATATATCTATTAAGGGTACAATTGAGATTAAATGAGGCAAAACCAAACCCTGTATGAATTGTGTCCTCATATGAAGAGGAAGGAGCACCAGGGGGTGTATGCAGAGAGAAAAGACCAGCTTGGGGTCACAAGGAGGTTGCTGTTTACAAGCCAGGGGGAAGGACCTAGAAGAGAATCTCCTCTGTCACCTTAGTCTTAGACTCCAGACTGCTAGTACTGTCAGGAAGGAACAGCATGGTGTTTAAGCCATCCATTCGGTAGTATTGTGTTATAGGAAGCCTGGAGGCTACTATAATCCAGGTCTATTCTAGTACTTTGGTTTGAGTAACTGCCATTCTAGCCTTCATTAAAGCATCTTGGTTTTCAATTATATTAAATACTTCCTACTGCCCTGGAATGAGATGTTTTTCAATTTCTTGATTTCCTAAGAAATAAAATTGTTTACCTTTTATGTCATAACCTGTGACCCAAAACAATGCCTCCGACAATTTATTATATGATGTTCCTCAGCGAATACATGTCTGACTTATGCGGCTACTTAAGCTAAGGCTTGGCAGAGTGAATTTATCCTACAGACATCTGTGCTCTTTAAGTCGTTAATATGTCAAGCGAAATGTATGGTTTTGAAAAGGAGCAGTAGATTGATGTAAGCTGTTAAAACTTAAGGAGGATTGCTAAAAATGTGTTAAACCTATTCTTGATGAAATCTACATGTTCTAAAAACTTCTCTTAAGAATAAAGAAACGTGTAAAAATCATTTTAGTTGGCACATATCCACTGCTCGTGGCAGTGGGTTTCACAAGGACACTCATTGTGCTGATTTTTGTCACACGCTTTGACCCTAGTTATCTTGTTTGTCCTGTCCTTTTAGGAGAAATAAGTTTTAAATTTTTACTTGTTAACACAAAGACTTCTTGGCACTTACCTTGTCTGAATATGGAAGTTGTTTGTTGTCCCCGTGTGCTCATAATCATGAATGGCAGCTGCAAAGACCATTGCTAAAATTTCCAGTTCGGTGAGCCAGTGCTGGCAAAGGAAGGAAGCACATTGTCACATTCAACATCTCCATGATCGTTTCTTTATGTGGGGACATCTTTAGTGTGTGTGGAATGAATGCACAGTCGTGTAAAATAATGCTCTATTGCTCTCAGATGAATTTCCCTTCTCACTCCATTAGTTGTGAATAACGGATGCTTTATGAAACCAATGATTGTGTCATGCTTTGTAAGTTCAAAATTCAAAATTTAAAATATGATTGTCCTTGCTTGGACTTGGAAAAGAAGTCATTTTTCATCGTTTGAAAGATTGTCTCTAACTAGATTTTGAAATTGCAACCGTACTAGCTTGGTATCATATGATGTAAATTATAATATAGTGGTCTTTTAACCCAGAGCTCGCCTTCATTAAAATGTATATTTAGATAGTTGTAGAAGGCCATACAGAAGATGCCATGAAAACACATTTCCACTTAAAATCAAAAGTGCTTAGCTTTCCCAGGAGAAAATTTGAAATTTGTTTTTAGATTTGTGAGGGTGGAATGATTTCCAAGAATTTGCTAAATTTTGAATGTATAGCACATATATTCCAAATCAGTGAAATTTAATGACTGAGGAAAGAATCATTACATGTAAATTCAGGCCCATCTATTTCATATACACTGGTATATTTAATAGAATAATTCAGTTAATTGCTCATTACTCACTTCTATTAACACAGAACAACAATATGACAATTAAAAATAAATACAACATAATAAAATAAAATTCTCATGCCCAATTCTCATGTCCGGTTGCATAGGCATGTTTCACATGATTACTAATCATGTGGGTCAAGTGTTTTCACAGAGAACAGCTAGGAAACAAAGTCTTCCACCATCCACAAATATCCTTTTGGACAGTCCTACAAGAAAACAGGACTTTTGTTAAGAAAAAAAGTTTTAAAGTGAGGTGGAATTTTCTCTTGGACTTTTTTTGTACATTTGAAACACATAAAGACCTAAAATACAGACATGCACACATGTGCATACATGTATATGTACATGCACTTACACATATACATATATACATACATACACATGTACATAAATGCCCATATATAAACATACACATATATACTCACATGTATATATACATATTTACTCATACATATCCATACATGCACACACACAAGTCCACATATGCACACATACATATATACACATAAACATACATAAACATATGTACATATGCATACACATGCCCATACATGTGCATGCTCACACATATTCTGACATACATACATACATATGTACACATAAATACATATGTACACATGCACACACACCACACACACACACACACACACACACACACACACACACATATATATATATATATATATATATATATATATATATATATACAAGAAAAATACCAAATGACATTTATTTGTAGTTTGTAAGAGGTCACAGGATACATGTACAATCTAAGCACTGATAGACAGGCTTGAAGATGGCAATGGATTCTGAGAAAAAGGATGGCTGAAAGCAAAGGTCCTTTACATAGAAACAGTAAGTGGAGAATGATACCACATATTATATTGATATGATTAATATGATCGATGTGATCTATATTGAAACAGAGCTGGCAATAGCCCTACTATGTTGGAGAGCCAGATTAAGTGAGGTTAAAAAGAGGACGAGGAGTATGAAACCTGTTGATGCTCTTTCATTAAGGTGAATGGATTTGGATTCTGTATAACAGGCAGGCGGGAGCCACTGAAGAGTCAGGAAGGAGGAGCTATTGGGTACTGACTCTCAGAGCTCACTGAGCTGTGTTCTCTCACTGACTAATGGCAGGATTTGGCACACCAAAGGAGATATTGTTTGTGGAGTTGAAGATCATCAGTTTTCATTAGAGAGAAGTAGAGGGGAACAGTGGAAGAGAGCGGATGGCCAGTTAGTTCAGTGTGAGTCCTTTGCTGTCCCTGGGAAAGTGAGCTGTTTACCTTCTGAGCTACAGTTCCTGTAAAAATGGAATTAAAGAGTACTTTTCCATGAGCCTTCAAAAGTTTAAAGTAAATTCATGTGCTGTTCTATCAAAGCTTTGTCCGGTAGCTCAACACAGAGCAAATGGCATTCCCCTCAGTCATTACTTCATGCTGCAAAGCATTAAGTCTAGACGATGAGAGCTCACATGTCCTAAGTGATGGCACTTGTCGTATGACAGCTCTGCGTGTAGGCGGTGATGTTCAGAGCTAATGGGACTTCGTATGACTAGCTGCTTGGTGCATGTACACACTCATTTGAGTCATTAAAAGGAAAGAAGTGACCTCAGTAATAATAGCCTGTGTTACAGACTGACCTGGGACCGAGCCTCTAGAGTTCCCACTGAGTCCATCATGAAATGGGGGGAAATAAAATTTAAAAAGTTGGTACCCCAGCAATGCATTGTTCACCAAAAAAAACATGTTTCCAAGGGAACAGAAATCGCCTATCATCTTCAAACATCTCTTATTGAGTATAGTTATAATTTTGACTGGTTAAAAAAAAAAGCAGTATTCAGTATCTACTATAATAATATCAAATATAAAGCTGCAAAGTAAATTTAGAGATGGAATTTAATCACACATTAGCTGTAAAAATTTATTTTAAATTTATTTTCTGTGTTTTCTTAGTTAATCTCTCTGCCTTCCACACAAAAGAAGTTTCTCCACAAACGCCACTTAATTATTAATGTGTTGTGGCCTTATTGATTCCCTTTAGATGAGAAATTTTGGGAATACACAAATCTTTACATCCAAGTGAAAACTATCTTTTTTTTTTTTTTTTTTTGTATTAGTAAAAGTAGAATTTTGGAATGACTGCTAACTCTTTCAGAGCTGATTCATTTGTTACTGGTGGTGAATGTCCTTAGAGCTGAAAAAGAAAGTTTAAGCTTGTAGACTTTTAAAATAATTTCTGGGGACAAGCTAGGACATACAAGGTCAGATCATATCATAGTTTTCACATCTGGAACAGAACTGAGTCCAACACTGGGACTCTGCTGGTCCTTGATGGGCAGAAATTCAAGGTTCAAATGAAGAGCCAGGGGCAATGTAGGTTCTTCACCTCATCTAAACTGTAGACAGCATGTGGCCTAGAGGACGACTCAGGCAAACATATTCTCAAGTGGACAGTCCTCCTGCTACACCAGAAGAAAGTATTGACTGATCCTAACAGCTTACACAGCAGTGATAGACAGGATGGGCAAATGCTGTTGTTAGGCTTCTGAGATTCCATTATTCTTATACTTCTCCTATTTTTCACTCAGTAAATAAATATTTGTATCTTTTTGTTGGCTGATCGCAGAGCTGAGTCCCCTGGAACAGGGTCAGTATGCCAGAAGTCACACAACAACAAGAGTCAGGATTCAGACAACAAAGATTGCAGTTTTGTAGATCTTTTCCTTCTGTAGATCACAGTAAGTTTTATGGTTCAAGACCATTGTCCAATTCTAATCGTTCAAAAGCAAAATAGCTAACTGAACTACCTGGACATATGAATGGGTAAAAGTTAATAGAACTCTAAGACAATATTCACATTTAAGTTGCCGTGTATGTATGTGCATATGTGTGAAAAAGTATATGTTTAGTCTGGGGAGAATTTTAGATCAGAAAGTCATATTGAGTTGGTTCTTAAAGCATTTTTTTCTTCAGAGCATTTTAAAGGGACATAATTTGAGCCTAAAGTGCTGAGGTTAACACATTCTTTTCATCATATTTAAAAAAAAACAAAAACCAAACTCTAGTAATTTGCTATAATTTTACCCAGAAAGATATTACATTATGAAAGCAAAATAATGATGTGGCTTGTATTAATACTTCTTTTCTTTCAGGTGCTGCACAAAGTGCTTTATAGTGAGATGTAAGGCTCTTCAGTACTAGCCTGTGACTTGGTCAGTAATATCAACTCTGTTTTAGTGAGGAGTTAATAGAGGTCAAAATGGAGAGCCAGCACATTAGAAGTGGCAGATAATGTTTTCAAAGCTTGTGGCAGCCTTCTAAACCCACGCTCTTTCAAACAGAATTCCCAAGGAAGCCATTACCACAGACCACGGGCTTCCTGCCACATTTTCTGCAGACTGATCAGAGAAAAAATAGAGTCATCCCTAAGTGTGGGAGTTGGCATCCGGCCAGGCAGTGGGTTTCAGATTCCAAAGGAGAGATTGCAAGTTGCCTCTCTTTCTCCTCCACAGCTCCTTAGAGAGAATGAAGGTCACCAGTCACCAAGTACAAAGTGCCCTGGGTATGACCTTGCATTCAAAGAGACAGTTGGAGGTACTTTGACGTCATTCCACAGAGCAATGGCTCTTTAGTAAATGGATTTTCTGCACATCACTGTCACTGTTACAAGTTAATCAGGTGACAAAAGGAGAGAGAGAGGGAGGCAAGCAGCCTTGCCAACATCAAGTCTCTGCCCCTCTCCACTGCTGACTGACTGTCAGGACTGAGGGCTTCCCCTCTGACATTAACACACAGGAAGCTCCATCACAATCCCTTTCACAGGATGCTCCTCAGAACACCTTGCAGGTGACAGATGCATTAGTCACCTGACAGTCTTAGCCTGGAACTGGAGTGCTCTAGAAATGTCACTCTGATAAGAGGCCAGCTCAAAATAGCAGGGAATCAACTCATCGCTAAAAGGAGTGATCCAGTCTTTTCCATACCAAATCTGAAGGGTGACAGAGACTGGAACAGGTTTAGCTGGTATCTCTGTAGTGCATTTTTGTTTCAATGACCTAAAAGTTAATTTGTACGAAAATTAGTGTTCGCCTACCACCGTGGAAGAAAGCTTGTTAAAATTACATTTCCAAAACTGTCACGTTGGTAGTGCAATCTCATTTTGACAAAATACTCAACACATTCATGAATTCATTTCACCTGCAAAGGTTGTATTCTATTGTAAAATTCACTCTCCCTTTTGCTTTAAGTGCAGTTTCTGGATCTTAGTCCAGATGAAATTGGGTTTTCCAGGAGACTAATTTCATAATGGTCATGCTAACAGGTGACCCCACTGATATTTTGCTGAAGAATGATTAAAATCGGAAGCCAGGTGTCACACCAATTTTGTTAATAGAAAGGAAGTTACAATCACATTTGTGGTTTTCTCAGGAGTACCTCTGACCTGCATGAATGGCTTCATTTTCTTGATATTGTGTCATGAAGCAGGGATGTGTGCTCATAGTTCTCAGGCTTCAATAGAATAGGAAAGGGCATTTGGTCAACTCAACAAATCTTCCTTGTAAGTTTGAGACTAAAGGCACATGGTGGGTGAGGGGATGGGGAGGGGAATGGGGGACGAGATCAGGAGAGGAGGTGGCAGGGGAAAGAGGAATCTGGCAGGGTGGGGCGTCTCTAGTATCTGCCAGAGTCCCAGACTGGGGTTGGGGATGCCCCAGAGATTCTATGGGGGTGACTCTAGCTTAGACTCCTAACACTAGGGGATATAGAGCCTGAAGCAGCCACTTCCTTTACCCAGCTAGGACTCCCGGTGGAGGGATAAAGACCATCCATGAATTCTTCTACCCAAAATGTGTCCGGCCTACCAGATGTGCAGGGACAAAGATGGAGCAGAGAAGGAGGTAATGACCAACACAATGACTGGCCCAAAGTGAAACCAATCCATGGACAAGAACCAGTCCTCGACACTACTAATGACAGTGTCATTAATGATAGTTATGCTTGCAGGCAGGAGCTTAACTGTCCTCTGAGAGGCTCTACCCAGCAGCCAAGGGAAAGAGAGACAAACCCATACCAAACATTAGATGGAACTAAGGGGAGGGGGAGGGGAGTCTTGTAGAAGAGTTGAGGGAAGGACTGTGGGATCCAAAAAGGATAGGGACTCCACAGGAAGCCAACAGAGTCAAATAACCTGAACACTTGGGGACTCCCATAGACTGAACCACCAACCAGAGAGTAAGCATGGGTCTGTCCTAGCCCACACACACACACACATATGTAGCAGACATACAGCATGGTCTTCATGCAGGAACCCCAACAAATGGAGTGGGAGCTGTCACTGAATCTGTTGCCTGCCTTTGGACCCCATTCCTCTAACTGGGCTTCCTTGTCTTGTGTCAGTGGGAGAAGATGTATCTAGTCCTATAGTGACTTGATGTGCCATGGTGGTATGATACCCAAAACAAGCCTTCCTCCTCTCAGAGCAGAAGGCAAGTAGGGGAATGTGAGAAGGAGCTGTGTAAGAGGGGGCACTAGAAGAAGGGGGTGATATTGGGATGTAAAGTGAGTGTATGAATTGAATGAATAAATGAATAAATGAATAAATAAATAAATAAATAAATAAATAGAGAAAATAAGTAACATGGTGGATTTGAAATTCTCTGCTTGTCCACTAATGTGAAACTCATATCTTTTCAGTGTAACCTTTGAACTTCTAAATAAAAGATAAAAGAGGAGGTGTTTATTTGGTTCCCAAGTCCTTGCAGTAAACAAAAGAAAACAGCAAAATGTGTTTGCACTAAATCATATTGTAAGATGATAAAACTCTGGCTGGAACAGCTCTCTCTTTTTTTTCTTTTTCAATGTTCTTCACAATTGAGCAGCTATTGAATTAGAGCAAAATGGATATTGTTTCTTCACCCTCTTTGTCAGAGAGTGAATCAGTTCACTCCCCACTGTAGAATGTGATTTAAATAGATTTTTCTTTTCCAGTTAACTTAAAAAAAATAGTAAATTCAGGAAAGAGGGAATAGTAAACATTTGAAAGAAAAATCACCTCATCATTAGAGTCAAAACAGAGGCATTTGAACTCAACAGGCAAGTGGAGAACCATAAGGAAGTGTTTCCCACAGAGCAACACTTAGAATGGTCAGGAGGTCCCTATTTCATTCTCATATATCATGCACACTAAAGAAAGAAAAAGCAGAGCCTTTCAGAAAGAACTGTGACAATGGAGACTTCTTGAACCAGAGGGTTTGAGGGAAAGTGGGGGAAACTGGAAAGAGGGGCACTCTTTCAAGAGAAACCAAGAATCCTGAAAACACTTGGGACAGTTTTCAAAGTGCTTTGTCACAGGGAGGGTGTTGTGAATGGTCCTGGGGCTGTTGTATTTTGATGTTAATTCCGATTTCCCAGGAGGGGTTATCTTGACCAAGGAAAGAGTCAAGTACTCAGGTGACTCCTTGTGTAACCATCACCTAGTGAATAAAAGAGCCAATCACTGGGTGAGTAGGCGGGACTTCTGAGTTGAACAGAGGAAGAGAGGAGAGAAGAATTAAGGCCTTTTTCCAACAAAGAGTGTTAACTATGAGTGTCTCCTAGCTTATGGTGAATCTACTATGATTCACCACCAGAGGATTTAGATTTAATATGGCATTCAATATTAGCATTCTAGTTATTGCACCCAGAGATTGAGGTACCATTGTTTCTGAACTAAATTTGTGTGGTATTTGTCTTGGGTTCCAGCAGCAAAGTAGGGGTTTGCCAGATGTGCACCATAAAGGCCTTGGGAGGTCTTGAAACATGGGGCTGGTGTGGCAGTGACCTGCCAAGGGAAATTAGCAAGTCAGATGGAGATGTGTTGGGAGCTCTGGGCTGCCAGTGAGTCTGATGAGATATAATACCTGGCTGGAGCCATGTCACCTGTCAGCATCATTCTTTTTAATATTTCCCACAACAAGAGGGCATTTCTACAACACAGTGAAAATTTAAGCTATTCCTTAAGTATGCATCTGAGCTTCCCACCACCACCCATATCAGCAGAGTCACAAGTGTGAGCCATCCTAGACCACAAGCCAGGGGATGTCCTCAGCTGTCTCCAGCTAGTGCAGCTCGCGGGTTGCAATCACACGAGACACCTCAAATGTAAGCTTCTCTGCTGGGACACTTAACCACAGGCCTTGGAGAGAGAACAACAAATCACTGTCTCAAAATACTGTTTTGGATACATTTCTTGCAGAACAGATGACATGGAACACAGGGCAAAAGTGAGGTCTGACCCCAAGGCAGGGAAGGATCTGCAAAGCTTAGGAGACAAAGGAAAGCAAGGACTAAACATGTATTCGGCCAATGTGTGAGGAACTGTGGGATAAACCCTCACACATGGATGTTATATGTAGTGGTCAACAGAATTCATTTCAGAGTGAGAAAATGCAACTGTGATGTTACCTTTATGCCTTTATTCATCTTAGAGAATTATGCACCTGCTACAGGTTGACAAGCTCTTTGGGACTCTTATGCTAAGGTCTCAGAGGATTTTCTTGGGACCCTAACCCTTATCATGCAGAGTGAAGAGCCTAGGGGAAGTTTATGATTCCCATGTGGACATTAGAATGGGATGTTTCTGAAAAACCACATTGCTGATAGCTTAGCTTCCAACACTGAGAAGAATTGCAACCCAAGGATTTAGTTCAAATAGATGCCACTTACAGACATTAATGACATTGTATTAGGAAACAGTGACACATAAAAAATTGAGAAGGTGCAGAACTGGAGGGCGACTCATGGCCCATCCTCTTCACTGTCCAACGTAGTAGGTATTTCTTTTCTCTGTCTAGTTGTATCCTGAGCTGGAAGACAGCACAGAGATTCCCAAACCTCCCACAATCTTCCCTTACTGTTACCCTAGTTAATATCTATCTGCATATTGAATAAATTGTTCATTCATTCATTTACTCTGGTGCAAAAGTCAGAAAGGAATGTCAGTAAAAGTTTATCTACAGAATTTCCTCCCACCCTAAGAATTTGTCTGTGATTAGTATTGTAAGCACAGAGAAACAGCCCTGAAGTTAGGTGAGCTAGAAAGTGAGGATTTATCCTAAACATATTCTGAGGACACAAGACTTTTTCTCTATGTCAATTAGTTTACTTATTTTAGTTTTTGGTTGATTCCTGTAAGAATAAAGAATTTACATAGAAAAGAATGCAGAAGCAAACTACTCAAGAGAGTATGCTGCATGCCCAGACAACAGCATATTGGAGGTTCCTTGTCTCATAATGCCATGCCAGGGCATTATATACATATATAAGTTTCTCGTTCTCCCTCTCTCTCTCTCTCTCTCTCTCTCTCTCTCTCTCTCTCTCTCTTTGTGTTATGGTTTTCAGTTTAGTGTTTTTATGGAATTCATGAATGTACAAACCAAAGGGTCTCTATGTCTATGTTTGTGCCTTTTCTTGGGTTCTTTTCTTTCTATATGTTTGTATTGTATATATCATTTTGTCCAATTCAATGGGTTAGTTTTTGTTATTATATTATATTATATTATATTATATTATATTATATTATTACCCTTAGAAATCTGTTTTCTAATGACAGACAGAAATGGGGTGCATCCACTTGGGAGGAGTAGACTTCTAAGGGTAATAATATAATATAATATAATATAATATAATATAATATATGTATAATTAATATAATATAATAGAGTATTATATTATATAATAAATTTTTAAAAATTAAAATATTAAATATACATTTTAATTGACCTTTAAGAATGTTTTCTTCCATAGAATTCAAATACTTTCTGAAAAATATATGACTAATTTGTAAAAGTCCCAGTGGTTTTTACATGTATGTCAGAAATATATATGATATTGTATGCATTATTTGTTCATGGCGAAAGGATCTCAGGAGAATGGTGTGTGCTGTCTCCATGCTGATAAACTTCATTTATAAAGGGTTTCTTACCATGATACCTGTATGAAGCATTATATAATGCACAGTTTGAGTGACGTCAGCTGCATGGACCAAATTATGATATGGATTTTTGTGCTTGCTGTAACCAACTTCTAAAGCTTCTGCAAAGGCAATTAGGCAAGAAACAGGAATCTGTGGAAAGCAATATTTATGATCACATTTTGACCAAAATTGTTACACTGCATAAGTAAGAGCATAATATTTGAAAATGGAACAAATATTAATAAGTCAAATATGGGCAGTAATTTCAAATTCAATAGGATTAGTCTTGAAAAATCACATTATTGGTATGTTAGCTTTCATTTTGGAGGACTGTAACCCAAATGAAAAAGCTCATACCATGTAGTTCTGTCATTTTATATATTTCAGAGTCAAGAATAAAGGTTAGTTCTTAAAAGTATAAAATGTCTAAATATAAGCAGCAAGGCCTAGCATTCTCATCTGTGGGAGAAAACTCTGTGGCCTCCCAGTACTTTCTAGCCTTTACAATGCCATGATCCCCCAGCAAAGAAAAGCCAGTGCCTCAGACTGCTCAGAAATCTGAATCAAATCTTACATGCTTCTACACGAAACCAATTTGCAGACCCATCTTTTTAGTCTATGAAAAGCTTCTGTCAGTTAGATGTGGTACTGACATCCCAGAGTTCCTGTGGCTGAGTGAGGAAGACTGTTTGAGATGATCCTGTGCTACATGGCAAATTCACAGTTACTCTGAGCTATATAGAAAGACCATGCCTCGATATTAAAAAATGGAAAGGGCTTTCGTGTAGTACAAGGACACTAGAATCTACCGTACTTCTTCAAGACACAGTTTCTGTCCTGCTAGTATTCTATGAGGAATCCAAAGGTATCCTTGTTGGGATGAACTGTCATCATCTCATGATGCACAGACACATCAGTGAGCAGTGATTTCATCAGACAGTGAGCTCATACCGCTACCCTGTGACCTGCTAAGTCAACCTGAAGGCGTTGATCAATGTCCCAGTGTTCCGTACGGTCATTTTTATTCACGTAACCGATTCTGTAAGTGTCTCACTGTGGGCGTTTCTGACCTTGAAGCGGTTGATAAGATCGTATCTGGTAAACAGTTCATAAATCATAAACTTCAGACTATGCTCCCCGCTTGCTTCATTCAAGGCAAATACGTCAAAAGACCATTTATCAACTTCCTGTAGAAAAGAGAGTGAGTATTTTAGACAGCAAGAACATACCATTGTGCTGCTTTTCACAGAAACTTATTTAACCTATTTAACCACTGAACATACAACATGGAGCATGCCAAACTGCATTGTACTGGAGGGGTCTGTTGTGACTGAGCCTCGAGAGTGTAGCTGTCATGTATTTCACAGCGCCAACTTCCCTCCAGTCCCAGGAGGATGAAGCTGATGTAATCAACTTGAGAACAGTCTAATGCTGCCTTCATCTTTTTCTCCATCTGACTTCCTGTCGTTTTCTAGAATGACTCCATTTTAAGGCAGGATCCCTGGTGTATGGGTGACATTGGTTGAGGGCTAGAAGGGAAAATAGTCCGGGTCTTTGTTTCCACTCATCCAGCCACCTGCTTTTTTGTTTGGCATTTCAGCATAAAGGGACAGTAATTTAGCTTAAATCACTGATATTATCTGTTGTTTGGAGGGATGTAAATTCCAGAGGGAATCCGAGCCTGAGCCTCCCTCACATGACCTAGGATAACTCACTTACAGGCCTCCAAGAGACAGTGAGAACTAGAAGTAGCTCATTTGATTGAGAAGAGGGTTAGTAATTTCGCCACTTGATGCATTTCTTTGGGGATGCAGGCAGGTCTATATTCTATAGGGAAACAGGCCACACCAGGGATACAGCGCCTCTCAGTGGCACTGGAAGCAGGAAGGGAGACTATCTGCCAGCACAGTCACCACACGGTTTTGCTGAAGAAAATCTAATTGGAATACATTATTTTGTTCTAAATAAAATCCTGCCTGTCAGTAAAGAAAGCTTGGTGAACACATGCAAACACACACAGACACACACAGACACACACAGACACACACAGACACACACACACACCACTGGCTGATTTTGTGTTGGATAGTAAGTGAACAGTTAATGTGATGATTAGTTATATGTGTGTGTCAACACCACTGAGAGTCTCTTTCCTTCATGTGAACAGTGCTATGGGAGCCAATCTGATATGCTGGGAGATGCTGACACTAAATGAAACATCTGATGGAGTCTTTGTAAACCTCCATCCTGTGAAATATAATAGCGATAACTTCCGACGGTACTTCAAATGCTTTGTTATTTGTGTGTCGGGCTCTCATGCAGGCTTTTCCTTGCATATGGAGGCTAGAGATCAACTTTGTGGAGTAGGTTCTCTCCTTCCATCCTTACGTGGGTCCCAGGGATTGAACTCTGGTCACCAGGCTCTTGTGGCAAACTCCTTTTACCACTGGATCATCTTGCCAGCCATTTTTAATCACTTAAAATAAAATGCCAATTAAGTCTTTGTTTGCTTGCATGCAGCGGTTTAATTCCTCCCATTTGGCTGCAATATGATACTTAGGCACTGACTTTTATCTCTTTGCAAATTAAAAATCTAATGTTCTTGCTAGAAGGAGTTTAAGCACTGGTAAAGCTTAATGGACAATAAATATTTTATAAAATTCCACAGGTAATAAGGAAGAGCTGGTTCATGCATTCCAGGTTTCCAGTCAGAGGCTGGCAGATGAATTGTAGCTCCCCATGCCTCGTGTGGGCTTTGCAAACAGTTGTGATTTACACTTGTCACCTACAGCAGAAGTCTAGCACCTATGCTGCCAGACTGGCACAGAGGATGCTCAGAAAACACATTCCCTAAAATGCTCTTTCCTCCAAGACGTGTATGCCCTTGACCTTGTGCTTCAGGTAGTTTTAATAAGCTACATTTTACAAAACGACTGTGCTCTTATACTAAAATGTTTTAGTTGGCTTTTAAGCAAATAAGTTAAAAACAAACAAACAAAAATGGTTTTCTTGCACATAGTTGAAGAAATAATAGGAATGGCAAAAATCTTTCAAAACAGAGTAGTCAACATACTGAAGAGGTGTGAAATTTACATGCTTATCTTTATTGTAGCTTTGGAAACAGGGATATGTTAACACACATCATGAAAAATGGATGGCCTTTTAAAATTAATAATAGTGGCAGAGTAAAAATCAGAAAGGATGCTTGGGACAAAAAGAAAATACACACAAAAAATAAACATTGAAAAATTTAAAATGGAGACCCTCCTCTTCAAAACAACAACAACAACAACAACAACAACAAAACAAACAAACAAAAAAACAGAATAAAGTAAGCCAAAATAAGGAAACCACCATAAGGTTATTTTGGGGACAAAGTTGAATCCTGATGACCAAATTAAGAGACAGGGAAAAAAATGAAAGGAAGGGAAGGGAAGGGAAGGGGAGGGAAGGGGAGGGGAGGGGAGGGGAGGGGAGGGGAGTTGAGAATGAAAAGCCTACAAAGCTTCCTTGCAGAAGGAACAACTGTGAGCAAGGTACACCTGCGTGTTGCATGTCCCACGCATAAAACGGAGATGTGCGCCGGCTGCTCGCTCAGGCAGACTCTTACTCTCTGTCATTTCCAGCACACACAACACTGCAGTCACATTTGGGGCATGGGACAGGGCAGTCCCAGGAAGCCAGACACCAAGACAGGAAAGTTGTCTTCTGTTTGTTAGTTATGGTATCAATTTTACAATTTCTCAGACTTTAAGATCTTAAGCATTTTTCTTTATGTTTTGTTATTTAAACACACACTAAAACACCTTTATAATGCATAATATAAGCTTAAGAAGGTATGTATATTCTTGGAATAGTGACATTTCAAAGCGTAATTCGAGAACCAAGTAACTAAAGCTTGAAGGAAAAGCTCATACACTCACGTGTACAGATTGGTACTGACTTTAGCGCGAGTCAGATGTCATATGCCTCTATGGTGAATAGAGACTTGGTTGCTTTACATTTAACAGATGCTTAAAATAATTTTCATATATTAATATGTAGGCCAGAACAAAGATCTGCTCTCACTTTTCTCCCGGGTACTGGAAGTAAAATAAATCTATTTGATCATTTTACAAAGAAAAATAATTGAAGTTCTTTCACCTTGAGTGTCACTATGACAGCTGCAGGATATGTCAGACCAACCATGTGATAGTTCTTCCTGTACATCCTAAAAACAAAAAGACAAAACAAATGCATATAGAACATTCGTTGGCTCAACACTTTCAGCTGTTTTCTCACATATCAAGAAAAGACAGCTCTCGGCTTCATCACCCTGCATCTCACTGTGACCCTGGCAATAATAACCACTGTTTCTTTGGTTGACTGAGGGGACTAGCATTTGTCCTCTCTCAGTGACTCTGAGAAGTGATCTTAGCTTTCATGCATGGACCACTTTCTCTGAACTTCCTGCAATTAACAGGGTGACAGTACTTTTCATGTATAGTGACATCTTTCACAGGCTACCCCATCTGTGACAGTACTTTCCATGTACACCTTTGACAGGCTACCCCATCTGTGACAGCAGAATATTCTTGTTTTATGTCCACTTGTGTACTGAAAGTTTTACAGTACAAGTTGAATAGCATGAACATGCTTGTGTTTCTGGCTGGCTGTCTATCCATCTATTTCAGAATGGTTACATCAGAGGGAGACAGCATTATCACAATTTACACAGCTCTTTGTGGTTAGGGATATAACAAAAGGTGATATTGATAAAAAATGTCTGAAGACCTTTCAAAATTGCCATCCAATATTATTTAAAAAGGCTTATTCTGAGAAAATATTCTCTTCATTTCTGTAATAGCTATATATATATATATATATATATATATATATATATATATATATATACTTGTAACTTGTTTGTCTTTTGATGGAAAGCTAATTTGATTTGTAACTTGATGGAAGCTAAACAAATAGAAGGTCGAGTCTAGTTAAGAAGAGCCTAACACAGGTAACAGCAGTTGTCTTCTATCTGGGAGTATGGAAGATGACTATTCCCCAAGGCTCTGGAAAGACAAGGTACAAGTATCAATGAGCTGTATTCCTTAGATTGTATTGCTGTGACCCCCCCATATAAGGAAAACACTGTAATTTGATTAAATATAAGAAATGTTGTTAACATGAGAAATAATCAAGAAAATATTCTGCATTTTTTAAATAAAAATCATTGTGGAAGAATATGAACATTTTCAATCTGTGGTCTAAGTGTTAAAAATCCAGAAAACACATTGCTGTGCAAAACTGACAGTTTTTTAAAATAATAGTAAAAACCAAATTATTTATCAGGCCTTCCTTTTAAATACTTCATGGGAGCTCATTTGGAAATGTGTTTGGTCATCCTACCCTTTCTTGAAAGAGCATCTCCCCGTGTCACCACAGACACGTCACCACGCACCTTTCCTATTTCAATTTCATGTTTACTTGAAATAATCATAAGCTACTTTTAGATGTGGGTGACCAGTATAGTAACAAACTTCTTTATTGAAAGACCTTAATACAGTTTACAGTTGAGACATTTTTATTAATTGCCTCCATGGAGATAAGCATAATTATTCCAATCCTGCAGAGCAAAGAAATTCCCCAGAAGCAATTACTGTCAATAAAGACACTTAGATTTGAAGAAAACAAACAATCTTTATCTACACATTTTATCTATAATTATGAAGAAAAGAGCAATGGGGTGGAAGAAAGGTCAATGACCAGGGAAATAATCAATACAAAAGCTAATACAGACATTGTAAGCATTAAATAGCATTAAAGGAGTGTGACTTCCTGGCACAGGAGGGGAGGGAGGATTTAAAAGCATAGAGAACCAGTGCTTTGAATTATAAGTCAGCCACTTGGTAGCTGTGTAACATTAGGGACAATCTTTAATAGATTAATTTATAAAAGGAGAATCATAAGCATTCTGCGAAGAGTAAAGAATGTAAATTCTAGACACAATCTAATAAATACCCAACCGAAGATAGCTAGTAACTCCATTCATTATCCAACTGTCACATAACTCATAGCTCCCTGGTCCCAGTGACCACTCTTGTACCACTGAGTTTCCTATGTTGAGAAATAGGCTATGAACATAATATTATTTATTCTATGGAATGAAAAGACACAGGGAAGATTGCCCTCTTAAACTAATTAAAAAAATATTCCATATTAATGTATTACATTCATTACCTTCCTAACCCTAACATCAGGCACAGAAATATAAAATTATAAATTTTATATTCCAGCAATCATAAGTACATCAAATAAAAAGGGAAACCATCATGACTGCTCCAGGACATCTTTGTGGAGCTGACTTTCACTTTGTTAAACAAATGGTGATCTGCCATGCATCTTGGAAAAAGACTAACGAATTTCTTGGAATCCATGAAGTGGTAATGTCCAAGTGGAATTACAATGGAGTATTTTTGAAGGTTTCTCTAAAACTACAAAATTATTCCAACTTTAGAAGCAAAGAAACACTCTTCTTCTCAATGCTGTCCAAGAGAACATTTGGGCAAATAATTGCTAGGACTTGCTGAGGTGTAGAATCTCGGGAGGGAAGCTTTGCAGGAGAAGCAATAAGACATATTTGCAGGATTGAAGATATGTACTTCTGAAAATTCAAAATAAAAAATACCAATAATGGGGATTCAATTTTGATAAATGAAGATTTTATTTCTAAATATTTTAAGCATGCTAATTTATAATAGTTGAATTGGTATTTATTTTTCTTCTGTGCATTTTGATATTTCTATTTGGAAATGAGATTTGCTTGATGTTGCATATAAATGAATAGAAATGCATCAGGTCAGGATACATGCTCCACTATGTTCATAGCAGCCTTATTTATAATAGCCAGAAGCTGGAAAGAACCCAGATGTCCCTCAACAGAGGAATGGATACAAAAAATGTGGTATATATACACAATGGAGTACTATTCAGCCATTAGAAACAATGAATTCATGAAATTCTTAGAGAAATGGATAGAGCTGGAGAACATCATACTAAGTGAGGTAACCCAGTCTCAAAAGAATACCCATGGTATGCACTCACTGATAAGTGGATACTAGCCTAGACTCTTGGGACACCAAAGACACAATCCACATATCAAATGATGTCCGACAAGAAGGAAGGAGTGGACACTGGTGCTGGAAAGGATCAAAACATCAGTGTAGGGGAATATCAGAACAGGGAAGTGGGAAGGGGTGGATGAGGGAGCAGGGGGAGAGAAAAGGGCATGTGAGACCTTTGGGGGATGGGGAGCCAGAAAAAGGGAAATGAAATGTAAATATAGAATATATCCAATAAATAAATAAAAAAAAGAATTACATCATCTTCCCTTAAAAAAATATTGCCTCAAATGGATGCACACTCAGTTAGATCATACCCACAGTTTGCATTGGTTTCCAGCTTGTCAAGGTTTCAATATTTTAAGGAAGGGAGGTAACCCATTTTCCTGTAGCAGGCCAACCGTGATGCCTCGTTTGAGACTCTCTGAAACGCTGCTGGGATGTTTTTAATTTGATACCTTGGGAAATCAATAACACACAAAAGGAATGTGACTGTAGACATTCGCCTCAGTCCGGTCTCCTTGCTTGGCACTTCTGTTAGAATAAATCTATGCACTAGACAAGGTAGGATCTTACCACTAATTATAGTATCCTTTATTGAAGCCAATCAGATGTAGGTAAGAGGCTTGCAAAGTAATTTGAATAATCACTCTTTGGTTGGTTGCTCTTTTGAGTTGTACCTGCATGTTCTGAGCTATTAGAAGGTTTATCACAATTGTCCTAGCAAATCTTTAATCTGCATCTTCAGGAGCACTCCTGTTATACCTTCCAGTTTACATTTTGAGAATCCAGTATTATTTCTGCAGTTCTTTTCTTGGAAATGATGTTCCGAATTATTGAGAGATGAAGGAAGTGGCTGGAATTCACGTACATGGACAGGCTGCTGAACTGAGCAGGGTGGCACACGCCTCGCCAGAGGCAGGAGAGCTAGAACTCAAAGCCAACCTGGCCTAACCAGTCACTGTCTCAAAAAGGGTGCCCTGATAAATGATATAATTATTATCTGTCCTTCAATCTGCTCAGTTTCAAAAATACTGAATTTGCCATTTTACACATAATTAATATACCGTGTTTAATCTGAGGGATTCCTGATAAATGCTTTGCAGTTTTGTTTGACATGTTTATAATTGGCCTTTGTAAAGTTTTAATTCTGAGGTCTTTCATTTTTTAGAAAGCAGAGTATCCTTTCCTCTTGAAGGTAAAAAGAAAATAGTGTGAAACTTGGTCTTACTACTATGTCTAAACACTGAAACCCCTGGTGATCCCCATGGTATCAGGGAATCTTCTTTCAGCAACACAAATGCTAAAAACTAAGTTCTCCAAAGCAGAAGAGAGCGATTCCATATCATGATGGAAACTGATGAAGAGACCAAAATGACTCACTTGAGTTTGAAATTAAAAAATCCACTATAGGATCCATTTTGTGAGTTATTACAATTTATTTACATAAAATTAATTGCTAAAATATGAACATGGTAGAAATGTTTGTAAACATATCCACATGGGTGTGCTTCCAAATGGGTATCATTTCAATCTTTCTGTCATCCTAATAAAAATTTTTTAAAAAGCAAGGCAAGAGACTTCTGTTCTGGGCATAATAATTAGAAGACCAAAATGCCTGCTCTAGTTAGACTTGTGCTAGCATGTGGTATAACATAGGTGTAACATGGACCCGGAGAGCTTTGATGCACACACACACTCGCTGACTTTCAGATTCTCCTATCTCGGGATGTGAATCACGCTGCTTACTTACCTTTCCACAAAAATCCCAGCCTGGACAGCATGGACAATGCTGCGAAACTTTGGTTTTTCCTCGGGTTTCTTTTTCATCATCCCCATTTTCCGTGTAAAGGTTGAAGCCAACCAGTCCCGGACTTCCGATGGGACTGAGTCGGTCTGGATGTCGCTGAGCTCATCCTCGGTGTCCAGAAGCCTTCTACAAACATAGACACAGGGTAAGCCTTGAGAAATGGGAGCAAAGACTAACAAGGAAACAAATAGCCAAATGTTTTGTTTTGTTTTGCTTTGCTTTTTTTTTTTTTTAAATGGCACACAGTTCTCTAATTGTTCCTTAACAGGAACTGTTTCTAAAATTCGAGTCAACATTTGGAAAGCTCTTTAAGTTTTTGAGCTGATCAGTTTCAGGAGGCATCAAATGATACAAGATGGCATCTGCCGCTGCTTCCCAAATACTGATGGAAAGTATTAGTAGTGGATACGCTATGCTGTCAATCTCATAAATACGCCACCCTAATGGTGATTAAATCAAAGCAAAGAAGAAAACTCACAAATAAATGTGTGCTACTTTTTTTTTCTAGGAAGCAAGTAGAATGGGAAGAAAGGGAGGTTGAGGCTATAAAATCTCTCACATTTCATTTTTCTACATAGAAGAGGTAGTAAGTGCTGTTTGAATTTTTTGAGGGTTCCACAAGTCATTCATATATACTATTTTATTGAGTAAGTTTTTCTAAATTAATTAAATAACAAGAATTCTAAAACAGTCTTTTAAACATTATCACTGAATATTTTACAACATTAAAAATCATAAAGGAAGAAGCAAGGCCAGTGAGATGACTCATGAGGTAAAGGACTTGGGATGAAAACCTAAAGACCCGAGTTCAATCCCCAGATCCATGTGAAAAGAGAGAAAGTTGTCCTTAGACTGACACTCACGTATGCACCCCCATATACATTCACATAATAAACAATAAATAACACTTAAATAAAGATAAATGTATGGGAGTTGTATTTCATTATTCATGGGGAATTTCGGCACATGCTCAAGCCCCATTTATAAAATATCAGGTTATTTGCCTGTAACCTATGAGCTCTCTCATGTATACCTTAAATCAACTCTCCATTCTACATAACATTAATAAAATATACATGACATATATATCTGCCATACTGTGTTATTTAGGGAAGAATGACAAAAAAGATGGTTCACATTCAGTCCATATGCGATTTCACTTCCCAGACGCTTCTAATGCTTAGTTGTTTGAAGCCACGGTCATGGTGTACACATGGTGTACAAGGATGAAAAGGGGTGTGCTGAAAGCTCATTTCAGGAGACTGAGACTCTTTAAGAAGGAGGAACACCACCAGTTAAGAGTCCATTTTAACATAAGGGTGGCGATTTCATGGGATTAGGACTTGTGACCAGGACCCGAGTGTCCCAACATTTGGGATGCTAAGGCAGGAGGATTGGAAGTTTGGGGCCAACTTGGACCAGCTTCAAATGAGACCTTTTCTCAATGAAACCAAAAGAGAACTCCCGCCAAAGGCCATCAACAGAGTTAGGGACACGGAGTCTAGTACTGACTTCTGGGAAGTGACATTGGTGGCTGATAAGGAGCAATAGCTACCCCGGAGTAGGGTTCTGAGGAAATGCCCTGACTGGACGCCTCTCAGAGTCTGTAACTGAGAACTTCCTAAAGACTTGAACTGAAAATAATAAATGAAAGGTTTTCTTTATATACAAACCCAGCTACACATACCAGTCTACTTTGTCTACAGAACACAAACTAGCTTATCCTAACATCTGAATTGACCCGATCTATAATCCCGCTATCCATGGCATGCCTTAGCTTTGACCTTTGTGTTCTTTTAATCAACATGACCTTTTAAATCATCCCCTCTATATATTGTTTCCTTCAATACACATATAATACTTATTTTTCATGATATTTAATACATATGTATTTATGAAACACTGTAGTAAAAGTAAACACTCCTTAAATACTGGGATTTTAAAACTACATGTTGACACAAGTCAAAAGACATACAACTGAATAATCATACTGATTAATACTCACTTTGTGATTTTTTCAAGTTTTTTTTTCTTCTTACGTTTTAATGACTTTGATCTACCAATAGACCACTGACAGTGTACTTTTAAGTAAACATCTTTTCTGGCCCTTTTGGTCATTTCAAGCTAGGTTGCTTAGCCCATTTTAGTATAATACTATACTACATGCCTTGAAATTTTCACTACTTAAAGATTACACCATTTCTATTTTCTTTTATGCAGTGATCAAGTAAATCTACAGAGCAGGGCCGGTGGAACAGGAACTATTGTGGTGTAATCATATGATGTCATCACGTTCCTCTCATTCTCCACTCCCTGTTCTTATCAGCTGGGGGGGAAAACAGAATGCCAGGTAGGTGGTAACCATTGCCCATTTTTCTACCATTAATTGGTATTGGGGACTTAAAGTCTATATATCCTAAACTCACAAGCTGCCATGACAGATAGCCAGACAAGACAAAGCGGGTATAAAGACATAGTGAGTATCACTGGGATGGGTTACTCTGGAAATTTGTAGTTATAATATATGTAAATCTTTGTTGAGAAGGAAGGTGCAATTTCTGAGAAAAGAATGGTCTATATTTAGTATAGAATAAAGAAGTAAAGGAAGTTTGTATCAAACATCAAAGGCATGGGGTAAAACATTGTATACAGAACAGGCATATCTTGAAACAGCAATAGACACTTCTCTAGTGGCTCAGTTGATATGGCAAAGGTAGGAGGGTGGGGTATGATGCCTAGTTATGTTTTAAAATGCTGACCTAGATGGTTCTATGAAGGTAATTTTTTTATTTGGAGTTGGAGCAAAGTAAACATGGATAGACTTTCTTGAATCATCTGAGGACCTAAAAAAAGATGGAGTTACCTTAAAGAGAAAATTCTGAGTTTGGATGTCTTTCAGATTCAAGACTATAGCATTAATTCCCTATAATTTTCAGCTTGCCAGCCTATTTTCCTGATTGCGAGATAGTCATTAAAACATGCTTCCCTTCCTCTCTCGGGTATGAAGAGTGTGGAGTACCTATCAGTGTAGATTTGAAGTCAGATACAGAATAAGGTCTTGGTCCAGTCTTTTTTTTTTTTTTTTTTTTTTTTTTTTTTTTTTTTTCTAGAATGAGTCCCTATTTTATTTTATTTTTTTTTTTTACATTTTTTTTTATTTTCTATATTCTTTGTTTACATTCCAAAGGCTTTCCCCTTTCCCAGGTACCCCCCACCATATGTCCCATAATTCCTCTCCCCCCCATGCTATTCCCCACTCTTCCCCCCCCCCCCACGATTTCTCTGTTCTGGGTCTACAATACTGGATCCAATCTTTACAGGCCCAGGGTCCTCTCCTTTTTTTCTTCTTGAGAGTCATTTGACTTGCTAATTGTGCCTTGAGTATTTAGGGCTTCTGGGCTCATTAATATCCACTTATCAGTGATTGCATTTCGTGTGTATTCTTTTGTGATTGGGTTAGCTCACTTAGGATGATAGTTTCCAGATCTAACCATTTACCTACAAATTGCATGAATTCATTATTTTTAATTGCTGAGTAGTACTCCATTGTATAAATATACCACATTTTCTGTATCCATTCCTCCTTTGAGGGATATCTGGGCTCCTTCCAATTTCTGGCTATTATAAACAAGGCTGCTATAAACATAGTGGAGCATGTGTCTTTGTTGTATGCAGGGGAATCCTCTGGGTATATGCCCAGGAGTGGTATGCCAGGGTCCTCTGGGAGTGGCATGCCCAATTTTCTGAGGAACCGCCACACTGATTTCCAGAGTGGTTTTACCATTTTGCAATCCCACCAACAGTGGAGGAGTGTTCCTCTTTCTCCACATCCTCGCCAGCACTTGTTGTCTCTCGAGTTTTTAATTTTAGCCATTCTGACTGGAGTGAGGTGGAATCTCAGGGTTGTTTTGATTTGCATTTCCCTGATGACTAATGATGTTGAACATCTCTTAAGGTGTTTCTCGGCCATCCGAATTTCTTCTGGTGAAAATTCTTTGTTTAGCTCTGTGCCCCATTTTTTGATAGGGTTATTTGGTTCTTTGGGGTCTAACTTCTTGAGTTCTTTGTATATATTGGATATTAGCCCTCTGTCGGATGTGGGGTTGGTGAAGATCATTTCCCACGTTGTTGGTTGCCGTTTTGTCTTTCTGACAGTGTCCTTTGCCTTACAGAAACTTTGTAATTTTATGAGGTCCCATTTGTCCATTCTTGATCTTAGAGCATAAGCTATTGGTGTTCTGTTCAGGAACTTTACCCCTGTGCCCATGTCCTCCAGGGTCTTCCCAAGTTTCTTTTCTAATAGTTTCAGTGTGTCTGGTTTTATGTGGAGGTCCTTGATCCACTTGGAGTTGATCTTAGTACAAGGAGATAAGAGTGGGTCAATTCGCATTCTTCTGCATGTTGACCTCCAGTTGAACCAGCACCATTTGTTGAAAAGGCTATCTTTTTTCCACCGGATGGTTGTGGCTCCTTTATCAAAGATCAAGTGACCATAAGTCTGTGGGTTCATTTCTGGGTCTTCAATCCTATTCCATTGATCTACCTGCCTGTTGCTGTACCAATACCATGCAGTTTTTAACACAATTGCTCTGTAGTACTGCTTGAGGTCAGGGATATTGATTCCCCCAGAAGTCCTTTTATTGTTGAGAATAGTTTTAGCTATCCTGGTTTTTTTGTTGCTCCAGATGAATTTGAGAATTGCTCTTTCTAGATCTATGAAGAATTGATTTGGGATTTTGATGGGGATTGCATTGAATCTGTAGATTGCTTTTGGCAAGATGGCCATTTTTACTATATTGATCCTGCCAATCCAGGAGCAAGAAATATTTTTCCATCTCCTGAGGTCTTCTTCGATTTCTTTCTTCAGGGACTTGAAGTTCCTGTCATACAGATCTTTCACTTGTTTGGTTAGAGTTACGCCAAGGTACTTTATGTTGTTTGTGGCTATTGTGAAGGGTGTTATTTCCCTAACTTCTTTCTCAGCCTGCTTGTCCTTTGAGTACAAGAAGGCTACTGATTTGCTTGAGTTAATTTTATAACCAGCCACGTTGCTGAAGTTGTTTATCAGCTGTAGAAGTTCTCTGGTGGAGTTTTTTGGATCGCTTAGGTAGACTATCATATCATCTGCAAATAATGATACTTTGACTTCTTCCTTTCCAATTTGTATCCCTTTGACTTCCTTATGTTGTCTGATTGCTCTCGCTAGAACTTCAAGTACTATATTGAAAAGATATGGAGAGAGAGGACAGCCTTGTCTAGTCCCTGATTTTAGTGGAATTGCTTCAAGTTTCTCTCCATTTATTTTGATGTTGGCTACTGGTTTGCTGTAGATTGCTTTTACTATGTTTAAGTATGGGCCTTGAATTCCTGCTCTTTCCAAGACTTTTAGCATGAAAGGATGCTGAATTTTGTCAAATGCTTTTTCAGCATCTAATGAGATGACCATGTGGTTTTTTTCTTTTAGTTTGTTTATGTAGTGGATTACATTGATGGATTTCCGTATATTGAACCATCCCTGCATTCCTGGAATGAAGCCTACTTGATCATGGTGAATGATCGTTTTGATATGCTCTTGGATTCGGTTGGCAAGAATTTTATTTAGTATTTTTGCATCTATATTCATAAGAGAAATTGGCCTGTAGTTCTCTTTCTTTGTTGGATCTTTTTGTGGTTTAGGTATCAGCGTAATTGTGGTTTCGAAGAATGAGTTGGGCAGTGTCCCTTCTGTCTCTATTTTGTGGAATAGTTTGAAGAGTATTGGTGTTAAGTCTTCTTTGAAGGTCTGGTAGAATTCTGCACTAAAACCATCTGGTCCCGTACTTTTTTTGGTTGGGAGGCTTTCTATAACCCCTTCTATTTCTTTAAGGGTTATGGGACTGTTTAGCTGGTCTACTTGATGCTGATTTAATTTTGGTATTTGGTATCTGTCTAGGAAATTGTCCATTTCCTCCAGATTCTCCAGTTGTTTTGAGTATAGGCCTTTGTAGTAGGATCTGATGATCTTTTGAATTTCCTCTGTTTCTGTTGTTATATCCCCCTTTTCATTTTTAATTTTGTTAATTTGGATACTATCTCTGTGCCCTTTGGTTAGTCTAGCTAAGGGCTTATCTATCTTGTTGATTTTCTCGAAGAACCAGCTCTTGGTTTTGTTGATTCTTTGTATGGTTCTCTTTGTTTCTGCTTGATTGATTTCAGCCCTTAGTTTGATGATTTCCTCTCTTCTACTCCTCCTGGGTGAGTTAGCTTCTTTTTGTTCCAGCGCCTTCAGGTGTGCTGTTAAGTTGCTAGTGTATGCTCTTTCCAGTTTCTTTTTGGAGGCACTCAGGGCTATGAGTTTTCCTCTTAGCACTGCTTTCATTGTATCCCAGAGATTTGGGTAGGTCATACCTTCATTTTCATTGAAGTCTAAAAAGTCTTTGATTTCTTTCTTTATTTCTTCCTTGACCAGGGTGTCATTGAGTAGAGTATTGTTCAGTTTCCATGTGTATGTGGGCTTTCTGTAGTTCTTCTTGCTATTGAAGACCACTTTTACTCCATAGTGATCCGATAGGAGACATGGGATTAGTTCGGTCTTCTTGTATTTGTTGAGGTCTGTCTTGTGACCAATTATATGATCAATTTTTGAGAAGGTACCGTGCGGTGCTGAGAAAAAGGTATACTCTTTTGTTTTAGGATGGAATGTTCTATATATATCTGTTAAATCCAATTGGTCCAAAGCTTCAATTAGTTTCACTGTGTCCCTGTTTAGTTTCTGCTTTCCTGATCGGTCCATTGAGGAGAGTGGAGTGTTGAAGTCACCTACAATCATTGTGTTAGGTGCGATGTGTGCTTTAAGCTTTAGTAAAGTTTCTTTTACGAATGAGGGTGCCCTTGCATTTGGTGCATAGATGTTCAGTATTGAGAATTCTTCTTGGTGGATTTTCCTGGTCCAGTCTTAATATTGACTTCTGATAGCATATTGTTCCTAGTTTTGGTTTAATATATGAAAAAAAAAACCCTTATATAAACCAAACATTTAAACGCAATATTCTTTCTTTAGGCATGTCAAAATTATTGGTAACCTATAAAATGATGAGAAGTTGAAATATTCTGGGCATAGTATCGAAGACCTTTAATTCCAGGACTCAAAAGACAGAAGCATGTGAGTTCAAGGCCAGCCTGGTATACATAGTAAGTTTCAGGTGAAGCAGAGCCTAATAAAAAAGACCTTAGCTCAAAATAAATCAATCGATCAATAGATAGATAGATAGATAGATGATAGATAGATAGATAGATAGACAGACAGAAAGAAAGAAAGAAAGAAAGAAAGAAAGAAAGAAAGAAAGAAAAAGAAAAATAGATAGCACGGTTCTATCATTTTACATTTCAAAGGAAAGGGACTAAATGGAGAAAAGAATGAGGATATAATTATGACAGGAAATGCTGCTTTAAATAAGATCATCAGAGACAGTTTGCACATCTGAAAAAATGTATAGGAAAAACATTTATGATAACTCTCTGTCTATAAAGGTCCAGAGATGCCAGTCCATATTGTATTATGATATGAACTACCATATGATATGATAAATATTGGTTTATTTTCTTTAGGAATTCATAAAGAGCACTGTATGGGAAAGAAACGATAGGGCAGGCATATATGTGTAACATGCTACCACTATTGACCTCTGAAAAACGTTCCACTCTTTGACATGATTTTTTTCAGTCCCATTGGGAGTCAGCAAACATTAAAGAGAGGTTCTCAGACAAAGGCTATGTGTAGAAAGTGGACCAGGGAACCAAGAAAAACTGACCTTGCATCAGATCAGTGATCAAGTGATCCTTTCGAGCTATTTATAGGTCAAAATTTCTCTCCGAATAAGATGACACATCTCCCAAAGGGCTTATATTTTGAACTAGAAAGTTTGAAGGGAAAGGGAAATAAAGAAGGGGGCAACCTCGGAAGGAGAGGTCATGGGATTTTGACTCTTACAATTATATGTCAGTGAAAATATTTCTGTCTGAGAAGGACTCTTGGAAAATAGTCACACTCAAGGAAACACAATCCTTTCCAGGAAGTTGGTGACCACAACTGAAACTACGTATTACATTTAAATGTTAGGAGAGACTGGCTTCGCACGTTTGAACTTTTCTTTTTCTTTCATTCCATTCATATGATAAAGGATTTATTTCAAGAAGCAATTAACTCATCCCTTCCACCATTATGTTTGATGAGTCTAGAGAAGGAAAATAATTTTTCTACATGAGACAGAATCAATAGTTTGTTCATTTATCTGATGAACAAACTACATGTCCTATGCCTCAATTTTACAGTGTTTCCCAAAACACTTACAAATTGAGTTAAGATGCAAACTGTAAGCTCCTTGTGTGATGAGACTGGACCAGCCTGGCTGTGTCTGTCCTGCTGCCCTTGCTGGTCAGGCCCTCACTTCCTATGCCTTACTTATAAATCACAAAATACTTCATAGTAACAATGCTGAACATGATAGAAAAAAGTCTAGCATGCTAAACCTGAAAAAGGTAGAGGGAGACTCCAAATGTGTTTTGTTTTAGAAACTTGTCATCTCTAGAGAGGAATATATTCCCAAAAGGCCATCATTGGCGCCCTGCAGTAGAAGTCTATGCTCAGGGGAACAATCTGATGATCTAGTGCTAAGGGTGAGGCTACATTCACATCTGCCATGTGGTACCATTCTTGAACACACTTGCAAGGTGGGGTAAGAGACTCTCCCCTGCCTATTGTATAGAGCATCTTGAGTAGTCAGTGTTTCCCATTAAATTCCCATATAATGTTTTCAGAAGAACCCATTAATGTTATTTATTAAACTAACGAACTGTGCTATGAGTTGACTAACATGTTTTCTTCCATTCACCTATTTGGATACCAGTCTTTCACTCAGACTTCAGAACTACACAGCATAGATACAGATAAATATTCCAACTGATGCTATTGCTTATATTCTGGACCAGGAAAAAAGTCAAAATTTAGCTCATTCAGTCCTCAATACACCACCTTGGGGAAGATTTTCACCTTTGTCTAATTTTAGTGATTAATAAAAGAAGCACAGACGCTTAAGAGATTTGCTCAGTCAATGAACATGACAAATTCTGAGCTGCAGAGTGTCTCATTTTGGAGTCTGAGTCTTTAATTATTGTGATCTTGTTCACTTTAAATGTACGGTTTCCTTTCAAAGTTCAAAGTTCCCATTCAGTCAATAATGCCAGCAGTCACTACTCTTCATCCCCTCTATAAAAAATTGAAATTTAAAGTTAAAAATAATCTCTAAAAATGTTTGGTTGCGAGAGAAAAGTGGTGGTAGGGAGATAAAATGAATTTCAAGAGCAAAATGGGTGTGGTAGATTTGATCATTGTATGCTTGAATGAAATTATCAAGTAATTTAAAAAAAGGAAAGGAAATCTTATAAGAGTTTAGCTTACTGGAAAGCTTTTAGTGGAAGAAAGCTTAGATTTATTTCCAAATCTGGTATCTGGAATACTCTCTTCTAGGGAAATGTCAAATGGGGAAAAAAAAGTCTATGGCACTTTAAAAGATGATCAGTTCATTGCTAGGATGGAATTGAGTCCATTTGAAATTCCATTTCTATCGTCACTACCCAACCTGCTCAAAGCTTGCCTATTTATTTATTTATTTATTTATTTATTCCCTGTCCTCTTCCCAAAGGGTCAGGAGCTTTAGTTTTGTGGTTGTTTAAAGCAGACATTTCCCGTTTTCTTGTGAACTGTGGGAATATGACCATTGTATATGAGACAACGCACGGACTAGATGTTTGGGTGGGGAAGGCAGTCATGCCCTCATTGGTTCAACTCCCAGGAGTCTTGACTATTGGAAGGTTGGCTGAGGATAATGTGGAAGTCAGGGGTGACTTTCTCCACATTAAGACTTGAAGACTTGGCAGCTGCTTTGTATTCACCCAGTGAAGTAGACGCCCATACTGGGGTGGGGAGAGGGGGGACCTGGTCCCCCAGGACAGGCAGGAAGGGCCCCAGGCATCTTCCAGTAAGGCTCTCAGATAGAATCAAGTTACTTGAAGAGCTGGGATAAAGATTATATTTTTGGAGTGTGTTGGGATAGAAATGGGGGAAAACAGAGTCAGAACAGTGCCCCAGGCCTTCCTAAGGACTCTTGGCTTCCCATCAGGAATTCTTAGCTCAAAATATATCCAATTAGGCACAAAGCTTAACATTCCACTAATTATCAAGGTTTTGGTTTATAAGCATCCTGTCTTTCTAATCATGCTCCCGGCTACCTGTGTAGCTTAGAACAGCAGTTGTCATGCAATAAGCTCTTGGGGAACCCCAGCTGGCCACACCCCTAGGTGAATTAGTTTAAATTGATTTTCTTTTACTAACACATAGGAAAAGGCTTGCACCATGATGTCAAAGTGTTTGAAGCATGTACGATATGAATAATGCCAAAGAAGACTTAGGAAAGACACACATGCTCTCTCTCTCTCTCTCTCTCTCTCTCTCTCTCTCTCTCTCTCTCTCTCTCTCTCTCGGCAGTGAACAGACAGTGGCAAAGTTCCAAAACTAATTTTCATGTATGTTAAAAATTTACCTAGTTGGATAGGAAAAACCACAAATGCAGAAGTAGAATTGAGGATAATATGTTGAGAAGAGGGGGAAATAGAAAGGCAGTTTCTGTTTCATTGGCACTCCCATTTCTGTGCCTCTGGTTTCTCCTTTGTACCCCATCACTTCTTTTCCCTCCCAGCTTTTTGTTTTCAAACCCATTGAATCCATTACTGCAGCCTATATGTGCGTGGGTAGGGTATCTCAGGGACCACATACATGAAGAAAACTGACGTTAGCTGCTCATTGCTTCTCAGCTAGAACTAGGACTTCCCTCATGGATGTGGGATTTAGGCTGGCTTGATCTTGGGCATGCAGTCAGAACCACTATGAATCCATGTGTGCACGGGCTCTATACACATGAAGTCCACTGCTGCAGAAGTCTACTACCTCTGGCTCTTACAATATCTCTACTCTTTCATATAAAGTAATTCTTAAGTCTTGAAGTGAGGAGGTTTGATTTAAATGTGTTATTTAGAGCTAAAAACTCCACACTATGTCATTATCTACTGAACAGTTATGGGTCTCTGTATTAATCACTATTTACTGCAAAGAACAAACAAACAAAATAACACCCCCCACCAAAAAACCAAAACAAAACAGGTTCCTCTGGTGAGGAATGAGAAATGCATTTACCTGGGTACAAATATAAAAAATAATAGTTTGGAAATAGTAATAGTAATGGAAATAGTTTAAGACTATGTCCATTTAGTAGGCTATAGTATTGAGTTCTCCCTGGAGCCCCTGACTTTGCCATTGTAGCCCATGAATGAGCTCTGTCTCCTACAGTGAGATCTTAGATCCAATTAAAGAGTTGTTATTTCTATGGTGTTCATACTAGAGGTGCCTCACTATACCTGGGAGGCCAGTGGTTATTATAATTTATGGCCTGGTAAGATTGTTGATCACTTTCTCCTGGGGAACATGTACAGAACCTTTTAACTAAGAAACTCTGGCAAGAGGGATGAAACTTGCTGATTAGTACCATCTTGATTTCTGTATGTGTTATGATTCAAATATATGGTGTCACCAGTAATCAGGTCTCACCATCAAGTTTGGGATGGAACATGTTATCTTTCCTAATCAAGAGAATGTGATACAAGAGGCAGTCTGTGCTCCCTCCACCTGTGTTCACTCAAGATTATTAAGGGCTGCAGGTTAAAGATAAAGGGTCAAGTTGTAGCCCAGGGAGGAATCCCAAGAGACTGAAGAAAGCATTACAAATCAAAGACAGCCCTTGACTTCCTGGTACCTCAAACCCTCTGACTTAGCTCTTCTTTCCCCTTGTCTTTATTGCATCCTGGAACCTGGGGGAAGGGCTATCTTTGAACACATGATTACCTCATACATAATGGGGGATATAACTCCTGGACCACAGTCTTCTGATAACATGAATTTTCTACAAAGTATACTGTACTGGCTGGTTTTATATGTCAACTTGCCACAGGCTAGAGTTATCACAGAGAAAAGAGCTTCAGTTGAAGAAATACCTCCATGAGATCCAGCTGTAAGGCATTTTCTCAATTAGTGATCAAGAGGGGGAGGGTCCATTTTGTGTGGTGCCATCCCTGGGCTGGTAGTCTTGGGTTCTATAAGAAAGCAAGCTGAGCAAGTCAAAGGGAAGCAAGCCAGTAAGAAACATCCCTCCAGGGACTTTGCATCAGCTCCTGCTTCCTGACCTGATTGAGTTCCAGCCCTGATCTCCTTTGGTGATGAACAGCAATGTGGAAGTGTAAGCTGAATAAACCCTTTCCTCCCCAACTTGCTTCTTGGTCATGATGTTTGTGCAGGAATAGAAACCCTGACTAAGACAAATTAATACCAGCAACGTGGGGTATTCCTGTGACAATCTGACCGTGTTTTGGGAAGGACTGTAGAAGGACTTTGGGACTTTGGACTAAAAGATCCATTTGGTGTTAAGAGCTCTGTGGGATATTGTGTAGGAGCTTGGAAGACAATGTTGAGAACAGTGCAGAAGACGGAGGCCTGGCTTGTGAAATTTCAGAGGGAAGATTAAAGACTCTTATCAGGGCTGTTGTTATTTTGATTGTGAAGATTATTTGGTTTTGGTTAGCTGGGCCGAGGAATCAGCTGTGATTAGCAAGATACCAGAACTACTAAAGCAAAATTTTTGCATTACTGGGGCTATTGATGCTGGTTAGCTGAAGCTAAGAAATTAGCTGTGATTAAGAAGAGACCAGCATCATTGAGGTGAAATCTTTTGGGAAGTGTTTTCTGAGTGCATAGAGGCTGTGTTCCAGAGATAGCCAAGGTTGTTCCTTGTGCTGTGACTGGACTTGGTAATATAGAAGAGTCACCCAGGTGGTACTGGTTTTGAAGGCATGAAGGGGTCCTGAAGAGCAGCTGAGGCTCGGCACTGTGAAACGCTGCAGAAGGCCATTGGTGAAGGTGCAGCCTCAGCTGCAATTGATGGCCCAGGACTGAAGGGGTCATGCAAAGGAGTTGATGCTTCAGACCATGAAGAGAGCCTATAAGAAGCTTATTGGTGAAGCCTAGTTACAGCAGAAGACAGCAGTGTTTTGGAGATGCCAGTACCATGAGATGACCACCAAGAACAGCAGCAGCAGTGGATTACAGGCATCTGAAGCCTAGATAACAAGGTTGTGTTACAAAGGGCAGAGCTGGAGAAGTGACCAAAGCCCTTGGAAGAGCCTAGAAGATCGTGAGTAGATCCCAGACATTGGACTATTGGAGTTTGATTTTGCATTTGATTGTGACTGTGCCATGATATTTTTCCCTCTTGAAATAACAAGGTATTTTAGTGGAGCCCACAGTTAAGAGACTTAATTGTAAAAAGACTTTGGATTTTAAAAGAGATTGGATATTTTAAAGGGATTGAAATTTTAATATGTAAGAATTTGCAAAGACTGTGGGACTTTTCAAGTTATTTAGATCTTGGGGATGAGTAAGAGAGTAAGGGTTGAGGCTTAATAGTGATGTGTTCATGTGTCAAGTTGATAAGGTGTCAATTGAACTGGCTGGTTTTGTGTGTCAACTTGACAGAGGCTGGAATTATCACAGAGAAAAGAGCTTCAGTTGAGGAAATGCCTCCATGAGATCCAGCTATAAGGCATTTTTTCAGTTAGTGATCAACAGGGGAGGGACCCTTGTGGGTGGTGCAGTCTCTGGGCTGGTAGTCTTGGGTTCTATAAGACAGAAAGCTGAAGCAGGGCAGTGGTGGTGCACGCCTTTAATCCCAGCACTTGGGAGGCAGAGGCAGGTGGATCTTTGAGTTTGAGGGTAGCCTGGTCTACAGAGTGAGTTCTAGGTCAGCCAAGGCTACACAGAGAAAACCTGCCAAAAAAATAAAAGAAAGAGAGAGAGAAAGAAAGAGAGGGGGGAAGGAAGGAAGGAAGGAAGGAAGGAAGGAAGAAAGAAAGAAAGAAAGAAAGAAAGAAAGAAAGAAAGAAAGAAAGAGAAAGAAAGAAAAAGAAAGCTAGAAAGCTGAGCAAGCCAGGGGAAGCAAGCCTGTAAGAAACATCCCTCCATGGCCTCTGCATCTGCTACTGTATCCTAATCTGCTTGAGTTCTAGTTCTGACCTCCTTTGGTGATGAAAAGCAATTTAGAACTGTAAGCTGAATAAACCCCTTCCTCCCCAACTTGCTTCTTGGTCATGATGTTTTTGCAAGAATAGAAACCCTAAGACATATACCCTCATTTTTCTGTGTGCAATAGTGTTTTGTTATGTATCTTGATCTATAGTGTAGTATTCTTCCTGCCTCAACCTGTGGAGTGCTGGAGTTGGAAGTGTGAGCTCCCACACTAGTTTTAGACCAAATCTGTATTTCTTTTTCTGAAGCCTCATTGTGATACCTTCTATTCAAGTAGATCTCAACGTGTGTTTCCCTAGATCAGTAAAATCCTCGTGGACTGAGAGTTTATTAAAAGTGGAAACTGATCTCTGAGTAGAACCTACCGAATCAGAAATTCTTGGAGCAGACCTAGAATGCTGTTCTACCCAGCCTTCTGAATGACTTCAGGAGCACCAGTGTTTCAAAACTGCTACTTTTCAACCATGGCTTGCCAGCTGCCGGGCATCTCTCTGTCAAAGAGACTTGTGTATTCTTCCATAGAATAAACTCAGCAGCAGTAGTTATATTTATGTGTCTATTATTTCACTGCCAGTGAATGACATGGGACAGGTGTTAGAACCCTTGGGAAGATATCTTTAGTTTGACTCTCTTGCAGTGCTGTCACAGATGAAAAATACTTGCATGATGCTTGGTTGCATAATACAAAAGCCCAATTTTTACCTGAGCAGAAAGTGAACAATGAGTGCTGCAACAAGATGAGGTATATTCAGAAGACAGGAATATGAGAATATAAGAATATATCTCTTACTCAACCCATGGGGCCAAAATAGAAGAGAGGATGGCAGTAGGCTGCTGGCAGTCATGATTGTCAGGCTGATGATCCCCATGGCACAAAGAGATGTGAGAGAAAAAGTTGGGGAGCAAACAGACCACACATATTTTGGAACAAGTCTTACTGATGAGGTATTGAAAAGAATTAGCACATGCCTCTTCAAATATTTTGAAAAATAACCTGTGTGTCTGATTTCTAGTACTTGATACTTGCTCAAGGATCATTGATGTTGTTTGGCTTTATTATGAGATCATTATCATTGTGCTTCATGGAATATTTTGAAGTTAATCAATCTATTATTTTGTCTTCTAGAAGATATAAATTGTTAAATGTAACAATTCGACTTAGAAAGCAGACATTATTGCTTAGAATTACAGTTAGAAGAGGATGAGATCTTGCTGGGAATCACAGAACAAAGCTGACCTCTGTGGCCAGAAGGGTGTCTCAGTGACAAATGACACCAAACCTGAGCCAAAGTAGCTTAAATAAAAAGGAAACACGCTATTTTCATTAAAAATAAAAACTAAATTTAGGTTAACTTCAGCAAAGGATTTTTAAAATCAGCAGGTCAGGGAATGGAGAGTTGTAACAACTGTTATGACCACTGGTTGCTCTTTTGGAAGTCTTGGATTTGATTTCCAGTACCTACATGGCATCTCACAACAATCTATAATTCCAGCTCCAAGGGATCTTGAAGTGAAAATGTAAGGTGTTTTTTTTTTGTTTTGTTTTTTGTTTTTTGTTTTTTGTTTTTTTTGGATGGTGCTTTGTTGGGGCAAACATGTGAAGGAATGTTGAGTTAAACATTTTTTTAATGTAGCCAATTTTAATATTTAGATTTTTTTTTCTTGTAGCAAGATAGCTTTTTCATAAACTCTCATTCTGGAGAAGTGTCTCTATACGGTGCTGGCCAGACAAGTATGAGGGCCTGAGTTCCAATTCCACATAAAAGACAAATGAACAAACAAAACAAAACAAAACAAAAACCAACCAACAGGGCGTGGCAGCATGGTTGTGTAAACCCCAGCACTGGGGATGCAAAGACAGGACTGTCTCGAGCTTGTCAGTCATGCAATCCAGTCAAGTTGGTGAGGGAGGAATTGAGGAAGATACTCAGTGTTGGGCTCTACCTTACACACACACACACACACACACACACACACACACACACACAATCATTTTCAAAAATTAACAAGTATTACACACAATGCTCTTCCTTAAGCTAAAAACCTTTTGCCAACAGCCTTATCAGTCTTTCTGGAATTCCCTTTGGGCAGAATGACATCACATTTTGATGTCTAAACACAGTGACTAGGAAACTGGGAACTAGCCATTCCTTACAATCAATTAGGTAGGATTCATTCCTACTGATCCTTGGGGTGAATGTCCCTGGAAAAGGATATGGGATAACTTAGGACTGAATTTTAGGATATGTTCCATTTCAATATGAATCTAATTAAGTTAATTATTTTATATTTCAAATTTATTAACTTCTCGCCAAAAGTAATAATGTAATTATAGAATTTTTGAGAATTTCATGCAAGAATATCTAATGATATCTGAAAATTGCATAATATATTTATTGTCTTAGCTATAACTTCCAAATGACCACCATGCATATGATTAGAAAAGGATAATGTTTAAAGTAACACATTTTAAGTCTAAAGAATTTATTTTATATCTCATAATTGTGTAATCATATTTATCAGTCATCTCTAAGAACAACTGTGGGTAATTTTTTTGTTCGTTCACATTAGTGAGGCTGTTTCTGGAGGTTTATAGAAAGTAACAAACCACAGATGGTCAGAAGAGATGAAAACTAAACAAAACTGGTGTGACTTTTTTTTTTTATTCAGCATGGTTTTCACACCCATGTACGAGGTGAGTAGAGCCTACAAACACAGCATTCTGAACAGCTTATGCCACAAAAACAGAAGTCATGACAACCTTATCATTTGTTTTTTTGATGATTTACTTATCTCTAGCACACAGAGTTCACCTGAACAGGTTTTCTCAGTATTTCTTCCAAGTGAAACTGAGCAAGGCAAAGGCCACATTTACAAGTTCTTCCCTTCTCAGCAAAACGTCAACTGACTTCCTGCCCCCTCCTGCTGGCCAGGGTAAGGACACTTGGGGACCAGTGGTCACAGAATTTCACAGCAGAAAGAGACTGAGGACTCATCATCTGTGTGAGAAAAGTAATGGCTGAGGATGAAAACTTACAACAAGGAGTGAAGAAAGAAAAGAAAGAAGGAAAGAGAGAAGTTAAAAAAAAACACTTTAACTAATCCATAGCAAGAGGGAAACCAGGAAATTAAAACAGTATCTGAACTTCCAGCCAATGGATAGTCTCAAGCTCCTACCCACACCCTCATCCAGGTCCTCAGGCCTGTAGAACTAACAGATATATTTTTATTTTATTTTATTTTATTATTATTTTATTTTATTTTAGGTTGAGCAGTCAACAAGATGTAGTTAGTGGTTTTTGAGAAACACTCTCTTCCTTCTCAATTGTTGGCAAGTGGCTTAAATAGCGTCCCTTCTCTTGGGACATGTGATACATGAACTTAGGTATCTATTCCCCCCACACACACACACACATGATGATTATTCAAAGATAAGCTTGTTACCTAACCCGAACCAATCAAATATGAGGGTATGCTTGTTAGATCCTGTAGCAAAGAAAACCTTTCCATTCCTTCTAGATTTGACAGTTTGGGGAAAGTTCGGAGCTTGGAAATACTGGGAATGTCTTGCTACCATTCACAGCATCTGAGAGATCATTCCAGAACAAGCAAACCAGATCAGCTTCTGCTGACATCATCTGTACCCGCAGTCAACCTATTTTATAGGCAGCACTAGCGGGCAATTCTTTGGTTAATGGGAGCTAGTAAATCAACTGTTCTGTTTAAGTGGGCTTGGCTGAGCTCAAGTCATAATTGAAACATCCTCAAAGATGTTTATAGCTCAGCTCTCCGCTTTCCTTCTTCCTCTCTCTTATTTTTTAAGTGTGAGAGGAATACACAGAGCCACTGCCATGGTGATGAGGAGAGAGAATTTTCTCTCTACATCACCGTGGTTCAAATGCTGTGTGACTCACTGCTCACACCTGGACCGTGATCCCTGTAACCCGTTTACCCACCTGTGGTGAGCAGTTAGCTCAAACTCTAACCTGCTTTTCTGATTCAAAATTATGGCTCCCATTCATTCATTCAATCATTCATTCATTCAGGAACTCTTGGCTCTGCGCTTGTTAGGTCCAGCTAACTTAGCTACTTGACCCCGTTAACAGTTTGTTCTCTTTGCACCTTTCTCGCACACTGGCAAACTCTGCAAGCACGATCCTAATAATTTCTCCAAAGCCACCTTTGCTAACTCTGCTCAACATCATACGGTAGCCAGTGGCTTTCCCCCTTTGCTGGGACTGTATTTCAGAGGGTTAGGAATTTCCTAACTCATCCAGGTTCTCCCCGAGACATTAGATTCACCAATTCAAGAATCCTGGCCATACTCTACCCAGTCCACAGGCCTCTGGCATATGGCCCATGTCGGTGCCACCCCCTTTCTCCTTTCGGGCAGCATCACACTTTAAAGGGCTTCTTAACCCTTGAAAGACTTCTACTCACACTTCCCACTCCACAGACTTTTTTCACATTTCCATGCTCACCCGTGACGGCTATGTCTAATGTAATACAGTAACCAAGCGTCTTTAAAAACCTTAATGGTTGGAGGTGAGAGAAACTGACATTTGAAAAGGTTTTGAAAAAAAAAATAATGTATTCGACGGAGGCTTAATTTTAACTTCTGTGCAGACTGTTCCTTTGTTTTATATATATAAAAAAAATCTTCTGAATAGGCCTCTTAGTTGCACTAAAGGGAAGATTCTACCCTGACATAGAGGAGACTCAAAGAACAGGATTGAGCATGACGTCATCTTTGAATAGTCAGGAACAAGGCTATCCTTGAGCGTGCAGATACACCTACCTTATCCGACCAATTTTGTACACAGGATTTTGACTGCATTCTTCTAGCCAGGATGTTAATCCCAGGAGAGGAAGGTCTAACTGAACACTGACCTAGATGGTCCTCAAAACCTTTGGAGTTGAGATTCTGAATTCATGGGAGGAAAACATGTTGAAAGGCTTCCCTATGGAACGGTGACCTGATTTCTATGGGGTAGGCAGACTCTCAGAGGATGCAGTGGGGGGTCCCTGCGAAAGGGCTGCGCTCTGAGCTCTGAAAGCACCTGTTAGGAAGGGCCTTACAGCAGTTCCAGATGATTTACGCTTCATGAACTGGAGAAAGGGATGCAGCTTGTGCCTCAGAGCCTACCTGTAGTATTGGGACTTATGGCCGAGAAACACCTTAAAAGATGTTCAACATCATTAGTCATCAGGGAAATGCAAATCAAAACAACCCTGAGATTCCACCTCACACCAGTCAGAATGGCTAAGATTAAAAACTCAAGAGACAAGTGCTGGCGAGGATGTGGAGAAAGAGGAACACTCCGCCACTGTTGGTGGGATTGCAAAATGGTAAAACCGCTCTGGAAATCAGTTTGGCGGTTCCTCAGAAAATTGGACATGTCACTTCCAGAGGACCCTGGCATACCACTCCTGGGCATATACCCAGAGGATTCCCCTGCATGCAATAAGGACACATGCTCCACTATGTTTATAGCAGCCTTGTTTATAATAGCCAGAAATTGGAAGGAGCCCAAATATCCCTCAAAGGAGGAATGGATACAGAAAATGTGGTATATTTATACAATGGAATACTACTCAGCAATTAAAAATAATGAATTCATGCAATTTGTAGGTAAATGGTTAGACCTGGAAAATATCATCCTGAGTGAATTAACCCAATCACAAAAGAATGCACATGAAATGCAATCACTGATAAGTGGATATTAATGAGCCCAGAAGCCCTAAATACTCAAGACACAAATAGCAAGTCAAATGATTCCCAAGAAGAAGAAAGGAGAGGACCCTGAGCCTGTAAAGATTGCATCCAGTTTAGTAAAGAAACCGAGGGGGGAGGGGGAATTATTGGGGAACAGATGGGGGGGGAGAGGAACTATGGGAACTATGGTGGGTGGGAACTGGGAAAGGGGAAAGCCTTTGGAATGTAAACATAGAATATAGAAAATAAAATAAAAAAAAAAATAGTGGCCTGCATAGAAACAAACAGTCTCGAGCCAGCACTGGCTGCCGAGCAATGTGACAAGAGAGACTGGTGAAGTGAGATATTCAGTGGACATTCTCCCAGTCTTTAAGATGTGGGAAGATAGCCAAACAGCAAAGGAATTCTAATTAGCGATGACCAAAACGATCAGAAGCTCTGGGGTTAGAACTTCCCAGTTCATGTCTCTAATTGATATCCTCTGTCACAATTCAATGTTCATATAGTTAGCACATTCTTTTTGTTTGTTTTGTTTTGTTTTTCGAGACAGTGTTTCTCTGTGTAGCCCTGGCTATCCTGGAACTCACTGTGTAGATCAGGCTGGCCTCGAACTCAGAAACCCACCTGCTTCTGCCTCTCAAGTGCTGGGATTAAAGGTGTGCTCCACCACCGCCCGGCTAGTTAACACATTCTTAATGCTTTGCATCTTAAAACCTCTTCTTAGAAGCTGTGCCCTGAAGAATGGTCTGGGAGATCTGCAGCACAGAGCAGATTCGTTAGGGAACCCGTGCAGGTCTAGTCGCGGTTGGTTTGAAATCCAGACTCTACATGGTTAGCATTCACTACGCCCTCTAGTTACAGCTTGCTGCTATTCCTTGCAGTTTTTAATCTTGATGCTCAGTCTCTGTGACACCCACCCTTCCTTTCAGGGCAGGCTTGCCCACAGTGCCCACAGTGCTCTTCACCTTTCTTGTTCTATTATAATTCCCATCAGATTCCAATAGTGTCTTCTATGTTCGGTCAATATGTGTGAGGCCAATGGAGGTTTACTGGCAAATCCCTGCACCAAATGATCTCGAGGTTCTAGCCTCACAGGTACTCCCAGGTGTCTGCCACGGTGCAACTTTTTCAAGTGCAGACTGGCATCAGTGCAGTCTCAATTCAGTATGGCCTTTTCCAAGAGAAGAACTCATAGGCTTAGAATGCTAGTCAAGAGAGGATGTGTTAGCAGGGGCTAGACCCCCTTCCATCATTCTGTACATCTCTTTTGTTCCATGGCTTCCTGCATTTTCTCCAAAATTACAAACTGCTCTCAGGAAATTATTTGATAGTTTCCTTAGTGGGCTTAAATAGTACATCTTAATATATGCTGTAACCCAAGCATGCAAAGTGTGACGCATTTTTCCTGTACAATAAAAATAATGGTTATAATCCAACTTTTCCTCTACCTGGCATTATGTCACATGCAGTCCTCATGTGAGCCCTCATCTGTATCTCATAAGGGAGAAAGCTGAGTACTCTAGAGTAAGTCCCTTGATTTCCATTTTGAGTGGAAGGTCCTGATTTTTGAATGACCTTCTCTTTTTAAGTCCAGAGACTATATTCTAGTCATGTGGGTTTGTATTAACAAAACAAAACAGGAAGGTATAGTTTTAAGGTATTAGCAAACACAGTATCCATCTGCCTCCCCTGGTATTCATGTAGCCAGGGATAGTGCTTTGCTTGGCTGTGCTACAATCCAAATAAGGACCCACGGATGGATTCTTTTTAGATCACATGGATTACAACTGTATAACTTTGAAGAAGAATAGCCTCTAGAGACACATCTGAGACTTACAAATTCTGGCATTTTCATATGAAAATGTCTTTTATAAAGCCTAACAAATGCTCATTTCCACTGTGGGATTTACAATAATCTCCATAAAAGTCACATTTCTCTTTCTATCAGAAATTTTATTTTTCCAAATGAAATTATCTTTACAGAGAAGTTTTTGTTTTGATTTGTTTTTAACTGAAACCCTGTAGTCATATTTGGTAGGTGCAGACATTGATTAACTAAAATTCCTATTTTATCCTATCTTAACCTTTTCTTAAGCCTAATCCATTTTCAAATATCTCCATGGAACATGCACAGAACAGTTTCCTTTCTTGAAAGAATCTCTAGATAGAAACCAGGCTATCTTGAATTGTAAATTAACATGCAACTAAATGCTGCCCAAGTTTTTTATTTCATACAACCTGCTTTATTAGAATTCCTAAGACAAAGTGCAAACACAACTTAGAAATATCCTCAACTCCATGCTCCGGGCCTTACAAAACACATAGGAAATCAATTTGCTCTGAAATGCCTAAAGTGCACATTTCTAGCACAAAATTGGAAGATTCTTGAGAAGGAGTTTTAGGTCTTGCTGCTGGCCTGACCGGTTAGCCTATGCTTAGCCATAGGCTTTCCAGGGAAGACAACGCTCCAGTGTGTAGCTTTGATTCTCTCCAGGGCAGAACGTCCTACTGTAGCTGAGTTCAAGCTGTAGGTTAAGAAAAGATCCTAACTAGGAAAACATGAGAAACAATACCCTCCACATACCATGGAATCTAAGAATTTGTAATCAAAAGGTCCATAAAAATCTCTGAAAGTACCAGTGTGTGTGTGTGTGTGTGTGTGTGTGTGTGTGTGTGCATTTGTGTAAGTGGGTACAAAATGATATCAGATCTAACTCTCTAGATTTTGGGTTGTTTGTTTGTTTACCCTGTTCCCTTGAGTCTCAGTGAAACTGAAGCTCTCTCTCTTCCTTCCTCTGTCCCAGCCCCCAGCCCACACTGTGGTAACAGGAGATGCTGCTCGCCCTGTCCCTCTTACTTGGATGCTGGGCAGCCCTTCTTCCTGTTTGGCCAGCCACGACTTTTATACATTAAGCAACTGCTCCAGTCTTGAAAATACCTATGAGTCAGCTGTAACTAAATAGATTAGGTTGTGAATTGTAGTTAATAACCCAACTCCAGTATCAAGAATGCTAGAGGCTCTAACTCACTCTTCAGTGTCCTCTCTTGAGTAAGCTATGTAACTGTTTCTGGGATTCATTGTCCTTATGCTCAAAATAGTAATAAGAGAACTTGCATCTCATAGGGCTACGGTGATGTTTAAATGACTTTTAGTGATCCCATTAGTAAAATGCAGAAAGTAATCACTCTGATTATTGCATAAGATTGTGGATAGCTAGTAGCCTTTAGATGGTGCTGTAAACTTAGGGCATTATTATTAATCTAATAAACATGATGCTATGGAAGGATTTAAACACAGGAGCAGGGCTCTGGGGCTATAGTTCATTTTGTGAAGCACTTGCTTAGCATGCACAAAGCCCTGGGTTTAATTCCTAGCACCAGATAAACTAGAGTTTATTCAAGCCAATAAATAATTTACTGTCCCAGCCCCCAAGCCACACTGGAAACAACCAATATAACAGAAGTTGAATTTCTTTCATTTGTGCTGAACCTTTTTTCCCCTGTACTAGAGAGCAATTTTAAAATGTAAAGGATTACAAAGAGTGTAACATGTATTTAAATGACTTGAGGACCATGGAGACCTAAGCTAGCAAAATAACCATGAAGTCATAATTTCCATGGGAAGGACATTACCTAAGAATGAACAAATATAGCATATTGTCAGTCAAATAAAGTTTGAACATCCAGGTAAATAAAAATTGCTTATGCTGCAAGATGTTGTAAACCTCCAACGAAGGGTTGAATTTTAAAGTTCATTTATAAATAAATGTAACATATAATGTCTGGTCAAAAGCAGACTGAAGAACCTTAAAAGTGCTAAGTTCAATCTACTTGTGAACTATAAGTAATACAACTAAAAGCGAAAGTCTGAAGAAAGTATAGGAGTACCTTCTGTGTATAGCACACACCTGACTCTGTCCCTTGGAATGGGCCACCTATGCCATATGTCTTAAATGAAGATCATCTAAGCAACCAACTCAGGGAAGGATTATAAAGTAAAACAGAACTTGTGATGGTCACCTCTTAATAACTGCAAACTAGGGTGGATTGGGCAGTGTGGTGGTGCATGCCTGTATGCCCAGCACTTGGGAGGCAGGTGAATTTCTGTGTTTGAAGCCAGCCTGGTCTACAAAGTGACACCAGCACAGTCAGGGCTACACAGAGAACTCCTGTCTAAAAAGCAAAACAAAACAAAACCACTACCATCAACAACAAAAACAAAACAAACAAATAAACAAACCAAAAGAACAAACAAACAAAAACCTGTAAACTATAGTCTACAGACCAAGGATGAATCACCTCTACTGTCCAGCCTGCATTGAGAATCTTTCTCTAAGAATTAAAAAACATTTTAATTGTGGGGTGTGTAAAAATTTTACACAGGATTCAAAAACTCCAAAATTACTTGATTAGTGAAACCAGTAAAATGAAATATCATTTATGGTCTAACTGCCATAAATAGAGAAAAGTACAAAATAAAATCTTTTAATATGTCACTGGAAAATACATGATATTCAGTGGGAGAATTGAGAAGATTGGGACTAAGGTGGGGTCAAGATTTTGAGAAATCATTTCTTTATACATTTGACTTGAGTCATACTGTACTGGGCAAGCACAAACTTTTATTTTAATGACTTGAATAAGAGGACGAGGATCTAAAAACACTTAGCTCAGCCCCTGACCATGGATAACAATATAAATGCATTGCCTGTGAGCTCGCACTGTGCGTGAAGTTCAGTACACGGAGATGGATAGCTCCAACCCATCTCTGCTTTAACATTTCTCACCTTCTCCTGGGTCAGACTTGACCTATGTGACCATGAGCAGAGGGGCCAGGGCCTGGCAGCATGTCCGCACTCCTTGTCTTCTGCACACACTACTATTACAGGTGGGTCAATGATGGGTGAGGAAATAGTAGGGTAAGGATCTCAATGGACGTCTCATGTTACTGTGATCTATATACATTCTTTTATTTCATCACAGGCATTTATGAGTCCTTCAGAGATAATTAATTCAAGAGTATACCTTGAACCTAACTTTCTCAGTAATTATGATTGCATTGATGGAGTTACAGTCCTGACTTCTATATGAAACATAAGTGCAGCCTCTCCCTTTTCCCCCATTTACCAGGACTCTATGGTACACCCAGAACGTTCTTCCTAATTCCCCTTTGTCTTTGATCTGGAAGTATGCATCTCTGCACCTGCATTCACTCAGCTCTGAATTCGGGGGCAAATCTCTTTTTCTTGTAACTTTCACCTTCTCTGATGGGAAGTTCAGGACCCTGCCTCATCGTATTCTGAGTACCAGGAGATACTGGTCAAATCACTTGAATTTACAAACACCTGTAAGAGGGATAAGGGGATTTGGCTGAGAGCCACAGCACTGTGTTGACAACCCTCTTCAAATAAATGTCCCTGTCCAAGTCTCCTCCAACTTCTATGATGCTGGGTTTGGGGCATGAGATACTTACCTAACACTCAGAAGCCCTCCACGTAGGCCCTGATGAATCTATCTCATGGGTCTCACACCCCTTTTCTCATAACAGATTTTGTATTCTGAGATTATAGAAGAAACTCTTACATTAGTGAAAACTAGTTTAAGCCTACACAAGCCTTTTGCTATTCAAAAGTCTAAGAACAGTGAAGATGAAGAAGCAGGAAATTATTTTTTGCTTAATAAAAGAACCGTTGAATATAATATATTTTATTATATTCAAGTATTTGGAGTAAGGAATAATTTTAAAAAGAATAATATACTGGTGAACTAGTTGTATGGAAGTGAACTTCAAATTTTAATAAGATTTTAATTTTTGCTAATTTGCTTTGTAATATAGAAAGGTCAAAAAGAGAGAAGAAAGGGATGCAATGAAGACAAAAGTGGGTGGAGCTATGACTCACCTTGTCTCATCGATGTAGACGGCTTCGAGCACCGACGCTGCATATTCGATATTCTTCTTTAGGTCGACAACGTTGACGTCACCTTTCTCCAGCTGCTTCACTAAGCATCTTAGTCTATTTCCAAAAGAGGGAGAGAGAGAGAGAGAGAGAGAGAGAGAGAGAGAGAGAGAGAAATAATTTTTTTATAACCATGTAGAAATAGCTCAGTGTTAAAACACACAAACTAAATAAAACAGTTAACGTAACTAATTCTAGGTCATCATGGAGAAATATTTTCATTTTTGTATGACCAAAACCAATCTTATTAATACAAGTAATTATTAGAAATGATATTCATGTCTCAGTAGTATTACAAATATTAGTATGCAGCATGGTAGCCATATTCAAGGCCAGTTCTCCTGAAAATCCAAGACAACATGTTCAAGACACTTTGCTAAGAATATATTTTCAGGGTTAGAATTTTGTCTGTGACCCTTCTGCTTTGCCAGAGCTGGCCATGTTATCTTCTGACAGCACCTTGACTATTCACTCTATGAAAAAAGACAGAAAGATGAATGGCGGAGCTTGATTCTGGGAGATGAACAACTCTGTTGAAGTGCAGCTAAGTCCGGTCCAGATTGCCAACTGACCCAGACTCTGAGATGATTAAGGTCAGTGTCTTAGGATCCCAAATTTGAAGATAATGGTTTTACAGCAAAAGACATCCAACACAGCGAGATAATACAAATGCTCTGCATATGAGTGTGACACTTTGGGGAACTTCTCTGCATAAATTGTAAAGCGGACATTTTTGGAAATGCTTTCCTGGACTGAACTGGAGTCGCATTGCTTGTCCAGATCCATCATCTTTCACAGAGCACAGAGGACCATAAACCGCTTTCTGTACCCAACCCAGGTAAGCAACATGAGGACACCTTAGGGATTTCCCTAAATTGTCAGACGCTTTAATTTCATCTCTATTAAGAGGCGATGGTCGAACACACCGACACTTTGCACTAGCTGAAAGAAGATGACTTTAATTTTCTGGCAATTTACTTCTAGTGATTTCCAATAGCAAGCTTTAGAGTATTCGAGAATGAATTGAGAGCTTTGCAAAAGGCAGTTGACATTCCTCCACCTGGGGAGACATTTTCTCTAGAGAAAATGTCACGCCTTAGTTAAAACTTCCCAAGGAGGTGTGAACTATCACACTTTCACAACATTAATTTTGTGTAATAAAATACCCACAGACATCACAATGTGAGTTGTACATAGCAAATGTCTTACACGGAGTCGACACGGCAGAACAAAGTCCACCTTATGGGACTAACAAGCTCCCTAGAAGGCTGTGGTAAGCATAGCACAGAGGCTCTATGCACCTCTGTGAGGAGAGTCAAGTGGCCCAGAAAGGATTCAGAAACTTCTGGCCCATAATCTTTGCATTTTGGTCAAGCCACCTTTCATTTATGAAAAAAAATTTGTCACTTCCATTTCTCTGTATTAGTGTAAATATTTGTCACGAATATAGTCTCCTTATGAAAGTTGTTTAGTACTGTTTGACTGTAGCTGGCTGCAGGATATACTTTGCAAACTGTGATTTTCTATATAATGATCGTTGATGGCCGAATAGTATTCCAATAGATATGTTCCACATCTTTCTCATGTAGTCACTGCGATGGGACACTGAAGTTGTTTTGATTTTGGGCTTTAATGAGTAGCATTGGAATAAACGTATACAGAAGTCTCATTCATAAATTTTAATGAATTCTGAATTTGTAAATTCATAAAATTCTGTTTTTTTTTAAAAAAAAATGCTGTTGCTTAGCTATTTTCTTCAAACTGAAAAGCCTCTGTCACCATGCCTAGGGAGGACTTACAAGCAACCTAGAAGATTGTGCCAAATCTCTAGGTAACGCTATTTGAACATTTCTAGATGGGAATTCACTGAGGGTGAAACTCGACGGTTGATAGCACTTTCTCATAGACTTGGGGGAAAGAATGTCACCAGAGTGTAAATTTTCTGGTGGGCGATGATTTGAACTGCCTTCCCAAATGTATCTTCACCATCATGATGAGTCCAAGTCTCATAAACAGTGAGCACGTTCTATCAACATCATCACCATTACCACCACCACCACCACCACCACCACCACCACCACCACCACCACCACCATCATCATTATTAACTGTTTCCATTGGTTTGGGTTTGGTTTGTTATTCCTAGGGTACAGGATACATCTGGAAAATTACCTATCTCGTAAAAACTTCTGAAGATTTCTGTCCACACTTAATAACCAAACCATGTTTCATTTATTCCTTTTAAACACACACACACACACACACACACACACACACACACACACTGAAATATCTCCGTATTTCTGATGAGTCACACATTTAGCAGACACATGAAGAGGTAGAAGAAATGATCAATAATGAGGTATTAAGAAAGTGTGTCTATGATAGAGCTTGAATGAAAATGAGTTAACTAGAAAGAAATGCCTTCTGCTTTTGTAGAATTAGGGAGACTTGAAAACCAACGTCTTAAACAAAGGTAGCTGTACCTTGGATCTTAGCATTTCCAGTACCGTTAGACGGGATCCTGCAAAAGCAGGATGAGAAAATCACCAATAGGCTCAGGCCTTCATTTCTAATAATTTACCTCGACCTCTCTGACCATTGTGATCATAAAGAGAGCCAGAAAGAGGATGAAAACATCTATTTGTCTAATATGTTTTGTTCAATTTTATTTTAGCAAAGAGCATAATCTTAAAAGACTCTTTGGAATGAGAAATTTGTATAAATTTAACATCATATTATATATCACCTGTAGAATAATATCTAAGGAGATTCACAGTGTGACAAATGTGGAAGCTTAACAGTAAAGGAATAAAGTTTTAGATAATTTGTCTTAGAAAATACTGAAATGCATTAACATTTGATTGACTTGAAATTTGAACAATTATAAAATATTTAGTATAATTTGCACCAAAATTAAACATTAGGTAATTAAAAATATACATACTTCACTGAATTGAGAACAGTGTCTCAGTGTTTTCTATTCTTAGTTTTTTCTAAGAACTACAATGTTGACTTCAATGAGAATCGCCCCCACAGGCTTATGTGTTTGAATAAGCCACTTTGTTCACTAGTTAATGGAACTGTTTGGGAATGGTTAGGAGGTGTGGCCTTTTTAGAGGAATGGACTTTGAGGTTTCAATATACTGGGGCCATTCTCAGGGTACTCTCTGCTTCCTGTTTGTGGATCTGGAAGTGAGTTCACAGTTACTGCTCCAGCACCATGCCTGCTTCTATTCTCCCTGCCTTGATAGCCTTAGACTCCTATCCCTCTGAGGTGCTAAGCCCCAAATAAACCCTTCCTTTCATAAAGCAAAAGAAAGTGTGTCTGAGAGGAATCACATGATCTTAGTTGAGGACAGCATATAGCAGGCTCCTGGACTGGGAGATGGGGGCACAGAGGAGAAAGGGAAAGAGAGAAAGAGAACATGAACAGTTTGTATGAAACTTTGGGCTCTTATGACACCAAAAGAAGGCCTACGGAACCAACTCACCTGGTCAAAAGGGGGCTCACAGAGACTAAACCACCAAAGAGCATGCATGGGACGGAACTAGCCCCCCTCCCATGTAACATATGTGCAGCTTGGTCTGTTTGCTGGTCCTTCAGTAACTGGAGAATGGGCTGTCTCTGAATCTGTTGCTTGTTCTTAGATTCCTTTCCCCTAACTGGGCTGCCTTATCGAGATTTAATAGGAGAAGGCCTACCGTAATTTCACATACCAAAGCAGGTATGTCCAGAGAAGGCTTCCTCTTCTCTGAGGAGAAAAGAAGAAAGTGGGGAATGGGAGGGGAAAGGGAGTCGACTGGAAGGAGAGGAGGAAAGGGAAGCTGTGATTGGGATGTAAAGTAAATAAATAATAAAGAAGTGCCATTAAGCCAATTCTATGAAAGAAAATAAAAAGACAAGAAAGACAAATTTTGGCCCAAATGCAACAGGATGACTAAAATGATCAACAAGGTTGTTAAGATGAAATTTATTAGAATAAAGTCGTAAAAAGAACATTGTGGTAATACATTTAACAATGCCACTAAAATGAGCCTTAAGAGATACAAACTACTAAATCTCCAGAAGAAATGGATAAAACTGAATTTGCATTAAATGTCCTCCCTGAGAACCAAGAGAATAGTGTTGAAGTTGAAAGAAACTTGGTTGTAGATGCTAATGCTTACATTAAGTATGGACACATGAGGGACAGATGGCATCACGACTATGAGGACAAGAAGCTACTGAGCCACTTTCAGGAAGTCCTGCCTGCCTTGCAGCCTAAAACAATATAAAGCAACAATGAGGACCCATTAGAAAATGAAATTATCGCTGGGCAGAGGTTATGCATGCGTTTAATCCCAGCACTTGGGAAGCAGAGGCAGGCGGATTTCTGAGTTCGAAGCAAGCCTGGTCTACAGGGTAAATTCCAGGACAGCCAGGGCTACACAGAGAAACCCTGTCTCGAGAAAACCAAAAAAGAAAAAAAAAAGAAAAAAAGGAAAAAAAGAAAAAGAAAAAGAAAGAAATAAAAGAAAATGAAATTATTGACTCCAAAGACCAGGACATTAATATTTGTGCCTCATCAAAGCACCTTTTGATGTAAAACCATTTCACACTTTTATCTTTCACTGTATTGGTAACTGGTGAGTTATGGGCTACACAGTTCCCTAAAAATGTAAATCACTGAAGGAAACAATGAGGAAAATGGTGGGATCAGTGGGTTCCAGCTGTCCATTGTTAGGGTTGCATGAGATAGCAGCCTACCAGACCGCAGGCATTTACAAAGGGATACACCATAGGCACTTTCACAGCCCTAACAAATGTAGCTGTGGAAAATGATGGATGCCCTATTCCTGACTTTTCCTAATTGAGTCACTGTGTATGTGGTGTGTGTGTGTGTGTGTGTGTGTGTGTGTGTGTGTATGAGTGTGTGTGTTTGTGGTGTGTGTATAGTATATTATATTCCTCAAATGTGCACGACACAAAACAGCATATTATTAGCTTTATTACAGTAGCCTTAAATGCATTTAGATATGATTATAGTTTCCTTTAAAGGAACAAAAGAATCCTATTGACAGTGTGGTCATCTTTCACAACATGTGGAAAATTGTGGCCAGGACCCTTACAGATACTGATACCCATGTCTATGGCTCCTCAAATCTTTTGGATTTGCATGTATCCTATACAATGTTGCTATGATTGCTTATAATTTTTAATGCTGCAACAGTATTGTGTTAGTAGATACTATGCTGTATCCTTTAGGGCATAGGGACAGAAAGAAAAACCTGTGGATGTCCAAGTTACATGCAATATTTCTTCAGTCCTTTCAAAGCATGGGTGGATGAATCAAGAGACCTGGATCCTATGAGCTCAGAGCTCCTGCCACTGTGATGAATGGCTTATTCTAAGTCTAAAATTATATCCAGTTCTCACTCTTCTCTAATGACAAGTTAGTAAAGTATTTATCACTAGTACAAGGGATGTTAGCTTATTGTTTTACAGAAATAGGCATTACATAATTCCCAGCATGTAAAACAAGAATTCCCTTTTAAGTACAGAGATAGTTAGAAAGACCTTCAAGATCTACTTCCTTCTCCTTGGAGACAGAACAAACAAAATAAAAACGTGTACAACCATATAACTCTAAGACAGAGGGAATTAATCATTTAGACCTAGTCACTGTTAACTTCAAAAACACTGTGATTTAAATAAATATATACTAAAATGTAATAAATGTATTTGAGGTTGTGTGTCTTGATGAAAAGACAGAAACTTTTGCCCACTAATGAGTTATTTACTCGAATCAAGGAGACAGGCTACGAATAAGGAACTCTCGTCACAGCTGCACTGGAGCGCAGCTTAACATCGTAAGTGTCATACTCCGGGACGTTCGAGAACTCATTTAGCACTCAGCTCCGTTGTACTTTGTCAAATACCTCTCATTTGTCCCTCCCGTCTCTGGGGCTCTCTATTATGGGCATTAGATGCTGGATCTGACCTGTGGAGAGGGACTACATTGTAAATCAGACGCATGGAGCACCGGAGGAAGGAGAAGGGGGGGGGGGAGGAATGGAGGGTCATGGTACTTGTTCAGTCATCCTGAAAAATCCTGCTCCTTTTCCTCCTCCCCATCCTCCTCTTCCTCTTTCTCCTCCCTTTCCTTTACTCTCCTCCTCCTTCCTTCCCTTCGTTTCTCCCCCTCTCTCTCCTCTCCTCCCCTCTTCTACAGGGGAACCCTTTGTGGGCAGTTCTTCACTGAGTTCTTCCCTCCCCTTTCCCTTCCCCTTCCCTTCCCCTTTCTTCTTCTCCTCCCCCATCTTTACCTGTCCTCTTTCAGTCTCTTATTTCCTTGTTGTATTCTCCTCTCTCTGAGTTTTTTTATTATCGTTCTGTTCCTTGATGCTTCTGGTCTATATAGGCATTCCCTAAGGTGCCATGCTACTAAATCAAAGGGATTGTGTAACTCTGGATGCATCACTGAATACTGTACAAGTACAAAGACTATTAATCTCTTCTCCTGTTACCTGTAGTGGATCTGTTTTAGCCTGCCACCCACAATATTCCCCACTGGAGCCCTGTTCCGCCCTCTTTCTAGGGATGTTAACTGCAGCCCTGTGATTTCACTGAGAAGACTAAAGGCAGGAAAGCCAAGGAAGCCTTCCTCTACTTGACACCCTTCCACTGCTTCACAGAAGCGAATAATATAGACCCAAGTTCTGTCTTCTAGACTGTCTGTAAGAAATCCTACAGAAGGTTTGGGCTCAGCCACCACCCAGGAAATACCGACCATCTAGAAATGCTAGAAAACTACAAACAAATTGACTCTCTCACGGTGGGGGTAGCCTGATACTTGGAAAGGGTGTTTGTTGAGAGTCACTGATGCAAGATGTCCCAGGAAGTTTAAAATCAAACAAAAGGATATAGACATTAAGGGATTTATGGTTTTAAAAGGAATCATGGTAGATTACTGTTAAGAAGTCTGTATTACTGCTCACCACTTAGACTTCACTAACATGATAAAAGAATTGAAAATACAAACTAACTGTAAGGCCAAAGAGGGCAGTAAAGAAGACAGCACAGATTTGGAGCAGGGTGAGGCGTGGTAGCAGACTCGCTGGGTAGTCAGCCTGATGCAACCTACCCCCCCCCCCCCGGGAAGACCGTCTCAAGCAAGGAACTCTCTGGATCAGGTCTGCCTCTCAACATGTGTGTCAGGATTGGTATTTGATGCAGGAAGGACCCAGACCCACTAGTGGATTATACTATTGCATAGTCTGGGCCCTGGACTGTTTGAGATTGAATAAACCTAGCTAAAACTATAACACAGCATGTTTTGCATAGCTGATAATAGGAATTCCTTCTTTATTGTTTTGGAGTTCTGGAGTCTGAGCCTTCCTCGAAGGCCTGCGGGTCCAGGGCTAGCTCCAGCTTCCTTCCTCTTTCCCATCATCCTCCGCTGGCAGAAGAAGCAAATGAGTTTTTATTAAAAGATCCCTTTTAATACAGCCCAGATTTCCTTTCTGTAGCCCTGTGGCCTCAGGTCTACTCACATCCCACAGGCTCCTCCTCCAGAAAGCATCTTTTTGGCAAGTAGGAGGATTAGATGTCACCATCCAAATTTTCGGGGAGGGGGCGGGGTGGAAACAAACATAACAAGTGGCTTGGAACATTTAATTAATGCAGAACCCCATACCGTCAGGCTTTAAAAATACACCAGCAGAGAAGGAAAATCATATAAAAATAGATTTTTAGGGAGACATGCACACAAAAAATAAAACTACAGAAAGAAAATCAACATGGAATTTTTCCAATTATAATAGACTCCATAAGAAAGCCTGATAAACAGAAACATTTCCATAATAGTACCCAAAGCATAGAAGGCTTTCTGTTACACTTGATGCTCAGCAAGAAGACTGAGTCTTTTTCAGAAGCTCTTGAAAGCCCACGCTTTCCCCAGGGATGCAGTCCCTAGCACAGGCAGCCGTCCAGCACAGCCCGAAAGCAGGATGCCTTTAATTGTGAAGACTGTTATATACACTATAAGAAAAGCCAACAACTTCTAATTTAGATGGTTCATATTCTCATTCTCATTCTCATTCTCATTCCCCCTCCCTCCCTCCCTCCCTCCCTCCCTCCCTCCCTCCCTCCCTCCCTCCCTCCCTCCCTCTCTCTCTCTCTCTCTCTCTCTCTCTCTCTCTCTCTCTCTCCTGGATTTCAAAATAAAATTAACCAGGACTTGCGATGAACATCATAGACTTCCCCCCCTACCTCCCTCATGCTATGGTTTTTATATACCCACAATCCCTCAGGATCATTCCAGATGATTCTTTCCTCATGAAGTTCTTTTAGGAGTTTTATATTGACAGCAGTAGAAATGATGATGTCATTGCTATCAGTTTCTGAGCGGCCAATTCGGGGATGATTAACAGTAGGAAGCAGAAAGTATTAAAACCAAGAACTTAATTCTTGGACTTGATCGCTGGAGTCACGAGACAACCAGGTGAGCAGTAAGGAGCACCGGCATCAGTAACTGCGGGGAGTTCTGTTTGTACAGTGGATCACTATGGCCTAGGTTGTTTCTGCTGTGGGAATCCTCAATACTAATGGGACAGGCAATCCCACCTTTGTCCTTTGACTCATTAGATAAGGTTTTGGGTATTTACATGGCTGCCCCATTACCGACTTCTCATATTATGCTCATAAAACTATTCCCACAATCAGGCTTTATACCTCTGTGATCTCAGGGATCTAGTTCGTTGCATAGCTGAATGGTGAGTAATTTCAACTCCATTCCTAGATACCCTTGTTACCCTTGTCATCTGGTCACCAACTCCTTCAGGTTTACTGCCGCCATCTTCTCTACATCTATAGACAATGCCCACAGCCACCACATCTGCCAGATACCAATCAATAATTCTCTTCTTGATTCTAGAGAGTCCTCTTCCCTCTGCCAATTCCCCAATCACCCCCCCCCACACACACACACACACCATTTCTCTGTCCTGGTACTTTCCTACAAAACTGGATCCAGTCTTTTTGGGACCAGGGTCCTCTCCTTCCTTCTTCTTGGGAATCTTTTGATTTGCTAATTGTGCCTTGAGTATTCAGAGCATCTTGGCTCATTAATATCCACTTATCAGTGATTGCATTTCATGTGTATTCTTTTGTGATTGGGTTAGCTCACTTAGGATGATATTTTCCAGATCCAACCATTTGCCTACAAATTGCATGAATTCATTATTTTTAATTGCTGAGTAGTATTCCATTATATAGATATACCTCATTTTCTGTATCCATTCCTCCATTGAGGGACATCTGGGCTCTTTCCAACTTCTGGCTATTATAAACAAGGCTGCTATGAACATAGTGGAGCATGTGTCTTTATTGCATGCAGGGGAATCCTCTGGGTATATGCCCAGGAGTGGTATGACAGGGTCCTCTGGAAGTGTCATGCCTAATTATCTGAGGAATCGCCAGACTGATTTCCAGAGCTGTTGTACCATCTTGCAATCCCACCAGCAGTGGAGGAGTGTTCCTCTTTCTCCACATCCTCACCAGCACCTGCTGTCTCTTGAGTTTTTAATCTTAGCCATTCTGACTGGTATGAGGTGGAATCTCAGGGTTGTTTTGATTTGCATTTCCCTGATGACTAATGATGCTGAACATCTCTTAAGGTGCTTCTCAGCCATCTGAATTTCTTCAGGTGAAAGTTCTTTGTTTAGCTCTGTACCCCATTTTTAATAGCGTTATTTGGTTCTCTGGGGTCTAACTTCTTGAGTTCTTTGTATATATTGGATATTAGCCCTCTGTCGGATGTGGGGGTTGGTGAAGATCTTTTCTCAATTAGTTGGTTGCTGTTTTGTCCTTTATACATCACCTGTTTCTGGATTCAGTAACTGCCTCCTTTCTCAGTTCTCTATACCTTGCCTTAAAACTCACATCCTCTAGTACATTCCAATAAGGTGTGCTTGGGACATAAATCCTTGTGTCTCTGAGTACTAAGCATGTTTTTTCTTCTTTTCTTTCCATTTGATTGACGCTTTGACAGAGTGCTGTAAGCTGGGAAGCATTTCCTCTCAGAATGTATGAGCTCAGTTTCCCTGTGGTGGGGAGTCCACGTGGTTGCTGTGCTTCGCTGACAGCCACCAATTTTCTTCCTGATTACATACCATATATCAAATGCCATTAAAACATCACTCGCCAATTACTTTTCTTTTGTTCACTTTCATTTATAGAAAGGCCTATCTCTACTATTATTTTAGGTGGAAAGCAGAGTTCAAGTCAGAAAGAAAATAAGTATGCGTGAAAATTCATTATCTTTATCCGAAAATAAAAATAATATAAAGAAGGTGCCAATACGCAAAACCGATAAAGGCATTTTTAATGAAATCTCAAAATAACTGGATAAAATATCAATGATCAAGAAGCCTATAGAAGCAAATGGACACCACCCACTTGGTACTGTGTAAAACTCTATGTTGTTTATCACCATAGCAAGAAAGAATGACAGGGATATTTAAGGAGTGAAGAATCACAGTATAACTCATAGTTCATGTAGATATCTAGTTCTGGTCTGCAAACTCAGTGGATAACACTACAACTCTTCTGTTTTATCTCCCTGACTCACCCCAAGACTCTGACTATGAAGGCTCACAGAGTGTGTCTGCACTCTAAGATGCATGACTCATTTTCTTTTGGCAGTTTCAGTCTGACTTTTTCTCCTCGCCAGTGACTGCAGTGTTTCTGAAGGTGTGACACTCCCTCGCGTTCTATATTGAATGCTCGAGGTGACTTTTCTAATGCAATTTGGTTTTACAATGTCCCATGGGAGGAAAAAGAAAATCTGATGCTGAAAAAGTTGTAATGAGTACTTTACTTTGGGGCATTTAAAATAAATTAGCTTTTGAAAGAGATGACTTAACACAGGCCTGTGGAACAAATGGCTTGCCATAACTTGAGAGTGATGCAATAAAATAAAGTCATCTCAAGAAACCTATCTGAATGCTAACCACATAGAAGAGAGGGCGGCCAGGATGCTGATAACCAGCTAGTCTGTGAAAGAACCAGATGTTAAGCACATCCTGCTGAGAAAGGAGAGTAACTGGACACTCAGAGTGAGGTGTCCTCGCCACAGGTGTCCACAGCAAAGAGATTAAACACAGTGGTTCTGACCAGATGCTGGGGCAGCAAAAGGAACAAAGTTATGCAGGAGTTAATCTTTAAAATTCCCTCTCTTGATCAGTGCTTAGGCTAACATGCATTCAGTCTTACCTAGTGAATGATTACTGATGAAAAGGAAAAAAAAAATCAGTGCTTCAAACAAACAAATAAACAACCAAACGGTCAACTCAGCTTCCAACTCTAGAGCCAAGATTTTTCTTGGTTTAATATTAAATATATTTAAGAAATTTTGAGGAAACAAATCTAAAGCATTGAAGAAAAATCTAAGATATTGTTGATATATATTCGTGCTTCTGAATTGATACACAAGTGTGCATTAGTGTACAATGCGATAATGCCATAGGTACCATGTAGAATGATCAAACCGAGCTATTTAGAATTTCCATCTCCTTAAACATTCCTCATTTTTACATGTTGGGAACCTTCAGACTCCCCTCTTCTGGCCGTTCATATGTAGTTGTGCCCTACTGTGCTGTAAGATGTCAGAGCTTATCCTGTCTAGCTGCACTCCATTACCCAATACTAAACCTCCCCAGCCTTTGCTTGTCAGGCTTACAGTACTCTCTATGATGTCTTTCAAGTCCCTCCACATTGTTTCAAATAACAAGAGCATCTGTGTTGGTACTCTGTTCAAGCTCCACCCCACAGCTACCTGGCAATAGCCAGGTATGCCCCGCCCCACATGCCTGGCCCACTATAAAAGGGGCTGCCTGCCCCTCCTCTCCCTTTTTCCCCTCTCTTCCCCTCTCTCTTCTCATCCTCTCACCTCTCTGCCCCTCTTGGGCTCCCCTCCCCCCTCTCTCCACGTGGTCATGGCCGGCCTCCACTCTCTCTCTATTCTCTCTCTCTCTCTCTCTCTCTCTCTCTCTCCCTCCCTCCCTCCCTCTCTCTCTCTCTCTCTCTCTCTCTCTCTCTCTCTCTCTCTCTCTCCTATACCATTGACTCTCATCCTATTCTCTGTATAAACTCTATTCTACACCATGTTGGTGTGTATGTGTGGTCCTTCAGGGGGAGGCGATGCCTGGGCATGGGCCCGATTAGGTACCCCCTTCCCCCACATCGCCATGCCATACTCACTAACACCCTTTCTCTCTTTTAAATCCCATCAATGGTGCTGAAATCCGGGAACATCAACAACCCCATTAATAAACAAACCATCAATCCGCTTCTGCATTGCTGGATAATCATTCAAGCTTCAGGTGTTGCATGTCTCCTGGTCGCTTCCCTGTCAGGGTTATTGGGAATAGTTCTGCCGTGAGCACACGAACACGGGAATTTCTCTGGCAGAAGGCTTTCATTTCCTCTGGCTACATATATAATCGTGATGTAGATAAAGCATACTATGTCTCTAGTTTCCTGAGGTCCGTCAACACTGTTCCCCATGGTTATGTCTCACACCGAATAGTCTGAGAGATGGTTTAGTTTGTTGAAAACCAGTTTCACTGTAGTGGCACATTCCTTCCATCCCAGCACTCAGGAGGTAGAGGCAGGTGGGCCTCTGTGAGGTTGAGACCAGCCTGGTCTACAACTTGGGTTCCAGGACAGCCAGGGTTGCACAAAGATAAAAACTTGCCTCAAAACTAAAACAAACAAAACCAGTTCTACTGTGAAATAAATTGTTCTAATTATCCCTTGGGAACTGCTTAGCTGACAACTTTGTGGTAACCTCTTCTCTTTCCAATTACCTTGAGGATCTGAGCGGAATGTCTGTACTATGCATTTTCATGTAATTTCAGACTTTTTAAAAAAAAATATAATTTTTCATATGAAGTGAAAACAGTTAAAATTTCAGACTAGAGCAAAGTATTTTCTTTAATTGACTGAACTGAATTATTCTTTACATTGAAAAGTCTTTAGTACATAAGTAGAACAAATTTATTGCACTCTACTTAAATGAAATTTTCATGGTATAGTATGGGAGGCATCTTGGTCTAGCCTGGAGTTATGGCAATTGGGACGAAGAGGGGAAGAGGATTAGGTATTCACGGTGCTCCTCGGCTGTATAGTAAGCTCAACAGCCATGTGAGACTCTGCCTGAAAACAAATCCAAACCAAAACAAAGACAAACCCATAGCAGAACAAAAGCACCTAAACTCCAGACATCTAAACCACAGAAAGACCCCCTCTTAATATCTCATACTTGTTTAAATGGTACAATTGTACCTTGGTGTCTTCAGATGCAGATCTAAATTTTTATTTCATTTCTTCACAATAGAATGTTAGCGGTAATAAAAATTGCCATTAACTATTCTTGCAAACTTTCAACATGCCAGGAATACTTTGCAATACGGGCATAATAATAAATCACTGATTTATCTTGAGCACAACTCCTCTTGTTGCTTTAGGTACCGTGATTCACAGATTTCTCCTCATGTTGCTTTGTTTTCAGAGATGTAGGTAGAAACATGTAGCATAGCTACACCTAGAAAGCTCTGAAAACCTGCTGGTGAGCCTTGAATGAGATGGAGTCCCCTCCGTCAGCCATTCTGCCCTCCCTAGTGGTGCCTACGTCACCTCTTGTTTGAGCGCTCTCTGTGCTGCGTATCTCTAGGTTTGGGTATGCCACAGTGTGCTACAGTTATCTGTCTACATGCTCAAAGGCCCTCTGAGTTTTGAGCACTTGAGGTCTTGTAGTTATTTATTTCAGTGGCAAAAGAGGTGTTTAGGTGACAAAACATGCCAACTCCTTCCAGGAAGGTGGTATTAATAGAATGTGTTTACTCCAGATATAATTCAATGATACTTTAGAACCAAGCTTGTGTTCTGCAGGAAACAGTGACTAGAAAGCAACAGTGAACAGCTTGCAATAATACAAGTGCACAAGCAAGACAGTCCTCAAGTTAAACAGAGCTGGGTTTCCAAGAAGCTCTGCTGAGCTTCTGACAAAATGACTACCTGTCTATTCATGGGATTTAAATTATGACATTTAGGAGATTTTTCTTAAATTTTTCTCTTAAATCATATTTCCTGCCTGAGGTTGGCTGTACAAATATCTTCTTCATGGGTTCATTTTCCCCAGATACTCTTTGGAGTCACTGAAAGTGAAACAAATTCTCAGATGCATCGCTAATGCTTGCAGGTCCAAAGACAACAGACCTCAGGAGGAGGGAGATGACTCAGTGAGACAGATCACTTGCTGCCCAAGCAGGAGGACCCGAGTTTGAATCCTAGCACCGACATAGTAAAGTAGGAGCAACTGCATGCTCCTGTAACCCAACTACTGCGAGGGCAGAGACAGGGGTTTTGCTGGGCATTGCTGACCCACCACCAGCCTTGCTGAAATGGCCTCCTCTGGGTTCAGAGTCCTTGTCTCAATGGAACAAGGCAGAAAAAGTACTAGAGAAAATCCTGTCCTTACATGGCCTCTCCGCCTGCATACACACACATATTCCATAGGCATACACTGGACCCTCATGCATTGTATGTATGTACCACACATACATAGATGTATGTTACATGTATATGTCATATATCATATAAAAATGACATTTATATTTTTAGTAGAAAGACTCGTAATGCAATATGATTTGAAAACTTCACTTAGTAGTGAATATCTATATAGTGAAGTAAAAAGCTGTTTTCAAAATGTTTAATGTTGGAGGTTCTTTGCCTGTTTAGGTAACTTTGTAAATACAGACTGTAATTACTTTGGAGATGTTTTCCTTTAGTTATTTGTGATGGTTTATGCCTCATGCTTAGATTTTTCAACAGTTGCACATCTAAGCCCTTAAGGTCTATAGATCTGGTCCATTTTATGAGATTTTCAAAATGTTGGTTTACTGGAATTTTATGAGTCTGTATATTTATTACTTTTTTGTAGTGCTGGCTATCGATAAATAAGTTCTCTACCACTGAACTTTGGTTACTCAATATTCAAAGTGTTTACTCATAGTATGTTCCATGTCCCATCCACACCTGTATTACTGATGAAGTATAAATGTGGTGCCTATGGGCACCGTTGATTGGAACTAGTGAGTGACCACAAATTAGATGTGAAGTTAGGATGGGATGGGGAGAAATTCAGGGAGGGAAATGGGGACTATGCTTGACCGCATTTCATTGTATACAGGTATAAAAAAAGAAATATAATTTTAAAATATGACCAGTAACTGATAAATGTATGAATATTATAACACAATTCCATGGTGAATAAGTACCAACTAGTTGGAAAGCTATTCATCTGGGCCTGTTCAAGAGAGAGTTTCTAAATAGCCTCTATTTAGAAATACGTTCTATTAGAACGTATGCTTATAATTTTAGTGTTTTATCAGATTGAGCCACAGTTTCTATCCATGATTTTTCTTTAATATAAATGGCATTAATGAGTCATTAATGAGCAAGAGGTTTTGTCTCTCAGAATACTGTCACATGTAATTAAGCCTTAAGCCATCTGTATGAATTAAATGTGCTAAGCAGATACTGACAATATTGCTCACACATTTTGTTTCCAGGGAGTGTCCACAGTCTCTCCAACAGGCAGTCTCTCCTTTAGGCAGCCATATATAATATCATAGGATCCTATGACGTTTAGTTCCAGTACCATTGTTTGGGCAGGAGATGAGCACTGATCCAAGCACACACAGTTCCCAAAGTATCAAGACTGTGCTATGTAGACTGGACTCAAAGTTCAGATGAGTCCAAAAGATTACTCTTTCTTAATTTGCTACATGATGAGACTGGCTTCAAACTCTAGATACCCACCTGCCTTGACCTCGTGGGTGCTGAGGCTAAAGGCATGCACCATCACAACTGGGCTTAGATTTCTCATTACAGAAGTTTGAATTGGGAAATAAAAATGCAGATCACTAATGGCAGATAAAGATGAAAGACTTCATTGTTTTTAATTGCTGAGTAGTATTCCATTGTATAAATATACCACATTTTCAGTATCCATTCCTCCATTGAGGGACATCTGGGTTCTTTCCAACTTCTGGCTATTAAAAATAAGGCTGCTATGAACACAGTGGAGCATGTGTCTTTGTTACATGCAGGGGAATCCTCTGGGTATATGCCCAGGAGTGGTATGACAGGGTCCTCTGTAAGTGTTCATGAAATTTGTAGGCAAATGGTTGGATCTGGAAAATATCATCCTACGTGAGCTAACCCAATCACAAAAGAATACACATGAAATGCAATCACTGATAAGTGGATATTAATTAGCCCAGAAGCTCTGAATACTCAAGGCACAATTAGCAAATCAAAAGATTCCCAAGAAGAAGGAAGGAGAGAGCCCTGGTCCTGAAAAGACTTGATCCAGTATTGTAAGGGATTACCAGAACAGAGAAATGGTGGGGGGTGGTGACTGGGGAATGGGTGAAGGGAAGAGGACTTATGGGACATATGGTGAGGGGGAAATGGGAAAGGGGAAAGTGTTTGGAGTGTAAACAAAGAATATAGAAAATTTAAAAAAATTAAAAAAAAAAAAAGATGAAAGACTAACCAGTGCTCCTAAGGAGTCACGGAAAACAAAAGGTAGGAAGGAGCAAAGAAAGCGCAGGGCACAGAAGAGCTAGAGTCCATGAGAGCGAAGACTGGCTCCAGACCTTCAGGGGAGCCCATTTCTCTGCTCAGAACCCCAAGAAGTCGCTTGGGTTTCCCTCTTTTTTTTTTGCAACTAGAACTGCAAAAACAATGGACAGTGTTCTCCCCACATTCTAGGTCAATCACAAGGTCGCAATCAATCATCTGCTATTGCCTGGGCAAAAATATCTTTCAGTCGAGGATGTGACGCAAAGCAGAAGTACGTCACCATTGATGTGACACAAAGCAGAAGTACTTCACCATTGTTTCCATGAATATGAAGGGCTATCAGCGCTGTGGGGGTATTTTACAGAATGCACATTCCCAGGAGCTGGTTGGGGCCTCCTGAACCTCTGAGTCAAGGGGCATGAGCATGGCTCAGTCTTAGAATTCTTAAACAACCTGCTGGCTTTGTTCCTCTAGAGGAAAATGACTGTACTGATTAAGATTGGGCCCTGAATGAGTTCACTGTAACCTCCTCTCTTCTCTGCATGACAAAACTATGACTTATTGTACAAGCTTCCACTGTTTTCCTTGGTTTGATCTTTTCCATCGGTAGGAAGCAAAATCCCACTTTCTTCTCCCCTCCTACAACCCAGCTCCACACACAATAAATATTGGCTTTGATTATTAATCTTCTTTTTGTAAGCCCCAAAACCAGGAAGACAAAAGCCTTAAAATAAAGCTTTGTACTTGGATTAACGACTAAAGGGATTGCTCATTAAAGTAGACTGAAGTTCCTTTAGTAGCTATAGCTCTGAAGTTAAACCTGAACAATATTCTCTAAGGACAAATATGACAAGAAGAGCCCAATATAATACCCCATTCCAAATAAAATAAAGAACAGCTAGAAACCTGTGCTCTGGTAGGTACGGGGAGAAGTAGAGTCGTTTCTTTAAGGATAGGTGGACTACACTTTAGTTAATAGCTACATATCCAAGAGTACACAAGCAATATAAATTAGATCCAAAGGTGGGAGAATAGGGGCAAAGGAGCTGAATATGGAAAAAGTAGTAACTATGGGAGTGGTAAATACGATCAAAACCTACAGCATGAAATTCTCAAAATGCTAATAAAAATAAAATAATAAAGACGAAAGCTCCGTTTGTCATGCCAGGTCCTGGGATGGTACATATTCCGTCTACCACAAAAACAGCCAAAGAATCCCAAAATTTTAAGACTCCTCTGAAAATATAGGAAAAATATATACAACATTGCTTTGGAGATGAGGTTTTTTTGTTTGTTTTTTTGCTTGGTTGATTTGGGGGTTTTGTACATAATTTAAAAGAACTCATGCAATGTAAGAGGAGAAAAAACACATGAGATTATATCAAACTAAATTATGTCTAAATAACACAAAATTACAGTGAAGAAAAAATCTACTCAATAAAAGAAATGGTTTAAATCCACAATATATGTAGAGATAGGGAAGAAAAAAAAACAAAAGGAAAAAATAACTCCATAGCAAGAAAATGAATAACCCGATTATCAAAGGTAACTGACCACAGCATGTATTTTTCAAATGACATCCAAATAACCAGCACATTTAAGGAAAAGTAAACTCCCAACCAAGTTGACCAGAAATAAAATGTGGATTACCATCACAGGGGAAACCACTTCATATCTGTTCAAAGGGCAAGCATCAAAATGACCAACGATAGCAAAGATTGGTGAAGGTGTTGAGAAAGATGACCCTGTGAATCATTGGTGGGGGTTCCTGTGTGTGTGTGGGGGGGTGAATAAGTCCAGTCATTGTAAAACATAGCATGGGAAATCTTCAAAAGAAAATCATTATTTCTGAACATTTGATGTTTGTACTGATAGTCATATTGAAAATATAATCTGAAATGTAGTTTATACAGGAGAATTTGTTCTTTTCTCCAATGGAGAGTGGCACTGACAATTCTATTCTATATGCATTTACTAATTACAGTCTAAGTCAGCACAAATCATATGCAGGCTTGGAACACCGAGGGAGGGATGTCGCTTGCAGCATGTATAATTCATAAAAGCATGAAAGGTTTTCTTTAAAGACCAATATTTTCATTTAATCAATTTTGTAACTAATTACTTCTACTTAACTTGAACAAGGGTGTATGGGGTTTATGCAAATTATCACATCTAAACTGCTAAAGCATATATTAAATATTGACATGATAAATAAAATATATTGCTATAAATATTTGATTAGAAACCTTAAATGCAACTAGAAATCACCAAAAAGTTTTAAAGTGTATCTCATGTTCATGCTCCATTGTAAATGAATCAAATCTTTACATAGAGAGTATACTTCGTCCCTTTCATTTTCGCCTGGGCAGATAATAAAAATTAATATAAAATGAAACAATCTAGAAATTAATGAGAAAAGGTACAGAAGAAGTGAATGAACTCTTTTTAAAAAGTGAGATTTGTTGAAGTTCAGTTTCAGAGACTTTAAAAACAGTAACAATAGTGGAAACTTGACATATAAGAAAAGACCTGGTATTTATTATGTTTTTAACTTTGTTATTATTGTTGTGCTGCTGCAATTATTGTTGTGTTGAATGCACATGTAGACATGAGTCACAATGTTAGAGAGAGAGAGAGAGAAAGAGAGAGAGAGAGAGAGAGAGAAAGAGAGAGAGAGAGAGAGAGAGAGAGAGAGAGAGAGAGAGAATACTGCTCCTTTACAGGTCAGAAGAGGCTCTATAAAGCTGGTTTCTCCTTCCTATTTCATGTTGTCCTTGGGACAGAGCTAAGGTCAAGAGGCTCCCACAGCAAGCATCCTTCCCTGATGAGCCACTGGTACATAGGTAGAATTACTGCTATTATTTGCCTATATCCATAGATTCTTAGACTAGATCTAACTCAACAAGAAGCCCAATGAACTGCACACCACAGTTCGCAGACTGTTGTTTCATTTTGTGTATTCATGCTTCTTTCTTGAGCTATTGTAAAGTTCAGTATAGAAAAAAAAATAATGCTACGTTTCTAGTGAGATGCTGTTACCTCAGAACAGATAATAACATGGGACATGGCATAATTGTAATGCAACAATACCAGTCAATCAAAGAGCATGCAATTTTCTATACCCAACCAAAGTCCAAAACACTCTGCTATTGATAATGAAATGTAAGAACTAGAAAGACATCAATACTACCTACCACAAAAAATTCATACCAACACCAATACCAACACCAATACCAATACCAATACCAATACCAATACCAATGCCAATGCCAATGCCAATGCCAATGCCAATGCCAACGCCAACGCCAACGCCAACACCAACACCAATACCAATACCAATACCAATACCAATACCAATACCAGTACAAGATAACACAAAACACTGTCAAATCAACTTTATAAAACCAGAAGGCTGGAGAAATCTTGAGGGCCAGGTGTCTAGTGATGAAATCATAGTTAGCTTCTAGGATTGGAGACACTTTTATCAATAATTGATAAACACTAATCAAAAAGTGGCAATGAGAGAGAGAGTTCATTCAATTTAAATATTACTTCAGTTCATTCAAATCTCCAAAAACAAAACAAAACAAAACAAAAAAAACTAACTACAAAAACAACAAAAACCAAGTTGTCGTTTGAAGAGAATATGTGAATCGTCAAACAAAAGCAGTTTGTAGATACATGCAGCAAGGTCAAAATACGTACAAGATTGAAGTTGATGGAAAATACAACTGTTTTATGAGTGTGCCTGTAATAAAGACATGGAGAAGTGAGACGACGGTCAGTGACGGATGCAAGCAGCTGGACAGATGTGGAGAAGCTGCTCAGCAACTCAACCCAACAGTTCACAATGGATTCAAAGGGCTGAAAAAATAATTTAAAAGAGAAAGGGTAAGAGTTCCCAAGCAATTAAGTTTGGCAAATCAGTTTGCAAACTGATTAGTGGGCAGACAGCATAACTGAGGCAGGTCATGATGGAGGGGAAATCATGGGGAGGGCATACACAGAGCCTACAGGAAGGAGAAACTACTCAAAAGCTAACTTCACTTTCAGAATGATAACCTGTCCTCCTGTGTTGTAACATGATTTGGAGTGATGATTACATTTTTATTAGCACAATTAGTATGATGATCTCCTGAGCTACCTCACAGTAGGGTCTGCAGAGAAAGGAGGCTTGCTAAAAAAAAAAATCCAGTGGGTTTGGAGATATAGATTAGATTAGATTAGATTAGATTAGATTAGATTAGATTAGATTAGATTAGATTAGATTAATAGATAGATAGATAGATAGATAGATAGATAGATAGGGATGGATGGATGGATGGATGGATGGATGGATGGATGGATGGATTGGTGGGTGGTTGGGTGGATTGATGGATGATTACTTAGTAGTATCTTCTTACTGGGGAATAAGAGACGAAAAGAAAATGTTCCTTCCACGATGTAAAAGAAATACTTAGGAAAAAGAAGTTGTAGGGAATTTGAAAATTCTAGAAAATATCAGCTGAAAAGAATAACCAAAAAAAGTACCTTGTGATTACAGAACCCTGTGTTAAGCAGCCAGTGCTTCAGAAACCTTGCAAATAACTTCCTTGCCTCAGTATACATGATTCCCAAAGGTATCATTATGGCAAACGGATCCCCTTGCAGACAGCACAACTCCATCCTGTGAACTTTTATGTCTATCCCCCGCAGTTGCCAGTTCCTGCAGATTGCTTGGTTCCTCGCTACCACCACGGCGATGAGTATCATATTCACACTTGTCTACCCTGACAAATACCACTATGCTCAAATACCAAGCCAGTTCCTTTTCTACCCAAGCCCTTAGCTTAAGTTACATTTTGGAGTGGCTTTGTAGAACCAAGTCTTCAGGTTTGTCCTCTAAAGTCTCCCACCCACCTACAGTGATGTTTTTTTTTCACCTTTTGTTTCTTTCCCTGTTTCCAGATGTAGAGGAACCAGCCAGTGGGAGATGCGAAGGATCTGAACTCCTACTATGCCTATTGCATTTTGAACAATTGCCTCCTAAGCATTCAAACGAGCACCCATGTGAAAAAGCATCTCACAGGGACACTGAGCCAGTGTGCTGTGAGATTGACTACCTTATAAAAAATACTTTCCTGGCTATCACAAATTCCACTCCTCTCTGCCTTTAATCAGGACTCTGTTTCCTGACAAAGTTTAGGTAAACCTGTCTCCAGAAACTATTTCATGACTTCCTTTGCAATTCCTGATTTTGTTGTGGCTCGTAAGAGAGTTTTCTACGGTGTGCATGAATTTATTATCTTTTCCTTGTTTCTATTTCTACACGAGTGCTCTCTATGTAGCCCAGGCTGGCTCAAATCCATAGCAATCATTGTGCCTCAACCTCTCAGTGCTGGGATGACAGGCATGTGTCACCATGCCAGGTTATATCTATTCTTTAAAGTCAGGTTCATTCATGTGCTATTTACATGATAAGCATAATTATTCTTAAGCAACCAATCAATTGAATTTTGGCAAGCGCACGTAGACGCGGATCCCTCAGCTGTGGTAGACAGAACACTTCCATCTTTTGTTGCATCGTTACTTTTTCCCACCAACTCCTTCTCTTGGTGTCTGATGAGTTGTCTGTCTCTGTGTTCTGTTTTCCTAAAATGTCATAGACATGGAAACATCATCCAGAGCCATCTGTGTCTGGCTTCCCTCACTGAGGAAATCTTCGTGTCCTTAGACTTAGTTTTGTCCTTTTGTGCATGAGGAGTTCGCTGCTGACTGTGAGGCCATTGTATTTTCCTAAACATGGACTGACACCATGGTTTATAAGGGCCAAAATATGATGCCTTCAGACCCATGTAGCCCACTGACCACTTCCGTCAAAGGAGGGCAGAAGAGGTGGAGGGTTCATGGATGAGGGGTCTGGGTAGGGGGACAACGTTTGAAATGTAAATAAAGATAATAATAATAATAAAATGTTGCAATACATCATTCATACTGATGAGTTCGTTTATATTCATTAAAACTTTGCAAAGAGTATTTATGAATTTGCATAATTTCATTAACTAAGTATCTAGTGAAGGAACAGGAATTAGTATTTGAATTTTCCAGAGGGTCAAGCTGAGATTGAAAAGAGCTAGACGATTTGCTCACCACCACCCCATGCTTAGTAAATCACCAGACACTGGTCTTTGGAATTCTCAGTTCTTTGCATCCTGCTAAACTCATCACATTAAGAATGGATTCCCACTGCCAATTTTATTGTTAACAGTATTTGTTAAGCTTTGCTGGAGACTTCACTGCTCAGGGATTTAGGAGAGGCAACTAAGAGAGTCAGAAATAAATAGTTTTTTTTTTTAAATCTTAGTCTGTTTTTCTAAATTATATTGCAAAAGATTATTACACGTTATACTTTTACTTCCAATAGTTGTTAAATGTACCTCACTTGCAGAAGCATTTAAAATATTTCTGTTGGAATTATCATATTAATTGTGGGAAAAGATAGGTAAAATGTGGATAATTATATCATTTCTGGTGTTTTTCTTAGGAATCGATAAAAAAAAATGCCAAATTTCTGTTGGATTGCAGCACTCATTAAAAACCATGAACGATGGCCTCTCTCCTCCTGCAGGACTCTAAGAGCAGACATGTTTTCACTGTCCCTCCTTTGACAAGCTTGTGTTTAGGTTTAAGAGGCTTGTGTTTTGGTTTTATCTTGCTTCCAAATAATAAATTTCTGGTCTGGAATTTAGACAAGTTTAGTTATGCAATGCATCTGAATACAAAAGTTAAACAGATTTCCAGGCTAGCCAGATGTTTGCTCTCTCATGCATTTATACCTTATGACACTTGTAGTGATATGCAGCTCCAAAGCTGTTTTAAATATTTATGCTAATTTTTAAGAAAGCAGATGTTCTTTGGACATTGTTCATATGCTTAAGAAAGGAAGGTATTGCTTGAGAAAGGTCACAGTCATGAAGTGACAGGCCTGTAAATAGTGTGTTGTTTCGTCTCCACTGTGCTACATCATGTGCATGAAAGTTCCATCGGCTCACAAAGGTATCATGTCAACACCCCATCCCGGATACACAGTGGGAAGCAATGTTGCAGCACACGGTGAGTGCAAGAGTCCTCTCTCGCTCTCTCAGAGTAGATGCACAGACAGACAAGAGCTCTAGAGTTGCCATGGAGCACAGCGAATGTAAACACAGACTGTGGGAGGGGGTAGGGTATGAATATCCAACCTAATCAAGGTCCATCATTTCTTGAGGGGATAGTAGAAGAAAATTCTTAAAATATATGCTGGTTAGAGTAGGTGTTAGTGAAATGACATGCAGAAACCCAAGCACACATGTCCAATGGCAGATAGCTGCAAAGTGGGGGACTTGAGTGGACTTTGGGGAGTAGAACAGGAGAGGAAGGAACCAGAAGTCTAACAGAGGGGAAGAGAGCTGGGGCGCCATCCAGGTTGGGACTTAAGAACAAGGAGATGACCTTCCTTTTAGTTTTTGATTGATTCTTAAGCATGGTGCTGTGCTACATGGGGGACAAATGGAGATGTGGAGATGAATGAAAACAAGAACAGAGGGAGACAGGGAGGGAGGACAATTGCTGATGATTTGGTGAGTACAGGCATTTGGGACTTTACATACTACTGCCTCAGTTTTATGTTAATATATAATAAGAGTCCTTAACTCTAGATTTCAAGGGTGTTATGTTAATATATAATAAGAGTCCTTAACTCTAAATATTCCAGCTATACTGTAGAGAGTCAAGTGGGTTTCAAATAATTTAGCTTTCATACTCTATTTCAATTCAACCAGTTTCTCAAAGTTAAAAGATGAATTCCTTTGCATTTCACAAATAACAAAACTATGCCCTTCCCTCTCTCTCTCTTTTTTTTTTAGCTGATCGAATGTGTCCTATTAAGGCAGAACACTAAGATGGATGTGTTTCATTAGCCAATATCTTCAGTTTTTGTAGTTTTTAGTATAATTATGGTTTCCTTTCCCAGTGCAAAATGACAGTGTACATGATATCTCCCACCTTCCTGGAACCTTGCTGAAAGTCACTGCGCTACCCCATAGTGCAGCCTGACCTAAGCTAGCGCTGTTGCATGTAGAGGAGCAATCCCTAACACTTGTTTTCTTTAATGTTCTGTTTCAAAAGACTAGTATTATACACACACACACACACACACACACACACACACACACACATATATAAATCTATGTAATAGAGAAAGCATTCATATGAAGTGGTAGGGCTTTTATAAAGAAAATGAAATGATATGGTAGCAATGTGCTGGTTTCCTAGTCTCCATGGAGCTGTTCATCTTGATGCCCACATGACAATAATGTGAATGAAGAGGATCCTCTCACAGATATAGGTTGCTGCCAAATGCTTCTCTCAGTGCCACAGAGACTCCAAGAGAAAACCATGTGTAGGATGCTGGCTTTCTGGTCATCATTTTCTCCAGAGTCCTCCAACTCCCTACGGCAAGGTGCAAGACCTCCTTTCCCTCCTCTTTCACCTTCCGGAATACTGCTCCGAACACATGTTTTTCAGTAGGTCAGCACTCTCAGCATGGCCTACTCACTGTCCCTGTTTTCTTAGTTACTCTCCTCATGTTTATACACCCATCAAACATGCTGAGAGCTGCTTTGAAGAAGAAATCTTCTCTTCCCATTGAACTGCCCCTCTCTCCTTTTATCCATTCTACCTTCGTGTCCTGAGAGGGCCAGACTGCGTCTCACTGTGTGATTTTCCTAGCTTGGCAATCTTTGTTTTTGTAAAACATACAAAAAATCATAGTGTTTCTTACCCGAGGGCAAAATGGTTCATTTTAGGGTCTGTAAGGGGATCTCAAAATCATAGAAGAGTCATGTAAAGCTGGAAAAATAACTGACAATCTTTATATAACTTTAACATAACTGGAAAATGCCTGTAACAGCCCTGAGGTGGCTGTATTAGGAAAGCTGTAGATGAAGGTCATCTTGTCTCAAAATTAATAAACAAAGCAAATGAATAAATAAATAAATAAACATTTTTAAGTAAAGTACAATAAATAAAATTCCCCATCATGTTCTAACATGTCTCTACTGGTGCTATTAAACAGGCAACATTACCTATGACATTAATGATAAAAGTCCTACTAAGCAGAGGAACTCTAATTTCTATGATAAATCACTCTTAAATCTGAACTTGACCTTTGCTTTTCTGGGCTTAAGCTGAGCAGTGAATTAGAAAACGTTCACTTAGGGTACTGTGCTTAGTCTTGCATTTCAAATCTATTGCTATTTGGTAGAACTTGTAGCTTTATATTCTCCTATGCTCCTTAATTCGTGACCCCCCCCCCCCACAGAGTAGCCAGCATATTCTCTGAGAACTCAAAGGGAAGGCGGGAATGTAAAACATGGTCCAGGCTTCTTCCCTCCCCTGCGAGCTGAGTCATCTGCGTCTATACAGCTGTTAATGTGACGCTGCCAGAAGGACTTCAGCTTCTGAAGCAGCTCTTCCAGGAACACGAAAGCTGTACTTCCTCCAAGAATTGGAATGGCAGGGTAAAAAATATGTTACACACTGTCCAGTCGACACGCAATGAGATCATTTTCTTGAGCATTGGATTACGATGTTCTGAATGCTAATAAGTCTTTACAAGGGTAAGCGGTTTCCCATTTTTCTAGATCTTTTCTCTTTATATATTATATATAATATGTGTAATATATCATATATTATGTATGTAATATATACTATGTGAGTCTTCGGTGTTCTCTAGGTAAACTTAACTGGTAGGAGGCACCATAATACCTAGACAGTGACTCTACTCACCATGGCCTATGGGGAGTTGACAGTTAATCTTTAGAATAATAGATAACATCCCAGGGTTCTCCTGTCATTTCTCCTGTCAGACTTCTCTGCTTCTCATGCATTTTTCTATTTAAAGGGCTCTAGCTTCCATTTTTAATGCTTTAAGCTCTCCGCGTAGAAATACAGTAGGCATGAAGATTTTTTGCTACATCTCAACATGTAATTATAAGAATTACTATTCTTCCAAATTTCAGTACACCCACATACATACATATATATATACACATAATAACTTTATTGAGATTAACTTGTACATGTTAACCTCATGACAATGTTGCCCATCCAACTCTTTAGTACTTTTAAAGTTCCAAGTACTGCACAAAATAAGAAGTTTCAATAATTAATAGAAAGAAGAAGAATGTGGCTCATTTCCTACCATGTGGATCTAAAGTGAGAGAGTAAAGCCATCAAGAAGGTTATAGCTATTACTTTGACAGAGTAAAAATACTTTTTACATTTTAACTCTATTGCTGAAGTAGTTTGGTTTGTGTGTTAGTTTTAATTTATAGAACAGATACATGAATCTTCATGAAGAGTTTATAGTTCCTCCTCTTAGACTTGATTCTGAGAGGATTTTGGAACATGTCCTTAATATACACCCGGAGCTGAGCCCCAAGGTAGATCTATCTGTTGTAGAATTCTCTACCCTTGGCTATTTACCACTATAAACTGTAATTATCACATCGGGAAGAAGAGTTTCACAACTAGACACTGTTCTGAATATCTTCCAGTTTTGTAGCTCAAAGGTTCTACACAATGATGTTCATCTCTGGCTCTGTGATTTCAAGGCAAGTATCTTCAGAAGTCCAGTGTGATGTCATTGACTTTGGAAGTGAGAGCTCCAAATCACATAGTACTTCAAATTCCCCCTTTGGCACTTGTATGAGTAGGGTTTCATGCTAAACCTGAATTGTGTCTATTGTAAGTGGAGATAGGAATAAGCATTAAGAGGACTAAATTCAATTTGTCATGGAAGTATCTTAAAAATTCAGTAGGTTATATAATCACAGAGTTCAGTCTCCCAAAAATAAACAGCTTATTTCATTCCTCCATAAGGCGAAATTTGTGTGTGTTAGGTGTGGGGAGGGGAAGCAGTACAGAGTACGTGTGTGTTATTGACATGAGCACAGCCATGTTGAGAACCCTAATGCCTCACACCCATTAGGAATGACAAGACCTTCCCTTCGTCAGGCTTCCAGGGATCACAATGCCTTCCTTGGTCTTAGCATGGGTGTCGATGAGTAGTTGGCCTTTAGCTAAAACTAGAGTGTGCCAAAGAGTGGAAAGGAGGAAAGCTTCCTGGTGTGGATGTTGACATGGTAAGCAGACATTATCAACCACACCTTTCTCCTCCCACATGGCTGCGGCCTGAGACTGCTCCCCTGCAAAGACATCTTACCCACAGCAGCTATGAGCCTCCTCTTCCTTCACTGGCACACAGTAGAATTCTGTAGATAATAAACACTGATTTTCTAGGCTGCTGTTGGTATGTCTCCAACCCACCTGACCCAATACTTTGTTATATGACGTCGTTGTGTAACATGTTATTCTTTATTATGTAAAATTCACAAAAGCGGTTTTATTTCTGATCTATCACAAATGTTATTTTAACCTTATGAGCTTTGACAAACAAATCTCAAAGAAATGACTTTCTGAAAGTCCTTGGACCTGTAAACAAGTTAAAGCAGAGGAAAATAAGGACATTCTGAGGAGAGAGGGAAATATTTTCAAAGAACAAGAAACTTAATCAATTTCTCTTTTCTGTGAAGATATTTCAATGAATATATATATCAAACAATACTGATTAAGGTATCTTATGGTTTTATGAAAAGAAAAGTTAAATTTAGCAAATGAGCAACACAACTCACTAACGTCCCATTCTCCTCCTCAAATGAGACATTTTTAATGGAGAAGAGAATCAGTCACTGGAGTTATAAAGAGAAATTCTTTGCAAGAATTTATAAGAACCGCTACCATAAGCAATATTTTTCTCTAATAGATTACAAAAAGAAAGAAAGCAACAATAACAGTCACAAAACAAAAGCAGCACAAAGAATTGCAAAGAAGCATCACTAGTCTTAGAACAAAATTGTCTTTACATTCTTTAAAAGTCTTAAGTGCTTGCGCTTGTGCTGGTCTGGCTAAAATTCTATCTACAGTGTGAGCACGGTGTACAGTCTCCAGAGAAGTGGTCCTTCCACCACGTGGGAACAGGGCAGGCAGCCCTTAGAGACGAGACAGATAGTCCAACAACCAACATCTCTGGAGTATGGAGAGCGGCCCTCTGATACTGCTCCTTCTCTGGCAGGGTGAGGCAGCCCTGTCAAGGGCCGCCAGCCAGCTAACTTGTCCTGAATAGCAAGCCTAGGTGTTGGGATCAACCGGCGCCGCCACCCGCTAATCCCAACACAGGGTGAAGCTACAAGCCCTGCATTACGAAGTTACTTCCCAGCATTTTTTAATAGGAAAAGGAATTTTCAGTTATAACATAAATTTTTTTCTAGTGAGCCAGTAACTCAACACCATCACCAGGGGAGACTTTCCTGTTTTAAAGCGCTGTAGGAGAATGGAAACCAGCATATAAATATCAGCAGAGCTATCTATCTGTTGCTGATCTCTTAGACTGACGGTAGAAAAAAAATGGAGGCACAAGAGAAAAGGACCAAAGGAGCTGAAGGGGTTTGCAGCCCCATTGGAGGAACAACAATATGAACTAACCAATATGCCCAGAGCTCCCAGGGACTAAACCACCAACCAAAGAGCACACATGGAGAGACCCATGGATCCAGCCGCATATGTTGCAGATGGTCTTGTCGGACATCAATGGGAAGAGAGGCCCTTGGCCCTGTGAAGGTTCTATGTCCCAGTGTAGAGGAATGCCAAGACAGGGAGGGGGTGCTGACTAGGAGTTTTCAGAGGGGAAACAAGGAAAGGGGATAACATTTGAAATGTAAATAAAGAAAATATCTAATTACAAAAAAGAAAAAGAAATATGCTCATCACATGCTCATAGGGGCTTTCTTTCATTTGATTACCATTTACAGTGCCATGGGAGAATTAAAATGTTATTTTCATTTTATGTATTTGATAACAATAAGAAATGTGATTTTAATTTTATTTATTTTACAGGATAGCACAAGAAGTTCTGTCTCAGAAGTAAGAGAAAAGAATTTCTCAAACCACAATTCTCACATCAGAACCTTGGTATCATCACACTGGTCAAAGCCTCCATTTAGGGACCAGGGCACTAATGGGAGCAGAGTGACACGGTTCCTGCCCCTGGGACAAGTCCCTGGGGTGAGCCTCCAAGAGTGTGAGTCGTTGGCTCTGTGGGCATAAAGCTTGTTGGTGTAATAATGTATATATTTCACATTCCTCTGAGGAAAGCCCTCCCTGTTAACATTAATGATTCCATGAGAATTAGAAATATCACCAGGAGTCGAGGATGTGGCTATGTCTCCACAAAATGTTAAACCCTGGAACCTTCAGAACAGCCCATTAGGCTGTGGAAAAGACCTCTAAAAACATGAGTTCAAAAATAGATAATTTTTCAGCCATGCAAAAAGTTAGGATGCAATGTGAATCGTATGGGGAGCTTCACGAATCTAAAGAAACAAAGGCGCTGCGTCAATGAGCCAGACTGTCAGAAAGATACAAAGGCAGGCAGATTCCTGAGCTCAAGGTCAGCCTGAGACACAGCAAGGTGAGTCCAGGAGTGGTAGAAATAGTTTCAGGACAGGGTCTCCCCCAGCTAGCTTAGCATCTGTGTGTAACAGAGGCAAGCAGATCTCTGAATTCTTTGGCCGTGTTAAAAGAATATGTGTGCTTGGTGTCTCTTAAGAATCCAAGGGCTGGGAGGGTCACAGGATGCTGATTCGTAAGATAATCAAGAGGAAATGTGGAGTAAATAACTGGATAAGTAAATAAAAGACTGGATCTGTGTTCTGCAAGAGATGAGCTATCCTGAGAATTTTTTAGGATAAAAAGAACTGCTTGGAGAATACACACACACACACACACACACACACACACACACACAAGTATTTAGGATACACGGGCAGAGAGATCTCTGAGAATAGCAGCACCTAGACAGTCAGGTCGGATCCATGACTCGACCTTGAGTCCTTCTTTTCACAGCTCCCAGACACCCCTGCTCTCAGAACCCCTCTCCTTAACGTTATGCTAATAATCAACATACATGGTTTTAGGCATATTCTAAAGTTCTACTAATACTAAAAATATGAAAATAAAACATAAAATAATTGTAATGCTTAACTTTAGGAGATTCCAAAATATTATAGTAATTTACTTGTTATAATTAGCCCTGTGTGAAGACTGAAAGCCCTCTTACGTAATATAAAGATTTAGACTTCCACTCTGATGCTGAACATAACCCCACTTACTTGTTATTGAAGTGCTTCTAGCATGAACTTTTGCATCTTGCCCTATGGCTACAGTATGGGGGTCTGTTCCAGCAGCAACCTCACCCCATTCGGCACCCCCTTGTTCACCCCTTGATATCTATTCTCCCCCACGTGAGCACTTGGCCCTCTCCATCCTCTAACTACTTCATGGTTGACTACCTTCTGTGAAGAACAAGGTCAACAAAGATTACTCATTTGGGGGAGCAGGGGTGGTGAGTCTTGGGTAGTAAACATCTCAGTGTTTGTTTTGGACCAGCCGGTTTCACAGAGGTTATCATAACACAGACTGAGGTAGGCACTCCACGTTCCATAGCTCAGAAATGCCCAATGACTTCTTTGGGGTCAACAGAACTGTTATTGATGGAAGTCAGTCCAAGATCTTGAGGTCAGTACAGCTAGAACAGCTTTGTCGAATACTCTGAATTCAAGAGCAAAGTGATAAGAATCAACGTGGTTACTAACAGAGAGAGTTACACAGAGGCAGAACCAGGTAAAGAAATTGCTTCCTGAAGGAGGGAACATTAGCCATCTCAATAAAAATGCTCATATAAGAACTAAGATGTGACCATTGGGTTCAGTAGCACAAGACAATTAAAAGCAGGAGAGATGTTTTAGATCAGATCTGGGGGGTGAATGCAGATCCAGCTAGCTTTAAGGAGCAGGAAAGGAGAAACAGAAAAGTCATAAGAGAACACTATAGGATTTTGTCATAAAGAAGGGTACAGAAAGAGCCAGAGAGACAGGTGTTAGGACTTCTGCATTATTTAGAAACACTGACACAGGCGCCAGTGTTGGGATATATCTCATCCTACTGAGTATGAACCTGGAAGCTGGATATGTGGAGATGATTCTAAGAACCCTATGGAAATGTAAGAGATTTAAAAAAGAAATTGTGTGAATATGTGCCTCTTCCCACTACAGGGTAAATGTATAGCTTTTTTTTTAAAGCTCTTTAAAATGTCCTAATAACTCAAAATAATAAAGTTACCACTAGACAGAATCATAGAAAGTCAGTAGAAAGTCAACTGTAGACTCTCCCTAGAGCCAGGCGCCCATGGAGACAACACTCTCCTCTCTTCGTGTTGGTGTGATCTGAAGGATGAACTTCCTCCACCATTTTATTCCACTTCTGCCTGTGACCTCCCAGCTCCTCAGGGAATCTACAATCCCCCTGCCCTTGGGAGATGCAACCATCACTTTTCTTGTCTGACACTTTTTTCTGCCTTTTTGATCATACAGTTCAGTCTTTGGCCATCTTTGGGTTTCTGTTCACAGGTCTCCTTGTCATCGGACTTCCGACCTCCTGCCTGCAGGAGGATCCACTGGGTCTCACCTTCCTACTCCAGGCCACTCTCTGCTCTGGGTTCTATTTGTCTCCATGAGACACATTCCACACATTCCACAACAAATCACTTGCCCAACCATGAGGCCTCCATGAAAGCCAAGCTTAGCTCCCCACTGCTACCCTCAGCCTGTACTTACAAAGATGTCTGACATTCAGAGGTGTTCTTGAAAGAATCTTAGACTTTCATTCATTGTGTCTTGGGGGGAAAAAAGCAGAAGCATTTCTGAAAATAAAGATGTTTTCACAAGGACTATGAGGGGGACTCCTTTGTCTCATTCTATTGTTCCTTCCTTTTCAGTCACTGCTCTCTCTCTCTCTCTCTCTCTCTCTCTCTCTCTCTCTCTCTCTCTCTCTCTGTGTGTGTGTGTGTGTGTGTGTGTGTGTGTGTGTGTGTGTTTTGTTTGCTTTTTTTTTTTTTCGTTTTTGGTCTGATCCTTAAATGCTATCAAGAAAGTCTCCTACCTGTCCCTGACTAAGAGCCCCGGCCTTAGCTCTCTACCTTACAGCTGCCATGGTCACTTTGTAGCAGACTGCTTAGATAGTCTTCTCTGCCCCGCCTCTTCCTCCTGCTCTCCTCGCCCCTGAACCCACTACAGTTCACTTCCATCACCACAGTTCTAGAGACGGTGCCTTGAAAGGTCAGTGGTGACCTCATTGCTAAACACTGATCTGATTTTATCCTGAAACCATAAGAGGTTTTGCTTGGCTTTCGACTGACTTCCTGGCTTCTGTCCCATTACACTTTTGGCTCCTCTCTAGTTCCTTAAACCTTTCTCCCACACTCTCCTCTGGACCTTGTTCTTATCCCTGGGCGCCCTCCCCCTCTGGCCTCCTGGTCATCCTGCCCTCCTCATGCGTATCTCTTTGGGTCTGTTCACTCTCAGGGCTTCCCTGGGGAGTTACGGGCTAACTCCCAGACTCTGCTCTCTCTTGCCTCTCATGTTCAGAGTCACAATCTTACTTGCTTATTTTCCACAAGGAAGAACATGAGCTCTTTGAAGCTTATCTATTTATTTTGTATCCACACTCCTTTATGGATGACCAGACAGAGATATTGCAAGGTTCAGTGACTCCTTCAAGATTACATAATTATAAGGCAGCTGATCACAAGCCCACAGTGCTGGCTATGACTACTGTCATCTGGTAACTTACCTGCTGTACTTGAATTCACTAAACTACAAAAGGATCTAAAGATATATTCACTAAGCCACAGGTTGTCAATTAAGATGGAGTATACACAAAAAGAATTTAGAGAAGCACCTGTAAATGGCTAATACTTGAAACATTACAAAAGCCAAAACCATGTTAGATTCCATTTTCCTTACCTAGACTTTAAACTCATAGTCACTGCTTTGGATAGTGTGTCCTGGGCAGGACCATAAATACAAGAAGGGATTTAAGAAGGGAAAGAAAGGACTTTTCAAAAATTTCATATGTAATAAATGCATGGGAAAAGAGGAGTAAAAACCACTATAAATGTAAAGAAACTGTGTATATTAGGAAATCCACAGTTAATCTCATGTTAGAAAAGCTCACTTCATGATGTGCAGTTACATTTGATTTACTATCTAAATAAGAAGACTGCATGGAATTTTTTGACAGAATAATGAAGGATTCCATCACATTAAAGGTTATAAAGTTATCAATTACCTAAAATGCTTGGTAAATAACATGACATTTTATCTTCTATAAAAATTAGTGTCTGGAGCGTAGAAGTTAGATTTTCCCCAGTATTATTACAAATTCTCAACAAAGGCTTTGTCTTGTGTTCTCCGTTCAGGGAACTCAGGAGCAAACAAGCTTATCCAAGATGAAACCAGATATGCAGGCGCATCCAAGTAATCTCAGCACGTTTGGAGGCAGAGAAAGCACATCCAAGGTCATCCTCCGCAACACAGTGACCTCCAAGTCATCTACAGCTGCCTTCTGATTTCAAGGCCAGCCTGGGCTACATGAGACTCTATCTTACACAAAGAGAATAAAATGTTTAAGTACTTTCCTTCATATAGTTAAAGTTTTGACTGTCTAAAAGGTTTACAGGTCCCAATTATCACAGAGTAAAGTTTTGGCCAGTTAAACTAACTGTTACTGCTTTATTGTATAAAAAGTAGGGTGATCTATTCAGTATATTAAACATAAATGTATAAATATAAAAATGATTTTTTTCCTTAATGAAGTTGTAGGATGTCCCACTGAAATAGGTAAGCTCTGTCTGTCACAATGTCACAACCTAGCCAAAATCAGCTCAGTCAGTTCTAGCCATGAGTGAGCATCCTGTCATCTGTTATTCTATCTAGAGTCTGGGCCTGTTTCATATTTTATTTTTTTGTATATATTACTACTTAAGCCTCCTTTTTATACACCCTAATATCATTTAGGAAGTAAGGCCGTAAACAAGGAGCTGATAATAAAATGATGAGAATCAATAGTTACTGTTTTTTTTTTTCTCTTTCTCCCTTTAATGGAACCAATAAAATACCGAGGATGTCAGAAACAACAGCATCTCCTTGGAACCTTGACACACTTATCTGATATTTGATATGAAATGACTTGAGCCATCTCTGGACCTTGGGGTCCTCATTTGCAAGAGAGGTATAGTACATTCACCGTATGAGGAATACATGGAAGGAGCGTGTAAGACGCATTTTACCACCACCTGAATTGGTCTGAGAAAGACTTTCTTAGTAGATTAATACCAGAGTGTTACTCACGAGCTCCTTCCATGAGTACAGTGTGATGTAACTACTTTACATATCACAGCAGCCACCCTTATCTCACGTCTTCTCTTAAGCACATGCATGTCCTGTGATGAGAAGCATGAGAGGCATGTCTTCTCTAGCGGAGCTGCACCAATGACAGCAGCCAAGATGTTAACAGTAACTAACCCACGCCTACTGAACCACTTGAAACCCGCCCCCGTTTCTACACTTGATAGTTATTAGTGCCTTCTCAATGAACATGAACTCTAATGACTTATTCGCTGATATATTCTGCAGGCAGTTATCTCCTCTGTTTCAGAAAGTGGGTTCTTACTATAACCTCAAAAGCAAGTTGACTTTGAACCATGGCACCGAACATTTTTCTGCATGTGTGATGAGGCTGTAGAACTCAGAGCCATAAAAAGAACATGTTCTACTGGCTGGAAAGATTGTGAAGTCTTTCCATGAATTCACTTTTCAAGGATGCATTCCTTCATCTTGCCTCACTTCATATACTTTTCCTGCCTCATGTTGCATACAGAAATTTTTAGCATAGGCAAGATACTTCTCTTCATGAATTTCGACTTAATAACATAGTATAGCAGTAAAAACTTACTCTTCAAAATTGCTTTCAAAAAGGGACATCAAATTCAAATACAATTCAGATTTAATAAAAAATGTTTAATAATTTGAAGTGTTTTCATTGATAATATATAATATTCTTTAATTGTTTATAAAGATCATTTTGTTTGAATTAACTTAAAACGAAAAACATTGTTGAACTAGCTTAAGAAATCCACTCAAGCCCTTGTCCAGTCTGGAATTCTACACAGCTCAGTGAACTCCTACAGCTAGTGTGTAATCCTGAGTAATCAATCCTGATGATGCAAACTCTTATTGTGCAGTTTGGCCATCTCTCTCACCATGGGAGAACAATTTAAGAAGAGGGTTGAATTGTGACAAAAGTCATAAGTAAACAATAAAATAAAGTTTGTGCAGTTGTGCATTTAAATAATTGGAGAGAGGTATATAAAGGTGGACAAATGACTATATTTAAGGGCATTTATAGTAGAGAAGATATATATTTCTGTATGTTTTCAGAAAAATTACATCAAATGTGAATGTTATTATGATAAAATTTCTCCAAACAAATCCACCAGTGACCTGGAGAGTGCTCGCTCTCAAAGTTGAAGTTCAACTTGCTGACCGCAGAGATCTTTAAAGTGGAACAAACCCTGGGGCGTGAAACTTAAGGCTATTCTGGGCCCACTTAACTCTTCCTTCTCTTTGGTCATTACACTAATCTAGGGCACCTTGTCTCTTAAAACTCTGAATGTAAAATGCCTGTATTAAGATGACAGGAAACGGAAAGACTGAAATCAGAAGCAGAATGGGAAAACACATACTGGCTGCTCACTGGATCTATGATCTTCTGGTCTTCAAGCAAAGAGAAGATGGTTCGAGACAGGTTGTTGTCTGATCCAGTATGAGTATACTGCAGCACAGTAGCTGCAACAGAGTTTTCAGGTTAAAAATAGAAAGAAGATAACTGATATCTAGCTGTTGACAATAATTTTAAAATGATGAATATCCTGACACAACAAATGCATTAATTTGCAGAGAAAACCTTCCATGTCTCTTTTGGACATGCCTTCGAGCAGTCTAGCCCTACTGCTTCCCTGAAGTAGAGGCAGCACATGGCTGGACGTAGACTTTGCCTGAAGAAAGCGTGCTGCGGTGGAGCAGGCCTTCCCCACCTTCTTATCCAAGAAGCCCAATAAGACGTGAAGTCATAGAAGAAAAATTTGCTTTGATTGATGTGTAAAACTATTATTGTTAAATCAGTGGGCGATACATGAAAGCTTTAAAATATGATCAACAATTTCATTTTCATAAAAGAAGCCAGCTGGCCCACACCTGTAGTCCTAGAAGAAGAAAGGCTGGGGCAGACACCTGAGTTTGAGGCCACCCTGTGCTACATAGTTAGTGCCAGGCTGGCCAGAGTGACAAAGAAAAAAAATCTCAAACATGAAAACTGAGCAACAGGACCAGGAAACAAGAACATCCTCAGCCCATACCATCTGGCAATATCAAATATTAAGCTTTGGAAATATATGCATAATACAATGTACCCATATCTCAAGTGTACATGATCTAATTCAAATTCTAAGGAAGAATTATTTCCCTTTTTCCTTTTTTATTTATTATTCTTGGAATAATTATTTCATTTTATATTACCACATATCCCCAGATTTAGCATAGATATTTAGAAATGTCACACAACAATTTTATTGATTGTGTATTGGTTGTGGTGGGGTATCTTTTCCCTCTTTACAAAATAACAAAGTAGCCGGAAGCTTATGTTACAAGTTGTAAAATCAGAAAGAAGCCAAATGACCTAGAATCCTCATTTGTAAAATAGAACATTTGTATATAAAATTTAAAGCCCTTCTAGTTCTAACTTAAATCACCATGTTCTAAAAAATATTCCAAAGCACATTTAAAAAAAATATATTAGGAATAGTTTCTTGTGTGTTGCTGGGATCATCTAGTATTCCTGGATGTGTACTGAGCATCTAAGGAACTTGACTCATTAATTGCAAAGCCATTTTAAAGCCTAACTGTCCACTCCTAGGAACACTCTGACAGCAGCTCTGTAATCTACCTGACCCTTCTTCCTGAGGAGTCCACCCACAGCTTGATAGCCATGTCAACCCGCAGCCATGAGGTACAGTTGTGTGTCAGAGGTACAGTTGTGTGTCGGCTGCCACTCAGAAATCACATGCCCCACCCTTGTGCAAGTTTCTGAGCAACTTCATGGAATGAGTAACTAATAGGGAAAAAGCTATCGCTGCGTTTTATCGTGTGTAGGATGTGTTTGTTCTTTGGAGAAATTGCAGATTTGACAAACTGTGAGTTTTCCTTCTATACATTAACAGAATAAGCTCACATCTGCTACTGGGAATTTTATGCTTAATGATTATTTCACAAGTTCTAATATTTTGGCTGAAAATATTTCACTTTTAGATACTGTCTAGACCAGATTAATAGCCAAATTAGAAAAAAAATTCCAATGGTCTTTAAGTGAAATATATCACTGAAATGCTAAATGAATTTATATGTAGAAAAAAATTCCAATGGTCTGTAAGTGAAATATATCACTGAAATGCTAAATGAATTTATATGATACCTAGTTCTTAGGTAAAGTATACAAGTAATAGCCATTGAAATTTATCTATACTATATATTTTTGCTTAAAACTCTTCTATAGAAGTATAAGACCCATCTACCCATACGCCTATCACTACATATTGATGTGTTTTATTAAGAAGGTATTAAGAACTCTAGAAATAAGGGGAGTGCATTACTTTAGAATTTTATGCAGAGTGAGGTTTTTATGATCTAAGTTTATATGTACTTTTGCTTGTGCATATATATTTCCAAGCTATATATGAGTAAATATAATCAATTTTGTAATTAGACTGAGTTGGTGTACAGTTTTACAAACAAACAGGCTCATAACACTCATTGACCGGTCACTTTAAAGTTCTCCCTGATTAAGTTTGTCACCTAGAGCACACATATTTCATTCCAGTGCCATTGCCTCCCCAGATCCAGTCACTGCCTCCAAGGACACGGTCAAATGAGGTGTAGTCACATCTCAAGGTTGTTTTCGTTTGGCATCTTGATTGGAATTGAACATAAAACAGGCACTCTAATTCATGAATATTCACTTTAAATTAGAGCTAACAGTTATACTACTGTAGCTTTACAGGGTTAGCTTTCTATCTTGGCCAATAAAAATGTTTTTTTTAAAGCATAAACTCTCCCACCACCACCACCCCCCACTAAGTATCAGCTTTGTGTCTACCACAGCCCAGACTGGACCATCACCCTGATCTCGCCTGTGGTACTCAAGGTATATTAATGGTCATGTATCCGCTGAATAAGTAGCATTTATGAAATTATTGTCTTTAAGTAATAGTCTGTAAACATATGTTGAATTATCAAGTAGGTCTTAAATCTCAAAGACAAAGAATCTCCAGGTTGGAAATTTTACAAACTTACACTATTAAACGGACCCAAAAAATCACAAGCCCCAATCCCTAACTGAGAAGTTACCTTCAACCGGTTACCACACACAAATGAAAAATTATTTTTTTTCTAATAGCGTATCCCTGGGTATGCAAACCACTCTAAATGCCAGGCTCACACCCAGCAGTAGGTGACCAACATCAAATGTACTCAATGATATTTTCAGAGGGTTTTTTGTTTGCTTGTTTCATAATGCTTTGACTAATATGTGTCTGGTTTTGTGTTTTTAGATTTCTGTACATGTCATTGTTTGTGTGTGTGTGTGTGTGTGTGTGTGTGTGTGTTTATGTGTGCACGTGCATGCGCCTATGCATCTATATTTGTCTTTTATGCTTTTCCTTGGCTCTTTGTTTTCCAAATCATTTGTTTGTTTTGTCCTGTTCAGCTTTGTTTGTTTTTATTTTAACTTCTTTTCTTTTCTTTCTTTCTTTCTTTCTTTCTTTCTTTCTTTCTTTTATTTTTCTCGCTTTTTCTTTCTGTGTTTTTAAGAGTCCTATTAAAGAATGTGGATTTGGATGGGTATGGGGGAGGGAATGATCTGGGAGGAGTTGAAGAAGGGAAATATAATCAAAATATAGAATATAAAATCTATTTTCAATTTAGAAAAGAGAAATAATAAACAAATTGTAATATAACAGGAAACTGGAAGCTCATTAGAAATAATGAATATTTGGCAAAGTATATGTCTTAGTTAGGGTTTTACTGCTGTGAGCAGACACCATGACCAATGCAAGTTTTATAAAAGACAACATTTAATTGGGGCTGACTTACAGGCTCAGAGGTTCAGTCCATTGTCATCAAGGCAGAAACATGGCAGCATCCAGGCAGATATGGTGCAGGAGGAGCTGAGAGTTTTATCTCTTCATCTGAAGGCGGCTAGTGGAAGACTGACTTCCAGGCAGCCAGGGTGAGGGTTTTAAGCCCATACCCACATTGACACACCTACTCCAACAAGGCCACACCTCCTAATGAGGTCACTTCCTGGGCCAATGATATACAAACCATCACAGTATAAATGCTAATTAACTTCATTTGATCATTATACAATGTGTACATGTATTGAGCTGTCGTTTTGTACTCTAGAAATATATATTATGTTAACTAAAAATCATAAAAATAAAACTGTAGTACTATTATGAACACTCACATAAAGAAAAAACTTGGAAAATTTGTATTAAACTAATTAAAAAGTGGTAGAAGAAACCATGTAAGCTGCCAAATGAAAATTCTAGATCTGATAAGATATAACTGAGAATCCATGACTACCAAAAAAAAATGAATATCTTCAAAGTTGATTCAAAAGGCTTTCCAAAATGAAACAAGAAGAGATGTAAAAAATGCAGAATGATCACCTTGTATGCCATATTTAAAGTACCAAAGGAAGCAAATGGAGTACTCTTGCTGATAGTGTTTGGAAAGATGCCAGCTGAGTGTCAGGGAAATGAAGAACATCATAGAGTAAATCGACAAATTAAAAGAGACGAGTAGAACTAGACAGTAACCTCCCGTCTGCCTTTTCCTGGAGGACAGAAGTAAATGTCCCTGTATCATTCCCCGTTTGTGAGCTTCTTCCCTCTCTCCCCAGGCTGGTTAATGACGGTGTGCTCTTCTGACACTAACAGTGACTTTGCTTTGTCATGGTCCATCACTAGTCAATTATCAAACCCTGGGTATCCCCATCTCAGAGAATAAGCTGGAGCCATTCACTTGCCTTAAAACACTACACTGATCTTACCCCCCGCTCTCCCCTCTTTCTTGTGCTAACCAGTCATCCTAGCAATTTTTCTGTTCCTTGAACATGAATGATGCTCTGCAAAGCCTGCCCACCGCCTGGAATGCTCTTCCCCAGATGTCTGCGTGGCTTGTTCTCACATCTACAAGTCTCTGCTCAAGTTCCGTCCTCAGCTGACTACTCTGGTTACGTAGCTAAAGCCACCAGCCAAGCTCAAAACTTCACCCTCTTCTGTCTTTTTGTCATGATATACTCCACCGTCTAACATATTGGGTAATAACTTATTCATCACACTCAATGCTTATTATCTGTTGAATGCGACATAACATCTGCACGAAGGAAATTTGTCCACCTTGTTGAGATGAAAACTCTCGGCAGCCCAAAACAGTACCTATTTCTTAGTAGACAAGATCAAAATCCTTCAAAGCAGAAATGTGCTGATACCCAGTTTGTATAGCTGCATGTTTTACAAAACAAGGAAAGACACAGTTTGAATTTTCTAAAAATACTAATATCTTTAGCATCTTCCCGTTTATTAGTCATTGATGATGCCTTTTAAAACTAACTTTCTCCAATATATCTACCCTGCTAGCCAGAACAACAGAAAAATAAGCCTTGTAACTTAGAAACCTAAACTCTGACTTTAGCTTACTTCTTGATCATAAATAATTAAAAAGACAACAAGCCCAAACTTTTTAATGAAACACAAAGGGTTGAGGTACTGAAACTCCAATAGTAACAAAAGTCTCCCTGTGGATAGCATATTGGGAAGGTCAAGCTGTAAAGTATAATACAGAAGGTTGAGATGGCAAGACTTTTCTTGCACTAACTCAGGAATGCTTTGAAATTTTATTTCATATTTTTATCATTTTGTTTTACTCTTAGTTTATTTTAAAAGAAAGTAGATGAAATGTTCTAAAGATATTAAGACCTTACATAGAAAGTAAAGTCTCTCATCCCTGACTAGCTAGATGGCGCCCGGTCCTTCTTTCTGGAAAGGAAGTTCACACTGCTTCGTCTAGAAATTAATCGACATTATCTATGGACATATAATATAATCATTGGGGTCTTTTATGCCCATCCTTGCTCTGAATAATGACATGTGTTCTTAATTTTATTAACATATACTTAGGTCTTAAGCTAGATTTGTTCTCAACTAACTTGTAACTCAGTTTATACTAATCTAAGTTCTGCCATGTGGTTAGTCACCTCTCCTAGTTTCATATGGCTGATTTCCTCTGTGTCTCAGTGCAGAGTCTCTTGCCTCTGACTCTTTCCCAGATTTCCTCCTTCAGCTGGATGTTCTACTTTACCACCTTGCCTTTTGCTATAAACCACAGGCTTTTAATTTTAACCAATCAGAAGATGTCTTAGGCAGGCAGTGAAGGACAAAAACACATCTTCACATAGTGTACAAAACATCACGCCAACAATATAAACTAATAGCCATGTACACATCAACACATCTTTACACAGCTGCTACTTGATTCCTTGTTGTAATGTAAGGAAAACTCAGAACATAGCAGTCTCACAAATTTTCACAGGGCAAAAGTTTGGACTTGAGCACAAACCTGTCTGAATCTAAATCCCACACAAAAGAAAATAATCTCAAAAGTTTCACCAAGGACCTCTCAAATTCATTTGCTCATCATTGAAGTGTGTTTCCTTCATTTGGTCATTTGGAAGCTAGATAAAATGTAGATCACTAAGATATTGTATGTGTTCTTTTTTTTTCTAGAAGATACTTCGAAGCAAAAACTGAGGTAACATTTGGAAAGCTAGACCTGTTGATGATTAAGCTCCTGTCCATGTGCATTCATGTGCAATCAATTAAGAAAACATCAAAGGCTCAAGTTTTGCTTTTTCCTCTCACCTAACTGAAGTTATCCAATTATAAAACATTTGATTTTAATCCTTATGAGTAATTTCTAAATTCTTGTCTTGCTTAGGCCTCTGTTAAATATTTAGACCTATCTCATCTTAGTATCTTACGGGAAACCAAATATACATATCCATTGCAACAAAGAATGCAATCTGCCTACTTTCAACTGTGAATCTAATTTTAAAATGAAAACTTAGAATTAATTTTGAAGGCTTTAGCATCTATGATCTATTAGGTAATTTGTGCAATGATGTCTGCGTAATTTGGGTCCTTGGTCTCGTTATTAATACATGTTGATATTCATTTCATTTTGTTAATTCAATGTTTCCCTGGTGCTCTCCATTAACAACATTCCATTCTTTGCCTTCAATAAAATCATGATGGAAATCTTGTTAACTGTAGCATGAATTCAGACCTGGAAAAAGTGCCATTTAAGCTACATAGTGAACATCTTTCTCTAGTAAGAATCAGTTGCCTTATGGAAGAACATAAATGCTATAGGATTGAATATATAGGGCATGCTCTTCATTTTCAAAGAAATTATTTTTCAGCAGAAAATGGAAGGGTGGATAAAAATGATTATCCTTCAGAGCCTTGGGGCTGATAAATGGAGCCCCAAAAAGCACAGAGAGATGGGTAACAGACAGGGTAAGACAGGGTTATGACTGCATAATGAAGGGCATGGAAACTATAAAGGAAGATAGTCATGCAAGAGAGGCAGGCAATCGTGTAAGCAGAGGCCATAGAGTTATGCTACATAGATATCCTTAAAGGAAGTAATAAATGTTATTAAGGAAAAATATCATAATACCAGCCACAATTAAAATTACAGTGATTACAAAACCTGGAAATTGGAGGCCCTTGGAATCAAACTCAGTTATGCTCTCATGGCATGAAACTAACAGGTACATTCGTCATTTATTTGTGTTCCAGTGCTTAGCTACAACTCCAGAGCTTCAAGATAAGCATTATGTCATATTAGAGATTAGTTTCATGCTAGGAACTGGTATGATGAGGTGGAAGTATACAGAAACTACAAAGAAACCTTCATACACTCTACACATGTTGTTAAGAAGCTTCTGTATCCATTCCTCTGTTGAGGGACATCTGGGTTCTTTCCAGCTTTCGGCTATTATAAATAAGGCTGCTATGAACATAATGGAAAATGTGTCCTTATTACATGTTGGAGCATCTTCTGGGTATATGCCCAGGAGTGGTATAGCTGGGTCCTCAGGTAGTACTATGTTCATAGCAGCCTTATTTATAATAGCCAGAAGATGGAAAGAACCTATATGTCCCTCAACAGAGGAATGGATACAGAAAATGTGGTACATTTACACAATGGAGTACTACTCAGCTATTAAAAACAATGAATTCATGAAATTCTTAGGCAAATGGATGGAGCTAGAAAATATCATCCTGAGTGAGGTAACCCAATCACAAAAGAACACACATAGTATGCACTCACTGATAAGTGGATATTAGCCCAAAAGCTCAGAATACCCAAGATACAACTCACAGGCCACATGAAGCTCAAGAAGAAGGAATACTGAAGTGTGGACACTTTGATCCTTCTTGGAAGGTGGCTCAAAATATCCATGGCTCACAGTCAACCAATAGACTGAGCATAAGGTCTCCAATGGAGCAGCAAGAGAAAGGTTCCAAGGAGCTGAAGAGGTTTGCAATCCCACAGGAGGAACATAAGTACCAACCAGTAACCCCAGAGCTCCCAGGAACTAAACCAATAATCAAAAAGTACACATGGAAGGAAGTGTACATAGGTAGCAGAGGATGGCCATTTCAGACATCGATGAGAAAAGAGGCCACTGTTCCTATGAAGGCTCAATGCCCAAGTGTAGAGAAATGCCAGGTCAGGAAATCTCTGGGGAGGGAAGGGAATACCATTTGAAATGTAAATAAAGCAAATATGTTAAAAACAAACAGACAAACAAACAAAAACCCCCAAGAATCTTCAGTAACCTGGCCAGACAGAAAAGTGACAGACTGGCTTGAGGGCAGGACACAGGAAACGTGGATGATGTCAGTGGCCTTGGTCATTGTGGTGGCTCTTCCTGGTGGTCAATTTGACTACATCTGCAATGACCTACAATCCAGAATGGAGGGGTACACCTGGGACCCAGATCTTTAGGCTGGAAGAAATAGGCTTCTGACCCGAAACTTGACGTGAGATAACTAAACTTTGATCTAGATCTTGAAGCATCATATAAAGGTTAGACCCAGGCAAAGAAGTACATGCCATTAATCCTAGGAGACTGAGGCAAGCGGGTCTCTGAGTTCAAGGCCAGCCTGTAACAGAGCAAGTTCCAAATCCAGGCAGGGTGGTACACACCTTTAATCTGAGCCACACCTTCTGCTGGAGGGCTACATAAGGACATGGGAAGGAGGAGGATTCTCTCTTCTTCCCCTGTTTACACTTACTTGCCAGCACATGTGTTGGAACCCTCTTCTTCAGGATTCCAACTTATACAGAAGACCAGCTGAAACAACTAGCCTCGTGGGTCTTCTTAAGATTTCACGTTCACAGCTACCTAATATTGGTTAGTTACACTATAGACTGTAAGTCATTACAATAAATTCCCTTAATATATAGAAACATCCTTTTAAGTTCTGCGACTCTAGAAAACCCTGACTAAATCCAATCACACAGACACCTTCTGTGACCCTTGTCTCACAGCGCCGGTGTGAATGGGCTCAGAGCACCGGATGGAAGAGTCCTAGGTTTCTAGTGAAGTTTCTCCCTGCTTGTTGTACTTAGTGCACACTATTGAAGTGTACTCATCGCATGTCTCCACCCGACTTCAGGCTCTACTAAGCTGACTATGCATTTCTTTAATCTACAATATTATTCTTGATTAATCAGAGCTATACCTCCAGCTACACTCTAAGCCAGACCTCTAGATCTCAAAATCTCTCCTTGTGTGAGAACATCAGGCTATCTGCCTGAAAGGATAATAACCTTGTAGTCTGAGTTTTGAATGTGACTTTCCCATGACTATTCTCTACTAAGACAGAACTAAATAGATTTGTATATGGGTAAAGAAAAGGAATCAAGGCATAAAAGACTGTGCAAAGGAGGTGGGACTGTTGGAGTTTTAAAAAATGTGTTATCATGGCACCAAAATAAACCAATCTGTCCCGATAAACGTTATATTAATAGGCATCTCCAAGGAGGACCTAGGTAGAGTGAAATGTCATTGCTATGGTGACTTCAGTCTCAGGGGAATTGAAAATAACCCCTGTGAGTGCACAGAGCAGACCTTTGACTGACACATATATTTAGTCAGGAGGTCCTTTGCTGCAGAGGCCAGGAGGGATGTTTCAGTGCACTGCAGATTATAAAATGGATCTTACTGAAGAAAAGGGAAACCTCTGTGAGTGAACAATTTTATTTTTTTTAAAATATCCCAAATAAGCAGGATAAACATAGAATCTGTCTGAAAAAGACACTTTCCACTTCTCTTTGCCAAAACTCGCAAACTGACCCCTAACTGTGGCGGCACAGAGCAAGAGAGCAGCATGGCCGTGAAGTCCTCCACGGCGTAAGAGCAACAACAGGCTGAACGGAGACGCTCGCAGGGACAGGCTTTTGTGTTTAGACTTTATGTCATGTTTGTTGTTGGTTTTGGGCTGAGCCCAGGCTGGTGGAATTTTTAGTACTGCTTATGACATTGAAAGGCACTTGAAATTTCTGGAACACATCAATCATCTGAAAAAGAAGATTATGATCTGTCAAACTTCATTCCTTTCCAGCTCAATGGACTCACAGACAAGTCACTGAGCTGAACACTAATATATAATGTAAGCATGGGCATACATAATCAGATTTAAAAGTAAAGATACGTAAATGCGCTAAAGGGAGGTGTAGGGAAATATTCTATTACACTATGATTACAAAATAAAAACAGGTTTGAATTTCAAATTGTTAACTATGCCATTCCAGAACTTCCTAAACGATAGAAAATGTTTTAAAAGATGTTTATGGTCAGCATGGCAGGAGAGCCGCCATCAGCAGTGATGTGTAGGAACAGTTCATCAGGGTTCACCTGGTTTCAGGCTTTCCTAAAAGTCATTCATGTGACAGAGTTAAGAACTAAGTGCAGGGCTAGGCATCAACTTGATCGTTTTAGAATCAGGGTAAATTCACTTTGCCTCTCCATGGTTGGGCAACATGTGATTTTCAAAAGGAATGGTAGCATTTTGAGCTAGAACTATTACCAGTAAATGAACAAGACTTGCAAAAAGTGATCAGAGAGGATTATTAACCCTGGATATGGGGGCCGGAGTTAAACCATTCAAGCAAAAATAAGACAGCAGAAACATGAAAGGTCCAGACCTAGGCCTGTCACCACACTATCCAGCCTTCTGGGAAAATAGAGAAACGTGTGAGGAGACATAGGGACGGGAACTGATGAAGAAGCCCCGTTATGAGATCCCAAAGCACGGACCGCATCGACGTAAGCAAAGTGGATCCGGTTCATAAGCCATAAGGAAACAGCTAAAGTGTCAACCCAGAGTTAATAGTGTCACGTTCAGTTTTAAAGAGCTAACTCTGAAAATAAAAAGAAGATTGAACTAGTCTAAAGAGATTATTAGAGGAGACGTGATCAATAGAGACACGCTAGAGAGTAGCAAATGAGAAAACCGCTAACACTGGTCGTTTATGTCTCATCCTTAAAACGTGATAGGAATTCAGAAAATGCAAGTCAGCTAAAATAGTCTATAATCATTAAACTTGTGAGAAATTGAACTTGGGACCCTTCAGTTTATCGAGGTTCACTTTTTCCCAGGCTCTAGGAGAAAATTAAGGATATTTGAAAACTATCCTGAATAAGGGCTAAAACTTCAACACTGGCAATCAGGAAAAAAAAATGACAATAATGTATGCTTGAACTAAATATGTAGGGCTCTATTTTCCTTCTATACTCAAGTGTAAATACAAAAACGCATTTCTTTAACTTTGCCAAGTACGGTTCTGATTGAAACCCCACGGACTACCCCTTGAAATGTCCCTGCTTTGATGATGCTGTCTCTCCCTCCCGGGAGACTGTCCTAACAGTAACATCTCACTGTAGTTTGGGCTCAGATGTGACAATGTGGTCCCAAGGAAGGGACATAAGAGGAGAAGGAACCATTTAGAAATGGGCCTAGTGGGTGCCCTTAGGCCGTGGCAGGTCCTCTGCTTCAAAGGAACGTCTGCTCTCTGCCTGAGATCCCTTGCTGCGCTCCTCCTGCATGCTTGTTCCCAGTCTGGTCTTACAGTTTCTCACTCTTCTACGTCTCCCACCACACAGCCATTTACGCTCTCCAGAGACCAAATCCAGGCCTCCTCAAGCCTGGATTGCCAGACCCCGAGCTAAATAAAGGTCTCTTTCTTCATTTTCTAAAATGTCTTATTAGTGTGTGGTTATACATGTATGCATGTACACGGGCTCAGTGCAAATACAGAGGAAAGAGCACAATCCCTTGGAGTTGGTCCTCTTCCACTGAAGGTGCCAGGATTTGAACTCAGTTCATCCACTGAAGTTCCCATTAATAGAATCAGATTTTGCTTTACGATGAGGAGAAAAATCAGAAGACTTTTCCACAACATTGAACTGTTTTCCACTTTGCAACTCAATCCTAACAGGAATAATGAAAGTTACAACTTTGTGGGTTTTTTTTTTAAAGTGGACAAATTATTGTCACCAGATCTAAAAGAAATAGAACTCAGCTTTCATATGGTCCTCTGGACATGGATGTACTCCTCCATGCTGGGTACAATGGTAACCGCCATTCTTTTTTTTTTTTTTTTTTTTTTTTTTTACTTTTTTTTTATTGTCTATATTCTTTGTTTACATTCCAAAGGCTTTCCCCTTTCCCAGGTACCCCCCACCATATGTCCCATAATTCCTCTCCCCCCCCATGCTATTCCCCACTCTTTCCCCCCTCCCCACGATTTCTCTGTTCTGGGTCTACAATACTGGATCCAATCTTAACAGGCCCAGGGTCCTCTCCTTTTTTTCTTCTTGAGAGTCATTTGACTTGCTAATTGTGCCTTGAGTATTTAGGGCTTCTGGGCTCATTAATATCCACTTATCAGTGATTGCATTTCGTGTGTATTCTTTTGTGATTGGGTTAGCTCACTTAGGATGATAGTTTCCAGATCTAACCATTTACCTACAAATTGCATGAATTCATTATTTTTAATTGCTGAGTAGTACTCCATTGTATAAATATACCACATTTTCTGTATCCATTCCTCCTTTGAGGGATATCTGGGCTCCTTCCAATTTCTGGCTATTATAAACAAGGCTGCTATAAACATAGTGGAGCATGTGTCTTTGTTGTATGCAGGGGAATCCTCTGGGTATATGCCCAGGAGTGGTATGCCAGGGTCCTCTGGGAGTGGCATGCCCAATTTTCTGAGGAACCGCCACACTGATTTCCAGAGTGGTTTTACCATTTTGCAATCCCACCAACAGTGGAGGAGTGTTCCTCTTTCTCCACATCCTCACCAGCACTTGTTGTCTCTCGAGTTTTTAATCTTAGCCATTCTGACTGGAGTGAGGTGGAATCTCAGGGTTGTTTTGATTTGCATTTCCCTGATGACTAATGATGTTGAACATCTCTTAAGGTGTTTCTCGGCCATCCGAATTTCTTCTGGTGAAAATTCTTTGTTTAGCTCTGTACCCCATTTTTTGATAGGGTTATTTGGTTCTTTGGGGTCTAACTTCTTGAGTTCTTTGTATATATTGGATATTAGCCCTCTGTCGGATGTGGGGTTGGTGAAGATCATTTCCCACGTTGTTGGTTGCCGTTTTGTCTTTCTGACAGTGTCCTTTGCCTTACAGAAACTTTGTAATTTTATGAGGTCCCATTTGTCAATTCTTGATCTTAGAGCATAAGCTATTGGTGTTCTGTTCAGGAACTTTACCCCTGTGCCCATGTCCTCCAGGGTCTTCCCAAGTTTCTTTTCTAATAGTTTCAGTGTGTCTGGTTTTATGTGGAGGTCCTTGATCCACTTGGAGTTGATCTTAGTACAAGGAGATAAGAGTGGGTCAATTCGCATTCTTCTGCATGTTGACCTCCAGTTGAACCAGCACCATTTGTTGAAAAGGCTATCTTTTTTCCACCGGATGGTTGTGGCTCCTTTATCAAAGATCAAGTGACCATAAGTCTGTGGGTTAATTTCTGGGTCTTCAATCCTATTCCATTGATCTACCTGCCTGTTGCTGTACCAATACCATGCAGTTTTTAACACAATTGCTCTGTAGTACTGCTTGAGGTCAGGGATATTGATTCCCCCAGAAGTCCTTTTATTGTTGAGAATAGTTTTAGCTATCCTGGGTTTTTTGTTGCTCCAGATGAATTTGAGAATTGCTCTTTCTAGATCTATGAAGAATTGATTTGGGATTTTGATGGGGATTGCATTGAATCTGTAGATTGCTTTTGGCAAGATGGCCATTTTTACTATATTGATCCTGCCAATCCAGGAGCAAGAAATATTTTTCCATCTCCTGAGGTCTTCTTCGATTTCTTTCTTCAGGGACTTGAAGTTCCTGTCATACAGATCTTTCACTTGTTTGGTTAGAGTTACGCCAAGGTACTTTATGTTGTTTGTGGCTATTGTGAAGGGTGTTATTTCCCTAACTTCTTTCTCAGCCTGCTTGTCCTTTGAGTACAAGAAGGCTACTGATTTGCTTGAGTTAAGTTTATAACCAGCCACGTTGCTGAAGTTGTTTATCAGCTGTAGAAGTTCTCTGGTGGAGTTTTTTGGATCGCTTAAGTAGACTATCATATCATCTGCAAATAATGATACTTTGACTTCTTCCTTTCCAATTTGTATCCCTTTGACTTCCTTATATTGTCTGATTGCTCTCGCTAGAACTTCAAGTACTATATTGAAAAGATATGGAGAGAGAGGACAGCCTTGTCTAGTCCCTGATTTTAGTGGAATTGCTTCAAGTTTCTCTCCATTTATTTTGATGTTGGCTACTGGTTTGCTGTAGATTGCTTTTACTATGTTTAGGTATGGGCCTTGAATTCCTGCTCTTTCCAAGACTTTTAGCATGAAAGGATGCTGAATTTTGTCAAATGCTTTTTCAGCATCTAATGAGATGACCATGTGGTTTTTTTCTTTTAGTTTGTTTATGTAGTGGATTACATTGATGGATTTCCGTATATTGAACCATCCCTGCATTCCTGGAATGAAGCCTACTTGATCATGGTGAATGATCGTTTTGATATGCTCTTGGATTCGGTTGGCAAGAATTTTATTTAGTATTTTTGCATCTATATTCATAAGAGAAATTGGCCTGTAGTTCTCTTTCTTTGTTGGATCTTTTTGTGGTTTAGGTATCAGCGTAATTGTGGTTTCGAAGAATGAGTTGGGCAGTGTTCCCCCTTTTCATTTTTAATTTTGTTAATTTGGATACTATCTCTGTGCCCTTTGGTTAGTCTAGCTAAGGGTTTATCTATCTTGTTGATTTTCTCGAAGAACCAGCTCTTGGTTTGGTTGATTCTTTGTATGGTTCTCTTTGTTTCTGCTTGATTGATTTCAGCCCTTAGTTTGATGATTTCCTCTCTTCTACTCCTCCTGGGTGAGTTAGCTTCTTTTTGTTCCAGGGCCTTCAGGTGTGCTGTTAAGTTGCTAGTGTATGCTCTTTCCAGTTTCTTTTTGGAGGCACTCAGAGCTATGAGTTTTCCTCTTAGCACTGCTTTCATTGTATCCCAGAGATTTGGGTAGGTCGTACCTTCATTTTCATTGAAGTCTAAAAAGTCTTTGATTTCTTTCTTTATTTCTTCCTTGACCAGGGTGTCATTGAGTAGAGTATTGTTCAGTTTCCATGTGTATGTGGGCTTTCTGTTGTTCTTCTTGCTATTGAAGACCACTTTTACTCCATAGTGATCCGATAGGAGACATGGGATTAGTTTGGTCTTCTTGTATTTGTTGAGGTCTGTCTTGTGACCAATTATATGATCAATTTTTGAGAAGGTACCGTGCGGTGCTGAGAAAAAGGTATACTCTTTTGTTTTAGGATGGAATGTTCTATATATATCTGTTAAATCCAATTGGTCCAAAGCTTCAATTAGTTTCACTGTGTCCCTGTTTAGTTTCTGCTTTCCTGATCGGTCCATTGAGGAGAGTGGAGTGTTGAAGTCACCTACAATCATTGTGTTAGGTGCGATGTGTGCTTTAAGCTTGGTAACCGCCATTCTTAAACACCCTAGAAACAAACTCTGTACATCAAGCTTTGCCTATTTTTTTTGGATTGATTTGGTTGAAATTATTCTGTACGTCCCCTTGGGTGTTTTTGTTCTGCACTCATCTCTATCCTTGAGAGATGGTTTTTCAGTCGCTGTTAGATGCAATTTGTACCCATGTTCTTCAGGGCACTTGAATAATTCTAAGAATTATGGGGGGTAGTGTTTCCACAGAATATCATTATCTATGTCTTTAGGTGAATTTTTTTTATAATAAATGATTCTAAAGAAGTTATTTACTGAAAATTGTTGTTGATAATCTATAGAAAAATGCTTATGCATAGCATAAATTTTCTAGGTATTATGTTTTTACTTCAGAATAAGTAGAAGAGAAGTGATTGTTCCCAGGAAGGTCTGCATGGAGGGCCTGATGTATAATTCACAAGAAATTGTACAAAGAGAAAATGTCAAGGCTTCATTATTTCTGGTATTGACAATTTTATATAAAATAAAATTACATTTAAATAAAGAAAACAACAAAAATCACAATTATTAGAATGAATTTTATCTCTTCAGTTGGGTATGCTGTTTCAGTTATATGTGTCTTATGAACATGTACAATGTGTGTGTGTATGTGTATGTTCATCTATACACACAGGTGTGTATGTGTAAGAATGCAGGCATGTATGTGTACTATGGCATACATCAGAGGACATTAAGCCTTTGTCCTGGCCTTTACCATGTTTGAGACAGGGTCTTTTTATTATTCTCTTCTCTTTGCATGGACATCTCCTGTGGGCTTCTGGGACCCCCTGTCTTTCCTATCTCTCTAAGAGAGAGACAAAGAAATTGAGATATTTGGGCTGTGCATCAGGCTTACATATGTTCTGAGGATTCGAATGCAGATCCCCATGATTTTAGGGCAAACACTCTAACTCACTGAGCCGTCCATTGTCCCAGCCCTACAATGTCAGTTCTACATACAAACACAAGAACATTCATACAGAATTATCAAGATTTCATAATTAAAATTAAAGGGCCCTGATTTGGCATTGAGAACACAATCTAGACTAAGGAAACCTGGAAAAGGCAACAGAGAGACTTCTTTTCCTATAAACTCACAATCCCACTCAATTACACGCAGGGGACCACTAACAATCTTTGTTTTAAATTAGGTATATTTTTATTTACATTTCAAATGCTGTCCCCTTTCCTTGTTCCTCCCTCCCCGGAAAATCTCACAAGCCATCTCCCCTTCCCCAGTCAACCCTCCCCCACTTCCCTGTCCTGGTATTCCTCTATACTACAGCATCAAGTCCTTCCAGGACCAAGGGCCTCTCCTCCCTTTGGTGTCTAACAAGACTGTCCTCTGCTGCCTATGTGTCTGGAGCCATGGGTAGCACCATGTGTACTCTTTGGTTGATGGTTTTGTGCCTGGGAGCTCGGAGAGTACTGGGTGACTCATATTGTTATTCCTCCTATGGCACTACAAACCCCTTCAGCTCCTTGGGTTCTTTCTCTAGCTCCCCCATTGGCGACCCTGTGCTCACTTCAATGGCTGGCTGAGAGTGTCCCCCTCTGTATTTGTCATGCACTAGGAGAGCCTCCCAGGTGATAGCTATATCTGGCTTCCATCAGCCAGTACTTGTGGGCATCCACAATAGTGTCTGGGTTTCGTAACTGTATATAGGATGCATCCCTGGGTGGTGTAGTCTCTGGATGGTCTTTCCCTCAGACTCTGCTCAACATTTTGTCTTTGTATCTCCTTTTGTGGGTAATTTTTCCCCTTTCTACAAAAGACCCAAGAATCCATACTTTGTTCTTCCTACTTCTTGGGCATCATTTGATATGTGAATTGTGTCTTGGGTATTCCAAGCTTCTAGGCTAAAATATCCACTTATCAGTGAGTGCATATCATGAGTGTTCTTTTGTGACTGGATTACCTCACTCAGGATGATATTCTCCAGTTCCATCCATTTGCCTAAAACTTTCATGAATTCATTGTTTTTAATGGCTAATCCCATACTTTTTTTAGTTGGGAGACTTTCTATAACCCCTTCTATTTCTCTTGGGGTTATGGGGCTGTTTAGCTGATCTAATTGATCCTGATTTAATTTTGGTATTTGGTATCTGTCTAGGAAATTGTCCATTTCCTCCAGATTCTCCAGTTGTGTTGAGTATAGGCTTTTGTAGTAGGATCTGATGATTTTTTTAATTTCTTCAGTTTCTGTTGTTATATCCCCCTTTTCATTTCTAATTTTGTTAATTTAGATACTGTCTCTGTGCCCTTTGGTTAGTCTGGCTAAGGGTTTATCTATCTTGTTGATTTTCTCAAAGAACCAGCTCTTTGTTTTGTTGATTCTTTGTATGGTTCTCTTCGTTTCTACTTGATTGATTTCGGCCCTTAGTTTGATGATTTCCTGTCTTCTACTCCTCCTGGGTGAATTAGCTTCTTTTTGTTCCAGGGCTTTCAGGTGTGCTGTTAAGCTGCTAGTGTATGCTCTCTCCAGTTTCTTTTTGGAGGCACTCAGGGCTATGAGTTTTCCTCTAGTACTCCATTGTGTATATACTACATTTTCTGTATCCATTTCTCTGTTGAGGGACATCTGGGTTCTTTCCAGCTTCTGGCTATTATAAATAAGACTACTATGAACATAGTGGAGCATGTGTCCATCCTTATTACATGCTGGAGAATCCTCTGGGTATATGCCCAAGAGTGATATAGCAGGGTCCTCTGGTAAACTGGGCATAATATTAACAATCTTTAAAGTGGGTAGCTCCTCTGTTGCTCTATGACCAACAGTTACTGCTGCACTCCAGCCTGAAGCTTCCTGTTCCCAGCATTCTGCTGTTGTTGGAAGCACCCAGAGAATGTGGATATCCCTTTCCTCCTACACGTGTTCCTCTAAGGATACGAGGGACTGTCTTCCCCACCTACTTAAAGGTAGCAGTGGTTACTAGCCAAGGCAGAGAGAGAACAGAGGAGATGGGGAAGACAGGCAAGATTTGAGCCACATGAGGGTGCAGCAAGGTATGCCTAGAGCCAAGGTCTTGGTACACGCCATGTCCCACTGAAAGTTGCATCACGTATAAAGTAGGGATTCAAGGATAAATTTCAGACTAACATTAAAATGAAAACAGCATGGTTTTAAATCAAAGTGAGTCACCTTTAACCCAAAACACTACACAATTTACAGATGCCTGAAGCCACCCTCAAGCTCACAAAGGCCACCAACAACATGCTGTTGTAAAAGAGAATGTAAATATTCTGTATATAGAATCTCCCAGATCTTTATATTTGTAAATGTATGTAAATACTAATATGAATACAAAATCATCCCATAAGAGAACACACTTAAAATACATTATCCAGAGAAAATGGAATGGTAATAATAGGGGGAAAAGAACCGATGGCTTGACCAGAAAGAGAGCAGAACAGGAACACTGCCAGAAAAGAAAGCTGAAAAACAGTCACAGCCTGCTAGAGCCAGAGTCAAGGCCAGGTGGCTCAGCTGAGATAGGCAGGGACAGGAAATTTCCAGAAGTGATGGAAGTCAAGCATGTCCTGAGACAGAAAACAGTTCATGCTTGTGAACTGAAGTCTGTCTGTCGGAGAGCCAGCGGGGCAGATAGCCAGATGTAAAAGCCATGAGCTGCTGCCACATCAAGAGATGGTCACGCATAGTTTGCTTCCAGAAGGGCTTTCTGACTCCAGGTAGATGCGGTTTAACCACAGTTTCTAACTACTTCTGCCCATCTTAGAGCTATGTTAGCAGATCCTGTCTCTGACTGGGAAGATGTTCTAAGGTCCTGAGGTCAGGCCACCTTTCAGAAGGCATGACAACTATGTTCATAGCAGCCTTATCTAAATAGCCAGAAGTTGGAAAGAAGGCATAACAAGATGGGCATGCAGACTCTGAGAGGGGTATTTATAGTGGTCTTCTTGAATTCTTTAGGTAACTTGTGGTGTGGAGATGACTGGAAGGCACCAAAGCAGAGACTAGATAGTGCCCCTCTTGAGCCTGCTCTTAGGGCAGTGCTCACTGAATCTCACCACCATTATCCTTACAAACCTGCTCACTCACTTACCTTCAGGTCCTGCTTTCTATACTCAGACTCCTGACTGTTCTCATCCCAAGGAATGACGCTGGCCTTCACAACTGTACAACCTGCATAGCTTTTCTTTATTTAGTGAAATATGTAAATTCAGAGCAGGCTTCTGCAGGATGTCCATTTTGCATTTTCTTGTTTCAGTGGTATGGCCAGGAGGCCCAGTAAAAGACAGGCTGTGTTCTTCTTGGGCTATTGTTTTCTTCTTGTTATGGTGGAATTGCCAAGAGGTACAGTGAATGTTAAGAGAGTATTCTTCGTAGGATAATTTAAAGAGATATACATTTAAAATAGGTAGAATCTGACTCTTAAAAGTCCAAAAGATAGCTTCACTAATCTCTGCCATCTAGCAGAAGATGAGGACAACAGATGATTCTTTGTACTCACTGCTTTCAGGGTAACCTGAGTTTCCTAATGTCTTCTGAATCATCATCTTTTGGGGGTGATGTTTCCTTGTTTGTTTGGATCTGTAGGTTTTCCTGAGCTTGGCTACTGTCAGTCATTTCAAGACAAGCTCTCACTCTTAACTCAGTCTGACCTGAAAATCATGGCGATCCTCTAGCCACAGCTAACTAAATGCTGGGATCATAGAAGTGAGCCATCATGCCCAGCAAGAATTACCATCCCCATAATGCTTATTAATTCAGCTAGTGAATCATCTAATGCATCCGTAGTGCTTATAGTAAGGGGTGTCTGCCCTTTATATGAATGTACTAATGGCTTAGGAAGTTGGCAGGTCTTGCCCCCCACCCCCATTGTGGGCAGATGTTGTTAAGACTGGATTATTTAGCTTGAGTGGGAGAAAACCCAGCCCCAGGGTAGAAGAGGGCTTGAAGCAACAATGTCAACAGGCCAGACCCGCCAGACTTCCCCGGGACTGGAGCACCAACCAAAGAATACGCATGGAAGGACCCATGGCGCTGGCCACATTCGTGGCAGAGGATGGCCTGATCCGACATCAGTGGGAGGAGAGGTCCTCAGGCCTGAGGGTGTTCAGTGCCCCAGTGTAGGGGAATGTGAGGGCAGGAGGATGGGAGTGGGTAGGTGGGTGGGGGAGCACCCTCATCGAGGCAGGGGAGGGGCGATGGGATAGGGGGTTTTCGAAGGGGAGACCTGGAAAGGGGAAAACATTTGAAATGTAAATAAGGGAAAAAAAAGAACTAAAGGAAACACTGAATGATGAAATCTCCTGACAGGGTGATGTCAGAGGAAAGTCCTATCTCACTTTGGGGGTAGCATTCCCATGTCTGTCACATATGAGTCATTTCCCTGGAGGCTTTTAGAACCCAGCCTTGGGATGTCAACTTTCCATTGTAATCAGTCACAGTCATTGGCTCTGGCTCCTCAGTGTGAAGGGAGGGCCATGACTATCTCTCCTTCTCCACAGACCGGAAAAGCTTTAATGATCTGTATAAAATTACTGCTTCAAGCAATGAGTCTGAACTCATAAAATACTAATGTAGAAATTAAAGTGAGATACCCAAGTAATTTGACTTTACATTTAATTCTCAGAGAGAATAGGAGGGAGAAAGGAAAGAAAGGCACAAACAGAAATAAAATAAAAATATAATTATCAAGAAAAAAAAGCACATTCAATTTACTGTAAAGTTACATTCAATTTACTGTGAAGTAACATTTTGTTTGTGTAAGAAAAAGATGTTATTGTTTTTGATCGTGTGGGTGTCCTACCCAATTGCCAGCTGGACTAAGAAGCTGCTGCAGGAGTCCACACAAGATGTGGCAGAAAGCATTTATTTCAGATAAGGTTCTGTAAACAAAACGCAGCTGTTGCATTCAGCTAAGTAGGGAAAGCATTTTGTCTACAGTGGAGGACACGGCATTAGTCGATTTAGCTATTAAAGCAAGGACCTTAAAATCATTTACAGAAGTCAGCAGCTTGACTTTGTGCATTGCATACATGAGGTATGAATATCTGAACAGTACACTTTATTTGGGCTGGGCCCAAGAGTTTCAGTGTGAAAACTACAAAGTAGGACTTGTTAACATAGGAACACACACACACACACACACACACACACATATATATATATATATATATATATACACACACACATGTATATATGTGTGTGTGTATATGTATATACACACACACACATATGTATATATGTATACACATACACACACATATATATGGACAGAGAGATTTATAAAACTATATATTGTATAACCCAGGAGGAATGCTATATAATTATTGAATATTCAATTGTGTTCTACAGAAGATCCTATAACAAAATTTCAAGATGTGTTAGCATGTCAAGCAAAGAAAATTTCCTTAAAAGTTATCAGCATGCAGTTATTATTCTGCACATCAATTGAGAGAGGCAAAAGTCCCAGCATACTGGTTACACAGCAAGCCCCGCTGGGATCCTCCAGTCTCCTCTCCAGTGCATAATTTGTCTTTTAAACCAAGAACTTTGCAGTTTTCACATGCATGTAGACTCTGTCTTAGTTTCTATTGCATGGTCACTTAATATGACCATGGCAAATCTAAAAAAGGAAAACATTAAATTGGGGCTGGCCCGGCACAGGCAACACAACGGGAGAGGAGCTGCGAGCTCTACATCTGGATCTGCAAGCAGCAGGAAGAAAGGGTGTGGGCGCCTACTCTTGAACTTGGCTTTTTCTGTGGGCGCTGGAGATCTGAACTCAAGTCCTCACACTTATTCAGCAGGCATTTTATAACTGAGCCGTCTCCACAGATTCCTGCTTTCTAAACTGAATGAGTTATTTAATTACTTAGACCTCCAACATTTATGGACGTTAGGAACCTGTGGTGGTTTGAATAAAAATGGCTTCCATAGACTTACAGGCAGGGACATCATTGGAGGCGTGGCCTTGTTGAAGTAGGTGTGGCCTTATTGGAAGAAGCCTGTTTTGTGGGGTTTTGGGGTTTCAGATGCTCCAGCCAGGCCCAGTGTCACTCTGTCTTCCTGCTGCTTGCAGATCCAGATGTAGAGCTCCCAGCTCCTCTCCAATTGTGTTGCCTGTGCTGGGCCAGCCCCAATGTAATGTTTTCCTTATTTAGATTTGCCCGATCATATTAAGTGACCATGCAATAGAAACTCTAACTAAGACAGAGTCTATATGCATATGAAAACTGCAAAGTTCTTTGGTTTAAAAGACAAATTATGAAAATTAATATCCTTATGGGATGAAAACATGAGCATGTTTTCTGACTGCTTTTCATCTGGATTCAATTCTGGAATTTTGCCTCTCTCCACTGACAGATAGAATAGCAAATGCATGCTGATAATGCCTCGCAAAGTTTTCTTTGCTTGATATGCTAACACATCTTGACATTTGGTTTCAGGAGTTTCTGTAGAACACAAATGGAGTACTAAGATAATGTCACTTACCCCCCTGTGAACATTTAATTACCAGTGGGACCCTGCAGAATTGGCTTCTTCCTGTTTATTCTGTCACCATAAGGCAATGTCTAAACATCTATAATTATAGCATATATCCCTTCAAAACCAAGAACATGTTCTGTCCCTATGGAGTATATAATGTCCCATCATGGTAAAAGGACAGTAGTGAGTCTAGGTTATTCACAAAACCTAACAGCTGCATTTCAAGTCAGGCTTTATATTAAATCATCTATAGGCATCTATAGGCATCTATACCAGTCAATCATTAAAAGCTGAGGATAGACAGTTGTAATCCAGGGGTGAGAGGAATAGGTCTTAGAACAGTTTGAAAACTAAGGCTAGCATCATTGTTACGGGGAGTGTCCTGAATTAAAAAGTTATTACTTGTTATAACTGGTCTTTTAAAAAGACCTGATAATCGAGAGTCAATTGCCTACCAAGATTTCTGAGGGAGCAGAAAATTAATGCAGTTTTAGAACACAAAGAAATTGTAAGTGAAGAGAGTTTAGATAACATTCAAATATTAGCACTGAATATTACCTTGAACACCATTTCGAAGTGAAAACTGGAATCTTAGTGGTTGCAGAGAGACGGCTTAGTAGTTTCAAGTGCTTGGTGCAGAGAACTGCAGTTTGGCTCTGGCATTCACATCTGGACTCACATCTGGAAGCCTCTATCTCCAGGTGTAGGGGATCTGACACATCTCTGACACCCAAGGGCACTTTCAAGCTCATGCTCCCACACGTACAAGCAGATTCACACACAGAATAAGAACAAAATAAAATTTAAAAACAAAAAAGCCTGGAATCTTTGTCCAGATTTGTTTCTTTGATTTCTAAGTGACCTGCCCCTGTGTGGGTGCAACATTGGGACATTTCCTAATAATACAGACTCCAGGACTGTGCCCTCAACTCACCAAGGTAAGCTGACTGATCTCACATTGTTAATAAGCCTCCAGAAACCACCATCTCAGCCAACATACATTTGAAGTATTAAGTCAGTTTGCAGATTTCTTCCCTTGATAAAAATAAGTACTCAAATTAATTTGAAAAAGAAAAAAAACTAAGTTGAAGTCTTTTGTTTTATTTATATTTTTATGATTTTGTTTTTAAGTGAATATTATATATTCAGTAAATAATAATAGAATAGTAATAGAAAATAGTAAATAAATTGAATAATTTCCACATTTTCTCTTCCAAGTAGCTATTCTATTTTAAATAGACCATTGGTTTGTATAATTTGATTAATTTCTGCTTGTGAGTTTTTGCAACATTTTTATGATAAAGTACAAAGTTTTTTTTAAGGTTTTGCTTTAACTGTGTGTGTGTGTGTGTGTGTGTGTGTGTGTGTGTGTGTTTGTGCATGTGTCAGAGATGGGTGCGCCCATGAGTGCATGCCTGTGGAGGTCAGAAGATGTTATCAATCTCAGAAGCTGGTGATCCAGGCAATTGTGAGCTTCCCAGAAACAAAACTCAGGCCTTCTGTAAGGGCAGCACATGCTCTTAAGGAGTCATTGCTCCAGCCCCAGAAATTGTATTTTAACTCATTAATATCTAATATTCATCCATTCTTCCCATGAACACAAGAAAAGGAAATAAATACCGTGCACATGTGTGATCAAACTCATGACAATTTCATCAATTGCTGAATCATTCTAAAAGCAGTATGTCTTTTCTGATGTCTATAAGTTAGAAACCCACCCCATTTATAACAAAAACAATGTTGGATGTTAGCTTTTGCTTGTATTGCAGAGTGGAAAATGAATGGAAGTACTCAAATACGTGTTCAAAAGTCAAATATTTATACAGTTATGCCAAATGGTTGCATTTTAAAGGAATATTTTAAATCTTATTTGTGAACAGATAGAATTCATCTCTACACATTTTATGTGGTTATTATTCTAGGTAAGACTTGTTCTACCTCAACACACCTCTGAATTTCACATGTACCCATTTACCCAAAAGCCATTGCTATCAAGATTTAATTTCCAAAGCATCTTTTTCTCATAAATAATTTCATGGTAATTTACATTCCTCCTTTATTATTATTATGCATGTGCATGCATAACATGCGTGTTTAAGCATGTCTATCACGCTGCACATGTGAAGGTCAAAGGACAGCTGGCTGGAGTCTCTTCTCCCTTCTTCCTTTCCATGAGGTCCATGGATTGTAAACAGTTACATGGAAAGTACTGTTGCTTCCCTGAGCCTTTTCATCAGCGCTTATGTTAAGTTTTTAATATTTTTAATTTAAGGTAGAGTTTTGGCATGAACTCTACCTTATTGTTTCTGTAGTAACACATCATTTCACTGGGGTTCCTCATCATTATGTTCAAAGTCACAATCTAGTTGCAAGCATATTTTAAAATCCTCAATTCTTTCTTCAAATCATTATCCCTCTTAAAATGGTTTGTTTGAAATATTTGAAAATCCTATTGTGTTAAAGATTTAAAGAGAGAGACTTTACTAATAATTTTAAAGACTTACTAATATTCTAGATCAGTGAGTTCAAGCTTAACATTTAACACGCGAGTAGTTTCACTTGCAAGCAAATAAAGGCGATTTTGATTATAGAAAGAGATGTTAAGCTACTCTGACTACAAAACTACTCAACCATGCAAACATGAGAGGCATTTGTGGTGGTTCGACTGAGATGTCCCCCCATAGTCTCAAGCATTTGAATACTTGGTCCCAGTTACTGGCACTGTTTGGGTGGGTTTAGGGGGTCTGGCCTTGCTGAAGGGGGTGTATCACCGAGACCTGTTTTGAGATTTCAAGAGCCATGCCACAGTTCCGGTGGCTTTCTGTGCTCCCTATTTGCAATTCCAGAGAGGGTTTGGCAGTTCTTTCAGCAATGCCTGTCTGCTGCTACATTTCATCGCCTGATGGTGAGGGACTCGGTGAGGGACTCTTAGCCCTCTGACACCTAAGGCCTCAAGAAACCCGTCCTCCTGTAAGTTACCTCAAGTGTTTTATCACAGCAAGAGAAAAGTAACTAGTACAGTGTTTTGTGAAGTTGCTGAAATTCCTGAAACAGTGAATTTGACTAGTAACTAGGGAATGCTTTAATAATAACAAATACTTCAATAGCATCAACAGACAAAAGGGAAAAGGAAAGCAAGATTGCATAACCCTGGAGAAATACACTATGTTACATATGTTTTTGTTTCTAATATATTAAAGACATTACTGCTAATGAATAATCATTAATTTATTAATGCTAAAACAGACTTCTCATTGATTTCTCATGATTTGATAATTTTATGATAGGTGATACTTTCTATTTTATTTTGTTTTTTTAGATAGGATCTTGTTTTGTAGTCCGGGCTTATATGCAATCCCCCTGCTTCAGTTTCCGAGCTCAGTTTATGATCTTATAAACTGATAATTCGGTGGGTAAAAAAGGAAAGAGAGAGGCTGTGGGTGGTTTGATAATAAAGGAAGTTCAGGTCAATGAGAACTAGCTTTCTGCACTTCATCTTAGCTAAAAAGTTGACAATCAATGAAACTAGTACTCTAATCAGTAAACTGACTTCCATACTTTGCCTAAAATCCATTTGTCTCTTTAAATCAGATCAATAAGGAAGGCTGAAATAATAGTATTGTATGGATCAACACAGACTCATGGGCCTTTTTTAGAGTAGGAACTCAGCACACAATAGTAAAAGACCAAATTACACTGAGAAGTCTGTTTCCCAGTTTTTGACAGTCGCAAAATGTGTGTTTTTGTTTGTTTTGTTTGTTTGTTTTTTTATTTCTTGAAGTTCATTATGACCTAAATAAGTAAGCATATCACTACCTATTACAAACCCTCATAAAATAATTTTCTAATGTCCTATCAAAAGTACTTACAAGAATTTTGAATATTTGTATGGGATTCCTATGGGTGTTAGTTCAAAATCATTTAAATCTAAACTAGAAAAGAAGTTGGAGAGGCAGGTGGATTTCTGAGTTCGAGACCAGCCTGGTCTACAGAGTAAGTTTCAGGACAGCCAGGGCTACACAGAGAAACCCTGTCTCGGAAAAAAAAAAAAAAGAAGAAGTTGGGTAGTAGCACATGCCTACGATCCCAGCACTCAGGCCAAAGCAGGAGGATCACAAATTCAGGGCAAGCCCAAGAGACAGAGATGTTGGCTAGCCTGGGCTAGTGCTATCTCTTGTAACCATCCCAGTGGTAGGTACAGAATTGTAAAAACAAAAACAGTGGTACTTCATTTCTTCACCAAAGCAGTTTTTACAGACATGACATGAACTCACAGCAACTGAGGCTATGTGTCCAAGAACTGCAGGAAATCAAGCCAACCAGAATCAGGAGAGGGCTCGTGAAGCCCCACCCTTAGCTGAGGAGCTATTGATATAGTTTCTGGGGTGTAGGGGTGGAGTGTTGCAGTAGTAGAAGTAGTCGTGTTGTTGTTGTTTTGTCATTGCTGTTTCAAGGATGTGACCCTGCTACCCATGTTCCAGTAGAGGGACCTATAATGACGCACACATAGACAGTCCTAAGTGGGCCCAGTGGACTTTTTAGAAGAGTACATGAAGCTGGTTGGGAAAGGCAGTGGAGAAGCTATGGAAGCAATTAAAGAGGAGGGATTAGGGATGGGGTTTAATTTTTAAAAAGATTGTAAACAGATATTCTTTCTCATAAAAATGCCCGAAGAAACTTTTAACATGTATTTGGCATTTTTAACAGCAACAAGCATTTGAAGAAATAATGAACAATACTTAAATAGGTGACAAAGATTATTACCCCATGGAACTTCTCAGTAATATCTTACTCAAAGTCTACTCAGAGTAACATCTAATGATAAAATATCCTATCTCTGAGTTACTGAATTTCTTTCAAGGGAGTCTGGAAGGCATCAGCTTTGTTAACCCATTCTGTTATAACTTAAATGATATTTAGTCCCTGGCTTAGTATGAATTTAACCATCTTAGTTGAGCATTTCAAAGATCATTCTATAGTTAACTGTATGTCTCAGGCAGATGTGTTATTACCAGGACTTCATAAAATATATAAACTAAAATTTCCAAGCAATCTGTCTAGGGTTTCCTGGGCTCTAGTCTAGACTAAAAGGGATGGAGAGGGGAGGGGATGTGGGATCCCTCACTGTGTAGAGTATGCTGGGCTCTGGGCTCTATTAATCTATGCTCAAGTCTCCCACCTTCCCTTTCTTCTCCAGTGCTTCTGTTTTGAGTAAATCTGATTACACCTGCCTATCTTTGAGTTCATTGTTTGGTTTTTTTGCTTGGTCTACCTTCCGTGTAATTCCTTTCATGGCTGCCTGGTCTTCTGTGGGATGCTGTGGTTGGTCTTACTCTGTCCCTCCATACTGTGCCTTTCTCAGCTCACATTCCCTATGACCCTCACCTAACCAGCCACAGGTCCTTAACCCCTCCTTGTGTTTCCCTGCCTACGATCCTTCCTGCTGCCTGCCTGCCCACTTGCATTACTTTCTAACATGTTTGCGTTCCTTTTGACATTCCTCTGACCCCACTGACTGGGAATGAAGATCCCTTTTCTGTCCCTCTGCTTTCCCTGTGGTCCCTTCCCATCTCCCGGTTGCTAATCACTGCTGTGGGTCTTTTGTTTCCCCAGTATTATCTAAGCTCCCCCTTTCACTTTGATTAGATTTCTGTCAAGCTTACTGCACTGTTTTATGCTTGCTTCTACATTTGGTTACTTGTCTATTATGCTGCTTTTTGGGGGGGCAGCTGATAGCTGATATTTATTGAGGGGTTACTAAGCGTCGGGAATGGTTCTTAGTGTTTTGCACATGTAAACCTATTTGATCCTTATAGTAGCCTTAGGTGTTTTGGCTATGATCACCCTAACACTAAAAATGAGAAAACTGCAGAGGGAGGTAATGCCATCTTATTTTTATCACACAAGAAGACATCCAAACAGGGGTCTGCTCCTTAAGTCTTCTCCTTAACCACTTTCCCACCATGCCTTATCCTGGCAGATTTCCTTCCCCGCCCCCACCTTCTTCCTCTGACCTCTCCCTTCTTCCTCTGTCTTTTTTTCTGTCCGCCCCAACTTCCTTCTTTTTTCTCTGGTTCTTTTGCTTTCTTTACTTTTCAGAGTCTTTTACTCTTCCTGGCATGTGTCTGTTCATCATGCTCCCCAAACAAACGAATCACCATAATTTGAATATGTATAATTAGGTCTTTGGGAGAAGTAGGTAGAGTTTCTTCCTGAAGTTGAAGAAATCTAAAGGAACAGAACTCTGAAGCTGGTGATCAGCAGAGCTCGTCTGAAGAAAGACTTAGGCACATGCTTTCTGAGTCCATCCACTCCGCAAATGATTTTTTTAAAGCCAATCCCAAATGACCACCTTTAAACTTCTAATAAGGGATGTCAGCAAATTCTTTCGCTCCATATTTGAGTGATTTTATTAAGCAACTTTATCACATAAAACTGCTTTTAGTGTGACATATTTACAGGTTTTCATCCCGCATGTTAATGATTAACATAAACAATTTCTCTGTTTAAAACAGGCCTGAGGCTTAAGATGCTTAAGTTTGCCTCTACCCTAACAACGTTTCTCTCAATTTGGAATGTCCTTTCTCTGGATCAGAAGGTTAGTGACATCATCTGAGTGAAATGGGAGGGCTTGTGACAACCATGTCAGTGCAGTTGAGCATTTACACTCTGCCTGGGATTGTTTCGCTGTATGCTGCTAAGAATAAAGCTCCCAGAATTGGGAATATGACAAAAAAGTGTTACTGACAGTTCCTTCTGATGTGCTTCTGTCACCTCCATTTATAAACCTTCCTGGTGAGGAAACTTAGATGATCACACCACACCAAAGGTAACCCAGCAAAGCCTGGTAGGCATATTCTAACATCTCCAAGTCATGGCATGTTTAGTTTGCTTTGTTATTTGAGGATGACACAATAGTTGATTTTATGATTTGATGTAGTTGAGGTTTTGACTTACTCAGTTCTCTGGAATCCTCAAAATAGACCACAGATTCCTTGGTATAGATCTCTCTCTTCTCTCTCTCTCTCTCTCTCTCTTTCTCTCTCTCTCTCTCTCCCTCCCTCCCTCCCTCTCTCTGGCTTTCTCTTCATCTTTGTCTCTGTATTTCTCTCAGATTATCATATGAAGTCTGTAAATGCACAACTCCAGGATCCCTTTCTTTTTTAAAATTTACATCCAAATTAGCTCTTCCATCAACTCACATAGCCGTGGGATTGTATATTCATGTCTCTCCCCTCACAAGACCATACTGTCTATTTCTCTGAGTAGTGCTTGATCACATGCTTAGTAGACCTTTGCTTTCTACTGATACAAAGTCTAGACATGGGCTTGGACACTTGTTGGAAACACAGCATAGAAACTTCTGGGAGAGAAATGATAAATTACTACATTAATTCACACACCGTTCTTCTATACCTGATGTAGAGCTATTGGGTTTTATGGTTTAAAATTCTGAGTTATTTTATCTTGCACTTCAAAATTTGGATCATCCTCTCCATCACTCACAGAGGGAGGCAATGAGGCTTGGCAGGTGTCCCAGTTTTATGTTGCTGGGTTTGGAAATGGACTACAGAACATTATGTGAGGACCTTTGGGGAGGCCTTCAAGACCTCATCAGGAAACTCTGAACCATGACAAAAGCACGGAGATAAAACAATCTCTCATTTTTGACTCAGTTTTTACAGTGAAACATATCACACCCCTGCCCCCACTTCAGCTGATGTAACCAGAGACATAAAGGAGGAGGAGCCCAGTGTTTGCAACATATTTTGATAACTATGAAATGTCTTAATCTTATTTAAAATATGAAAAAGTAAATATGATAGTAACATTACACATTCACACACACACAAATACACCCATGATCTTAATGACTTCCTCTTGGATTTATTTTATTTTTTCCCTTTGTGGTTGGACGATTGATGAAGCAAATGTGCCCACAGCTCAAAAAAGCCAGCATATTAACACTGAGTTCAAATGATTTACAAAGTAAGAGCCTGGAAAGATCCAAAATAAATATCTCTGTGATTGTGAAAAAGGAGTCCTGGCCCTGTAAACTCATCTCAGATCTTCAAGGTGAGTTTGTCAACTGAACTACTACCTAAACTCAATCTACAACAGAGTAATAAGAGGAATTTATGATGTGGCTGGCCCTCTCCATGGTACATTATAAGTATCACATCATTTGGTTCTTTAATAACTTGGAAAGGACCTGAATAAATTAATCAGGTGTTTTCATTACCATTATGCACCTGCCTAAACTGAGGATCTGATTCTCCTAATTAGTGCCAGAATCAAAAATCAGAATCCAATCTTATTGGAACACCTGCTCTCTTTCCAGTTGTCATTGTGTGGATCAATACACACAAACACACACACACACACACACACACACACACACACATTCACACACACACACTGATTTATAAACATCAAAGTATCATTTAAATAAAATACACAGTATTTAGTTCAAAAGAATGCATTTTGTTGTTACTAACATTTCCCCCAGAAGCATTCTTTGATCCCAATATTAGAGCTATAGTCAAGTAAAAGCAATTGTCAAACTATTAAGTTTCCTTTAATATATATGCACACACACACATTCACACACACACATATACACACACTAAGTGATTTATAAACATCAAAGTATCATTTAAATAAAATACGCAGTATTTAGTTCAAATGAATGCATTTTGTTGTTACTAACATTTCCCCCAGAAGTATTCTTTGATCCAAATATTAGAGCTATAGTCAAGTAGAATCAATTGTCAAACTATTAAGTTTCCTTTAATATATATGCACACACACACACACACACACACACACACACACACAATTCAGCCTCAAATCTACATCTGTTTTTAATTAGATACATTTATGTATTATGAAGAAATGTTAGTGAATTACTTCAAGTTAAATGCTTTCAAATTCTTTAAAGGGCTTTGTATTCGTTAATTTTGTGTCTTATACTAGGAATAAAACCCAGCTTTGAAGCATGGCAGGCAAGCATTTTCCCTCTGCATTGTATCAGCTCAGCTGGATTCCTACAAAACCAAATAATGGTGAAGGACGAAGGCTGCATCTGTCTGTGGGTATAGGACAGGTTTTTATAGGCTGTTGTAAGGGGTTATGCTGGTTTAGTGAGTTAATGGTTATAGATTCTCCTCCAACGCTCATGACTTCCCTAGCATTGACTAGTTAGTCGGGTTCCAGTTCCAGGACCAGTTTTCTTCTTATTGAGTGGACCATAAGTCTAATTAGAGAGCTGTTGGTTACCACCAAGATACTGGGACAGAGCAGAAAGGAAACCTCATGAATGAAGGACACATTAGAAAGCATCAGGCATCAGAGGGGAGTGGGAAAATCATATAGTAAGAGGACTGTGGCAATGGTAAGTAGGACAGCAGTGAAAATCTGAACTTGGACTTGAGGGAGGTAAAAGGAGTAAGCTGGATAGCTGAGAAAATAGCCTTCCTCACAGAAGGAATGACACATAAAGACTCCATGTACAGAGCGAACTCTATATGTTCATCCAACTGTGAAAGTCATTCTAGAACACCCTGGATACAGGATTTTAGAAGGACAGAGCTCTGAAAAGCTCACACAGTGATGACATGAGACAGCTTATAAGTTTGGTGGCTGTGAGGCAGACGTTCATTATCTCTAGAATTAGGCATAGACACAGAACTTTAGAACCACTTGACATATCCAATGAATGCCATCATTTTGACTCAGTGAATGGTTGGCTCTCTGTCTAAAAAAGAAGCGACAGCGATGTTAGTAGTAGCGATAGGAACAAAATGTACCAGCTTCGCGTCACAAGGACGTGTGATTTTTGTCAGTCTTAAAATTGTAACATGGTCTGAGCTTTGTAAAACTCGTTCTGATGTAATGAACTTAGTGGAACCATTAACAACACATATGTGCCAGAATTGAAGTGTAAGCTAAAAGTAATTTCACAGATGTGTATGGGATTAGCTAGAATCTTGTGTATCCTGGTGAGGGGGTAAGAGTCCAAAGGCCTGGGCTGTGTTGAAGCTGGGTGGTGCCATCTAACCTTCAATAGCTCTCTCACTTAAGAATCTCAGCTTCATCTCACACGGCAGAATTTTAGGCTGCTATCATGGCGTCCACAGGCAGGTTTTGTGGTACTAATCAATTTAATAGCGCAATCCCTTCCCATCCATGTCTCCCTAAGTTACCTTTCCAATCACAAGGCAGACTCCTTAGAATCATTTGAGTCCTCTCCTTCAGCCCCAAGAGCTAGTTCTAACATTCATTTCTGGCATAGAAGCCATTGGAAATCTAATGTCAGATGTCCTGACAACTCTCCAGGTGGCTTCAGATGTCTGTCCTTAACATCTCCAGAGCAGACAGACCCCTTGAAAAGAGTGTTGCTGAATTGTGACTGATGCTTTTCTTCTGTCTTCTTTTCTGAGATTAAATTGTCTAAGCACTGTCATGAGCACTAAAAATTATACACTGCTGTGTCCTGACTGTTAGCACTCCATCTAGCTTTTAGGTCAGACCTGTTATAAAGATGAATCATGGGTGCTGTCTGATGAATGAATAAAATAATATGACTTCGGATGAAAGCTTACTGAAACCACAGTTTTCCATCAGTGAAGACATTTTTACTTTGTGCTCATTTGCTTTAGGCTTGAAATGTGATTTTTTTCCATTAAGTTTCTACCAATATTATTTTCATTAGGAGTATCTGTTTCTGTTAAATGTTTCGAAATGGTGAAAACTTCAATTACCCACAATTCTGTTAATAATTTTCTTTGCAACTCCCAACAATATTGCATTTTGTATTTCAAAATAAGCAAAATGTTTATGGGATTCTTAATCAAATCTAACTGTTGAGTGTTAAAGGGAAAACGCTTCCCATGCCAGTGGCTTTCAGAGCATTTGTTATCACTACACAAAGGGATTTGTCAGAGTTATCTTGTGGAATATATGAAAATCATGAACTTAGAAAGAGGTGAGAACATCCTCTATCATCTTTAGCCATGATGCATATAATGTGTCATGGTCCATTGCTTACATGTGCAGGGGAAGGCAAGGCTCTCATCAGGTGCCAAAGCCCCTAGTCCTGCCCCCAAATGACATCAATAAAGAAAACACTGATTGGTCCAAGTAGAGTCCTTATCTGAGCCTCCATCTTTAACACAACGCTAGAGCTCTTAACCTACCTTCAGTTATGAGGGTTGATGCATCTGAGAAAGGCAGACGGTGGACATAAACAAATTCAATACAAAATTCATGAGGTGGTTAACCCTTCTTACATCCTGTTCCAGAAATGGTAAATGTCTCATCTTTTCCCTTTTAGTTATTCTTTTAGGTTTTTGTTCAGTCCAATAAAAGATGTGATTACGATACTTTATTTGGGGTTTGTTAATCTTTCTTTGCTTTGATTCCCAAGAATTTATGGTTACTGATATGTCTGGAGGGCTACTATTGCCTCAATGAAATTTCCCATGTGACAAGGGCTCCGTCTATTTGAGAAAACATTGCTATGATGCAATCCTATTAATCAATAGCACAAGCCTTTCCGGTACCCTAACTGTTATCAGTCATGGTTTAACCTAACATGGCTTTCCAGGGCTGCCAAACTACATTCAAGCACATTCTTATTGTTTATTTAGGCAAAAAATTACTCTTAAATTCTATTTATAGGGATCTTGCTCCTTACCAGAAGTGCTCATACATATTTCTGGAATTTCTTTTAGGATTCTCACTCCTTACAAGAAGTGCTTATACATAGCTCTGACATTTCAGGACAGCCTGACACCAAAATGTGCCCAACCTTCTTTTGGCTTTCCTTTCTGTTTCCTTGATCTGTGTGCTTCAGTATTATCCTAAGTAATAACTAATAAATGTTTTTTATTTTGTTCTTTCCCACAAAGATTATTTTAAAATTAAAAGAATCGTATGCTATTTACTTCATATAGAATGCTGTCTTTAAAACATTTATATGTGTATACATACATATATATACACATATAACTCAGAGTCATATATATATACATATATGAATATATATGACTCAGAGTGCTGGCACCTGCAGTGCTAGGTTGAACCATATGAGATTGGCATTGTTTTTAATCTAAAACAGCCCAACAGCCAGGTATTTATGATTACATATAATTAAGCAATCATTATCCAGTGATCTACCTTTAAAAAGTCTTAACTCTTAGCTTACCAAAATCTAATATAAACTAAAACCCCCTTTAAACTAGTGGGTTATTCACATGATAGCTCTTCCCTTATGTGTTCACAAACTCAAGAATGACTTTATTCTTCAGCTCACTTTCTGTTGCCATGATGGGAAGTCAATTTTACAATATAAATAGATTAAGATTAAGCAAAGTTTAATCAGTTTCTCAAATGAAAAACTGCCCAAATATAAAATAAATGTCAGTTCAAGCATCGTAGGCTATTTTTGGCTGCAAATCTCTGCTCATTCCCTCTTCCTTCTTCACTTCGTCCTGTTTTCTTTATTTTCGTCGGGGTCTTGACTACCAGTAACAAAATTAATCATGCTTAAACTTCTCAGTTTCTCTTTTTCAAACATACTGATCCATCCTAGAATCTTTTGGATTGAAACTATGAAAAAAATGGTTTAGGAAAATGTATTATTAACTTGTTTACCATTTTCCATTATCCTCCATGTGACTGATGTTGAACTATAAAAAGAAACAGAGAACTAATCACAGAGATGTCAATCACCTTTGCATTCAATAGGTATGGAAATCAGTGGTCCAGGTCTCTACTGTTTACCAAACTCCACATCTGTCACCCTGCCAGATGTTAAAAGATGTTCTAGTTTCAGCAAGATGCAAGACTGTGCCTTCTAAGTACTAAGAGACATTTATCTGGCAAAAATCCAGTTACATTTACTGACATGCTGTTGAAAGATGGAACCGAATAGTAAGAAGTTGTGGTTATCATATAGGAGTAGATGTGCATAAAGCCACATTCCTAGAGCAGGTTTGAAAGTTTAATAATTTCTTATGTGTCTCATGGTATTTTGACATATTAAAATTTCTGCAGAGAGAATTCCAAAAGTTTAAGAGTTAAGGAGTTTGTCACAGACATGGCATTATTAAAATTCATGTAACCCATTTCCAGATTGGAGGTTGACTCACACAAGTTAAAAAGCAATTAAAAAAAATAGAGTAAGGGGTGTGTTTCCCACAGTGTATGGAGGTGAGATGACATTTTTCCTTATAGCCAGATCTGAAGTTACATTCATCTATTAGTTGTCATTTGCCTATTGTTTCTCATAAAATGTATGACATAGCCTTAATCACCTCCAATCATGTCTAGGTAATAGGTACCTCCTACTTATTATCCTACCTATCTTAGGTACCTCCTTAGTATAGACTCATAAAGTAATCTTATACTTTGCACCCATTAATTTAAAAAAATCTATTGTTCTATATCTTTTAGAAGGAGTTCAGTATTAATAGAGTATTTAAATTACTATGATTATGATAAGACTGTAGAGAATAAGAAATTACAAGTTCATTTCACATTACTAGATGTTATGAGCATGATATGCCAGACTATTTATGTGCAGCTTTATTTGGGAATGTTCTCATAGTATACCATTTCCCAGAGACTCTCGGGGTTACTATGGCATCTTTATTTGCTTCGTCCCAAGTTCTTGTGTCCACTAATGTTCAATTGTGAAATGTTTTGACTAGTGAACTTGGCAGCCATGGTTAATGTGGAGCTAAGAGAAGAGATGTTAGAGCAATCGGAGTGGTCCAGAAATAAACTGAGCGTCATTGTCTCAAGCTCACACTAAGTCACTGTGAGCTTTATGACATGACAAGATAACCATAAATCTCGACTAAACAGCAGAAGCAATAAAAGCAATTTTCAAGTGTTTGGGACAGATCTTTCTTCACTTTATCACTGATCACTATGGCAAAACATGCTCACTACTTTGAGTCCGAATATTTAATAGTTCCTAACATTTGCAAGTTATAAAAAAAATGAGCAGTTTGTTTGTTGTTTCCTATAACTTGGGAGTCACATGGCAAAGACAACATGTAAATGGAATATGAGTGTGGATATTAAGTCTCTTCCAGGTCAAATGACTTATTTCAATTCTTACAACTGTTTCTATTATTACTAGAATTAGACATAAGATAGTGGGGCTCCATGCCTCAAGTGTACAGTATGTTCAGCAATGCGATCTTATCATCAAATTCTGGAGGGTTAAAAAGAACAGAAGCAAGAACGTGCAGTGTCTGGGGTGGGGAAGGAGCCTGGTCACTGGCATCTCAGTGACCAACGACTTCAAAAAAGATAACCTATACCTGGCATTAATAGCCTATATGTCTGAGACAGTCATTGTATCTGGTTATAGGGTAATGTCATTTAAACTCCTTTAATGTATGCATATATGTTAGAAAGCCTCTTCAGCAGTAGCTTTCCATATGCTTTTTTCCAAAGAATGGTATATAGTGTTGGTTATCTTTTCCTATTCCTTCATTGCTGCCTCTCACCCTTCATCCTAACCCTTCCTGTTCCATTATTCCATTTACCCCTTCACACCATCTGCAGTACATACCACATTCCTCGAAATGCCCTCATGGCTTATTGTTTTCGGGTTTCTATTGGTACTCCAATTTAAATTCACTTTTCTGAAGATTCAGAGCTAGCATCCACATATGACAGAGATCATGTGACTTTTGTTTTTCTGGGTCTAGGTTACCTCTAAGTGGGTACTTATTTGGAAGTATCATCTATAGTGGCTAGCTTTTGGTGCCTGCTGCCATGGGAGAAAAGTTATCAACTATCTTATGCAGCCTTGAACCCTGTGGGTCATGATAATGACTAATCTGGCAGATAGGCCCAGTAGGAAGAACCAGCTACTTTCTAACTTGATTTAAAGCCTGGTGCACAGGATGGAACTCATGTCTGTTACCATCAACTAGACTGAAATTATATGACTTACTAGGTCATGGGCTATAGGATAGAGCTAAATGGACATAGGGTAAATTCTTCTATTTTTACCCATTCATCACTGAACCTCTCAACCTTAATCAGAGAAGCTTCATTTGTAGCACATGCCAATTAATACAGAGACCCACAACTAATTAATATTCAGAGAATAATAGCATGATCTAAATAGGACATCTATATAACAACCCCAGCAAGGTTCAAGAATCATCATTGAAAAGAGAGCAGGAAAAATGTAAGATGCCGAGATGATAAACATCTGAATAAACACAGTATTTGTCAGACAACAAAGGCTGTTGCACACATAAACTAACTGGGACTGCATGCACAAAATCTGTACACGACCAAGGCACCCAAACATATCAGCATGGATTGGGAAGAAGTTCATAAAGTCCCATACCTAGCTGAGGAACTATTGGCCAATAGTTTGGCCAATTGATGGCTGCTGGGGAAGAGAGTGAGTTTTCTTCAGGTATATGGTCTTACAGAGGCTGTCTGTGCTCCAGTAAACGGTCCCACACCTGTATCTACACATGAAGGCAGAGCTAAGTGGACTCAGTGAGTTTGAAACAGAGCACATGCTGTTGGAAGAGGAAAACGATTAAGGGGATAGAGGAAGGACTGGACGAGATGTATGGAAGTAGATTTGTTCAGAACCCATATGCATAGATGAAATTCTCAATAGATTGCTTATCATAAATAAAGATAATTTGTTCTCTTACTCATAGGGTATAAGAAGCCTTTTGCATAACACAAATTGCAAGTTTTCTCACCAGAGTTTATGCAATGTTTTTTTTCTTTGTTTCAAATATAATTAAGGGAGAAGCAAAATGAAAACTTGTATTATATAACAAAAAACATTTTAATACATTTTTAAAGAGATGAAGATTGTTTTCGTAGAAAAATCAGTGGAGTGAAACAAAAGAGACACTTGGCTTGCTGGGTGTGGGCCTTTCTCTTTCACAGGAGAGTTCATACAAGTTCACGAAGCAAAGGCAATCCACACAGGAAACCAAGCATGGTGGAGAAGAAGGTTCATGGATTGCTTAGGGTAAGCTTTAAAGATCCTATTGTTCTTTAATATCTGAAATGTTTATGACATACTGTGTGGCCTGTATGCTCACGAATGCACTGTGTGGTCTGTAAGGTACACACAAACTTGATATTTGAACTCGATATTTGTCTCATCGTATTTCTTCCGTCATCATTTTTCAAAAGCTCTTTAAGAAGGTTTGATCAACATACAACAACCAGTGTGTGTTGGATGCCTGTGATTTTCTACGTTTGTGGACAGAACTACTCGTGAAGTGACCAATATTCTCTTGCACTTTTCCTTTTAATTGAGGGAAATTTAAAAGGACAGTAAAGGAAAAGACCCCATTTAATGAGCCCCGTGGGCTCACTTGATTACCCAGCTATTGCCAGTGTCCACCTGCTTCTCCTGGCTCTGCAGGAGAAAGTTTTGTAATTTTGCAAAGGTTTCACATTTTTTTAATTTATTAATGTGGACAAAGACGCAAGGATGCAGTCCATGGAGGCCTGGAAATCAGTTGGCATCCTGGGCCACCCTCAAAATCCAAATACTCTTGCCTCTGCCTCCCAAGTGTTAGGGATACAGGCATGCCATTCTCCGGGACTACTACAGCATTTGAAAACAAATATAATATCACTGTCCCGCTTTACCCTTCAGTACATACCTAGCAATTGGCACTCTCCCTATAATATTTGCTGCTCCAGCAACCACCATCGATTGCTTGTTCTCATCACATACCTAGTACATGTTCAAACTTCATATTTTTTCACTGTTTGGTTTAAATTAGCATCCCAGAATCTGCCCCTATAACATCCAGCTGTGTCTATTAACCTGTAACAGTTCCTTGTCTCCATTCCCTTTGGCTTAGCACATTTACTTGTTCAGAAAACTATGTCATTTGCCTACAGAAAGCCAAAAGTTCAGGTCTGGTTTTCTCTTTCTTATCCAGCCTGTCTCCTCTCTCTTACAGAAGACTAAACTGAATCTGGGAGATAATAAGTGACTCATTGTTGTTGCATAACCAAGTCATAGACAAGCAGGGCTGGAACTCAGCGCTGCTGCTTTTGAGTGTAGAGCCTTATATAGCACGATGAAAGGGAACAGCAAGCTGATTGCCAGGTGACAGCTTGAGCTGGAGCCTATTGTATTGTTTAGCTGAGGAACCTTGGCTACGCTACTTCTGAAAAAGGAGATTGATGAAATCTTCCCTGAAGCATCAAAGATGATTTAGAATTAAAGAATAAGCTAGGTATGATGGCCCATGACTGTGGCCCCAGCACTTGGGGGATGAAGAATCTCAAGTTTAAAGCAAGCCTGGGTTACACAGCAAGACTGTGTATTGCACTCAATAAAAATTACAGGGATGAAACATAGGAAACTTTTAATTGCTGTTGTTTATTACTCTCATGTACTACACAGTAGCTGCTTATACACCACATAAGAGTATATAACTACTCTTTCTTATTTTTGTTGAAAGAGAGGTGACTGGATCAAGGACCTCCACATAAAGCCAGATATACTGAAACTGATAGAAAAGAAAGTGGGGAAGACCCTTGAGCACCTGGGCACAGGGGAAAAGTCCCTGAACAGAACACCAAAAGCTTACACTCTAAGATCAAGAATTGACAAATGGGACCTCATAAAATTGCAAAGCCCCTGTAAAGCAAAGGACACTGTCAGTAGGACAAAATGGCAACCAACAGATTGGCAAAAGATCTTCACCAATAACTACTCTTTCTATTGGTTTCCATCTGTGTGGAATATCTTTTTCTAGCCCTTCAAGTATGCAATCTTGGTAAGACTGGAAAAGGAAGGTCTATTTTCTATCTCACTGCCTGGTGAATACAGTTTGTAATAATACACTGCTGAAAGAATGAATATTTTATGAGCTCATTATTTAATAAGACCTTTGGTGAGGTAACAGTTTGAATTAATCATTCCATTATATATGCATAGATTAAAGCTTTACTTTTGTGACACATATATAGACCAGGATTGTTTCCCAATTACTAATAAATTCATCATTAAATTGTCAGTCTTTAATTTTTAGTGCGTGTGTGTGTGTGTGTGTGTGTGTGTGTAGTGCAATAGAACAGATAGAACAGTATAGACCGACACCTCAGGATTCTCTTCTTCCACTGTAAATTCCTTTCAAAGGAATCACAGTCTGAACAGTAGGTATCCTTACACTGCCTCATGTTACTGACCCCCATTAAACCTTTTTAAATGTCAAATTAAGCAAAACCATCTATCATTGGTTTCTATATTTTTACCTTAGATATGATTTATCTCAACAAATCTGACTTGGCAGAAACTTTAGGACCCCCTTTTACCTTCAGTCTGTCTCTAGCCTGAGTATAACTCAAAGTTCCTTGTATATGCACTAAATACAGTAACTTCATTTTCTCCTTTAGAAGCTGGGCTAAGGAACAAAGTTATTAAGCTAATCTTCTTAATACACATTTCATACAATGGCCTTCTAATACACATATGTAATAATTGTCCAGTCTATTGTATTCCATCTGAATTTTTAGTATATCAAATTAAGTTCAGATATTTTCAATTGAACAGTTTGACTGTAAAGGCAGCTGTTGTAAGAATGAATGCCCCTTCCAAACCAATGGATTATTTGTTAGGAATAGAGGTGATGCTTCACAGCAGCTACTTTTTAATCCAAGAGGAACATAAGTGAATTCTGGGTTTTTTGAGTGTTATAAAAATAAAAGATGGAGAATATTTCATGGAGAAAGGATTAGCCACAATAAATCTGGACATCCTAGTCAAGAAAATGAGAAGAAAATCAGATCCAGGGAATGACATTTCCTAAGACCTCAGGGCAATATATAGAAGGACTAAATGTAAATTTCAATGACATAAGGAAAGGTGTGGAGGAGGAATAAGAAACAATGGATTAAAATCAAGTGCATAGGCAGATAAAAGGTAGAAATGAAGCTTCTACTTCAAACAGGAAGCAAGTGAAAGAAAACAACATTAAATTCTCTTTGAGATAAGAAAAGGGAGGTAAATGGAGAGTGATCCACTTGATAAATGTTGAGGTTGAAGTAAACGGTGGATACAGAATTCCTGAAACTCTTACAGTTGACAATTTGCTGAAGGTTGCATTGACCATTTGTGGAAAATAGAAAAGAGTAGCAGGAGCTGATGAGTTTTAATGATCCTGATGGGAATGAGTTAAACTAGTAAAGACTGGAAATGTCGTTTTTTTAGGGGTGACTAGATGTTGAGTAGCTTCTTCTCTGATGGAGTCAAAAACTGCAGGTAGAAATTCAACCTCAAGTAAGACATTTGTTTTCACTCATGGCTTCAGAACTATAAGCTCATAGTTATCTGGCTTCATGTTTCTCAGCTTGAGGTGAGTCAGAGCCTCCTGACAGAATGGTGTGGGAGGGTGACATCACTTATTTCATAGCGCCTATAAAGCTAAGAAGAGCAAAACAAATAAGGTCTCAATAAATTAAATGGCATGGACAACACACACACATGACTTCTCCCAAGCAGGCCCTACCGCTGAAATTTTCTATCATCACCATATAATACCATCAAATTATGACTCCAGGAATTAAAGAATTAGCTCATTGGTAAAAACAGAGGCATCACAGTCCAGCCAGTTTCCCCAAAGCCTGCCTATATCAAAGAACAAGCTATTGACAACAGATCTTTTAGGACTCATGTTATATTCAATACATGAAAACTTGCAATGCTACCAGGCCTTGAGCATTTCTCAGGCTAGAAAAAGGCAAGAAGCAAGAAGATGCTGGAATCCAATAAATAAGGCAGGCTCCAAAGAAGGAGGCAAGGCTCTTGTCACGGTGGAACTGTTCTTAGATTTAAATGAGCATCAGAAGAGAAAGAGACATAATCATGGACGACAAACTATGAGTAAAACAGATTGTAATCACTGGTAAGGACTACATAAGGACAGGATGACTCTGGGAAGAAAAATGTCTTTCAGTCCAGGAACCCAGAAAAAATGCTGTATAAATACAGACATTATTGGATTGCAGGAATTAAAACTGCCCTTAAGAATTGTCACTGAGAATCCTAGAGTTGTTCTGTTTTGAAGGCCTTCTGATATCTTCCAACAGACCAATAGACTCAGCAAAAGAAAAAGAAAGGTAATAAGAGAGAGGAAGAAAAGGAAGAGGAGAGAAGAGAGGGAGAAGAAGGGAGGACAGGCAAAGGCATTTAGAGAGAAGGGGAGGGAAGGGAACAGAGGGGAAGAAAGGAGAGGACAAATAGGAAGGGAAGAGAGGGAAAGGAAGGGGAGAGAAGAGACGAAACAAAGGAAGGAGGCAAATGAAGGTAAGGAAACAAGGGAGTGAGGGGGAGAGAGGCAAAGCGGTGACTCATCCTGTAACAGAAAATGAAATGAGAGACTCACTCAAATGGGATGACTTTACATGTCTGAGAGATGGAGAAGCTTTCGCTTTTCCAGAGGTCGGCTAGGCAGAAAGTCTTTGTCTACGTAATGCAGTAGCTGGGTGGACTCAGAGTCTAATATTACTCAAATCTAAAACCATCTAGGAACATTAGAACAAAAATTCCATGAAAAGATTGTGAGAAAATAATTATAAAATATGTATTATAAACATTTACAAATATATATATATATTCTACATTGAATTACTCTTTTAATGCTAGAATTAGTTCCTAGTTAAAATCAAGGCTTGCCAACTTTTATTATGTTAAAAGAAGAAAACCAGGTGAAACTTCCGCAAGAAACTTTTAACTTGATTTGTTGAGTATTTTTTTATGTAACTATTTATTCTCCTGAGATAAAGCCTTATTGTAGTGAGATTATTTGAACAGCAGTGCAGAAGCTGACAAATGAAAGCAATTGCATGGAAAGAAAAGAATTTAAGAATATATGTAGGAGAAACTACTTGCCAAGAGAGTACGGCAATGAAATGTTATTAACAAAACAAGAAAAGAAATTATATTGTCCACATGACTACATAGAGGTAGCAAGACACGTTCAAGTTCACGGGACTATAGAGACATGTGTAAGTGGAAAAGGACAAAAATATAGTCAATGTTAATGGACCTTCAGGTTGCAATCAGGAAATACTTGATATACATTTGGTAAATGGTAGTAGAGAAGTGTCAGTATCTCAATGCTCTATTAAAAAAAAATCGTAGTGAGATGTCTTCCTAATCCAGAATGAACTGGTAATCCATTATATTTTGTATTTACTTTTCATATGTCATACTTTTGAATTCTGTGCACGCTTTTCATGTATCACCTTGAACCTCTTAAAATCTGATATGTAAGCTCCACAATGTTATGGAACATTATGGAAGCATTGATGTCCACATGGGAAAGAAGCTTTCTCCCCTATACCATAAAACATAAACAAGTTAAAGCAGGATAAGTCAATGGCCAACCAATAAATGACAAATAACTTTCCTTTATAAAATAAAGTACAGGGAACTACTTTATGATCACAGCATGGTCATGAGAACGTCAAAAACACTACCCATAAAAGTTGATTAAATCTAACTTTGCTATAATCAATTTTTTCCAAAAAAGAGCACTAAAAATGTCACTAAAGAAAAAAGGCATGCAAGTCATGAGCTTGAAGAAAACATCCATTGGACACAAGTGTAGCAAACACTTTATGGACCAGATGAAGAAAGAATTTCTACAAGTTCATGATCAATAGACAGGAACCAAGAAATGAACAAGCTACTTCTCAGAGGCATCAGAAATATACTGACCATGAATGGTCAGCAACATAGAAAAAACAGGACCAGTGCCACTGTAGCTAACACAAAAGGAAAAACCAGATCTTATTCAGTGGTAACTTATCACTTTGAACTCACTAAAATGGGGGAGTGGGAATCAAGCTGACATTGTTGAGATGATAATTAGTTAATTAAAGTAATAAATGAACACAGCATTCCTTACTTAGGTGGTAGGAGTGAAAATTTTATGATCACTTTGGAAACTAGTATAGCAGTTTTTCATAAAGTCAAATATGTAACCCCTTTAAGACCCTAAAATTTTATTTCTTGGTATTTATTCAAGAGAAACAAAAATACATGGTCATGAGCATGTTTTATAGAAATGTTTGTTGTAATTTTATCATGCCAGGTCCTAAAAACACTCTTGGAAAGTTGATGAACAAACCATAACCCATTCCTACAATGAAATGAGAATCTGAATTAGCCAAACTCTCTCTATTCAACCTTGACTCATAACCTGGACCATCTCAAAGCAACCAAAAGAAACCCGAACAAGCTTACATAAGGAATAATTTGCACGTATACAGAGTGTAGACAGGCAAAGCTAGGACAATGTTCTAGAAACTAACGAAGCTTGTTTCAGATGACTACAGTGCCAAGGTCAACTGGACGAGGTCAGCACTTTGAAGTAATTAAAGTATTCAGTGTTTTATTGGCAGTTGTAGTACACTATCAACAAGCATCTGGGTTCAGTGGATGAAACCTGATTTACATGTGTATCCTGTTATGATCTGAATGTGAAATGTCTCCTAGCGGCTCATATGTTTGACTATTTGGTTCCCAGGAGGCATTGCTCTATGTAGACATTGTGGAAGCCTTACGTTGTGGGTGAAGCCTCATCAGGCAGTCACATGGGTATAGAAATTGGGGTTCATCACCTGGCTTTCCTGGTCTCTCCCAGATTTCTGATTTACTTTGGTTTGAACAAGTTACTGCTGCACAGTTATAAGCTGGCCCCACATCTCAGACACATCCCAATATCTGAGCCACACCTACCACCAAAGCAGATTGTATCTACTCCCACCATGAGAGGATAAATCCTTCCCATCTTACATGTATGTTTAAAAAAATTGAGTTGGGCCCAAACATTAAGCCTCCCCACATTATAATATTTTTGACAAGATTATAAGAACTTTCCAATTATTAGACACAATAAGAAAGAACTGTTGGTGCTATACTGAGCATCATTTGCAAGTTACTGTTTCATAACTTAATATTACACAAAGTTTTAATGAGTTTTAACTGACAGTCAATGAAGACTGAAGTCAAGGGTTACCATACAGGTCTCAGATATTTTGTGTTGTGTTATTCAGGGGCTCAATTGTCAACATTTCTAGCCTTACCAATCAGAATAACAGTACTATATTTTTGTTATTATAAATTTTACTAAAATATTTTTATTATATACTTTAAATTTTTTTATACCATTTTGACTGTACTATAACTTCATCTCCACCCAAAACACATTTACTTAAACTTTTAGGACACTCACAAGCACTGCAGAGTTGTAGGGTTTATCTTTGTGATATTGGAAAATAAGGGATACGAAAAAGCAAAAATAAACCAGTTAAGTACCGTTGATACTTATTTTTTTAATTTAAAAGAATTCCCTCCTTATCACTGGCATAAAAATGACTTAAACTTGTGAAAAATCATTTAATCTTTGTGATAAATACCACATCCTATTCCAGCATTGATTTGTCTTAATTATTCTCTCTTCAGCAATCTAAGCTAAACACGGGGAATCTTAATGTTGACTGAAAGAAAATTCCATCCTATATTTAAATCTGTGTTTCATGACAAATGAGTTCATGAGATGGAATAATGGCATAATTACAATTATGCAAAATGAGTTTAGTAAACCCATCACAAATGTCCTGAAATGTTAAAAGGCAAATATTACATGTGTCTTTTTTACTTTATCTTCTATGCCGGCACAAATTACAGATACTAAGATATTTTCCCTTAGATGAAACTGTGAGCGCAGAGTGCTACTGATGGAGGTTGTGAGACCTCGCGACTCTTGTTGACATGAGCTGTACAGATACTCTGCTTCAAGCTCAGAAATTACAGAGTCCCAGCTGTTCAAATGTCGGGTAGAACCAAGGGTTTGGACGTGTTCCATCTGGCTGAACTTTAACGGTATAAACAAGAATAAGGCAGCAGTCACAGGCAAGAACTTTGCATGACTAAATAATCCTCAAATGTAGGGAAAGAAAGGCATCCTTCTGTAAGACTGAAGCAGAATGAAATGTAATGACAGAACAGAAAATAAGAGCTAAGCATAAAGCATCAGCAGGAATATCCTTTAGGTCATCATTCCATCTAGAACAATGCTGCATTTATTTATGTGTATCTCTTCTTCCCTTCAAGTGGGTAGTTGTCATGACTGACTAGCTTGGTCCTAAGGGCAGGAGTGAATGTATAGGAAGAATATCTTTTCTGTGCTATTCATCCATGATGCTCCAGGGACTTGAATGGATACTCCGTTTTAAAGCAATTTACAGGCAACGTTGTAGACTCTGGGACACTTTGATGGTGATGCTTGCAAGTGTGACAGAAGGCGGGACCAAAGTCTACTCTTCATCTTTTCTCTTCACCCTGCTGTGTGCCCGTTATTGCCATCTCTTTTCTACCATGCCCCTTCAGTAACTTTCTCCCTGATCTGCCTTCTCTTCTTCAGACTTCCCCAGTGTTGTTCCTTCCATGTTCCGGTAGAATAAATACATCCCTCTATCCATTCACGCCCATGCAATGTTCCTTTTGTGAACAATGGCGCCTGTGCTGTGCAACAATTAAAATAATTAAGAAATATTTTAAACATGATCTCTTTGAAGTATATTTTGGAAAATTATGAAATTTGTATTTTAGGTAGGATTCTTAATTTTCTATTTCTAATAATCGTGCTTCTTTTGAATAGGGAACTTTTTTTTTCCGTTTATCTTTGGCATGCTTAAATGTCATTAATGAGAGTTTATAAAACTCGTCTCCTAGGGTAATCAAAACTTAGAGCGATTGAGTATAAGCAAGGGTGATACCACTGAAGAACAGCAGCAGGGCCAAGATGAGTCACTCTACAGAGTACTCAGGGTTATACTGGAGTAATCTGAGCACCCCAGAGGAGAGAAGGCAGGCACAGAGCGTTGCTGCAGCAGACAAGCAGGATGCCTTTTGACTGCACAGTGCCACTAATGAGAGCAGAGGCTACAACTGTAGTTGAGTCAAAATAGCAATATCCACCAGACAGAAACAATGATCTCAAGGCACACCACACCTAAAGTTGGTCAGGACAAGAGTATAGGCAATTATAGAATATGTTCATCGTCATTGTGATACCATGATAGGCTTATTTTCACTCATGCTTCTGGCAAGAACTGTAAATACTAGAGTTCTGACAGATTCTTAGTATAAGCCGGCTTTTACCTGGGATTTTATTCAAATGAGAGCCTTTTCCATCAGCTCCCCTTTACCATGTACTGTCCAGCTCAAACGGGAAACACCTGCATTAGTTGTTAGGACAGATGAAACCAACGTTTTAACGGTGGTGTAAAACCGTTGCCAGAGAGGTCAGGGAAGAGCCATGTGTTTCTTGGGATGATGACATACAACCCTCATTAAATGCCCTTCTGAAGTGTGTGATACACAAAAAAAAATGAGTCATTTATAACAACAACATTAAGTTTCTTTGCTCTCGAAGAATGACCATTTATATATTTTAATATTAATTTTATCATATTCCGTTGGAAAGATAATAATCTTTGGTTGGGGAAAATAGGTTTTTCACTAGCCTCTAACTATCCATTTTTGTTCTAATTCTTATCTGTACCATGTATGCCATGCAGAATAGTTAATTTTCACAATAATAAGTCAATTTTAGCAGACATTAAGATTAAGATTGTTTCTTACTTAGGCATTACAAATAGAGGTAAAAAGTGAAGGAGTATACATTGTTTGATCTTTTTACATAAAGAGTATCTAAAACACATTGCCTAATTAAATGTTATCTGTTTTTAAATAGGTACTATTTATTTCCCCAAATTACTAAAAATTTATATTTTGCCTTATTCCTCTTACAGTGCATGGCATTGGCTTTTTATTTTACTTAATTTGACAAACTGAAAAGTGAACATTGATTTAATCTTCCCCTGATACTATCAAAACTTGGCATTTTAAAGTGTCTGTTGGCCATTCGATTTCTCTTCTTAAATCCTTATCCACGTCCTTAAACACATTTCCACTGCCCCATCGTGCCACTTTTTTGCCGTGATGAAATGAAGGCCAGTGTTCTTAATTTGAAGCAAATATTAACCTAGCTCAATTAAAATGGTTTGCTTATTTTTTCCAAACCCTTTCTAAAGTCAGCAACCTCTCTCACATGGTAACACTGTTTCCCCACCATATAATACAGTTCTGTGAAATAAGAAACAACAGGACTATCTGCATTGTAGTAATTTCATGGGAAACGCTCTAAGGATACTGCCCCAAGATAATGGTCCTTTGCACCCAGTCAAGTAAGAGTCGTTCAGCTCACACACGCATTTGTTATCACACGTCCTTTACATGCTTACCCACTGCAACTCTGTCCATCCTTTCAGATGGCCCTCAAGGGAGTTTTCTCATTATAAGGTATAGTAAATAAAGTATAGTGATCTTTTTCACACACACACACAAACTTCAGAAGAGAAAGTGAAATTTCACTTTACAGGTTGAACATAGTTAGGTGATGCACCAACTGGAGGAAAAGATTTTTAAAAAATTGAGCCAGGTAGGAGCAAGACAAGACAAAGACCCCTTTGGGATAAGTGACAGCACAGGCTATGTTGAGTGACCAGATCTAACTCTGCTTTAGAAGCTTCTTTCAAAAACATTTAATGGAGACACCAAAATTCTGTCAAAACTGTCAGACTATTCTGACCCTCTGGCTTCTACCACAGGGAAGCTGTATTATATGATTGACAAGCCCCATTAAGAAAATGCCTTTCTTGTAGATCCCAGATCCTGTCCTCCTTCAAAGCAAAACATCCTTTAACTCCTTGGAAGTCTTTGATGACTCTTCCGCTCTGTCCCTGATCTTAATAGAATCACAGTGTTGTTTCAGTGTCACAGACACAGTGTCTCCTAATTGCCACGCCTCCTCCTATCTTGCCATCTCCCACTAAAAGTCCAAGGATGTTTTAGATTAGCCTTATTAAAAGCTGGTTCAAATTTCACAAAAACAGTTTCCTGAACATCAAGAAGTTGGTTCTATGTCATTCATTTGTTAGACTAGGCAAAGAATCAGAAAGAAGCAAAGTCTCTTCTGACACTTAAACACCTGTACCCATGAACCACGACAGTGTGGCTTACCACACGAGACACCATGTGCCACTAGGAGCCACGCAACCTGCCATTCCACTAATGGCAGACAGTAGAGAAAGTTTGTCTCAGTTGACTATGAAGTTGATTTCTGTGTGCTGTTCATGCAGCTGATGTGTAGTTAGAGATATGAACGTAGAAACTTTGGGTGTCTATCCATTCTCCATTCTGATATGAAAGATTCCCTAGTCTGTACCAATCCAGTCTCTGCTTGTGTCATTAGAAAATTTAAATGTAATAGGCTTGACCTTTTCACTTTAATGAGTATGGCAACAAAGTTCTTTGCTATATCAAATCCACAGGATGTATGTAATGAGTTGGGGATGCTGAGCAGACAAATATGAGAAAACATTACAAAACCACACTGTTCCATCAGCCTTTTCCCATCCTTTAGATGCTTACTGGCCTCTTTGCTTTCTCTCGATTGGGGAATAGGCGGGGGTTGGGTGGGGTGGAAGAGGACATATGGGACATATGGTGAGGGGGAAACTGGGAAAAGGGAAAGCCTTTGGAATGTAAACAAAGAACATAGAAAAATTTAAAAAGCATATAATGTTAATCCAGTCTTGATTTCAAAATGAAACACAACAAAATAAAAAGCACTTCAAATTTCTAGTTAAATTTATGATCCATATATAGCAATTTTGCAATCTAGTGCTGCTTGTCTGTAGACATAGGCATCAACATAAACTGTTCTCATAAGGTAGAAATGGCTGTAAACAAGCAATGTAGAGGTTAGACTTTCTAAAGACACAAACATCTTTCATAGAATTTTATAAATATCTGCCAAACTTGCCCAGAGTCATTTCTACCTTATGAGAACAGTTTATGGCAATGCTTATATCCATGAATAAGTGCTATATGACTCTGAACTTAGACTCTTACTCGGCTATTTGTAATGTATGTAAGATTCTACGTTCTGATCTCTTCCTCTACCCTAGGACTCACATTAGATTTAAACTCCAAACAATAGACACAGAATGTCTATAAGCTGCAGAAACACTACAGGTCACTAGATCATTTCTGTAATGACTCATGGAAAAAATGAAGGTAGCATTTTTTTAATTACCACAATCAGCACATAATAAAGAGGACCTACTATGAGGTCAACAAAAATACAGAAAGGAGTCAACAAAATACAGATGATAATAAATGATAATAAGGCAGTAATATAAAATGTATATCACCTAGTACCAGTTATATGCACAATAGCTAAGTTCAGTGGTGGAATAATAATGGCTGAGAAAACATGAAAATATCTACTGCAACTCTACACACACACACACACACACACACACACACACACACACTAGTACAATAGTTTGAGTTAACTGTCAACTTGAAAAGGTCTAAGAGATAAAGCTCCTGGCATGCCTGCAGGAGATCTTTTTGATTTTAGTTAGTTGATGTCCAACGCTCATCTTATCTGCAGATGAGACTATTCCCTGGCAGGCCATCCTAGAGTATAAAATAATAAATGTGAACCGAGAGGTGGCATGGATTCATTCTTCTCTACTGACTGTGGATACAAAGCTCCCAGCCAATTCAAGATCCTCCTGCCTTGACTTCAAGCTATGATTGACTGTACTTTGAACTGTAATCTGAAATAAATTGCATTGTCAGGTATTTTAACACTGCAACAGGAAAGGAAACTTAAACTGAAGTTGATGCCAAGAAGTAGGGCTGTCATAACCTAGACCATGTTGTTCTTTGGCCTTTGGAATTGTTTTATGTCTCTAATGAGAAAGAGTTTGGTTTAGAAAATCCATTGGATGTGTTAAGTAGGGTATAATGGGCCATCTAAAAGGAGTTTAGAAGATAATAACATTGAGAAACAGGCAGTCAGTTGCTTATTAAAAATCAGAGGACTCTATCAAGAACTGGGCTGGTGCCCCTTCATGAGATAGTTTGGAGAAGATTTTAGCTTCATTCTGTCCATGTCCTGAGAATCTAAGTAAAATTTAGAGGCAGAAATTTGGCACAAGGCAAGTGTGTGAGAAAGCTTCAAGTTTCAGACATGAAAAGTGTAGACAGCAGAGCAGCTATGTTTTTAAAAAAGAGAATAGTACTATTAAAGAAAAAAACCATCAAGCTGTGCTGGAAAGATAGCATATTATCCTCAGGGCAGAACCCCACACATCAGAGCTTCAGCCTTGTGGAGGCCTAAATTCACTGAAAACAAGACAGCTTGGGCTAAAGGGGTGTGCTGATCCTCAGAACAAAGTGTTTCTCCACAATCAGAGTACAGAAGCTGATGCAGCTGTGGCCCAAGGGAAACAGGCACCAACCTCAGCTGGCAGCAGAACATGGCAGTGCCATCCCTGTAGTACTGATCTGTGGACATGGAACGGGCATGATTGACGTCTAAGACTTTACATGGAAACTCTGAGAGGTCTCCGTGTAGAACTGTGAAGGTGAGGAATAAGTTACCATGGAGACTCCAGGATATTGATGATGCCAATGCCATGAGATGTGAGCTTAGAAGGACCGAGAGTATGGAATAAACTTGTCCAAGAAAGACTCAATGTGTGTTGAGGGCAGTAGAGCTGGAGGGAAAGGGCTACTCCATTTTTCAATGAAAAGGGCCTTCAGTTTTCACCCAGACATCGCTACCCGAGGATGACATTTAGCATTCTCTTTCACTATATAATCTTCAAATATCCATTCAGAACTTGATGTAGCCTAGTCAATTTGACATCACTGAGACTATAGTTGAAGAGTACTTTCATTATTCTTGCTCTGAAAATTGTTTCTTCAAATGAAACCATAAACCTAAAACACAAGGGGGAGGTCTTAAAGAGAAGGTTGGCAGATATTTATAAAATCCTATGAAAGCTGTTTGTGTCTTTAGGTTTTGGTTTGGTTTGGTTTGGCTCTGGGTTTAAGGAGTTTTGCTTGCTTGCTTGCTTGTTTGTTTTGGCTTTTTTAAATTTAACAGTTTCCACAAATCTTTGTAGTTACAAATGCTCAAAAATCCATCACTTAAAACATATAGATGCCTATTTTACTTAATATAAGTTTACAAGGTTGAACAATGTGAAGAAGTTTTCCATTTTAAGTATACAGTTCTTATATTTCTCCAACACATTTTAAACAATAGATTGGAAACAGATAACTTCACAACAATTTAAACATTTTCCAAATTTGGCTGAACTTTCATTCTTAAACACATGTAGCCAAGAAATCATGTTTGGAGAAACTATAAATAGTTTCAGTTGTAAATATAGTGGGAATTCCCCCCAAATATATCATATATCCTATTTATAAAATAATACTAATAGAGGAATATGATATACATATACATGTGTATATATACATGATATATGTATATGTAGTGTATTTGCAAACATACTACATCATTCACACATCATGCATGCTATAAAATACAATATATGATAGCAAGAAAATAGACTGATAGATGACAAATAAGTAAAATTCAACAGCACTCATAATTATCTAAAAGTAGGACCAACACAGGAATTTTGAAGGGTTTTTTAATTGCTGAAATTATTTAGAATCTCCAGCACATGATCATAAAAGAAATCACGTTTTTGCTGGTTATTACTGCTGCTAAGTTTTCTATGAAAAGTATTGTCAAATTTCTTGTATTTAAGAAATCTCCTAGTCTCTCACACTTGAGAATATTACTGCTTGGGCTAATCGGGTTTAATCAATCAATTCATGCCTAATCACAGTGTTTAGTTTACTTGCCAATAAAAATCATCAATGAATATGCAAATCCTTCCACCTTTCATTACCTCACACTATTTTCCTGTTGTTTAGGGACAATATGGACTTCCTGTTAATTGTGTGAGTTGGCAGGTGTGAGCTTGACTCTATCAGTGATAATATCCTTTTTATAAAGCAACCAATGCCTGTAAAATGAATTTTTCACATATGAAAAAAATAATACAGCATTTACAAAAACAGCTTGTAAATGCTCATGCAGTGGTAGCTACCATGATTATGCCTTAGCAAAACTGAGATGTGTGTGCTTCTGTCTAATGTGGAATATATATTCATACACACACACACACACACACACACACTTTAGTAGATACTACAGTTTTGAAAACTTATACTTCTGTTTATACCCATAAGTTATATATTAGAATTCTGATTACTTGGGCTGGACAGATGGCTCAGCAGTTAAGAGCATTGGTTGCTCTTCCAGTAGGACTTGGGTTCAATTCCCAGCACCCACAATAGCAGCTTACAACTGTCTGTAACTTCTGTTACAAGGTATTCAACACTCTCACAGAGACATTCATGCCGGCAAAACACCAAAGTGTGTAATAATGTAAACAAATTATTTTTAAAAAGATTTTTCAAGTACTGTGAGGAGATTTGTTTGCTTCAATAGAACCTCACACGCTACAACAGACACATCTGCTAATTTATACTACAATACATGGGACCTCCCTGGCTACAACAGACACATCTGCTAATCTTAATATCCTGCAATACATAGGACCTCACCTGCTGCAACAGACACATCTGCTAATTATTATACTACAATACCTTGGGACCTCATCTGCTACAACAGACACATCTGCTAATCTTAATATCCTGCAATACATAGGACCTCACCTGCTACAACAGATGCATCTGCTAATGTTAATATTCTATAATACACAGAACCCCACCAGCTACAACAGGCACATCTGCTAACTTATTATACTACAATACACCTGCTACAACAGACACATTAACTACAAGTTTTCGGTGTTTAACTTTAGAAGCTATGCTCCAAATTCTCATCAAATCTGGATAAATATTTTTATTTTTCATTTACCTTTGTAGAAATTAATGTGTATTTCCTTGGAAATTATATATACTCATTTTAAATCCTGAAGCCTGGTTGTTAGGTGATAGTCTAAGTTTTTATGTTCTAATGACCAACTAGCCCATCAGTGATTAACCAATGTATTTAATGTCTTAGAGTTGATTGGAGTCTCATAAGGTGTGTATATATGTAAACAGCTGTAAGAGTTTAATGTTTTGAGAGCAGACCGGGACAGGGTAATATTAAGTGACAAGGAAGGAAAAATGCAGGCTAAAGGGCCCATGAGTCGTGAGGATATAGAAAGAGGATTGAGAGCTCTATGGTTTTCTAGTTTTGACTCTTTTACAGTCTTTTTTTTTTCTTTTTTTGTGGTGCATAAGTGAGAAGGTAAAACCTTAAGTAAACTCCATGGCTTCAGAGTGGCCGTTCTGATGGTGCAGAAGTTTGCTCAAGTGGAGAACGTCTGGGACAGGGTAAATTTAGACTGCTCCTCAGCCCAGCTGTGTGCTGGCTTGTGAGCTCTCTACAATTGGATGATGCTTTAAAACAGAAGTGAGAAAGGCATAGGCTCTTTTCTAACTTGATATCTTAATATGTCCACACTAAGGAGAAACAGGATATGTATTAAAGAGTAAACTTCTTGAGAAATATTCATAGAAATGTTCATTCTATGAATGAAGAACAATTGCTGTTAAATTCCAAGAATTAGAAACTTTATTCTAGCTGAACGATTGAGAACACTCTCCTGAAGACAGTACAGAACTTGTACTTGAAGCATTCATAAAAACAGAGAGTGGTATTGGCAGGAGACTGACAGAACTGGGTAGAAACAGACAAAGCAGAAGAAACAGTGCAGGTCCCAGAGAGAATGAATCATGCAGAATTACTTAGAAGTTACAACAAAAGAAGCAGCGGTGATAGTTAAGAGCCTTGCAAATTGCATTATTCCTAATTTTTCACTTGCTAGAAACGAAGGGCATGCAAATTTCAGAAGACAGGAATGATCTAGCCAGGACAAAGCTTTAGACATGAATCTGATAACTCAGGAAGCAAGGAACTATGGGACTGTGGAAATCAGAAGCCTGGTCTGAAAAACACCATCAACTTGTAGAGAAGCAGCTTAAAGACTGACACCATCGGGCTCAGAGAAGAGAAGAGAGAAATAAAAAATCCTTTAAGGACAACACTGGAAGAATGTGAAAATTGTTATGAAAGACAAGAAATAAAAAGGCATTAAAAATGACATTTCAGTGTCAAGACGATTGACCATACAAGGCAATGTCTTAGCCTTCTTTGCTAGCTTTCAGCACAGCGATGTAAAGCAACTAGCTGTTCCTCCTAAGCACTAAGGCCCAACCAATAACCAGCTAGAATCCTCATACATTTACTCATATTTAGTATAAATAAAATTTGCTGTCCATTATGGAAACTCTCATTATTATATTTTGCCTCCATATGCTTTTAGCATTAACACCAGGATCAGGAAATTCCTGTTGTCCTGTGAGTGTGTATTCATATGCATGTGTGTGTGTTTGTGTGTGGATGGGAACTATCTCATGAGGGACCATCATATAAAGAAATCCACAAGGGATGTGCAGATGTGCTTTGGAATTGATTCTTGTAGGGTCATTAGATGTAACAAATTAGATTTGTATCAGACAGGCATCTGGTGAATAAATATGTATACGATATATGAGATATAGTATAAAATGTATTATAAGTTGAGAACTTCAAGTGTCAAATTAGCAATCACTCCGCAGAAATAATAGCGGAGATTATGAGACGTGTTTTTCAAGGGACTAAGAAGTTAATGAGAATAAACACAGGCACCAGATGGCCTACAATGTAAAGACGAGTAAAAAGCACATTGAATTTTTAAACTGACACAGCCAACAACCTAAGGGAAAATCATTTTAGAAGACACGTTTCTAAGTAACTCAGTAGGTTATGAAAATATCACCTAAGAATTCTATTCTCAGATGACTTGTGAATGTGTAAATCCATACTCTTCCTCAAAATGTCCCATTCACTAAAGGAAAATTGCAAAACAGGGTTTCAAAGGTCACTTTCTGTTCAGACATAGATTCAATATCCTAATGGAGGCATTGAATGCCCTAGTAGTAAAGAGATAGGAGCCTAGCTCCTCCAAACAGAATGCTCATTTGCAAAATCATTAGTGTATGAGGTATTTTGATATCTGAAAAAGAAGAGAAGGAAAAAAAGAAGGGGTTACGGGAAGAGTCAGTATTACAGTATTCCATGTATACTTAAATCTGAGGACAAGGTAAGGAAATTAAGTGTAGACTAGTGCCCTTCACCAGACAAGTGTGACATAGTATACAAGGATAGCCAACAGATCTTATAGGGAAAGGAGAATCAATGTGCCGGAAGTTAGGAAGAAAGGTGGAGCATAAGGTGCTCACAGCCAACCAAAGGACTGAGCTCAGGGTCCCCAGTAGAGGAGCTAGAGAAAGGACCCAAGGAGCTGAATGAGTTTGCAGTCCCATAGGAGGAACAACAATATCATCCCCCAGAGCTCCCAGGAACTAAACCACCAACCAAAGAGTATACATGGAGGGACCCATAGCTCCAGCCCCATATGTAGCAGAAGATGGCCTTGTTGAACATCAATGAGAGGAGAGGCCCTTGGTCCTGAGAAGGCTGGATGTCCTAGTGTAGGGGAATGCCAGGACAGGGAAGCAGGAGTGGGTGGGTTGGTGAGCAGGGGAAGGGGAATAGAATAGGGGGTTTGTAGAGGGGGAACCAGGAAAGGAGATAACATTTAAAATGTAGATAAAGAAAATATCTAATAAAAAATCAAAGTTATGATTTATAAAGAAAGACATTATCCCGTTGTACATGGGGCCCAACACATCCAGCCTCAGCAGCTTGACTTCCAGCTTAGTTTGGTAAACACTGATAGAAAGAAACGAGGAGAGTTTGTCTGTCCTCTGTCCAGTATAGCAGAGAGGGCATTCCTTAGAGATGCTTAGCTCCAGAATGTGGTCAGAAATGTTTTCCATGTTTTGAATTAGTAGCAAGTTTAATTATTGTTAATGTGTCATGGCTGGTAAAGGAAGCACAATTGAACACTGTGTCGCCCCTAGGAAAGGAATGCATTTTAAGACAATATGCCTTTACCACTCTGCAGTAGCAAATAGAGTTTTAGTAAAGTTTTCTAAATATGTGACCTTGTTCTGTGTGCGTGTGTGTGTGTGTGTGTGTGTGTGTGTGTGTGTGTGTGTGCTTGAGTTATATATGTATGCATATGTGTGTGAATGTAGAGACCAGAAACAAAGCTTGGGTCTTTTTATAATTTAGTCCTTGGATAAGATCTCTCATTAGAACTTAAGCTGATCATTTCAGCCTGGCAGGCTGGCCAGTGAGTTCCCGGACTCTCATCTCTTCCCTTCTTGATGAGGTTACAGGTATGCATGGCCACGTCCAGCACTTTATGGGGACAGTGGGGAACAGAGAAGAAAGAACCTTTAAGAAGCATTCTACAGTTTGCCTAACACATTGTGAGAAATTTTCTCTTTAGAAAAACTTTTCCCTCTCTCCCTCTCCCTCTCCTTCCCATCCTTCTTCCCCTCTCCTTCCCGTGCCTATCCTCCCCCTTCCCCTCTCACATTAACTTTTTTATAGTCCAGTCATTGTCCCCTTCCCGATCCGATCCGCCCTCCCACAGCTCTTCATCCCATTCCTCCTTCCCCCTGTTCCCCATGTCTTCAACAGCATGTCCCTCCCCTCCCCAAGCTTCCCTACTCCCTGAGGTCTCAAGTCTCTTGAGAGTTAGGTGCCTGCGCCTACAGAGACCAGACCAGGCAGTCCCCTGCTGTATATGTATATGGGCTTCCGACCAGTTCTGTATGCTGCCTAGTTTGTGGCTCAGTGTCTGAGAGATACCAGGGATTTGGATTAGTTGAGACTGCTGGTCTTCCTATGTGGTCGCCCTTCTCAGCTTCTTCCATCCTTCCCCTAACTCAATCACAGGGGTCCCTGATTTCAGTCCAAAGGTTAGGTATAAGTATCTGTGTCTGTCTCAGTCAGCCAGACATTCTCAGTATGACATTTCAAGAAGTTTACAATAAGATAAACTCTTTAAGACAAATAAACAGAAAACGAAACAAAACAAACATAGAACAGACTGGCTTCTTACAACCTGTAGTCATTTACATTAATGAAGTCGTAATGCAACAGAAGGCTGTGTTGCACATCCAGGAAGCCACACCCCCAATATCTCCAGGGTCTTTTCTGCTGCTTGGGAGAGAGGGTTGTTTAGGTTATGATAGTAACAAATCTCTTCTGTTTAGGAACACTTTCTAAGCAACAGCCTGAACTTTATCTTTTTTCCTCCTCCTCCTTCTTCATCTGGAGACAGTACTCTGTGTCCTCTAGTTCCTAGTGGTTATATCATGTGTGTCCTGTAAAACACACATTTGCAGTTATCACAGGAAATCACATGACAGTGGCTTTTTGTTTACCTCTTCATCTCTTCCAGAGAAAGCTTTCATGGAAATCAAGTGAATCTCATAATTCAGAAAGGCAAAGGGTTTGGTTTTGGTTTTGTTTTAACTCAACTACTTTCTTTGGCTAGAAACAAAGAGGGAACAAATCTCGGTGAGGAATCACCTGTAAACACTATCGACTCTGAAATAAAGCCTGTAAGTGCAAACACACTTAACTATTCGCTCCCAATGTCATCGTCCCTTCCTTTAGCTTCCTGTGATCCCCTGGACTTTTGCTTCTTCACCTTGAAGCTAGAATCTTCACATTTCATGAAGATTATTTGCTAGCGCATAATAAGTCAGGCATATAGAATTTTAATTAAATATATTATATAGGGCGTCTACACAGTTTTAAGCTATTACTGCTCAAGCAGAATTAACTACAGATTTTAAACTGTTTTTCAGTAAGTATGAATTTAAAAGTAATTCTTGGAGGAAAAAAAAACCTTTTCAGGCTGAAATAAGAGAAAAGAGTCAAGATGCAGGTGTGCAGTGACACCTGGGCGGGACAGTCCCCATGGAACGTGCCTCTGTTACTTCTCCATTTATCCTCAGCTGTTTCAATAATGTGATTTTGTTCACTGTTTCTCAATCTTTTCCAAATATTTCTTCTTCCTTTTTTTTAAAACCTTTCCCCATTATGGTTACATAATAAAGACTCGCTCTTCTCCAGCTAGGCCACAGTGTTTCTCTGAGATGAGAGGAAAAATATTAGCTGTGGAAACATCTCTTGGGGGGTCATACTATCTTCCAGAGCATAAAAATATGAAAACAATCAGTTAAAGGAGAAAAACAAAAGGTGAGCGAGCGAGTGAGTTTCAGAAAATGGATCAGACACGTTTGGGAGAAATGAAGAGGAAACTCGAGTCTCTACCAAACGCCACTTTCTAAGGACATTAATGAGAACTATCATTGAATACATTTTGAGAACTATTATCCAAAAGTAAAAATAAGGTCTTCTGCAAACCTTCTAAAAGTGGAATGGGTACAGCAAGTAGCAGTAACAAACTGTTTTATTCTGAGTGGGTCAGGGCAGTGGTGTCCTAGGACAAAAGGACAAGACATTCTGGGAATGCTGAGCTCAGGTTTCACATCATATCCCCCCCCCCCCGTGGCCACGCCCATCTGTAGAATGCATGCAGTCAGAGATGGCTCTCTAGTCTGATCCAGGTTCTTAGCTGCTCGCCTTCACCTGGGGCTGTACATGCAGCTCTGGGTACCGGCCAGTCAGGGAGTCTCCCAGTTACAAAACTTTCCAGCCCCTGGGTGCCCTTTCCTCCTTCCCTTTGCCTATCAGAAACCTATTCTTTCTTCAAAGGAGGAAGGACACTCTTAAGAGGGTCACCTTCTTTTTTGCCATTGCATTTCCCATGTACCTCTTTCGAGGGCCAAGGCTATTAAAATTGACTACATAGAAAAAAAAAGTAGAGAGTTTAAGAAGACATTGACTCCTATGTTTTATCCAGAAATTTTTACTTCCAACACCCGCTAGGAAAATTAATATTAACAACTTGACAGGGTCTAGAATCACATAGGAAACAAGGCACTGAGGATACTGATTAGTGATTATCTAGACTCTGTTACCTTCTGGCCATGCTGGAGGTATTATCTTGGTTAGTTTTATTGAGGTTGAAACACCGGTCCTAAAGGCATGTGCTACCATTTACTGGGCTTGAATTGTATTCAGTGTTGTCTCCTTCCTGACTGCGGATGCAAGTCCTGCAGGTGTCACAGGCTCTTGAAGCCAAGACTGCCTCTCCAGGAGGGACTATTCCCTTGAATCGTGAGCCAAAATAACCATTTCTTCCCTTTCACCGGGAAATTGTTATCAAAGCAGCAGAAAAAGTAACTAAGACATTTATACATTTGGATTTTCTTTCTGAGGCTCCAGTGATTTCAAGACACCATAGCCAACACTGAAAACTATTATATTGGAGCTCCTGCTAGCCTGTGTAGATCTACATTATAAAAATATATCTAAGAATTTTTTTTTAAGCTGAGAGGGCTTGGTAGACAATTCACTGAATGTATTTATCACACAAACATCAGAGCCTGAACTGAGACCCCTGCAAGTCACACGGAAGAAGACTCGGTAAGAAGTTCAGCCATCTCTGCACTCAGTACCTCCACAGAGCCGGGAGACAAAGACAGGGCAGGACTAGAAACTCAATGACAGCCATGGCAGCATGTGTGCCTGAAGAGCAACAGGGAGCCTGTTCACCCATGAGGGGATCAGTGTTGACCTTGACCTCTGACCTCTGCACACTGGCTATGGCACCTTCACACTCACATTCAGATTCTCACATGAGTCCCAACACAGACACACACACAGACACACAGACACACACACACACACACACACACACACACACACACAACATATACACATACACATGTACACATGCTCACATACACCTTTTAATTCTTTTGACAGGCTCACACAGTGAAACAAACAGTTCTCCTGCCTTTGCATACTGGACACTAGAATTAGAGGTACATGTCACCAGCTCTGCTCAGACATTTTTATTTTTTTGAGGAAAAAGAAGGAAAAAATGGCTTCTGTTTCCAATAATTTTTTGATGTTATTAAGCCCATTTTCAGATGCTCCTTTTCTAGAGTGTATTAATTCTATCATTCAAGGAAATAAGCCCACATCAAGCTCTAAACTACCATGAACTTGGAGGGGGTTAGAAGCACATCAAAGCTTTCTATCCCAGGACTTGGTGAACCTGAATCTGTGAGGCTAATGCTGGAGGGCTCTTTTGTTTCTGTTTTGTTTTGTAAGCTGAGATTCTGATGGTGGCAAAAACACCCAGTCTTTGTGACTCAGACTCAAAGGAGAGGTTATTAAGTTTGTAGCTTTTACCAACACATTTGCTTTTTGCGGTGATCCTTGGGACAGTTCAGAAACAGAAATCATTACCGTAAGCCTATTACATAAAGACCATGTTTGAAAAAAATTATTAAACTTTAAGCCAAGAAAAATGCACATTATGAGCTACAAATCAAATGCATGTGAGAGAGCTGTGTGTCTGTTGCCACTTCCAAAACTTACTTTGTAGGTCACTGAATTAGCAGAATTAGAATTGAGTTGCCTAAAATTATATAATTAATTCTGCAGCTTCCATTAAAATAACTAATTTCATCAGGTTTATTAGCAAGTGTCTTAATAAAGATCCATTTTCAAAAGGACCTGGGAAAACATGGGTAGTTGCTATCAGGATAATAACTGGTTTAGGCAACTAGGTGAGACTACTTTAAACTTTAACCCAATTAAAAGGTTTTAGCTAAGAATCTCAGGTATGCTGTCACCTGGGAGTCAGGCGCACCCCATCTGACCCGTTCCCCACCCATCACTGACCAGGACCTCACTGCTCTGTTAATAATTTTTTCCTGTCCTCAGGAATCACTAAGGCAACTTTGCAGCCTGGAAGACTAAATCATCTATTATCCCTTCGGTGAATGACTAAACTATAGGTGGATTAAGGAAAAGAATTATCATAGAAACATAAGCACTTTCAGAAAAAGCATACTTGACTAGTTCACCCAATTCTGTGCACGCTCTTGTGTGGACTGTCGGCATCACGGCCTCCTCCCTGCGCTTGTTAAGTGACTTCTTGATCTTCCCAATGAGCAATGACAACATGACTCATAAGATTCACTTGGAGCCTATGGAAAAGCAGTGTTCCCATTCCTGCATCCTACAATGATGGTGAAAACTTACCCAGGCTATTCCATGGAGAGATGTCAAAGATTAAATGTAAGAAAAGTCAAATCATGTAACCTAGGGCCCTTATACTAGCCACCATGAGCCAATGCTCCATTTGACCACAAGTATACAAGAGTTCAAGTCCAGCCTTGTAAAGACCAGTGGGACCCTGTTCTGCTTTACCTTACCTCTACTTCAAGATGAGAGTCATCTTAAGCATTATATTTTGGGAATATTTGCAAATAGTAATAGCCGATACCATCATCTTCAGTTATTGATTGACCTGGGTCCTCTCTCCAGACCCCCATTCAGTGATTTTTTTTTAAATTTATATTATTCTCTGTGTATGAGTGATTTGACTCTGCATATGTACAGGCACTACATGCATGCAGTACCCAAGGAGTCAAGGCTTGTGCCAGGTCCTCTGGAACTAGAACTATGAATGACCATGAACCGCCATGTGAGTGCTGAGAACCAAACACTGGTCCTCTGCAAGAGCAGCAAGAGATCTTACACAATGAGCCACCTTTCTAGGCCCTCTTTAAGTGTTTTTAAAAGCAAGAAAGCAAATGGCTTGTTATTGATCACCACAAGTACTAGTTTACGTAGTTTAAAGACAGTGCTGAACACATTGTTTTTAAATTTGAAGCTTTGGGAAAGCACTTGCTTATGATTCATGTTCTAAAAGTTATGAGAAATATTACAATTGACTCAATTTTGATTCTAGTCTTAGGAATCATATATATATATATATATTATGTTTTTTAAGAAAAGTCAATCCCTCGTTTATGTAATTAGGATAGAACTTAGGGGGAAATGTGTACAAAGGATGCAGATGAAAATGTCACAAGATCTTATGGTTACAAACAGCCAGAATCAGTTCAACCAAATAATGAATGCTGGGCTGTGGTCCTAGAAATCTGCAAGACTCCTTTGGTTTATTGGGTAACGGAATAACCTCCCTGTTGGAGGAAACAGAAGCATTTGGTATCTTCACTGGAGATCTCTGATAAGCAAATGCTCCCAGATTTTCACATACGCCTACTTTTATCCAAGCTTTCCTTTTAATGATGTATCTTAAAAGTGAGTTGACCTCATAAGACTTTCTGTTCTTTCCTCAATTGAAACCCATAAAATTGTCACTGTCCTGTCTTAATGACAGACACAGTTTTACTCTTTCATTATTGTGGATTTGTAATCAATTTGTTCCGAACTCTTTGATCCTGAAAATAGTCGAATTAAATTGTAATTTTTTTTTAAAGCTGAAGTAATTTCATGCTAAAGCTCATAATTCTCTATGCCTATATACAGATGATCAGGAAATATATAACTAGTGAATATGTATTTAAAATGTATTCTAGGACTGAGGTGATGGCTCAGCGAACATGAGAAGACATGCTCAAATCCTTGCAGTTTGGTAAAATGTCAACGGTGACAGCTCATGCTTGTGAGCCCAGCACTAGGGTGCTAAGGCAGCCAGAACCTTGGATTCACTATCCAGCCAGCCTCTACAAAACAAGAAGCTCTGGGCCTCACACAATAAAGTGGAGAGTCAACAATCAATCAATAAATAGTCAACAAATGGTCTTTACATTTGTACCAAGGACAAGCACACCTATGTACACATGTGTACATAAACAAGCATACACCCCTACACACACCTACACACACACACACACACACACACACACACACACACCCCTTTTCTAATAATACTATCCTAAGATACCAGTCTGGAGTCACAAAAACACTTGAAATGGACACCAAGCCAACTAAGAAATCAAGCCTCTTCATAGGAAAAAGGAAGGCTCTGGGCGGGCAGGAGCAGAAAGTCCAAGGATAACCCACAGGAAAGAGTGATTTGTTCCTTCTGATGCACTCACTGGGCTGCTTTCCACTTCCAGCAGCTCCAGTTCAGGAAATGTTGGATTTTCCTCAATTAGAGCTCATGTCCAAGCAGCCGTAATCAAACTCATAAATAAACTGAAGCTTTCCCATGAGAACAAACTGTCAAAACCATGTTATGTCCAGGCCCAGAACTGAAGAGGCTTGGTTTATAAATACTGCAGACATCTTTAAAGTCATCCCCCGTCTACAGACCTCATGGGTCATCTTTTAACAGGCATCCATGGGTATGACTTTCTGCTCCTGATTTTAACTTAAACAAAATCCACAGAAATGCTAATTACTCAAAATGTAAGAATTTCCAGATGATGTGAGACCATTAAATAGATTATTCTACGGGCATAATCTTGATTTTCCTCATTTCAAACATTCCAGATCTTTGAAAAGCCATTTCTAAATCATACCAAACTCCCAAAATAACCTCAAGCATCAGCAAGCTGTCTAGCCTGTGAAACAAGATGTGTACCGCTGAGTGGGAGACTCTTTCCCATGCTTCAGTCTGCTCCTGGCTCTTGGCTCTGTAGCTGAAGTCATTAACTTCTAACGTCATCCCCGTCACGGTATTGTCTAGAGTACTGCATGCATATAACTTCCGGCATTGGATGATAGTTAGTTAGTAGTATTAATATTAAGGCCTCTGATGAAAACAGCAACAGCAAGTTAAAATACATAATAAACTATAGTTTATCAATAGATAATGATGACTTACTATGACTAGGAAAACAAATAGGTACACTAATGTCCGATTATTTTTAATGAGAACCATTACTTGTTTTGCATTCAAGTAAGCTTCTTTTGCTTTGGCCTTTGTAATTTATGTTAAAGATCAATTTGTATCATTTCCTTGTCCTCTAAATACAATGACCTTAAGCTATCAGCCATAAAACCCCTGACCAGCACAAGAAGAAGATTAATTTTTAGTAAATGTATCAGTTTTAGAATAGATTTGCTTGGTAAAGTAGCATCATTCTTTACTTAGTTCTTAAACTTCCTAATGCTGTGACCACTTAATACAGTTCTCAATGTTGTGGTGACACTCCCTCACAATGTAAAATTATTATTTGCTACTTCATAACTGTATTTCTGACTGTTATGAATTGTAATGTAAATATGTAATATGCACGATGGTCTTAGGTGACCCCTGTGAAAGGGTCATTCATCCCCCCAGACAGGAGTCACAACCCACGGGTTTAGAACCCCTGTTCTATAGTGTTCTCAACCTTACTTTCATCATTTATTTCTTGGTGCTGGGGCGATTTCACGGGATGTAGAGTGCTTGCTGCACAAGTGTGAAGATCTGATTTTGGACCACCAGAACCCACATGAAAGCCAGAGCATTGGCATATGCCTGGAACTACAGTACTGGTGGGAGGAAACAGGTAGACCACAAGGGTTCACTGGCCACCAAGTCTAGTTAAAATGGTGAACTCTATGCTCAATGAGAGACTCTGACTCAAAATATAAGGTAGAAATCTTTAGAAAAAGTCAACCTCTGGCCTCCACATATATACCAAGCTTGCCCAGGCAATCATTCTCTCTCTCTCTCTCTCTCTCTCTCTCTCTCTCTCTCTCTCTCTCTCTCTCTTACACACACACACACACACACACACACACGCACGCACGCACGCACGCACGCACGCACGCACGCACACGCACACGCACACGCACTCGCACACACACACTCAAACATCTCTGTTTTGTAATATTTTCTACTTTAAAAGCAAAAAGTAAAATCCCGAATGGAAAAGTTATTTTATTTACCACCTACATCAAAAAAACAGCATCTACATTTTTTGAAAACTCTAAAGCTACCTTTCTAGTGACTGTCTCCCTTGCCAGTTCACATACTGACTTTTTCCATTGTTCCTGCTATCTCTGTTTTAGAGTCTCATGTTGTCAGTATGCCTGGATCTTTCTTTTATTACTAAACAAATTTATAAATATATCTTGTAGGCAAAAATGAAAAAATGTATTTACAAATACAGAATGATATTGTGTTTATGTTATAATTTATATGTGATTCACATAGAGTCGTATCCTACAAAAACATTATGGACAAAAAGAATATTTAATATATCATTTTATCAGTTGACATTAATATTTAGTTTTTTCTGTGTGACTTCCTATACTCTGATGAGATTGTAGAATGTATTTTCTCAAAAAATATATTTCTGTAGTAAGGAAGGAAGGAGATCAAAAGAGATTCCAATTAAATGATACCAGGAACTTAAATATTTATAAAACAAAAACATCCAATAATGCATCATAATTCCTTTAAATTTTCAAGGGAGTTGATTTTATGATTTACACTATTTGTTCAAGTTAGTTTTAGTTGTACCAATAGCTCTGCAGGAAATGCCCCTGTCTGAAATATCAGAAAACTGAGTTTCACCTGGACACCTTGACAAGAAAAAACTAATGTAGTCAGGTACCCCTCCCCTATAATATAATATAAGAATGTGAAAGATGAGGTCCTACTTATGTGTTGATACATTGAAGTAAATCATGGGAATAAACAACAATGATTATACTCAAAAATATTTTTCATATTAAATATATGGTATATATTTCAAAGAGCTATGTAACTTTATTATATGATATTATTTTCTTAAATCATAAACCCCAGAAGTTACCCAGTAGTCTTAGGTCTTTTTATAGTTTTCTTCATTCCATCCTACTGCATTCGACATTTCTATGTGAACGGAACATGTGTGCCAAAAACACACTCAGAATTCCACTGCTAACAGATACTTGTAAAAATAATACTTTTGAGAACACATAAAGAGAAGCAACAGCGTGTTCTCTGGGCTGGGAGGCTGGGAAGATCGCAACCCGATTTTCATTAGTCTTTGGCCCTGGCAGCTTCGCCCTTTAGTGTCTCAGATCCCAGATGAATAGAACAGTTCTCATTGCTAGGGCTGATGAAGAACTATTTGTGTAATTTGATTTTGTTTATGACTCTTTAAAATGGTACTCCTAATGGAAAATCCCCACAAAAAAATAACTTACCCAATTTGGAACCCTGACGGAGGTTCAAAGGTTGTTGCTGACAAACAACACAAACATTTAACCTGCAAGAATCCTTTACAATTCACATTAACTATCCACTTTTATGAATTACAATGGGAAAAATTCACGGGCAATAAAATGTAATGGGAAAATGTGTGGAGTGAACCAGGGGATGATCTCAGGGCAGAAGCTCACACTTAACCTCTGCACGACAGAGACATTCAAAGAAGTAGTTTTACAGTTTTTAAGGTTGAAGCTTCTTAGGGGATAGTTTTTCATATCAGATTCTAAGGTTGGTTCATCACATGATACTGAAAAAAAAAAGCTTACAAAACAATATGAATTTGAAAATACATAAGTGTTTTCAGCAATTCTTTTGCTGAAGTTGCACATGGGCCTTTCATGTGATTATGCTAAATTTTGTAATATAAATTGGTGACTCTCAATAAGATGAAAAACGAGAAATGTCAGTCATCAGACCCCACAGAAAATTCCCTTTGCAGATACAGAAAGAGAACTTTAAAGGCCTACAGTTGTGTGTGCCTAGGTCTCACTCCTTAATGGTTGATTTACACCTTGGATTTTAATGACCCATGTAACTTTCTTTTGTAAATACTGAGAGGCAGAAACTTGTGTTGTTGACTGGGAACACATGAATATCTGTTTTGGGATGTTATTTCCTTTCTGAAAAAAATTATCATATCTTATTTCATGTAGAAGTAAAGATTTGTCTTTTCTCTGCATAAACTTAATTTATAAGGACACCTCCATAACTGCGCTGTATGTTTAGGAAACAATATTTTCAAATGCTCAGGGCTGATCCCAAAGATCTGCACACTATTCATGAACAAGATGATATACACTCCCGCTTTGGCCACCAGAGAAGTTTTATTTTTGTTCTTTGGCTCATAGCGTGTGGAGATGTATGTAAGTACATGTTCTCATTCCAAGGATGGCCTTTCTAAGAACAATTTGGTAGCCTTATTAGGAGAAATACTTTGAGAATTCTCATTGTATGAGATCTGTACATTCTTATAAACAGGATCTAAGTTATGTCAGACTCTTCTTAATCCAGCCATGGGATGTCAGGATGTACTATGCATTATTCCAAAATTTCTTTTTCTCCTATTTAATAAATGATTTTACTTTCTTAAATCTTATATCAGTAATTATGCTGATATAAAAATTGACTTTAACTCTGTCTCAAAAAGAGAAATTTAAAAGAAATTTTGCATCTTTTCTCTAAGATCACTTAAGATCACCTATTGTACCCCCAATCTGTCTCCCACAGGGTACTATTTCCTCCTGTTGTGTGCTCCCATTTGAGTGTTATGCTCACACACATACATGATAATATCTCTAACGGACTCAAAGTCTGCCAGAGAAGTACAGGTCAGTTGGATTAGAGCCACAAGATATTTGGGAGAAGCCATCTTACATAAAGAAAATTTGAAATTTCAGAATGAAAGTTCCAAACCCTACCTATCTTGCTAAACCTAAAATGAGTCATTTATAAGCAGCTAAGATATCACATTCATGAAAGTCCTGTTAAATTTACGTGGCCCTACTGGCACACATGAAACAGATTTCCGTACCAAGTGGACTAATGACCAGAGGCAAAGCCCTTGAGGAGTGTGGAAACAGGCAGAAATACACTGAGTAAGAGATAACTGGGACAGGACTCTAAGAAGAAAAGCTAGGCCTGAAGAAAAATAAATAAATAAATAAAAGATGTTCCAATGCGAGACTCGGAATACATACGATGCCTAAGGGACAAGGTACCAGAGGGAAGCCATAAGATAGGGCAATTCCCCGAAGACTAGAGTTTGCCCCAATTGCCAGCTTGCCTAAAAGTACAAAGAGCTGTGAGGAAGCCGGTGCCCAACTGCTCTAAGGAAGTATGGCCAACTCCACTAAACTGTCTGTACTCTCTCTCCTCCTCACCAGGCATAGCAACAGCAATGCCAGCGCCCACGTGCCTGTCCATCTCACCTTACATCTAACCTTGATCCCTCTCCTACACTTGCTGGAAACGACTGCCTGAGTGAAAGTGCGACCTCTTGGTAGTAATCAGGAGGACTCGCCCAGATCACCGGGAACACGAAGCAAATATCCGAATTCACCATGTTTTATTCTAATTATTAAGGCACCAAAAAAATCGTGCCTTTCACAGTAGAGCCAGTTCTTTGTATTTAAATACTGGAACTATAGATAGGGCGATGTCCACCTGCAAATAGCACCTGAGCATATAACTTACAAGGAGTATAGAGCATTTGGCCCAAGACCCTCTGCCTCCATCCACCAAACTCCCACACGGCATTAACACACCCAGAAAAGGTGGCCAGGTGGGTCTGCCTCTGTCCAACACACCCTGCCTTCTGAACAAAAGGTAGATTCCAGTTTGAGCAATTCCTGTAACTACCATGAACTTGGGAGAAGATAGAGAATAATGTATGAATATATTATTGTATAAATTATTTAATTATATGGTGTTGGAAGACTGCTGAGGTGAATATGCATTTTGAGGATAATTTTGGGTTTTTGAGCAGTTATAATTATAGCAGTTGCTTTGCAGTATTTACAGTTACATATTTAAGTATATATAAGTTATACCTAAGTCCATATTGGAAATAAGTATAATTTACCTTCAAAATGTTTTAAAACAGATTTATATTGTAACTGTGTCATACATTACCAAGGAACTCTATTTCTATTAATAAGACTGTAAAAAAATTTTACTTAGCACATAAAATGCACAGGCTTTATGTAAGACCCACCTGTATTCAGGATGAAGTAATAATAAGGCCTATTTTAAAGATTTCTATTATTCTGGATTTATAGATCAACAACTAGTAGCTAAAACTTCAAGTTAGCATTTACTGTTGTTAACATTTACTATTATTTTTTTGGCATCCTTACAATATTTTCAGAGAAAATAATAGAAAGTTGACAGTTAAGTCCTTTGTCTTAAGAAGAAATTATGTGTTCATTTTCTAACTACTTCAAAAACTATTCATTCTCAAAGCATGTACGAGATAACTAAACAATCAAACTAAAAATAATTAGACATCAGTGCTGCCTCAGAGAGTAAGCATTCACACACACACACACACACACACACACACACACACCAAATTAACCTTAGCTGAGTTTATTATACTATGCCCATATTTTCCTGGTTACACATTCTATATACTACAGTCCTCCTCTTTGACCTATTCCTGTCTAACTGCTTGCCTAATATTCCCAAAGGATCTAGAAAATGTACACTCCAGCCCAGTAGCTATCAAATTCAAATTTATCTCAGAGCACATTACTTCAGAAAGACATAGCATTTATAGCACAGAAACCCTGCCCTTGAGTGTAATCAGTTCAAAGAACCAAGCACAATATTTTCCAATTAGCAGAGTGTGCAGCGGCACTGAGCGACAGGGAGAGATTGCACAACGTTTCAAAAGTTTTTCCAGTGCTATGTCACTCATATGCTTGAACCGCTAAAACGTTTTTTAAAGCATATTTTGAAGAATTGATAAGAGTTTATGTAGCGAGCTTCAGGGAGTAGAAAATAAAGGGGTTTCTTCAGTGTGCATGAGGTTAAACTCCGGGCACCCTGGGCTGCTCTGCTGCTGCTCAGCGCCACATTCCTCGGGTTGAAGATGAAGGAGAGAGACCATTGTGGCTGACAGCCCCGGAGCCACCTGGGATGCAACAGGACTTACCGAAAGATGGGTCTTTGGAGATGTTTCCTCCTGATTGTGACATACTCATCCATTTAAAGATGAAGGGTTTGACTTCTTCCTGGAAAGCACTCCAGAAATCCGGGGAAGGAATGTGGAAGCTATTGTGCTGCAAGGATCCCAGAAGGAAAAAGTAGTTTCCTCTTTCTCTTTTTGGGTGCTGGGAGAAAACTTCCCCGTTCTCTGCCAGCTGGGCAGTGTGTCCATAGAGGCCACATAAGACAAGCACGTTTGGGGCACTCCCCCACAGAGTAGGGTGTGCAAAACCCACCAAGAGTCACGTTGATCCAGGCAAGGGAAACACACAGGTCCCTCCGAAACAGAACAAAACAAACAAAACCCTTCCTACCCCAAGCGACACCCAGGTAGGAGCTTCCCCTAAGTTATTGCAGCCATGAGAGCTCTCCTTCCATATACTGGTCAAGCCGGCAAGGCTAAGTCCCTCCCTGTCTTTAAAACAGCCCGTTCTGAGGCTCAACTTTTTTTCTTCAAAATAAAAGTTGTACAGCTGGCTAAGCAGTCCCAAGTGAGTGCCTTCTACAAGCCGGCCCTGTTAAAATAAGAACTGTGTACGAAATACTGAAGAAGGATGGGCTGAAGTTGCACAGCTGGCTTTCCTTCAAGAGATTATAATTATTTTACAATGTTGCTTTAGTACACACTGAAGTGTGGAGACGGGAGACATCATTCTGGACACTCACAGCCTAACAATCTACACCCAGGCAGAGGTCGAGGATGCCATTTCAGCTGATAGAAGTCCCTGTGTGTTGGCCAGAGCCCAGAAGTTAGCAAAACAAGCATTGCTCAAGTGTATTAGTGAAAATGTACCCAGACACTTCTGTCCTGAAATTCAGCTTTACAGCTATAAAAATAACACTGCCAAAGAAAGACCAAGACGCAAATACATGAACACACAAATAAATACACAAATAAATAAATAAACCCAAATAGTCTGGGTGCATAATATTTTATACTATGTGGGATTTTTGATTTTATAACAATAAGAGAGAAGACAAACAAGGTGAAAAGAAAATTATGAACAAATTTGTGAGCATTTCTTCATTAGAACCTGAGGTGCTCACTCCGTGAATAGTAGCCCAAGTTGCAGAGAGCAAAAATCCTAGTTCTTCAAGGTAAGTTATTTGAAAGACTTTCTTGAATTGTTATTTAAGCTCCTGGTGGCCCAGGATGAAGTCATTAAATTCCTGGACCAAGGTTTAGCATGTAATTAAATGAGCCAGCCATCTAAGAGTTTGATTAAAATGCTTTAAAAGTGTGTGCCATAAAGGGAAAGGTAGGGAGTAGACGTGGTTTTGCCTGAATGATCCACATCAAACCGAATCTAAGGTCTCCAAGGTACGAAACTATTTGCAGTCCTTTGCAAACACTTCAGAGAAACAAGACCACCTTTTTCTTTCCGTCACCAAAATAAGAGACTTATAAGAACTGCTGATTTTATCAAGAAGTTCGAATCCATACTGGGAAGGAAAACTCAGGCTGAGAGAGCCTTGGACCAAAGATAAAATAAATGTGTGCAATCAGTCCCTGTCTCGTAGTGACTCTGGGGCAAACGTCTTGCCTGTCTGGACTCCAGTGTCATTGCTTATAAAATGAAGTTATACTGTTAATTGAATTCTGTAGTTTCTCTTGAGATTTTGTGCTTATTTTCTTCCCACAAACAAACTGTCATAGAAATTCTGATGACATACACAACTCTATATAAAAAGATAATTTTATATTTATAATATATTCGTGCGCATATATTTATAGAGAATGATCAAAATCAGTGTGTCCATCCTTAGCAAAAACATGCAATTGTGAAATCACATGACTTCTTACACGGCAATAAGTATGGAGACTATTCAAACTCAAACCCACAGGCAGACCTCCTCAATGCATGCTCTATTATAACCATATGTCTTGGCTTTCTATGTCACATAGGAAAGTACATAAATAATAAGAACACATGTTTGACAATTTCCTGGAGGGACTTTTGCATTTGTAGTGACATTCTGTCTCTAGAGTAATGGTTTGTACTATTACATCTCTTAAGTCCATCCATGTTTCCAATAGAAACGAGTCGTGTGTGAAATCTCAGCAGTAAAGAGAATTTACTTCTCTTCTAGGGGACTTATGTTTGTTTACAAGTACCCACAGCCATCCTGGAGCTCCAGGTTCTGAGAAACTAGTGCCCTAGTGTGACACCGACAGGCACACACTGGCACATACATATATGTACCCATGTATGCATGGCACATACATATATGTACCCATGTATGCATGTATGCCACCCACACACAAACAAATAGAAAATAAACCTTTTAGTGTAATACAAGATGATTTTTTCCATGACCATAATGAAAACAACTCAACACAGTGGAAGTTAACATTAAGCGAGTTCCTTCTAAATCCCATTTATTGTTTACCTCAAACTCAAGACTCTACTATCAGCTGGATAACTTAAAGGTAGTTCACACTGACCACAGAAAAGTCAATGTATTCAGTTTACATTTGTTTTAAATTTAAATGTTAAGGGAGTCAGGACTGACTTACATTTATATTAAGCACATCATTTGAGCCCAATATTCAAGAAAGCAATGAGAATATGCTTGTAAACTAAATATTTTCTTAAAACAAAGAAAAATGTTATTTTTTATGTATACATTTTGTCTCTCTGTGTGTGTGTGTGTGTATGTGTGTGTGTGTGCGCGCGCACACACACACACACACACACACACATGCACACACGCACACACCTGTGCGCATGTGTGCCTATACACATTCATGGCCAGGAACACGTATGGAAGTCAGAGAATAAATCTCAGCAATTCTCTGCTCCTACCATATAAGTCTTGGAGATTGAACTCAGGTCATCAAGCTAGGCAGCAAGCTTCTCTACAGGCTGAATCATCTCAATGGGTCCCAAAGCAAGTAATTTAATTTATTCTTTTCAGAGAGTATTTAAATTTGATTTGGGGAAGAGAAGTTGCCTTTTCTACATTGAATTTTAATGTAGCATCTGAGAAGATGAAAAACACTCATTGTTGATTAAATTAGAAAAATATATCACTTTTATTAACACAACCGTCTACACAAAATAGTAAAAGCTGTGGTACAAATAACAAGGCCAAATCTCTTATAAAATAGACTGAATATAATTTAAGATTTTTTAACAGGGCCAAGGTCAGAAATATTATTTGTTTTTCCTAATGTGATAAGTTAAATACAGCTTGTTTTGCTTAGCATATTAAACTATACATTCACACATATACATGCATACAGACATATGTAAACACTACATATCTTTATACATGCTTATGTATATACTCACACTTTTCATATATATGTGCATACAGACGCATACTAATGCATGCACCCAACTAGATCTGAGTGGAGCTCCATTTTATTAGAAAGAATCCTGGCCTAATGTCAAGGAGCATGTGTCAAACCCTAGACATAGTAGCAGTTGCCTTTGCAATATCCTGTGTTGTCAGTTTCTTCTTGAATCAAACTAAGGGGTTGAGCTACCTGTCCTCTGAGACCCTTTCCTGCTGTGATACTCCATGATTCACCCACAGCCTCTGGGATAAACTGTCAAGAAACTTAACTGCAATGCCCAACTACAAGTATAGTCTTCAGTCACTTTTAGTATCTCTAGCCATAACTAAGTCAACTGTACCACCAGAACACCCCATGGGATCAAAAATGTACACTACTCCCATGGGAAAAATAAACCGCAGCATCTGTATTTGTTTGAACTGGGCCATTTGTCTCCTTAGAGCAACAATTTGGAACTAATCTTACTAGCTCTAAGAAGGTCAGGATTAGTACTTGTCCTTCCTAGGCATGGCATATAAATAAGCTCAATAGTCAATTACACCGTGAACGTGGATGACATGGTCGTCAATGCTACTCTTCCTCTTATGTCAATAATGCTTTCCTAGAAATCTAGTCAAAGAGCATTTTGTAAGATTTCTTCTATATGCTGCCTCACTTCAAGGTGGCACAGAGTTTAAGGACATGGGTTTCTGTGATTTGGAGGTGGCAGAATACCGGTGGCCTCAGCATCACACCTGCAGGTGTTTTCTCTTCCCTGTAATCTCTGATATTTGCAGCAAGGCCTATGTGGTCCTTGGCTCCATACACATGTCCAAAGCTAACTTCCGTGGCTGCTAAACTCACTCGACCCAGTGTGGGAATTAAAGTCACTTATTGCTTAGCTGCTCTAAGCTTCACTTAGGAGCTTAGAGGAGTCCTAGGAGATCTGTCACTCATCTATCTCATATAGAAGTAATTCTTTAACTTACAGAAATGTAAATTACATCTATAAAGAAGCAATTACTCCATTGGAGTCTGTGTAGTATCCCTGGTCCCTTGCAGTGGGAACACTAGAATAGTTTCCCTGTATCAGCTGAATCCTAAACTCCCCACCAGACTAATAGGGCTAGCTGAGTCCTATATCCACACAGGCCCTTGGAAAAGGTTTGGGGCCAATCATTCTGTACTATAAATTTTCCTCTGTGATATGTAACTCCCTAACAGTGAAATACCCATTGCTTCAGGTTTTTATTTCCAAACAAATATGTTCAACGTCCAAAAACTCTGCTCACTTGCACAAATCACCCTACATCTGAGTCCCCCATCAAAAACTTCACCAGGTAAGAAGCAGGGAGCCTTTCTGCACCCTTTGAAGTAGTACAAGTCTTATGTCCTGAGTGTCCAGCATCCATTATTAAACAAAAAGTAACAAAAACACTGGATGATATTCAAGTCTAAATGGCTTTACCATGAATATCATGAAGTAGAGCCTTCAGAACTTGGGGAGCTTTTTCAGGTGTGAGCGGGACCAGGGTATCAACATAATGTTGTAAGAACATTAGTTTTTAGGTGATTCAACAGCTCCATTAGGATATCAAAGCAAGCTGCTTCTTTGCCTTGCATTTGTCTTTGCTGATGTCACTCCCACCCCTGCATGAGGCAGATGAATGCCTCGACTGACAGGGAAAAGGTCACATCCATCCAAAGGAAAGAGGAGAAAGCACATTGCTCCTGTTACATTGTGAAAGTTTCATATTCATCCAAGTGGGTGCACAGTGATGACATCATACAATGACATCAACATCCCCCCAACCAAGCCCCACCTCCCTGCACCTCATCCCCAAACTGATGTTTTGATTTGTCCTCTTTTAGTGCCAAGCCATCGTTTCCTCTAAGCATTCCACATCCTGCCTTCTCCATCCATACAGGTCTCTTAGTTAAAATGTTTTGTTCTGCCATTGCTCTGACTTTAGCTGCCTTGACACCTGCACAGGCAGGTGCCTCACCCAACAGCCCATCTGAGTTTTATTTGCCTGTAACATGTCTTCGATTCCTCACAGCACCACAATCTGCATCTATGATAATCTACGTAATTATGCATGAAAAAAACTCATCCATCAAGACTCCAAGATGCACTGAAGGAAGGAGGGAGCAGAATGTCTAAATCCTCCTGGCTGTATCGGAAGAAAGCCTAATTAAATTAAACGAAAATGACATTTACCTCATGTGTGTAACTGTATGTCCCTAAGAACAGACTTGTATCAATTCCTTGTAATGTTTCAAGACATTTTCTGATGCACAATGTGCTTCAATCTGTTGCCACATTTCTTTAAACCAAGAATCTTGTGTACCTGAGAACAAGTACAATTTACAATGGGATTTTGGTCCAGTCTGTGCTACTCTGCCAGAAGGCCTGAAACAAGGAAACATGTAAAGATCAAATTTTTATTTGCTCACAGTTCCAGAAGGTAAGAAGAAAATCAAGGTGCCTCCACCTGGTGATGGGAGAGGGTTTCTGCTGCAACTTTGGGTGACAGAAAATAAGTCATCCAATCACTGCCCCAGATGTTTCCTTTAAAAGAGCATTTATTCGGTGAAGGAGACAGAGCTTTCATGTAATCACCTCTTAGAGGCCTCGTATAGACCATGCCAGCCACAGCTCAGTTTCAAAGAAAGCACATTCAAGACATGCTGATATTAAAATTGACAACACATTTGAGGATAACTTTGTAAACGGTCCTCAGTTTTACTAAAAAAAAATGTTGTTTACTTTGGGAGAGGTGGATTTTATTTGATTCTCTTCACCTGTGTATCAGACCTGAGGTTTAAAACAAATATGTCACACTTTCTTCTTTCCTCAACAAGTAAGGGAGGTTGGTTTGTGGCAAGGAAAGCTTTATTCCCCCCAGAAGGCTAGTCTAAGTCAGTTGTGTTCATGGCAAAGGAGAAGAGTAGAAGCAGGTCAGTTAAAGTCGGATTGGCTTCAATTAGCACTCCCCCAGGTTCTGACAGCTGCCAGGGCTGCCCAGTCACGTGCTTCCTTTGAACAGTGTGACATTCCCTGAAAACACCATCAACAACAAAAGAAATCATTCAAAATAGATTCTCATAGCCAAACACCCAATGCTCAGTGTGGAATCAAGCCATACATAAATCTACTATATAAGGAAATAAATTGTGAATATTGGATAGTTCAGGAGACATTACATGAGGGAGTTCCCTCAATGTAAGATTCCCTTTGAGTGAGAGAATTAGAACAGGCATGGTTGGACAGGCTCTTGAAGGATGGATAGATATATTCAGCAAGCAAACTTAAGAGGAAAAGTTAAAAGTTTTCTAAGGCCCAAGAACCAAGCAGCTGTATGTAGCTGGGAGCACATATTACCCTCAAGAGTTGAAGAAACGTTCACCCTCACATTGGAAATGAAGGAAATAAGGCATAAGCTGTGACAGTTGGAAACCCTGTGAGTCAGAGGTTTCATCACTCCTCAAACATGCCTGAAGTATTCTCATTTGTAATCCTTCAATCAGTGGAAAATTCTTCAGAAGCAGCCACGTGGTACTGCTACTCAGATTCCCAACTGTAAAGTCCATCCTTCACCCATCAACTCAGCTTCAGTACTGACTCATCACTACCAGCTCCATTCCATATTTTAAGCTTGATTTCAAAATAACTCCAAATTCAATCATTGTTTTTTCTTCTTCTTCAAACTTGTCTTAAGCTTCCAGTAATGTCTGTGAGTCAAAGACTCCCACCAAGAAATAAATCATTGTTGATAAATGGAAAGTTCCCGAATGCTAACCTATTGGCTTCTCCAGGCTTTAAGAACTGCAGAGCATTAGAGATGGTCATGACTCACACAGGCTTTGAATAGCAGCAGGCATTGATTTTCTTCATTTGGAGGTGAGAGACATGGGAATCAAAGCTAGGGCTTTGCGCATGCTAGGCAAACACACTACCACTGTGCTACACTCCCAGCATGTGGCCCTCAGTAGGATGCATAATAGGTCCAATGTGAGCATCCAAATGGATACAAATAGGTCTATAACACAATTATCTTTCTAAAGCAAAATATATTAACTGGGAGAGGCAATATAAAGCAAATATATTTTGAGCCTTACAATTATTCCTGCTTCAAAAATATCTCCTTTTTAGCTTCAGATTTCCTCTTCACTTATATGTGAATATGTTCCTCACTGCAAATCCATGGCCTAAATGGATTCATCTCCGAATTATCATCTTATTTTTATAGCAATTCATCATGACTAATTGCTCTCTAGCATGTTATAGTTAACAAAATATATTTCTACATGTGTTTTATTAAGCTCTGAATTTAAATTCCAGTTATAATTTCAACTGGCCAATGCCATTTTCCACATCTAACACTCAACAAAATGCATTCCAGTGCTAAAACTGAAATACCTTGGAAACAAAAATCCTTGAATAGCCAAAGCAAAGTCCTAAACAAAGAGGGTGGCACAGAGGTGTCATAATATCTGACCTCAAGTTATACTTCAGAGCCACAGTAACAAAATCAGTATGGCATTCACACACACACACACACACACACACACACACAAACACTTCACATCACACACACACACATGCATGCATGCATGAGTAGACTAGAATGAGAATAGGGGATACAGAAATAAACCTACATTTGGACAGTCTGCTACATTTTGATGAAATATCAAAAATATACACTGAAGGAGAGATAAATGGTGTTTTTAAAACCAGGTATCTGTAGAAAAACTGAAACTAGATCCACACCTCTCACCCAGTTCAAGAAGTAGACTCAAAATGGATCAAATACTTTCACACAAGTTGTGAAATTCTGATACTATTATAGAAAAACATAGGTAAAACTGGGTAAACAAAGGCAATACCAATAGACATACCAATGTGGGTAGGAAAAACCCACAAGACCTCAACCTTACACAAAGTGTGACAGGAAACTATGGAAATCTGCGAACAGAAGAGGTGGTCTTCCATGGAGAAGAGTGTAATTGGATATCTAATACAAAATTGTCAACCCTGAAAACATATATATACAGGTAACATTTTACAGAATGGACAGATTATATATATATGTGTATGTATATATATATATATATATATATATATATATATACACACACACACACACACACACACACACACACGTGTGTGTGTGTGTGTGTGTGTGTGTGTGTGTTATTGAATGCATATATATGCATTCAATTACAACTAGTAAAAAAGAGGCCATGGATTTGAAAGAGAGTTGGGAGAGCTTCTAAGATGTTTTAGATAGAGAAAAAGGAAGGGAGAAATGTTTTAATTATATTGTAAAATCTCAAAAATAAAGTGGAAAATTTTCAGAATAAAAAAAATGGCAGTAGTATAGACATAGGCATGGATTTTTCTGAAAAACACCCAAATAGCACAGGCATGTCTGTTGGTATGTTCCTTGTCAACATTTGGGCAGCCATGTTGGTTAGACTTTATGGGGGTAGACCTTTGTTGAGCACAAACTACATACCAAATACTTCTGATGGCTCTACAGACTATTACATTGATTTTTACCCAAATCAGATTCAGATACAAGTTAACAACCCTGCTGTAGAGAGATAATATGCATTTTGGAAACTAAAAAAAAACACCAAGAATTTAACCCAGGGCTGCTTTCTACACAGTCCATGGATTTGAGTCACGGTTTCTGTCAATATGGACCTTGCTTCCCTGTCTCTATTCCTCACCTTCACTCTGCATTTTACCTTCACTTTCTCATCTTGCTCTTGTTCCATGAACAACATTTTTCTAGTGGTGATTTCCATGGTTACTACTAATTCTTAAACTCGTAAATTTGTGGAAGTCTGAATTTACTCCTAGGTGTTCTACTAATAAAGAACATTGCCTCTATTTTGAAAACATGCATTGCTACAGTATAAAGTGCATAGATGTCTATTTTTTGATCTTGAAGTAATGACTTGTTACAAATACAACCACAGGTTCCTTGAATGTGAAGGAACCTTCAAGCTCCAGTTATTGATCCAACCATTGCACAGGACATTCTTCCTGTCTTCTCAAGGTAGGCTTACACTTGACCACAAATCTAGAAGTGAGTCTACTTTTTCCTGAGTTTCTGACCTCAAAACCTCACAAAGTGATTTCAGCTTAAAGACAAATGCCCTGCATGATCCAACTTCTTCACCATATATTCAAGAAACAATCTATTTCAAAACTGAAACATCATATATTCCTTTTAATGTATTCTGGTTTAACTTCCCTGTCACCTTGACAAATGGTGGACCAGTTGTCAGGAAAATGATATGAACATGTACCCCCCTCTTCCTCAAAAAGATGTTTTCTACAAACTATTTCAATATACTTCAGTAATTTACACATACATATATATGTATATATCGAGACAACATTTCTCCCTTCCTTTTTCTCTATCTAAACCATCTCATAAGCTCTCCCAACTCTCTTTCAAATATATATACATATATACATATATATATATATATGTCAAGACAAAAGTAGTTACATGGTGGAAATTGTTACCAAAACTTAGACAGCAATTATAAGTTCATCAGGGAAGAATCATTTATTAGAAACACTGCAGTGTGGATTTAAATAATAATAACAACAACAACAACAAGATGAAGAAGAAGATACCACTTTGATTCAAATTATCAGACAGTCTTTGAGTCTTGACTTGTCTTAAGTAATGGCCATGAAGATTTGATTTGTTTTTTATTTTTCAATATTTAACCAGTATATATTAATTGAAGATTTTATACATATATATGTGTAATTCCATGTAAGATTTCTATGAATATTACATCATATTAATTAGCTTTAAAATATCTGTCTTCTGAATATTTATCATTTTTATAATAAAACATTTAAGATGGTAAAAAAGAAAGAAATCAGAAAAGCAACATGAAGTCAAAGGAAGAAATAATGCAGGTGAGGCAACACCTCACATCACAGGAAGTAGCAAGCATCTTGGTATGACTTGAGGGTAACTATATGAAGGTAAGAGTAGAGAACCATAGCCCAACTTCCATATTCCGTACCCAGGAGAAGAAGCTCTAGCTGACAGTGAAACACTGAGGCTATTGTCAAAGAAGAGAACCATCTGCTTTACGGATTAAAGCACATCGTACGGTTTTGATGATGACAGTTATGAATGCAGAGATATCTGTAAAAAGTGTGTGACTTGATCTACTGATCTGTTGGCCCTCAGCACATAATCTAGGTATGAAAAGATTGTTTCACATATCTTCATCTTCATTTCAGGATTCACTTTCTTGTGGTTTTTTGTTAGTTTTGATTTTGGTTTTGTTTTCATTTTTTTGTTTGTTTGTTTTTGTTTTGTTTTGTTTTGTTTTGAGACAGGGTTTCTCTGTATAGCCCTGTCTGTCCTAGAACTCATTCTGTAGACCAGGCTGGCCTTGAACTCAGAAATCCACCTGCCTCTGCCTCCCAAGTGCTGGGATAAAAGGCATTCACCACCACTGCCTGGCCAGGATTCACTTTTTAAGTTGTTAATTTGATTCCTAGAGAATCAAGTTCTTAGATGGTCCCTGTACCAACCATCTAAAGCCAGCAGTTCACAAATTTTCTTTCAACCTTGAATTCCTATGGAAAATTAATTGTGCTGTGCTTTACTGGTGTAAAAAGTACTTCATATTGGCTGGCTTGACAAAGAAATCAGAATTACTTGTACTACAGCCAAGGATACCTCAGGAAGTCTGACAGGTAAGTACAGTGGAATGATGGTATGCTATTAGTTATAGGTGACACTTATCACACAGTCAGGAATCTATTCTTGCTAATTACATTCAGAAACTACATATTTTCATTAATTACAGAAATGTTTTATAATAAATACCAGCACATTTTCCTTATCATTTTTTAAAAAGACATATTCCAATAAAAATGCTGATATTTGGGAAAATAAATGAACTACACATAAAATTTAAGACACACTCTCAATAATTTTATATAATTTGAATTTTCTAAATTGTCTAAGTTGTCTGTTCCCCAGTACTATTTGTCTAAAAATACTTCTGCCTAAACAATTAGCAATACTGGTCTTGCTTCTGTCTTTTTCCCTCCTCAGAAAAAAAAATGTTCTTCAGTACCAGATGGCAGGTTTATTCTTATACATATCAACGTCCCTTATACAAAATCATTTCATATAGAACAAAATCTGTGCAGGAAGTATTAGGAGACATTATTTGATATATGAAAAAGGAAAATTAATATATATCTTATGCTTTTGTTTCAAGTTAAAGGTATTAGTATGAACTATTTTATATATACATATATACATACATGTATGTACATATATGCACTTATACATACAAACTTGAAGGTAGAAATTCATTCACAGAATGACAGCAACTTATCAAAACAACCAAATGAATCAGCTTAAACAGCTTTCATGTTGATATATGAAATAATTTGAACAGCAATATAATTGAAAGAAATGTATTGTTTCCCATTGATTAAAATAAAATCTTATGAGACAGTATGGATATAGACAAATGATTAACATTGAAAAGAAATCTTTTCCTTACAAGGTTGTATCAGCTAACACAGGAATGATATAGCCAGAAAAGTCCATGGGTCTTGAAAATAGCAGGTAGAAATAATGCAGATACAATAGTATATTGATATAGTCTCAAGGTACCTTTCTATAGACTTCTTTTTTTTCTTTTTTTTTTATTGTATATATTCTATATTTACAATTCATTTCCCTTTTTCTGGTTCCCCACCCCCCAAAGGTCCCACATGTCCTTTTCCCTCCCCCTGCTCCCGCATCCACCCCCTCCCACTTTACTGTTCTTGTACTCTCCCACAATGATGTTTTGGTCCATTCTAGCACCAGTGTCCACTCCTTTCTTCTTGTGAGACATCACTTGATATGTGATTTGTGTCTTTGGTGTTCCAAGCTTCTAGGCTAATATCCACTTATCAGTGACTGTATACCATGGGTATTCTTTTGAGACTGGGTCACCTCACTTAGTATGACGTTCTCCAGCTCCATCCATTTCTCTAAGAATTTCATGAATTCATTGTTTCTAATGGCTGAATAGTACTCCATTGTGTATATATACCACATTTTTTGTATCCATTCCTCTTTTGAGGGACATTTGGGTTCTTTCCAGCTTCTGGCTATTATATATAAGGCTGCTATGAACATGGTGGAGCATGTATCCTTATTGCATGCTGGTGAATCTTCTGGGTATATTCCCAGGAGTGGTATGGCTGGGTCCTCCGGAAGTATAAAAATGGGAGCATAGTACTCTGACAATTTAACACTGGATGCCTTTATTTCTGACATTCCAAAAATAAATTAACTCTTTATATTATAAATATTTTTATTTTCTGTGTCTGGGAAATAGCAGACATAATCAAAGTTAAGAAAGATCTATGTATAATTTATTTTGCTTTTAAAATGTCCCATTGAAAATATAAAAATAGTTTAGAGAATTATTCCAGACTTAAAGGCTGTAAAGAGACAGACAACCAAATGAAATGTAGCTCTTTATATTTGATCCTAGTCTTGGTATGTCACACCGAACAGGAGGCCAAAGACAATAAACTATATTGAAATCTCAGACTTTCATATACAAAAGAACATACATAATTCAGCATTATCTTAAAAATTCATACCTCCAAAGCCTTTTTTTTACTTTCAAATTTCAGGAATAAAATTTAAAACCTTATGAGATTAATCCCCGTGTTTTACAAACAAAACCAACCAATTGAAACAATTGGTCTTGACCCTTTGACTATTAAGGGTGATTTGAATCACCCTTTCCTGGGGCAATTTAAATAGAAATATCTCTCAACTCACTACTCATGTGGGATTTGAGTTTTCCTCAAATTCATACAGTTGCCTTGTACTACATTTATATATTCACTATTTCTTTGATAGTTGATAAAACAAAATGCCTTAAAGTGCTGCAGGTCAACCCTCAACACATATTTCCCACCCCTACCTCCTTCCTGAGACTCCTGAGATACATGTGCCTTCATGGTGGCCATGGAAATCTTCCCTTCCACGAGAAGACATGGACGGCACAATTGCTCTTCCAGGTCCATTAGCTCATCAACAACTACATCTTCCCTGAGTGGTTTGTGCAGGGTTGGAGGACTGACTCTTGTGGTCTATGCCTATCTTTAATACTGCTTTATACAAATTAGGATGGCAGTTTGCAAACACATACTTCTTGTCACACTTGAAGTGCCACATGTGAACATGTGAGTTTGGTGAGCAAGCTTATCTGACTGTATCTGTATTTATTTAATTTTACTTCTATAACTTTGCTTACAGACAGGGTCTTGATTTGTAATTGTCTTACCCAGAACTCACTAAGTAGTTGAAACTGACCTCAAATTCACAACACCCCTACGTTAGCCCAGAGATGGGGAGACAGGAATATACTACCACGTCCTACATATCTGTACCTTGTATCTATGTTTGAGTGGATACTTCCTGCTTTGTCTGTGAGCAAAGCTGAGAAGGAATAGCAGCTCAATAGTAATAAAAAGAGTTAGTCCCCAAATCTTAGCTCCTGTAAAATACTTTCTACTAAATCTGTTAATGGCATATCCACACATACACTTTGCAGTTATGAAACCGTTTTTCTGAGAGAATGTCTTGGGGACTTACTTTCCTACTCTTATTCTCCATTTTGCACAAAACAGAGAAAAAGAGTAGAAAGGATATCTAACCCTTTGGGGTTTCATTTGCTAAAACAGTTCCAAGATACACAAGTTAAACTTGGCATACTTTGGATCCAGCCCAAGAGCATGTTTTTATTGGCTGTAGAAAATGGAATTTTAGACTATGTTAGGCCATACTATAATTATGTTTGGAAATGCATAATGCAATGGTTGAGCATTGAGTGCGATTAACTGAGTTTACGTCTGCTGCAAAGTGATGGATGTTATTTCCCTCAGCACTTAAGGCTAGAGCAGACAAAGGGCCAAGGGGCTTAGAGCTATTTAACACCATTTACTGGAAACATAGAAATGTAAAGATTTCCAGAAGACAACGAGGAAGTATAAAAGATCTTTCTTCTAAAAAAATATAAACATTGAGATCTCATTGGGCTGATTATATGGCCAAAAGTCAGATTTTTTTAGTGATATAAAAACAAGAGTAAAAGAAATCACTTACTTTATGCCTTGAGCTGTCTCCTTAAAAATAAACATTCCATCTTTCCATTTGATGCAGAATTAAATGTCTTTTTCTTCATTTTTTCCCATTTATTTATTCATTTATTCATTTTACATCCAGATCACAGCCGCCTCTCCTCCCAGTAAGCCCCTCACACTACTTCTCCCCTTCTGTCCCCTTCTCCTCTGAGAAGAGGGAGCCCCCCTGGATACCAACCTACCAAGGCACACCAAGTCACTGCAGGACTACGCACATCCTCTCCCCAGAGAGGCAGACACGCAGCCCAGTTAAGGGAAAAGGATTCACAGAGAGGCAAGAGAGTCAGGGTCAGTTCCGCTCCAGTTGTTGGGGACCTTCATGAATAGCAAGTTGCACATCCACTACATATATGTGTGGGGGTTGGGAGGGTTAGTCTAGCCTATGTGTGCTCTTTGGTTACTGGTTCATTCTCTAGAAATCCTCAGGGGTCTAAGTCAGTTGACTCTGGTGATCTTCTTGTGGAGTCCTTATCCCCTCCAGGTCTCTCAATCCTTTTTCAAATGCATGAAACTAGAAAATATAATCCTGATAATCCAGACCCCAAAAGGCATGCATTCTATGTACTACTCATTTATGAGTAGATATTAGCTAAAAAGTTCAAGATACCCACACTGCAATCCACAGACCCAAAGAAGCTAAATATGCTTGAATCTCACTCTGAAGGGGAAATAAAATAGTCATCAGAATGCAGGTGGATAGAGGGAAGGAACTAGGTTGGAGAGGGGAAGGAATAGCAGGGTTAATCAGACGTGGGGAGGGCTGGGGACAGAGGACCTGGAGAGTAAACGGAAATCAGCAGTGGGTAAGAGTGGGAGTCTGGGGGTGGTGGTGGAAGGGGGGACATCTCTAAGATGTGCCAGAGACCTGGGATGGGGGTGACACTAGGGAGTCTATGAGGGTGACTCTAGCTGAGATACCTAGCACTGAGAGCTATGGAACCTGAAGTCTCTGCCTCCTGTAGCCAGGCAGGACTCCCATTAGAGGGGATAAGAACACCAACCCACTCACAAAACCTTCAGCCCAAAATTTATCTTGCCTACAAGATGTGCAGGGACAAAGATGGCACAAAGACTGAAGGAATGGGCAACCAAGGACTCACACAATTTGAGACTCATTCCCAGACAAGAACCAATTCCTGATACTTTTAATGATATTCTGCTGTTTGCAGACAGGAGTCTAGCATAACTGTCCTCTGAGATGCTCCATGCAGCAGCTAATGGAACCAGATGCAGAAACCCATAACCAGACATTAGATGGAGCTCTGGGAGTCTTGTGTCCTTTTATTCTTTCTAAGATTTATGAATTCTGATGAGTCTCACAGAAAGAGTTGATATTGTTTTAGAGAGTTGATCTAAGAATTTGAGGGAAAATACTTTAGACCAATAAAAATCAAATTAGCTTCAGTGTGAAAATTATACAAAAGAAGAAAATCTATATAGAGAATGAGAATATAATTCAGACATATAAGCAGGATTAAATTAATATATTATATCACTTTCAGTAATATTACTTGAATTAGTTTCTGCCTAGACAATACAAGTTTGGATATTTCTTGCCCAATCTGGGGTTTTCCACCATTATTAAAGCTTTAAACTATTTGGAACCTTTTAATGATTAGTGTGTATTTTCTTTAGTCTTCTCTCATTCATGACTTGACATTTTCACTGTGTTCAAGGGCTGTTAGCATCAAAAGAGAATTCCACTGAAACTTCATTAGGCTATTAGTTATGGTAGAAATGGATAGCAAGCTGAGCCATGAATATTCAGTATTTAGCAAACTCTAAAATGCTAACATGCAAGATTAAAATACAAAATGTTTTTTCATTCATTTTCATTTAAATTGAGTTGATGACAGTGTGGCTACATCTTCTCAACTTTTACTATTGTATTAATCTTTAAAATATAATGGTCAGAATAAGTTAAAAAAGGGATGATCAAGGGTGTATTTTGTAGTATTTTTGCAACTATTTATAGTATTCGTTTTCTTCCAATAGTAGGGATCAAACCTAGGGCCTTCCACATACTAGGCAAACTCTACATGTAGCTTCAAGCCCATCCCTTTATAGTCTTTTAAGTGCTTACCAGAAAAATCAAGAAAAGGAACAAATGGTTAGAAAATGTAGTGCCTGAAGAGATGGTGGAACACTCAGCCCAGTTACAACAGCATACTAGTGAAGTCCAAAATTCAAGGTTCATATACCACAGGGCCATACAAAATCAGTTCAAAAGACAGACAGAAATTTTGCTGCCATCAAACTTTTTAGGTACCTCTTTTGGGCAGGAGTGGCTGCTACAGATGGGAATTATACACTTAATAAGAAATCTTTATGGGTTTTAATTGTCAACCTGACACTACGTAGAGTCACCTGAAAAATAAGTTTTGTTAAGTGACTGCCTAGATCAGATTGGCCTATTGACATGCCTATGATGTGTGTGTGTGTGTGTGTGTGTGTGTGTGTGTGTGTGTGTGTTTTGGGGTCAGGGTCTTGATTGTTGAGGTAGGAGGGCACAGTACCATTGTTCAGAACCATTTTCTAGGTAAGTGGTTCTGGGCTGTGTAAGAAAGCTAAGCTAATTAGTTTTATGGTGAGTGGCAAATCAAAGAGTTTGCTCCACTATAGCTCCTATACTTCCTTAGCTATAAGTGAGTTTCTTAGAAATAATGCTGTATGGAATAGCAGGCAGGCATGTTCATGTTCCTGCCTTGGGTTCCTGCCCTAAATTCCTTCAATAATGGGCTGTTACTTGAAAGTGTAAGCCAAACAAATCCTTCCCTTTCATAAATTGCTTTTAGTCAGGGTTTTGTCACAACAAGAGAAACAAAAGGAGAATAAATTCAGTGTCAGATTAAAAACAGATACCTCCAAGTAAAGAGTAATTGTCAAGATTTGCTTTGAATATGGAAATAGGAGAAAAACTGTTAACACAATAGCTAAATTTATTGTTTGGTTCATTAACAGGCATATATGACACAAGTGTAATGTATAGTTTAAATGGCTAAGAGCCTTCAAATGGTTCAGCAGCGCTCTCCAGTGTAGAACACAAAACATGGCTTTCTGGAGTGACCTGCTTTGGCTTTGAGTCTCATATCAAATAATATGTGTGATACTCAGGAAGTTATTCAGAATAATTATGTTTCCGTTCTTTTATCTGTAGAGACAGGAAAATAACCATGACCATTCAATAGAATGCCTCGGTTTTTCAAATGATAGATGATGGATGGATAGATTAATAGATTAGATAAATATATGTTAAATTGATAAATAGATGATAGATAGATGATAGATATAGATGATTGATAAATAGATGATACATAGATAGATAGATGATAGATATAGAGAGAGATGGTAGATATAGGTAGATAAGATAGATGATAGATGATGTAGAAAGATAATATATACGTACATATATAAACACATAGGTACTAGATTATTTAGATAAATGCTTAATACATACATCTACACACAAAGAATTTCTACCTTAGCCTATACATAAAACCCAGAATTGCATTTAAATTGTAGTCAGGCTCAGCAGAACAACCATTAAGAAAATGTTTGCTCACACATGCACACACACACACACACACACACACACACACACATGCACACACACCTTATTCATATTTTATTGCACAATATTTTCCTGAGTAATTTTTAGTGTTCTTCACTATTCTTACATGTTGTGGATGGGCCTGGTGCTGTTTGTATTTTGATGCTAATTCCACTCTCCTAGGAGGAGCTGTGGACAAGGAGTAAGTCACACATACTCAGATGACTTCTTCTGAACCAATGCTCTAATGAATAAAGGAGGCAATCACTGGGTGAGTAGGGGGAACTTCTGGGTTGGATGGAGTAAGAGAGGAAGCAACAGAGAGTTAAGCCTTTTTGGACAGGGATAGCATGAGGACAAGATGTAATTATGAGTGTCTCCCAGTTTCAATGATGGATCTGTCAGGATTCGTCACCAGAGTAGATTTAATAAGGCTTACAAGTTAGGATTTTAGTTGTTGCACCCAGCGATTGATTTACTATTGTTCCTGACAGGTCTGCATTGCATTTTTCTTGATGTGGAGGCTCAGTGGGTTCAAGGGAGAAAGGTACAGCGGCAAAGCATGGGTTTGCCTGAGGTGCACCACAAAGCCTTTGGCAGTTTGAGGCATTGGGGCTGGCATGGTAGTGACCTGCCAGTAGGAGCTTAGTGAGCTGGGTGGGGAGATTTTGGAGTTCTGAGTCAGAGAATCTCCATGAGATAATAACAGGTCGGCCTTTGCCCACCAGTACATGGCTGGCCAGACCAATGCTAATCTTTTTAATATTTCCCACAACACTTACACTTAACTCTGATGTGGTAATTTCTCATGTCATTTATGAGTAGTGTTTTCAAGTGGTAGAAAAGGAGATATGGCCATAAATTTTAAGGCTAGCAGAATAAGTCAGGATTTTTTTTTCAGACTTCAATAACACACTTGACTTCCTACTTCTGACTCTCAGGAAACTCTGGCCATCAGCCCTTGTTCCCACTGATTCAGTGTATAAGAAGCCCTTTTAGCTGAAGGAAGGATGAGAAAACAAATCCTAATCATGGAGGAAACATTCTAGAGACCAAGACTTATTATATGTCTTTCCATTTCTCAGTGAATATGATGGTGCAGACCTGAAGACAGAGGATGCAGTCTCTGCCTCTTGAACTTCAAACTCTGCTCAAGGCAATCTTTCCAACTTCATTTTCTCCAGTCAGTGTTCACTCCTGTCTCTCTTTGAAGAACTACCAAGTATGTTTAGTCTTCCTTATGGCACGTCTCACTTTCTACTATAGATTGTAATTTCTTAGGCTCATGGCATCATTTCCCACTAGAGTTGGGTAGCGTACACTGTACTTAAAAAGTGTAATATGTTGTTTGACTGAGAAGCTGGCCCTGGTATAGGCTTAGACTTTTCAAAACCTACTTTAATGAGGGTTCTCAAATGCATCAACTCCTTTTCCAGCCCACTATTCCAAGGTAGGGGAGAAAAGATGGCAAATACGACAAGGGGATGTGGATCTGTTTAGAAATGGTTCTTTAAGGATGATTTCACTCTCCATTGTCAGGATACCAACACTCCACTTCAGTAGTGTCAGGATACCATGAGTCAGCAGTGGTGGCACAATTCAGCAGAAACAGCCAGGCCTCCGCCTAATCAGCATGAGTCAGAAGGAAAGACCAGAACCAGTAGGGATGCCAGGAGATCTCTGCCAAGCCTTTCCCAAGGAAGTGAAGATTAGCCAGACCAATGAAGCTTCCCATCACTGTCACTAAATCCTATTTATACTTTCTCCAAACATCATGTGTCCTCTCATGGGTCTTGCCTCAGGAAAACACCATGTAAATCTGTATCACATGACACCACCAGAAACTTCCACTTTACCCTGGAAGTATCGTAGCTTCCCTATTTTGGACCCAGACATGTTTACCTCAAAGAATTTTCCAAAACAATCCTTTTGCTGAACTGAGCTGTTCCCTTCAACTTCCTGACTGTGACAGAGGGAGAGAACAGCCTGAGTAAAAACAGTGTATGCTTGAGAACACCTAGAAGGCAAACTACTTCTAAGAGTTATTAGTATTGTTTTTCTCACAGCACATAAATGCCTGTGGTATAAAAGAGAAGGTGGAATTTCAGCTAGGGGAAGTTCACGCTCAAGCAGCTGACTGCATCACCCACCTGACAAGATGGAGATGTTTGTAAGCTCTAGTTTGATGCTGTTGATTTTCCTTGTTCTCTCAATCAGGTCTCCCTCCCCCTCCCCCTCCCCCTCCCCCTCCCCCTCTCCCTCTCCTTCTCCCTCTCCCTTCCCCTCCCCTCCTCCTTCTCCTCCCCTCACACATGCTTACTATGGACTTAATAAACTCATCATTTGAAACTGAAAACGCAGATATCATAGGTCATTTTCCCAGAAGACTCTCAACAGTAATAGATTAATGGCTGATAAACAAATGGATTAATATCAAGTGTCACACTGTGACATGTGTTGGAGTCTATAGTGCCTCATAACCTTTGTGCCTCTCAGTTCCATTCCTCAAATGTGCTGAAGATGGTTAACACCAGCGAGACGCCTCTTTTTCTTGGCTCCAGTATAAGGTGAATGTTTGTTGTTGTTTTGTGTTGTTTTGATTGAACTTTGGTTTGTTAACTTAGCAACAGTGTATGTGCCAAAGCCGTAGTGTCACCGCTATTTCCCCAGATGTGGTCATGTGACCACAGCCACATTTCAATGACTTGACTCTGAATTACGATCTTAGTGAACTTCTGATTATGTGCATCCTTGGGGCTTTCAACATTTTAGAATCCCAATAGCCATCTTAGACATACTGCCTAATACTTTCCCTCTCTTCCTCCCTTCCTAGTTGAAATAATTTTAACCATATTAGCACATATATTCAAATGAGTGAACATAAAATTTCATTTGCTTAGTCCTCATACTTGGATTGTTATTAATCTTGCATGTTCTAATAGAAAGCTTATTAAAGGTACTTTCACATTATTTTCTTTGACATACAATTTCCTTTGTTCCAGTTTCATTGCAGATATCCAGAAACTCCATAGCTGTGAGGCAGATCCTTCTTCTTAGAACCCTGCAGAAATTATAGGTCCGGCACTCTGCTGTGAAAATCGTGAAGAATCTCAGGTATTTAGAGCTGAAAAGAAAAACTCCAGAGGTATTCCAAAACAGCAATCTGTTCTTTGCACATCTCACTCAGAAGCCATCGCCCACTGCTAACGACTGTGTGTGGCAGCCAATTTGCACCCTCCAGCAAGCTTCGCTCGGTTCTGTTCAGCACTGTTCTAAGTTGATTTAGTTTGGTATGACTTGATGGCTGAAGACTAATATTTTTAATCAATTTAAAGTTTATGTGCCTACAGAGCAGTCATTATCTACTCTGACTCTACTTCATGAGTGGTACAGACATTAATTACAGTGTCATCGAATAAGGTACTGAAGAGATCATTTTGTTCCATCTCTGCATTTTCATCCGAGAAAACGGGCAAAGTAGCCATGCAAAACCAAGTCCCCTCCTGCTCCAGCAATTCAGCTAACTCCTCACTAGGCTTTCATATATAAGCAGAACGTTGAAAATAATTATTGGAAGCTTGCAGAATTATACTACGGGTATATACAATACACACTCTGAGAGATAGAGGAGGGGAAAGAGAGGAGAGAGAGAGGAGAGAGAGGAGAGAGAGGGAGAGGTGGAAGAGAGAGAATCCTGTTCAATTATCTTAAGACACTAGTATCATCAAACCTTGAAATAAGCCTATGGATGAAACACAGTACAATAGCGTATCCCAAAATGTATCCTTGCCAACTATGTAGGTTGAGCTGGGCAAATATGCCCAAAACAAAAAACAAATAAAAAAATAATCAACTCAGCTACGCCAAAAAAAAAAATAATCAACTCAGCTACGCCAAAAAAAAAAAAAAGACACCTCAATGGAAATTCAAGTCTATATGAAGAATGGTAGAAAGAATGGGTGGGAGGGAACACAGCCCCTTGGAAGCGCCACCTGATTCCTCATTAGAATGAGGTGTTAGAGGGCCAGTACTGCCAAGAGCATAGCAACGTGACAAGGATATTATTTCATATGAGTTTGTTCGTCACAGTCTCTGTGTTTATGTTTTTGTTGCTGAAAAGTCATGAAGCCCAAATATACATAAACGCAGTGATGAGATGCCTTGGGTTTCTAACATTGGCTCTAGTTATTAATTGGACAATTTCCTTAATAATTCCACCTCTTGGTTTGCATGTTTGAAAAGAAGATTGAGAGTTATGGTGACCAAGTAGTTACAAATAAAAAAATTCACAGTAATTTGTGGTAACTGTATAATGTGTGCATTATTTGCTTTTAAAATGTGTCTGGACTTCAGCTGAAGTTACACTAAATTAAGCCAACTCTGATAATCCACGTAGAATCTTTATAAGCCCAACGACTAACACAGAAAGCATGTCTGAGAAAATGAACTTTACCTTATATATTATCTGAAGATTAGAGAAGAAATACCAATCTATAAGAACTGAGCACAGGACCTAGCACACCCTAAGGGTAAACTCTGGATTCCAAGTTACTCTGGATTCCACATACTTCCTGTTCATAGAATTATCCTCAGTGACACATATTCCCAACTGCCTCCAAGGGAAATAAAAGCATCCCAAGATGCTTTTATAAAAAAAATGATACCCATAAAATTTGACTAACCAGAGAGAACAAGGGATGAGGGAAAGAAAGGACAACAAAAATATTAAGGCAAAGTGCAAAATTGATGCAGAAAGTTTCCAGTTGAAGAAGTAAGCTATAAAGTTTTGGGACTGAGTGGAATTCAGGGTTGGCCGACTTTACAGCTCTACCTCACTCCACAGCCTTTCTTCTTCACCTAAAAGACAAAATGCATTGTTTGCCCATGAGAGTGAATGTGTTGGCCCATGGCAAAAAAATGGTATATGAATGACATCCAGCTAGTTCTCAAAGAAAATGTTTTTTAATAAAATATATATTACCAGAGAAATGAAAATCCCTGTAATTTAATTAAACTAAAAATTAGTCCAGAGTGAATCAATCTCACTGCTTTAGTGCTATTGCTTTTTTTCCTCATTTCCAAGGAGCCCTGCCTTGGAAATCATGAGGCCTCCGTTACACAGATGCCATATCGATGTTATCAACTGCTAGCTTATCATGATGCATAAAAATATACAGAGCACAAAATTACTGTTTTCAGATTTGCAAAAAAGTATGCCTCTACATTATAAGCAGAAAAGTGGATGCCTATCCAAATGTATGCCAGTTTTTGAAAAAAAACGTTGAATGTCAAAATTGCATAACTCAACATACTCAAGTCCTTCGCTTCTAACACATCTAATCAACACGTGGCTTCAGCCCGTGTGCTTACATTCCCACTGAAGTTAGCGAAGGCCCTCAGTTCAATCACATTCGAATCACCACACTGTAGACATGTGGACTCTCGAAGGGTGATGTTTTTGTTACAAAAATCGTAAGCATATCAGCTTATGAATAGGCATTCACAAATACTTTTCACAAAATACTCTTATTGACTGGCCTATCAGAGAGTAAAAATAATTAATTATTCAAATATCATAAGCATTTCGCTTAACTATTTAAGAAGCATATTTGACTTTTTAAGCTATTTCTGAAAGCAATTATAATGTAATTCTGTAAAAAAAATATTTCTGACATGTATTATTCATTACATACTTCCTACCTTAATTATAGGGCATTACCAAACAATAAAATTTCTCTTGTTCTTTTAAGCCACAGCTGAAGGTCGACTGTCATCGTGACCTTGCATTTGCACAGTGGACAACCCACATTGTAGTCGCTTACACTTTTACTGGCGGAGGATCAAGGCTGGACGATGAGAACTGAGGTTCAGGTCTGGCTCATGAGGCTGCTAGCCCCAGGCCTGCAGAGCATCTGCTGTCTTCTGGCCCCTCCCTTGCCTTGCCGTTCTGAAGACTGTGCTTTCTGCCGCTTTCCTCCAAGTGCCCCTCCCTCTTTCTTCCTGCATCATTTGGCCCCCAGTGCGAAGCAGAGCCTCTGCTGGAAAGCGGCTCCACAGCAGCGATTACATTCTTACCTTTCTGCTTCCGCTTGTATATGTCCTTGATATTTAACCACCATATTATAGTTTAGCTTCTGACAACCCAAGGCTTTGGTCACTGCTAACCAACAGCAAAAGCTATTCTCAAGGTGTGTGTGTGTGTGCTCGTGCACACGCATGTCTGCTGTGTGTGTGTGTGTGTGTGTGTCCATGTATATCTCATGGTCTATGTCCTTAATCATATGGATTTGTGTGGAGTCCAGAGGCTGACCTGGGTTAGGTTCCGATCTTTCACTGCACCTGTAGTTTAGTATTTCCCCTAGACTAACTGGCCACCAACCCCAGGGATCCACCTCTCTCCTGTACCTTGTTCTGGAGTTAGACACATGTGAAATTGTGCCTGGCTTTTCAACATGAGTACTGAGAATCGGAACTCAGATCCAAATGCTTGTGCATGAAGCCTTTGACACACTGAGCCCCAGCCCCAAGTCATTTTTTTTTCTTGCTGAGTTAACCAAGGGACTGTATTTTAGTATAACATAGTGTGACCATAAGGTACTTCCCACCTCATCTTTTACTGAAGCCGGACCAACCAGAGGAGGAGCGGCATGCTTGCAAGGAAGTTGCACAGCCACCAAGGTAGGACTTGCAAAGGAGGAGCTGAAGGGCTGACCTTAGACACTAAGCCCATAGCCCCCGCCATATACCAAGGCTTTGTGCCCAAGAGCATGACTGAGCAGGGGCGTTCACTCGAATTCTTCCCACTGAGGCAGGGCTCGAAGAATCCTTGTTAACTCATTGCCGCAGACTCGTTCCCGAGAGTGCACCGGAAGCTGTGGAGCTTTCAGATGTGTGACCTTTCAGGTGCTCATAAGCTCCTTGAGGGTGCACTGTGAAGGGACCGAAGCCCCGCCTCGTCCCTCGGTGTTGCTGCCTTGCTGCCTGGCTGTGATCTCAGTTTCGCTCCACCATGCACTCACGGTGGAGTGTTTATTCACAGACCAAAGCGGTGGAGGCCATTGGACTCCATGATCCAAATATGCTTTCTGTCTTTTTTTGTTTTGTTTTGTTTTTTCGAGACATCGAGACAGGGTTTCTCTGTGTAGCCTGGCTGTCCTGGAACTCACTCTGTAGACCAGGCTGGCCTCGAACTCAGAAATCTGCCTGCCTCTGCCTCCCAAGTGCTGGGATTAAAGGCGTGCGCCACCACCACCGCCCGGCGCTTTTTGTCTTTTTAAGCTGATGCTCTCAGTACCGAAATCCTCTTTCACGGTACAAAATAAAACACAAAACACTCTTTGGCCTTTCTTCTTTCCTGGGAAATTCTGTATATACAAAAATGACATTCCAAATCATCCAGGCATGTGTATGGTGTGTACACACCTGTGTTGACTAAATATAAAACTGATTAGTTTCTATGATAAAGTGCACACACACACACACACACACACACACACACACACACACATCATATTTACCACAAGAGGAGGTAGAGACTTTTCAGTACAGCAGGAACTTTAAAGCAAGGCCAGAAGAGAGCTCTGGCTCCTGGTTCTTTAGTGTCCCAGATGAGCACCTCTGCCTAAAGGCTGACCCTGACTTTGAGACCGAAACTCAGTGTAGGTTTCTGAACACCTAGTTAGGCCAACAGGATTCTCAGCTCAGCCTCCTCCCATAGTCCACTTGAGTTCCTTCCATATGTCATTTAAAGCCCTCAGAACAACCTACTAATGATATCTTATTTCCTGGAATCCCTCCTGTTTGTTTCACAGGACTGACTGTCTCTGTCTCTGTCTCTGTCTCTGTCTCTGCCTCTCTGTCTCTGTCTCTGTCTCTGTCTCTGTCTCTGTCTCTGTCTCTCTCTCTCTCTCTCTCTCTCTCTCTGTCTCTGTGTGTGTGTGTGTGTGTGTGTGTGTGTGTGTGTGTGTGCATGTATGTGTGTGTCTCCTTCCCCCATGTCCTGGCTAGTTTTATGTCAACTTCACAGGAGCTAGAGTCAACTGAAAGCAGGAGCTACAATTAAGAAAATTCTTTCATGAGATCAGGCTATAAGCAAGTCCTGGGGGGGAGCACATTTTCTTAATTAGTGATTAATATGGAAAGCCCTGCCCATTGTGGCTGGGCCTGTCCCTGGGCTGGTGGTCCTGGGTTGTATGAAAAAGCAGGCTGAGCAAAGCAGTAGCCAGCACTCCTCCATAGTCTTTCCACGAGCTCCTGAGCCCAGGTTCCTGCCCAGTTTGAGGTTTTGTCCTGTTTCCTTCCGTGATGTTATGTTCTACAGTGTGGACGTGAAAGCTACAGAAGCCCTTTCCTCCCCACAACTTGCTGCTCTTTCTTTTGTCATAGTCACAGCAGCAATAAGAACCCTAAGACACCCCGTGTCCCCCTTTATCTCCCTCCCCTATTCTCTTAAACTCCCACCTATGAATCTGTAATAACTTCCCTCTAAGACTATCTCTCTCTCGTTTTGAGAATCTCACTCTTCAAATTAAGAGACAAGAATTTGGAAGCCTCTTTGTCTCCCTGCATCTCTGCTGGCCATTGAGCTCCTGGAACCCTAAGTCTTTAGGGAAAACTTCACTCTTCTCAGATACCCCATTAATTCTGTGTTTATATGTGGGTTTTCCCCTACACAAATGCCTGGTGAAGAATTTGTGCTTGTTACATGACAAGAGGTAATTTTTCATATTGTAAGATTACTAATGCACCACACACAGAATACCTGGGATGCTCCTTTTGTCTGGAAGGAGCTGTAAGTACTTCCTAACAACCAGTGGAAGTGCCTTTGAAAGCCAGTTGATTTCAGCTGATTAGGCTGGGATTTGCTCCCTTGTGCATATGTATTCCCTGTTCCAGCAGTGACATTAATGCTAGGCGTGATTATTCTTTTTTTTTTCTGGTAAAGAGGTGTATTGAATAAAACAGTATAATGAATTTTTCTGCCCTGCTGGGTTATTTTTGCAAGATTTTACACTTTATTTCTAAGCACCAACTGGTGGCCTTTAGTAATTTTGTTTTATTGACATTGCCGTAAGATCACCTGCATATGATCAGCGAAGTCACTTCTCTCAATCATCACAATATTTATTTTAAGCACTTAAGGAGAAAACTAAATGCATAACATTTCTCCAGCCATCTGTATGTAATTTAAATCTGATTACATTTGGAAAGAAAGAAGAAATAGAAATCTCAGGAAAAAAATTTATCTTTGCTCTTTAGAGGCACATTCTGGGGATCGAGAGGAGAGCAAGACGGCTAAGTATGGACCCAAGAAGCCTTTCCCCACGGGTGGTTAAATCAGCTTTGCAAAAGATGAGGAAATTATGTAAGGCGCCACAAAGCTCGGTTTCCATGTAACAGAAATGGGAATATGCATCAAGGATGAAAGACTTGCTTGCAGGAGTCCAATGTGAAGACTCTTCCTGCTCTCAGCATGGAGAGGATTAAAACCGAATCTTCATCTTGAGAAGTAATACTAGCCATGACCATAGCCAAGGCTAAGAAGGTCTTATAACCTCTCCAACCCAGCCAACCCTGAGGACCGGGCCTCGGGAGTAGGATATAGGTCAGACAGCTGATGATCTCCCCCGACCTCTCTCCTGACCTCTAGCAGCAAAGATGAAAGTTAGACTCAGCTCTCTGGTGAGAAAGACAAGAAAACTGGCTTAGAGCTCAGCACTGGGTCCTGCTATGGGAAGACAGAACACCTGGTACAAACCAGAGAACCTGTGTGGGAGTCTGAGCTCACCAATGGAGCCTCAGGTCATGGCTTACACACAGACAGGACAGACACAAGCCTGGCGTAAGTCATTCTCAGCAGAGCTGAAGGGGTTTACAGGCCCATGGGAAGAACAACGATATCGGTCACCCAGACGCCCCAGGACTCCCAGGGACTGAACCATCTACCAAGGGGCACACATGGTTCCAGCCAAAAATGCAGCAGAGGAATGCCTTATTGGGCATCAGTGGGAGGAGAGGTCTTTGGTCAGGTAAAGGCTCAATAGAGGCCCCAAAAAAGAGAAATCGAGGGGAGGTGGAGGGGCATATACGTGGAGGCAGGGGGTGGGAGGAGGGGTTGGGGGTTTTCAGGGAGGCGGGGAAACCGGAAAAGGTTTTAGCATTTGAAATGTAAATAAAGATTCTATTTAATATATATATACATATATATATGAAAAAATCATTCTCAGCCTTGAAGTAGGACGCAGTATTCCTGCCCTTTCCCAGAAATACTGCAGGCTCCTGTGACTGTGAGACTCAGATGCCATGGAGCGTTCTTCAGCTTTAGTGGCCAAAGGCACTTCCACCACCCCTCCCCACAACCTCAGGCATCACAGCTACTCCCAGGCCTCAGATGGGACGAGAGAACAGAAGCCAGGCCGAGAGACCTGAGTCCCAGGAGAAGGGAACCACAGCAGGCAACAACTAACAAGTCTGCGTGACCTAGGATGTACCTTGAGAGACTGTGAGCTTACATCAGCCGGAGGGCCAAGGAACTGCCTTCCCTGATGCCACTATTGACTACTTCAGGCCACACCACATGGTGCAAGACGACATTTGCTGGGCTAGGATATGACTGCCAAATTGTGTCCTCCTCTCCCCCATGGGGTAGCCAGGCCCATTGCACAGCAGGCTGGACTGGAAGGAGAGAAGCTTAGCAAGGGAACAGGGGACAGGCAGGTACAGGCGGAAGAGGAAAACAACACACACACACACACACACACACACACACACACACAGAGAGAGAGAGAGAGAGAGAGAGAGAGAGAGAGAGAGAGAGAGAGAGGAATAGCTTTGGTTCGGTATAATGGAGGGTGGTGGAGGAAGGCTGCTTCAACCTTGAAAAGAGTCCCTACAAGCTGAGTGGACAGCATTGGCCAGAGGCCCGGGGCGCTGGGGATGCCTCATTTGCATTAGGAGGAATTCCAGGTGCTGCTGGACATGACCTTAGGAGGGGAGAGGCAGCTGAACCTGGCTATAAGCTGTGTGACCTCCTCTGGATGGGCAAAGGCGGCAGGCGCCGGGCTATGTGCTCTGGGACATGCAGACCTGGGTCGGGAGGGGAACGATCTTACCCATCTCAGGACAAGATTTCTGGGCTTTGGACATGCCTCAACCCCACTCTTGCTCCAAGTCTGCTCTTCCCAAGGAAGCAGGAGATTTTCCCCTAAAACCTAGCACCGGGCAGGTCTGAACGGTCCCTGTTCCCAGTCTATCTGGGCACACACCCTCTTAATGGCAGAAAGGCGTGTGAGCCCGACAGAGGGACTTCCATTCTAGCCAGTCTCATCCATAGCTAGTTGTGCCAGCATTTTGGGAATACAGCCTTCCTCTGCTGTCACCCCTGGAAGCTAGAGAGTTCCCCCTAGGCATTTAGGGACCTCAAGTCGGGAGTAACCAGGATTTTAGAACTTGATATCAAAACGAATTTCAGGAATAGCCAGTTTACAAAGACATTTGAATATCCCATACATTGGATTCATAGGCTGCACTCCTTCTTCTTCTCTTAGCATTACTATCATTGTTATCATTGATAAAACCTATTGAGTCAAATTAGTGTTGTCTGAATGCACATGGGTGTAGGTCTGACCACTGGAACATGGGAACATGCCCTTTGTCCTGAAGAAAACTGACTTGGGAGGCAAAGGCACAAGAATAAGGTGTTTAGGGCCACACTGAACCCACCCATAGAGAGACTTTATCTCAATAAATCAAAGCCTGCTCCTTTCTGTAACCCCAGAAAAGAAATAAATAGGTCGTGTGGAGAGTGGTACTAATCTTCACAGTCGTGTCCCAGAGCAGATAAAGAGGCTTTACTTGAGTTTAAATGAGAAAGCTAAAGCTCAGAGATGACAGCAGCCAGCGGCTGGCACAGGACAATGCCCCAGAACCCCAGCTCAGCCACACACCCATCTGTTGTGTTATCTGCCACTGATTAGTGTGAGTTATGCTTGTCTGAGAACCTTCCTTAACACAGTAAAATGTGGGGGAAGCCAGGCAGCATGTAGGCAACTGCCTTTTTAAAACGGTAGATACCAACATCAGCTTAAGCCTTTATAAGTTCTCACTAACTAGAAAATGCTAAGAGTACTGAGATTGCGCAGAAAACTGTGCCAATCCACTCTCCCCTTCATTAATTCTCTCTCATTAATTCCCCTTTTCATCTCTCACATCCTTGGGATTACATTTTAAGCTTAATGTTCTCTCCTTTTACCTTTACCTACGTTTTTCTGTTGTTGTTTTGTTTGTTTGTTTGTTTGTTTGTTTGTTTTTTGTTTTTTGAGACAGGGTTTCTCTGTGTACCCCTGGCTATCCTGGAACTCACTCTGTAGACCAGGCTGGCCTCAAACTCAGAAATCCACCTGCCTCTGCCTCCCAAGTGCTGGGATTACAGGCGTGCACCACCACGCCCGGCTTTACCTACGTTTTTTTTAACGATATAATAAAATGCTTCTGATTAGCACAATAAACACATTTGCAATCTTTTCCCTGAATACAAGAAATCATCTAAAATTTTTAATAGAATTCATAGCCCATACTTTTCATGCATTCCTAAAATTAACAATGAATATGCATATTATTTATTATTAACTAACAAAATCAATCAATTGGAATTGATCTTGACAGAGGCTGCTACATAAATTGCCAACATATAAGTATCAAAGTTGGAAAAGCACACACATATACATACCAGTACAGATGTCCTCATACATAGCACCATCTTAATAATTTGTGTCTTGCTGTTTGTTTTCTGCAGGACTTTATTGTGAAGATGGAGGGAGGGAGGGCAGCTGTGTATCTTAACCTTGAATCACACTTCTGAGGGTCTTGCCTTGGCCGGCAGAGTGCTGGGATTCTAGATGTACCGCCACACCAGGCAATCCTTAACCTCCACTGGGCAGAAGGCTCTTCACAGAGGCTGCGGAAGCTATGATCCCTACCTCTTGAGAAGTTACTCTTTAATGTGTATTGGGAAGAAACTAGAGCCATGGAAATTTTCTTCAGTCTTGATGGCATGCTTTAAAAATCTCTTACTTTCGTTTGCATTTTATGCTCTTATTTATTCTTTGAGATTTCCATACAAAATATTTTGATCATGTTTCTCCCTTCTCATGCTCTCCTTACCCACCAACTTTGTGGGGTTTTTTTTCTCTCACAACACAACACACAGACACACACACACACATGCACGTGCACACACACATACATACATACACATGAACATCCACTGGAAAAATACTTTGAGTCTGTCATTAAAAAATAAAAATTGGTTGTGATCCACAAAGCTAGGGCTAAAATCCTTTTGTGTTCACAGCAAGGAACTGGCAGTCAGAAATAAATGTGAGAGAGAGCTTAACACATGTTTGCAATCCCAAACAAGAAATACTTGTATTGTTTTCTACTACTGAATTTTTTTAATTAAGAATAAAAATATGGCCAGATGGTTGTGGCACATGCCTTAGTCCCAGTACTCAGCAAGCAGAGACAGGTGGATCTCTGAGTTGAGGCTAACTTGATCTACAAACTGAGTTCCAGGACTGTTACACAGAGAAACCTTGTCTCAAAAGAACAAAAACCAAAAACAGTAATATAAATACAATATAACGATTATTATAAACAAAATATTGATATTGGAAACTTTGCCTTCATGTTTAGAAATTTTAAAGTAAAATTATCAAGAATTTTATTTTAAGCAACGTGTTTTATTTTCTTGATTTTAAAAAATGATCAGCATATTCACCAGTGACTAATTTTTGAATTGTACTTACAAAATTGACCGAAATTCCAAGTGGCATGCCGTGAATCTGAAATTATTAGTTGTTTAAATTATATACATACTGCAAAGCTAGCCCACCGCTTCCCCTGGAGCGTGAACTGTGTTTCTATCACAGAGAACATGCTTTGCACATTTTATTCCATGGTTTTCAAAGCTTAATTGTTTTCTATGAAAGGAGAGGCTGTTAGGCTGCGCTGCACTTGAACAAGAAAAGGAGTCACCTGTCGGCATTTCCCCAGCCTCCAGTGACTCTGGTTGTTATGAGGAGGGGTCACGGAAGACGCACAGAGAGCAGGGACAATCGAAGGTCTTCTTGCTCACACACTGCCCTACACAAGCAAGAACGGCATTTCGTACAGCAATACTTTTCATGTTTTTATTCATATCAACATAAAATAATATTAAAATTAATACCAACCTAAAAGATAGTGTCCAAATCGCTTCAGGGTTAACGAAATGTGCAAAACAAGAACCATTTATGCAAACTTCAAAGTTAAGTTTTCAAGATCCAGTCATCTCTGCGAAACACGGGAGTATAGGCACAGTCACATTCCGGACTGGCTCGGGGCTGCCTGGCGACACTTCGAGGGCCCCGTGGTAACCGACTTAGCTCCAGGAACAGAAACACTTGGCAAGGAGAGTGAGTTGATAACGATGGGAACAGAACTGCTTCTGTGCCAGCCCAGCTCGCGCTCGGTCTCTGCCATCTCCACGGAATCCCACTTCCCATCCAGATCTGGCCAGGTGACCCACCCAATAACAAGGACTCAGAGTTCCCTGACACAACTGCGCGCCATCTGAAATTCCGTGTCATGCCAATGAAAAAGATTACTCAGACACTTGATAAACCATAAGGCTGCCCTTATTCAGAATCAAGTGGAGGTAAGAATGGAATACAACTCCTGACACAGAAAGGGCAAGAGGGAACTTAGAGTGGGTTGGGTGAGCCAGTGGAAAATGGTGACCTAACAGGTTCCTACTGAAGACAGGCCAGGGCCATCAGACATCACTTAGGGATGATGGAAGATTAGGAAACTAATGTTGAAAACAAGGTTCATACTAGTCTGACTTAGCAGTGTGCCTAGCTAAAACTAGATTTCACAAGTGTGGGGATGACTCTGGAAGATTCAGAAGTCTAACGAGGGTCTGGCCAAGCAAATTCTTTGTCAGTCCAAAATGATCACTCTTGATTTTAATTCTACAGAGAAATTCCATAAGGGCAAGCATACTCATAGAACTTAATACTTTCTTTTAAGGATTTTTTTTTTTTTCAAATAAAGGAAATCCGTTTTGACCTGGGGAAGTTTAAGTAAAAAATTACCTATATTTAAAGATTGTGTTCGTTGGGAGAGTCAGAGAGGCTGCCTTTAACAGGTAGAAGCTAAGACATTTGGGAAAGGGAGAGAGAAGGGTGGGGTGGGGCAGGCGAAGGAACAAGAAGTTTCTGGCAAGCACTGAGTTGTTGCAAGACTTTAGCTTTACAAATCCATTAACTGCTTCAAGATGCTTTGAGGGGTACTTACTTTTAAAGTGTTTACATACAGGAGTATACATATCTTGCATTGATCTAGTGTCTTTCTTGTCCCCGTCAGGAAAAAAAAAAATTCCACTCATTTCAAAAAGTGTGGAGATCTAAGGTACTTGTAATAAAAGATTAACGAGAAAAACACTTGCGTTTGTTTTATAATTGTTCTATAGGCCTTGAGAGCCTTTATAAGAATAAGAAGATCCAAAGAAACAGGGAGGCCGTGTGTTGTACGCTGAAACTCGATGAAGCTTGGACAGAGACGTAATCGTGGACTACAGTGAGAGACACGTGACCGGAAGAAGCAGTGTTACCTAGTGGTTACCTCCTGAGGAGGCGTGGTCTGTTCAAACTACTGTGTGTGCACTGGCGTCTTCACAGACACGGGCACTCCTTTCTACCAGATGTAAAACTGGCATGTTTCACGTGGGGATTTAGTAAAATTATTTGGAACAAGGTGAAAAAACTGAAATCGAGTCGGAAAAGTATTTCCTGGGCTTTATGATTTACTTCAGGAAAGTAGGATAAAGGAATGCCAGGTGTCCACCTGTCTGCCTCCGCATGAGTGCTAAGGCGTCGTGTCTCGGGGCAGCCTGTGCTAAACTGCGCCCTGTGCACCGGGAAGTGAGACAGGAACGGCAGCAATTGTTTATGGACGTATATAAAAATATTTAATTTTGTAAGATAATAATCAGATTCAATTCTTCAGATCCATGGTATGATAAGGAGTGGAAATGATGTAAAAACCAAAATTTTATTATTCTCTCCACAACTATCCGGTCCTTCTCTCTTTTTCCAGTGTGTTAACATCCTTTGCAAGTCTGTCAAAGATGGAGGACGTGTCAGGATTGAAATGGCAGTCTGGGTGTGTGAGGAAAGCTAAACCATTTTACATTTCAGCCTCTTATGGGAGGTCAACCGTTTCGTGGAAGCTATACATCTTGCATCGAGCTTTCTGAAGCAATTGAGTTAGACGTTCCTCCTGCCTTGGCTTACTCTGTGATGGACCACAACCTGTGTGAGGAGTTAAACCATTCCCCAAACTTCTTTTCATCAAGGTGTTTCTCACAGCCATGGAAGCCTAACTAGAATATACACAGTAAGTGGGAATTCCCATGAAGGAATGAGGAGGCAATCACAGACAGGAAGCTGTTTGCTCAAGGGAAGCATCAGCCTGACAGGGATTTTGATTACACAGGTTTGCAAGATTGTTGCTGAAGGCAGGCCACGCGTTTTGTACAAGAAAAGCACCACAGCGCAGGGGTTTCTCGGCTTTTTGCCCCGTTGTGTGTACCCTGAATTAAGACGAGAGGAACGACGCATCCTCCACAGATGTACAGACAGATTAAGACGGAGACCAGAAGCCCACTGTGCAAGGTTTTCAAGTACAGATATCCTGCTACTCCGTTTATTATTAGCTTGACATTTCAGTCTCTTTGTTTATTTGATTTTGTTTAAAAACACGAAGAAATGGTGGTGGCTAGAGAAAGAGTTAATGCCTTCCTTTGGTGCACAATGACCCAGATTTAGTAATTTAACAGATGGTAATTCTTACCCATCCAATATATCAAGCCTAGCCCTAAGTGTATTCATCATATTATGGTGGTTTTATCCTTTTCTAATAACTTGATTAATATACGTGCCTAGGGATTTTTACAATTTTTCTTTTGAAACATACATACAAATGATATGAGCTTGATAATCTAAGTATATGTTAGTGAAAAAGAACCAAAACAGTGCATTCTAAATTTTTAATGATTATATTGATACAGTCCATGGGAAGTTATAAAATTCCTAACAAATTACGGGCAGTGTAAGTTTTTTTTTAAAGCGGACAACTGGCTTTCTTCACCTGAGAAAACATCTTTTTATAAGTTCCACCCTTCAGCATGTATGGTCAGGAATAACAACATGTAGACTACATTCCCAAACCTTAACCTTATAGCTATCTACTTGGAAGATCTTCCCAAATACCCCTGAAAACCAGGACTACCACTTGCTCATTACAGAGGCTGGGGGAGATGGCCCAGTGAATAAGAGCATGTGTGTATTCATGAAGACCTGAGTTAAAATCCCCTGGCCCCAGAGCCCTGCTTTGGTGTGCGTGTGTAACCCCATGTTGTGGTTGGCTTTAGCAGGGACTGCAGAGGGTTTGGGGTTTGCTGGCTGCAAGCCGAGCTCCAGGTTCAGTGAATGACCCCCATCTCAAGGTAATGAAGTAGAGAGTGATAGAATAGGATGCTTCTCCTCCTCCTCTGATCATTGTGCATGCACAGGTCCCTGCAGACACACATGAACATACGCAAATGAATACATAATAAATAAATATTTTCAAAATAACCAAGCACAATTTACTTTTCCCAAAAATCTTTATAAAGATTTTTTGCACATGAATTTTGATGACTCGACCATGATCATTACTTGAAATAGGCATTTCACTCGTGTTTCCAGCATCGACAATGCCTGAGAAAAGTAGTCAAATAAATTTGCACAAATAGATTAAAATATGCAAATATTTGTTATGCAGGTCACCAAGAGTTATGATTTAGTGTTATGTAGGAAAAGGGACTTAAATTTCGCACAAGATTTCTTTCCTCTTTTTGTAACCTGTTATCTCCTGTTGTTCTACCTAAACATCTTAGATTTCTCTTTTTATGACAAGTTTTCTTACTAAGAGTTATCTCTTCAGAAATGTAAAAGTCACTCGATAAAATTCAAGCCCTACAGCTGAGGGAAGAGAAGCCTGAAACTTGGGTTGCTCTTCTCATTGTCTCTTAAGGAAAGCATTCGATATTGACCAGTTTACACTGCCTAACTCTTGGCTTCCTCTTTACAAGGCCATTTGGGGAAAATAGGCAGCATGAGAGTTTTAAATTTGAAGATGAAGAGATCGTGATCCACTCCTGTAAGCCAGAAAATTGTCAGTAAGCAGGCTTAGCTGTGAGAGAGGTAAGAGTAGACACATAATACAGTAGAAAAAATAGGGAAAATAAAGACCAAAGACTCTTGGAGTCTGAACATGACCTGTCCCTCTAAAGCCCAGGTGCTAAGGCTGGGTTGCAAGGGAGTGGATTTCAAGGACGTGATTGAACTTGGGCTCTAAAGGCATCCAAGGACTAATGGCTTCATAACTTGATGGCATTCCTGAGAGTGAGTAGGTGTAGGAGGTGAAGCTGGATTAGAGGAGTGAGTGACTAGGAGCATGCCATGGTGAGAAGGGTAACTTCTCTACTCTCTTCTCCTCACGGTCCCCAGATCTGCCATCAAAGGACAGTTTCCTTCATTTTTTCTGCCATGGTCCTTCTGCCTAACCATAGGCCAAACCAGTGGACATGAAACCTCTGAACCAAGCACCAAAGTATCATCCCCCCCATAAGTCATTTACCCTAAGAAACCCATGACAGTAGTGAAAAGCTAACACAATGCTTTGTGGTACTGCATAAATACTTATTTCCTTTGTTCTGCAAATAGAAGGGATTTGAAGAGGGGTGATGATCAGTCAGTTTTCAGGAAGAAACTCTTGGAATAGAGTGCCTAGGACATTCACATCAATCACTCATGGTATAGAATGAGAAAAAAATACACAAAGGCAAAACAAGCCTTGTGCTTGGATTTGTGAGGTAAGCGCTCTCTTTTCCTCCACACAGTTCCTACTTTCTACTTTTGGGACACTTAATACTGAAGTGTCCACAGACCAAGGGCACAGATTTTGATTTTTAAAAATACATAATCATTTCAATAGATTCAGTGGAAGAGTATCACAAAGGTTCACTGGCATCACACAATTAAAAACTCAGAACTAGACTTAAAAAATAAATATTCTTAAACTGATTGTGCATCTATGCAAAAAAGTAAAACTCTCTAGCTTGGAAGAGTACTTCTCATGCTTCCTGGCTGTCTACATGTACAGTTAAATCCGTTTTTTAAAGATAAATTGGGCAGATACTCCCTATCCACCTAAGGCTGTTACATGAACGGCTATTTATTTTTGTTAAATATGAAATGGAGTATGGGATAAGGTAGGATCGGTGCTGTGGTGTGGTAAATGTGGAGTGCCATGAATTCAAGGAGGGTGCTTCTAGCCCAGCCTCATGACCCAAGAGACTTTTCAAAAGTGGATTTCTATAAAGTAAAGCCCTGAAAATGGGTGAAGTGCTAGCCTGCTGAAGTAAGTGGAGATACGGGAGACAGTAAATTCCGTTCATAGAACTTGAAATAAGTAATACAGTTGGATACATTTTCAGAATGAAGAAACTATTCTGTTACAGAATACTTAGAATCAAAGGCTTTGTACACAGCACATTAGTCTCCATCCAGTGGGCGATGACATTTGACTTCACATTTTTACAGAGAATCTGTGACTATTTTGATAGCGTAATTTGTTTTTCATGACTTACCTTGTCTATGTTCTAAGTGATTTTTGTACTTGAGTGCTGCATGTGGGTGGAATAACATTTCAAATAGTTAAAATTATATACACTTATCTAAAAAACAGAGGGTAGGCAAATGACAGTCTTATCGACTTCAGAGTGCTAAATTTTCTGAGTGGTAACATTATGGAAACCATCCTGCTCTAAAGACCATCATATTTACAACCAGAACAAGAGTAGCCTTTACAACCAATAAGCTGTTGTCTGTAGTTCTGTGCCTTAGGACACCAAACACTATAAAGCAGAGCTACATTTCCATAATTATCATCTAATAAAAAGGTGATGCAACCAAGGTCTATCATGTAACTTAAAAAAATCTGACAAGCTTTCCCCACCCTTACATACATTGCTACAATCATAATAAATTGTCTGGTTACTGCCTCTTATCATAGGAAAGCCAGCTGAAAGGAAGCCTGATTAAGAGCCTCCTCATATCTGAATTAGGACTTTCAAATCTGGAAGGAAAATAAGAATAGCCTGTGCATTTTGGATAGACGGACTGTCATACATTAAGAATTTTTCACTGCTCACTACATCATAAGCCTGAACTCTGAAAATGGGATTTCCTCCCCTTTGGTTTGTCATTGGCTTTTTTAAAAAGACATTTTGTACACTTTTTCCAACAGGAAAGAAATAATCGCAGAATTCAGAGTTTCGGTTTTATAGAGAACATCAACAGTCAATGCCTCAGCAATGTGATTGTTAAAAGTTCCACAGTAAAATTTTCTTTGTCTTACAATCCATTTATGAAATTAGGGGGAAAAAATTTAAACATGAAAACCTACCTTTACTACACAATCCCATTTGCTTCCATAAATAGAAAATTGGGGCATAGCTATTAAATTCAGTACAAACATGTGTTTAATGAGTATTATTATGCACCCACTTTGTGTTGAATATTCAGTAAAGATATGCATATACACTAGGTACTTTATTATGATGGAAATTTAATTTCAGTTGTGTTAGAAAAGGAGTCTCTATGCAAAGAAAAATAGCATGTACTGTGACCATGGTGCTCATCAAAGAAAAGTACCAACGGAGATGAGTCAGGCATAATGTCTATCAATTGGGTGGACTATTTAATTCTCTAAAGGATGAGGAGTCTAAGTATTATCCAAGAGCTGGTCAGACATGGACACTGGGTCTACCAAAATATAATAGAATCAGAAGTTGTTTTCATACATAATTAGCTATTTGAGCTTGATCAAGCAGTTTCACCTCTTTACCAGTTAAATAATATATTATTGTGAATTTTACCGCAGATACTTAATAAAATCATTTCTCTTGGTGACATACAAAGGTCCTGTGAAGTGGGTCTTTTCTTCAATATGATTGTCTTAGTTGGGGTTTCTATTCCTGCACAAACATCATAACCAAGAAGCAAGTAGGGGGTGGGGGAGGGTTTATTCAGCTTACACTTTCCACATTGCTGATCATCACCAAAGGAAGCCAGGACTGGAACTGAAGCAGGTCAGCAAGCAGGAGCTGATGCAGAGGCCATGGAGGGATGTTACTTACTGGCTTGCTTCCCCTGGTTTGCTCAGCTTGCTTTCTTATAGAACCCAACAATACCAGCCCAGTGGTGGGACCACCCACAAGGGGCCCTCCCCCCTTGACCATTAATTGAGAAAATGCCTTACAGCTGGATCTCATGAAGGCATTTTTCTCTGTGATAATCCCAGCCTGTGTCAAGTCAACACACAAAACCAGCCAGTACAATGATGAAAGAAAGGTTTAGACTGTGTGAGAAATTTTAATGACATACACATAAAAAGAATCCCTTGGTTTGCTTGCAAAGAGAAATAGGAAAGACTGGATATCATGGTGCATATCTGGAATAACAGCATTCCAGAGGCTGAAGCAGAAGAATCATGAGTCTTACACTAGCCTGGACTATACTGTGGTTTCTAGACTAGCCTGAGATACCTAACAAGAGATTTTGTCTCCAAAAAAAAACCAAACAAGAACAAAAGAAAAGAAGCTTCCAGGAGCCTAGGGTGATGTTGTAAAGTACTACTTCCATGAAGACTTCACAGAATTCTAAGAGGAAAATAAAATACGATGATGTGCATGACAGGTTCAAACATATAGAGATTAAAGCTTTCCAGAGAGCAGAGGGAAAATACACTCCCATCTCCAGTGCCACTCTCCAAGCCCCAGTTTGCTGTGGCATCTCTTGGTCCAGCATGTTTAGTTGTGGGTCCTGTTAATTTTTAGAAAGCCTCTTATCTAGCCTCAAGACTTTGTTAAAACCTCTAATGTAGGAAATCCGAAAGCCTAGACCCAGGACATTCGGCAGAAAATCAATCCTTTACACAGGTCCACTCATGCAAATTGGATCCCTGTAGCACACACAAGGGTGGAAGTAGAGAAATGACTTTGCAAAGCTACTTCCTAGTGTACACACCTTGGCATGTGCACACACCGACACCATAATAATAAACAGATTTTAAACTGTCATACCACTCCTGGGCATATACCCAGAGGATTTCCTGGCATGCAATAAGGACACGTGCTCCACTGTGTTCATAGCAGCCTTATTTATAATAGCCAGAAGCTGGAAAGAACCCAGATGTCCCTCAATGGAGGCATGGATACAGAAAAGGTGGTGTATTTACACAATGGAATACTACTCAGCTATTAAAAACAACGAATTCATGAAATTCTTAGGCAAGTGGTTGGAACTGGAAAATATCATCCTAAGTGAGGTAACCCATTCACAAAAGAACACACCTGGAATGCAGTCACTGATAAGTGGATATTAGCCCAGAAGCTCTGAATACCCAAGACACAACTCACATATCAAATCATTCCAAAGAAGAAGGAAGGAGGGGGTCCTGGTCCTAGAAAGGCTTGATGCAGCATTGTAGGGGATTACCAGGACAGAGAAGTGGGAGGGGGTTGACTGGGGAACAGATAGAGTGAGGAGGACTTATGAGACTTATGGGGAGGGGGGAACAGGGAAAGGGGAAATCATTTGGAATGTAAACAAAGAATATAGAAAATTTAAAAAAACAGTAAAAAAAATTAAGTAAAAAGAAAAAAACTTAGAGCATTCAAAGTTAGGAGCAAGAAGATGGAATCTTCTTCACTTCAAGAGAAATGAGGACAAATACTGAGGGGGCACTCTCAGCCAGCCATTTAACTGAGCACAGGATCCCCAGTGAGGGAGCTAGAGAAAGGACCCAAGGAGCTGAAGGGGTTTGCAGCCCCTAGGAGGAACAACAATATGAACCACTCAGTACCCCCAGAGCTCCCAGGGACAAAATCATCAACCAAAGAGTACACAGGGAGCTACCCATGGCTCCAGATGCACAGGAAGCAGAGGATGGCCATGTGAGACAGCAAAGGGAGGAGAGGCCCTTGGTCCTAGAAAGGCTTGATGCTGTAGTGTGGAGGAATTGCAGGACAGGGAAGCGGGGAAGGGTTGATTGGGGAAGGGGAGATGGCTTATGGGATTTTCGGGGGAGGTGGGAATCAGGAAAGGGGACAACACTTAAATGTAAGTAAAGAATATATCTGATATAAAAAGATAAAAAGAAAGAAGGAAGGAAGGAAGGAAGGAAGAAAGGAAGAAAGGAAGGAAGGAAGAAAGAATGAATGAATGAATGAATGAATGAATGAATTGATAAGCCAAGTGTGGTAGTACCTTCCTGTGGTCCCACCACTTCGGTATCTAAAGCAAGAGGAATGTGAGTTCAAGGCCAACCTGGGCTACAACTTGAGAAGGTAAAGAAAAAATCCCCAGAGGTAAATGAATAAGTAGCTGCATTGCATCCAGGACAGAAGCATCTGGGCCATGAGCTGACTGAGCCTTTAACACCGGCTGGTGTTAGAAGAGAAAAAGAAGAGGACTGTCTACTGAACAGCTCCTGAAATCCCTTCCACGGGCTTCAATCCAGTTCCATGTTTTACTCGCAAACCTCTCTGGGGAGAAAGAATGTGCAGTGTACGGAGGGATCTGTTAGCTAAGTATCTCCAAAGCCTGAGAACAGCTTTGCCATTCTCAAGAACACTTTGCTGGTGCATTCTGGGAAAGCTACAGCCCCATTCTGCAACTGAAATTACTCCTACCTCCTGGTAACAGAAAACTAGTTAGCCAGTCTTTCCTCCATCACTGAGGACCACATAGTTCTCCAGACTCTGACTTTTAACGAAGCCAAGGAACGCCTCCATTTTTTTTTCACTCCTTATGATTGTCTCTGAAGGCAAAAAAGGCATTAGAAGTGGGAGCAGCACATTTCTTTAAAGCTGAATTTTTACTATGTGCTGACACTTTCCGCTATTTGCTTTCTCTTCATTGTGATAAGAAAACTTTTAAGGAGGTAGCGTGCTACTTTATAAAATAATAAATAAAAGTTGGTGCATGGAAGACTATGCAAGAAAATTATCTTATTTTACCTCAAAAAAAGCATAACAAAAATTAAATTTTATTTATAAAAGCTTAAAAAGAATCAACCTGCTAGCACTGCAAGTGTTATCTAATAGGGGGAACAATTTTCTTCCAAAGATGAAACACTACAAAAATAAATATGCATGTTCTATACACACAGGTGGGTTAACTGTTAATTAGCATAAATTATATTTTAATTAGTGTTCTCCATTTTAGATTCTGATTTCATAATGTGCATCTTATTTTGATTAATACACAGCTAATGCTTTGCTAACTGGGACATTTTATTTGAATCTCAAAATTAACTCTGAATTAATAAAATTAGTTCAAGATATTATAGAATACAAAGATGGAATATAAATTTACCAAAATTGAAGAGTTTACATGTTTAAGTCTTCTGATTTTCTTTTCTTTCTTTTTTTTTTTTGATTTTTATTCGATATATTCTTTATTTACATTTCAAATGATTTCCCCTTTCCTGGATCCCACTTCCCAGAAAGTCCCATAAGCCCTCTTCCCTCCCCGTGTTCCCCAATCACCCCATTCCTGTTTCCCTGTCCTAGTAATCCTCTACATTGCTGCACTGAGCCTTTCCAGGACCAGGGGTCTCTCCTTCCTTCTTCTTGGGCATCATTTGATATGTGAATTGTTCCTTGGGTAGTCTGAGCTTCTGGGCTTCCACTTATCAGCGAATGCATTCCATGAGTGTTCTTTTGTGATTGGGTTACCTCACTCAGGATGACATTCTCCAGTTCCACCCACTTGCCTAAGAATTTTATGAAATCATTGTTTTTAATACCTGAGTAGTATTCCGTAGTGTAAATATACCACATTTTCTGTATCCATTCCTCTGTTGAGGGACATCTGGGTTCTTTCCAGCTTCTGGCTATTATAAATAAGGCTGCTATGAACATAGTGGAGCATGTGTCCTTATTGCATGCTGGGGAATCCTCTGGGTATATGCCCAGGAGTGGTATAGTGGGGTCCTCAGGTAGTATCATGCCCAGTTTTCTGAGGAACCACCACACTGATTTCCAGAGTGGTTGCACCAGCTTGCAACCCCAGCAGCAGTGGAGGAGTGTTCCTCTTTTTCTACATCCTTGCCAGCACCTGTTTTCTCCTGAGTTATTGATCTTAGCCATTCTGACTGATTTTCTTTTCTTAATAATATTATTTTATTTACTCTTTGAGAATTATGTGCAAATGTACAATATATTTTGAAATAATGTTCAGCTATTCATCTATTTGAAGGTGGATATGGGTTAGCTTATGTGAAGTAAAGATACAAAACCAGACTATTTTAATGTAAAACAGAAGGGTAGCATAGTTAGTGTGAACTGGGCAGCAATTCACTCAAGTTTTGAACATTCAAAGTTCTTCCACAGTCCTGTCAGCAGCTCCGGGGTGTGGCACAGAAATACCATTGAACTAAGTGAACTGCCTAGGTGTACAGAAAGAAAGAAGATGGTCTATTGAAGATGTCTAACTCAGATTCCTACCATGGCAATGGGTAGCTTCTCCCCAACCTGGAGGAGCCAAGAAAAGATTAAAAACCGATCTAGAGAAATAACCGCTTGGACAAGTATACTAAGCCACAAGTACAGTCTGTTATTGTATTTCTAATGTTTCTTTTGATTGTTGTTTCTCTTGACCATAATCTTTAAAATAATTTATCCAGGAAACCTTATCCCTGTACCTTTTGCTCTGTGCATTTAAGAGAAAGCATCCACCTTGTGCTTTTCTGAGTCAAACACTGAGCTGGAAACTCTTGTGACACCCTAACTCAGATTCTTTCTGATTCTGATAGCGGAGCAGGGAGTTCTCATCTGGGCTCTGTAGAGACAGTGTTCCTGTGGATCCCCACAGGAGAGGAAACAGTGCAGGCCCGGGATGTGCAGCCACTTCCACTTCAGGAGCACCCCAAGGTCTCCTGCGTTTTCCTAATTCATCTTCCCTATGCTAGGTGTCCTTGCTAAGACCTTTCAGTCTAAACCAAGAATTGACAAGCTGCTCATAAAACTGGGTGACTCCATCTGGATTTAACCTCTCCCATATTTACACTGCTGTCTGCAAAGTTCTGCACAGTTCCTAGGCCATCAGACATTTTTGATCAATTCAAAGAAGTTTGTCTTTTCCTGTATCATGTTTCAGACTTCAATGCTCACTAGGGAGCTAAAACAACGAACATCTCATGTCTCTTACCATATGAGAAAAAGGATTATAAATTTGGCAGCTTGCTTTTACTGTTGGTGGCCCTGCTGGTTTGGCTTTGCATTACTTTACTGATGTATTATTCCCTTCTCTAGGCTCTAACAATAATATCATGTTGTCTGATGAATTGTTTTTTTCTGTTGTGTTATTTATAATGGAAGATATACACCATCTAGCTCCAAACACAAAGGGCTGATTGATGTCATTTCTTTTTACTTGAAGTTATTGCAAACACACACACACACACGCACACGCACACGCACACGCACACGCACACGCACACGCACACGCACACACACTCACAAAGTCAATGTAAATTCAGGTAATGGATAACTCTTCCTGATCATCTTTATATAACAGTCTATACTAGAAGTTCCAACGTTTTCTTTTTTTTTTTTAGAGAAATACAAAGCACAAAAAGTGAACTTTATTTCTTTAAAAAAAAAAAAAACCCAGCATTTGTAGGCAGTCTTAAGGATGCAGCAAGCAAAATGCCTGTCATATCGACTCCCACTTGAAAGTTCCCACAAAAGGTAATTGACAGCATATGATGCTGGCAATCAACAATTCTCAGATAAATTTGGATATTTGGAATGAAATGTGATAGCTCTAATCCTAACCTTAATTGACACAATCATTACTGTCAACCTCAGATGGCAAATTTATTGTCTTCTTAAAGCAAAAAAAAAAGAAAAGAAAGATGAGAAGAAAGGAAGACACGGTGGGAGAGGGAAGAAAGAGATGAGGGAGAGGGGCCAGGAGGGACATGAGTAGGCATAATGCCCAGGACCAGCTTCCCTCCAGTCTCCAAAAATACATTTCTGCAAATTGGCAAAGACCAGAGAATTTTAAAAATAGCTTAAAGAAAAGATAAATAGGTGTAATCCTTCTTTTTGTTTTTGTTTTTGTTTTTTGTTTTTTTTAAGACAAGGTTTCCCTGTATTGCCTTGGCTGTCCTGGAACTTCCTCTGTAGACCAGGCTGGCCTCCAACTCAGAGATCTGCCTACCTCTGAAAGGCTAAAGGCATGTGCCACCACCGGGCTTGAGTGTAGTCTTTCAGTCTTATAGTCTGCATCCATTTAAAAGTATTTGTTGGATACACAATAAAGTACAAATCACATGTGGTTCAAACAGTAATGATAGTACCGTCTGTGTGTGGCATAGAGGTCATCTCTTCACACCCTGTCCTTCCTTGCTTTCTCATCAGAAGTCTTTGTGAAAGGCTTTCCCTACAGAAATCATTTTACTCTTAAACACACAGAAGAGTGGCAATGTAGCCTGCTAAGAAAAAAATCAACAAAGCTGGTCAAATGAGGGAAGGGGCAGGATGAAGGGGAAGTGTGAGCGATAGGCCAGGAGAAACCATTTGAGAAGTTCATATCAGGTAGGAGATACATAATTTATTTAAAAATAAACTCTTAAAGTCCAAAGTAAGATGTTAATTTGGTTTACAAATAATTGAAGGAAGTGAAAGGACTTTTATCATAAACTAAAAACAAATAGATGTACAAAATTAGGACCAACATTATCAGTAATTCAGGAAACACAAATTAAAAAGTTAATGTCATATAATTGTATACACACTGGAATGACTCTAATCTTTAAATCTCATCACGCTAGGAGCTAGCAAGAAAGCGGGAGTTCTCCACTGTCCCTGAAAATATAAACCTGATAGCCTCTTTGACAGAGACTTATTAAAGAATTAAATAGAGATGTGCCATCAAACTAACAGTTCTACTCCTCATAATTGACTCAAAGACCAGACAGTGTAGGTCCAACAAAGACCTCTGGTTGGCTGTTTACAGCAGACTTAATTATAATGACCAGAACCTGCCCGTTAACTAGTGAATGAGTAAGTGGACTAAAGTGTGGCTCTCCATATAACTGACAGCATTAGGCAATTAAAACAAATAAACATCTGAAATATACAAAGAACATATATGGTATCTATTGCGTGATTCTGCTTATATAAAGTCTTTTAAGGCAGCACTATACAGAGACAGAAAAAAAAAGAACTGGATCATGACTGGACATTCACACAGGAAACTTCTCATATACTAGAAACATGTGGTTCATGGTGAATGTTGAGTAACTCTATAAATTTAATAAGAAAAAATGTGTGCCTCCAAAAAGAGAATGGAGAGAGCTTACACTAATAGCTTGACAGTGCACTTGAAAACTCTAGAACAAAAAGAAGCAAATACACCCAAGAGGAGTAGACAGCAGGAAATAATCAAACTCAGGGCCAAAATCAACCAAACAGAAACAAAAAGAACTATACAAAGAATCAAAAAAACAAGGAGCTGGTTCTTTGAGAAAATCAAGAAGATAGATAAACCCTTAGCCAGACTAACCAGAGGGCCCAGAGACTGTATCCAAATTAACAAAATCAAAATGAAAATGGAGACATAACAACAGAAGCTATAGAAATTCAAAAAATCATCAGATCCTATTACAAGAGTACATACTCAACAAAGTTTGAAAATCTGGATGAAATGGACAACTTTCTAAATATATATCAGATGCTAATGTTAAAACAGGATCAGATAAATCATCTAAATAGTTCCATAAGTCCTGAGGAAATAGAAGCAGTCATTAATAGTCTCCGATCAAAAAAAAAAGTCCAGGACTAGTTGGGTTTAGCAGGGAATTCTATCAGATCCTCAAAGAAGAGCTGATACTCATACTCTTCAAACTATCCCATGAAATAGAAACTCAAGGAATACTACCCAACTCACTCTATGAAGCCACAATAATGCTTATACCTAAACCAAAGACCAAACAAGGAGGAAGAACTTCAGACCAATCTCCCTCATGAACATCGATGCAAAAATACTGAACAAAATCCTGGCCAACCAAATCCAAGAATGCATCAAAACAATAATTCACCACAATCTGGTAGGCTCCATCCCAGGAATGCAGGGATGGTTCAATATACAGAAATCCATCAATGTAATCCACTACATAAACAAACTCAAGGAAAAAAAAACAAAACACATGGTCATTTCATTAGATGCTGAAAGGGCTTTTAACAAAATCCATCATCCCTTCATGATAAAAGTCTTAGAGAGATTGGGAATCCAAGGCCCATACCTAAACATAGTGAAAGCAATATACTGCAAACCTGTAGCCAACATCAAGTTAAACAGAGAGAAACTTAAAACAATCCCACTAAAATTCCGTACCAGTCAAGGATGCCCACTCTCTCCATATCTATTCAATATAGTACTTGAAGTCCTAGCCAGAGCAATAAGACAACAAAAGGAAGTCAAAGGTATACAAATTGGAAAGGAAGAAGTCAAAATATCACTATTTGCAGATGATATGATAGTATACTTAAGCGACCCCAAAACTTCCACCAGAGAAGTCCTAAAGCTGATAAATAACTTCAGCAAAGTAGCTGGATATAAAATTAACTCAAACAAATCAGTAGCCTTCTTCTACCCAAAGGATAAACAAGCTGAGAAAGAAATTAGGGAAATGACACCCTTCACAATAGTCCCAAATAATATTTCATACCTAGGTGTGACCCGAAAGAAGCAAGTGAAAGATCCGTATGACAAGAACTTCAAGTTTCTGAAGAAAGAAATCGAAGAAGGTCTCAGAAGATGGAAAGACATCCCATGTTCATGGATTGGTAGGATAAATATAGTAAAAATGGCCATCTTGCCGAAAGCAATCTACAGATTCAATGCAATCCCCATCAAAATCCCAAATCAATTCCTCACAGATCTAGAAAGAGCATTTCTCAAATTCATCTGGAATAACAAAAAAACAGGATAGCAAAAACTATTCACAACAAAAGATCTCCTGGGGGAATCACCATCCCTGACCTCAAGCTCTACTACAGAGCAGTAGTGAAAAAAACTGTTTGGTGTTGGTATGCAGACAGGCCGGAAGATCAATGGAATAGAATTGAAAACCCAGAAAAGAACCCACACATATACGGTCACTTGATATTTGACAAAGGAGCTAAAAACATCCAGTGGAACAAAGACAGCATTTTTAACAAATGGTGCTGGATCAACTGGAGGTCAGCATGCAGAAAAATGCAAATCGACCCATTCTTATCTTCTTGTACAAAGCTCAAGTTCAAGTGGATCAAGGATCTACACATAAAACCAGACACACTCAAACTTATAGAGGAGAAAGTGGAGATGAATCTTGAACACATGGGCACAGGGGGAAAGTTCCTGAACAGAACACCAGTGGCTTATGCTCTAAGAACAAGAATAGACAAATGGGACCTCATAAAACTGCAAAGCTTCTGTAAGGCACAGGACACGGTCAATAGGACCAAATGGCAACCAACAAATTGGGAAAAGATCTTTACTAATCCTACATCCTATAGAAGGCTAATATCCTATGTATACAAAGAACTCAAGAAGTTAGTCTCCAGAGAATCAAATAACCTTATTAGAAAATGGAGTACAGAGCTAAACAGGGAATTCTCAACTAAGGAAACTCGAATGGCTCTAAAGCACCTAAAAGAAAAAAAAATGTTCAGCATCCTTAGTTTTCAGGGAAATGCAAATCAAAACAACACTGAGACTCCACCTCACACAGAAAGGCTAAGATGAAAAACTCAGGGGACAGCAGATGCTGGAGAGGAAGTGGGGGAAAAGGAATACTCATCCATTGTTGGTGGGATTGCAAGCTGGTAAAAACACTCTGGAAATCAGTTTGGCAGTTCCTCAGAAAATTAAACATAGTACTACCTGAGGACCCAGCTATACCACTCCTGGGCATATACCCAGAAGATGCTTCTATATGCAATAAGGACACATGCTCCATAGCTGCCTTATTTATAATAACCAGAAGCTGGAAAGAACCCAGATATACTTCAGCAGAGGAATGGATACAGAAGCTGTGGTATATATACACAATGTACTATTCATCTATTAAAAACAATGAATTCATGAAATTCTTAGGCAAATGGATATAACTAGAAAGTGTCTTCCTGAGCGAGGTAACCCAGTCACAAAAGAACACTCATGATATGCACTCACAGATAAGTGGATGCTAGCCCAAAAGCTCAAAATAAACAAGTTACAATTCACCCAGGAAGCTCAAGAAGAAGGAGGACTTAAGTGAGGGTGCTTTGGTTCCTCTGAGAAAGGGAACAAAATATTCACAGGAGCAATAAGGGAGACAAAGTGTGGAGCAGAGACTGAAGGAAAGGCCACCCAGAGACTGCCCTACCTGGGGATTCATCCTATAGTCACCAAACCCCTACACTACTATGGACAACAAGAAGTGTATACCAAAAGGAGCATGCCACGGTTGTCTCCAGAGGGGCCCTGCCAGAGCCTTACAAATACAGAGGCAAACACTAGCAGCCAACCATTGGTCTGGGCGTGCGGTCCCCAATGGAGGAGCTGGAGGGTGGTCTGGAAGAGCGGAAAGGGTTTACAGCCCCATGGAAAGAACAATGATTTCAGCCACCCAGACGCCCCAGAACTCCCAGGGACTAAGCCAGCAACCAAGCTGTACACATGGTCCCAGCCAAAAATGTGGCAGAGGAATGCCTTATTGGACGTCAGTGGGAGGAGTGGTCTTTGGTCAGGTAAAGGCTCAATAGATGCCCCAACAAAGGGAAATCGAGGGGAAGGAGGTAGGAGTGGGTCGGGCAGAGGGGCATATATGTGGAGGCAGAGGGTGAGAGGAGGGGTTGGGGGTCTTTGGGGAGGGGGAAATCGGGAAAGGATTTACCATTGGCAATGTAAATGAAGATGATATTCAATAAATTAAAAAAAGAATAATTGAATTATATATTTTACATGAATGGATTTTAAGACATGTAAATTATATCTTAATAAAGGCATCAGAAACTGTCATTATTAAGCTGGGAGCTTTTATTTGAAACTATCTTCCTAAGAAGGTTTATAATGAAAGATACTCCAGCAGAAAAACCCATGCATAATATGCTCAAAAGGAGCTCATTAAATTAACATCAGGAAAAAGCAAATAATTCTTCAGTTGATGTGTCAGGGGTTGAACACATCAGTACTTGTAATTTTATTTCATTATTTAAAAATCCTTATCAGAGTGGTTTGAAATATTGAACAAAAAAAAATGGAAAGTTAAACAGAGCACACAAAACTTGGAATGCATAATGTATAGATTTGCACAATTTTATTAATTCATGGTTTTCTGACATTTCCTCTTTCTCTGCATGTGTCTGATTTTGAAATACCAGCAGTTCATAAGCAGGGTGAAAGCTACCATTTACAATCCATCAGTGTTAAATACAATGAGTCCATTTGGTTCTCTTCTAAGGATTGTAGCATTAGGGCATTCCTACTTTTTTTTTTATGATGGTATTGAAATTTTCAAAGGTTAGCTGGACTTTTCTTACTTGTGACCTTTTGAATATTCTAACTCAACGAAAAAAAATAGCTTTTCATGGGCAAACCATATAATAATATCTAAATAAAAGCAGATAGAAAAGGTAAAATTTTAAATTTGGATGTCCACCCTACTTGTCAAATGTCATTTGCTATCAACATTTTATAGATGTTTTATGTTGCCTTCCATTTAGGCATGACGGTGCCGACCCATTTGGTGCATATATTAATATCATATGATTGCTGCAATATCAGTATGGTTACCCACTGTTCTATGTAAAACTGTTCTTAAAATACAAATACATGAAATATGAAGAGGAAAAGTAGAACGTGTGAGTAATTAAAAACATTACATTTCATTTTGGCTGCTCTCCCAATATCATTTCTGTTGCTCTCATAAAATAACCTTAAAAAGCAACTTTAGGGAAAAGGGTTTATCTGGCTTACGATTCCATGTTACCGTTTGTTTTTCTAGCAGGAACTTAAAGCTACAGATCACCCCACAGCCACCGGCAAGAGATGGGAACACACACAAAGGCTCAGAGACTGGGTAGCATGCACAGGACCTGCACAGATTCAGACCAGAGAGAGCCCCAGCACAGAGAGAGGAAGCAGGCTTGACCTTCTATCCCTACCCCAGAAGCTATATCCAACTGACAGCCTCTCTCAAAGAAAGAACTAGTTTTCTTTTCTGTAAACTCAGTCTTTCACGGAGACACACTTTCATGGAGTCTTTCTAAGTCTATGCCCCATACCCACCAGTAGATGGCCAACATGAAATTAATTCAATGGCATTCTCACGAGGTTTTGTCGCATAAGGCTTGGTTTGAGCAATTTTGTTTTTTTAACCGTACGTGTCTTTTCTTTATCTATTATGGTTTCTGATTTTGTGTAATATAAAAAATTTTAAATATTAATCTCAAACTGAGAATTCGATTTGTATGAAACTTTTTTAAGCTACTAAAAATAGTACATGTAAAAAAATTACTTGTGTTTGGGTCTAATTTTCTAAATATAATGGACATATTTATAAAAATGTGGAATATTCTTATCTTTAAGCCAGATGAGCCTAATATTTAAAACAATCTAAAGAGGGTCAAAAGAACATGGACATTTGGTATTACCACTCATAATGATAAAATACAAAACAATAAAAAGGAATCGTAGCAGTAAGATAAATGTTACATTATTCACTAAAATTAAAGGTGCTGTGAAATGGTTAAATTCAAGAGTTATGTAAGAGCTGGAGAGAGGGCTCACTGTGAGGAATCCCTGCTGCTCTTGCAGAGGAACCAAGTGGTTCAGTTCCAGCATCTGCATCAGGCACTTCAGAAGCACCTGAAACTGCAGCTTCAGTGGATTCTGTGTGCTGGTCACTGCACATACATAAATTCATATAACCAAAAACATAAAAATAAATTTTTTTAAAATAATTATGTAAGTACTAGTTACTTACAATGTAAGTAAAGAAAATAGCAATATAATTCCAAGTTCTATTAGCGTTTAAGTCATTAGAAAATGGATATGGTATAATGCTGTTATAAAGCCCTGACTGCTCCACTTTAGAAAATATGTGCAATGTTTGCATGGGGAAAGAGCTTATGCATTGTGGTTTGAATGCAATGTGACTCATTAGCCCCATTTATGTTCATCATAAACAAGACCACCTAAAGGTGATTTATGCTCACTTTTAACATAAATCATCCTTAGAGAGTGAAGTCAAGCTTTCACTCAAGACCAGCCATATTTAGTGTAATAGGCAAACTAATTTTGTGATAAGCCTAGCTTTTAAGGTAAATCTCTATTAAATTATCCTAGTCAAAAATTTTTTATATACTTCAATTTCCTATTTCTAAAATGGGAGCAGCAGTATGTACACATGTGCACACACACACACACACACACACACACACACACCCTTGCTGTGTTATAATCAGTTGAGATAATATGTTTGTGACGTTTGGCAATGTTTTAACCAGCATATATTATTAACATTGTATATCAATACTGTATATTGTATATCATATTATTCTACAAAGTATTCAATGTTTTGGCTTAATGGAGAAAATGTCTTTCCCAATTAGCTTGCATTCTCCTTATTTTAGAGCCAGCATATATTCAGGTCATTAAACGCTGTGTCTCTGTGGAAAGAACTTTGTGTGCTGCTGTTCCTGAGACTTTGTCGTTATCACCACGGCTGTTATTGAGCTTCAGCTCTTTATTACTGTCTTTGGAGCCCGGTCTCCTCGTTTCTTGGCACCCTGCTTTGCCTTACTGATATCAATCTGATTGCCCATGACCCAATTCCTTAAGGTAAAACTGGATTCTTCACTCAATGAAAAAATTTCCAGCATTGACTCATCAAAACGTTAGGTATATTCTACTCAGTCTATTTTATACTAGATTCAACAAAGAATGCCACTGCAGCCATATCTAATTACTATGCCAAAAACTAGCAGATAATAGTTTATAGACACCTTACCTCCTAAAATTTATATGTTATCTTTTTGTCCAGCCCCAAAGGCAAATATTACACTGAACATGATATAGAAGCTTGGAATATTTTATTGAGTGACTGATATTAGATCAATGAGTGGTTGAATAAATAATGAATGGACAGATGAAAATCTATTTATACTTTTTAGTTTTCACATCTGAACTTCACATAACACTTACAATACTAGCAAAACTCCATAAAGCTGTATAATATTTTTACTTTAATCTGTGTAAATAGCCTAGGGCTATAGAATCATAATATAAATTAGAATTTATGCTTCCGTGATCTCAAGATCATTGATCATCGGTCTCAATGCCATAGATCAATACCAAAATAAATATTTTCTGAATGAATTTCACTTGCTTTTCCTGTCAAGTACTTTTGCAAACCCTGAACTTTTGTGCACTGATATTTTTCCCAAAGAAGGCTGAATGGTTTTCTGATTCTCAGATTCTGTGGCAAGAGACATAGACACATCAAAAAGTCGGCAGAGCTGTCTTTGTTACATAATTGAATGGGGAATTACACCGCAATTTCTCAGCCTCAACTGTTGTCAAAAATACAGTATCCCCAAGGATCTATTATAGTAGCTACAAAAAGAACAGAAGACTAGCCAAGGTTTCAAACACACTTCGTTGTGCAAACCATCTGCTCTGTGATAACCTCATCCTTGTCCTTCCAAGAGCTGCAAGAGTCCCAAACAAGAGCTTGAACAAAACAAAATCCTTACCAACCACCTGGAGCCTTCCTTGTCAGGAACCTAACGAACCCTTGCTTTTAACCCACAAAAAGACTTTTGGACTTTACAATAATTAATCTAATATTTCAATAAACTCAAGGTGATGTCATGTTAGTTAAAAGGGCAATAATGTTCCATCATTAATTCTCTTTAAAGGTCTAGAGAAAAGCTGACTTTTTTTTAAAAGAAAATACTTTCTAGCTAGCTATGAAGTAGAAATTATCAACTGAATTGAGTCATTCATTATCATTTGAAGACAACTGAATGGGCTTTCCTGGGCAGTCTGGAGCTAGGATGGCACCTTACCTGACGACCCACCCATCTAAAGGTCTGGGGCAGACAATTTTATTTACTCATCAACATGTGTAGTTAGAGCGTATGGGTTCTTTAAAAATCCATATAAAAAGACAAGTCCAAAATTGGACTATTTCTGCAGAAAGTATCATGTATTTGGATATTTGTCAGTGTAGCCCCTCTTCCTTCCTTGTGAGCTTACCTCCATGTCTAAAGTACATCATCCTTCATCTGGGGACTACAAATGGAAAGTGCTCAGCTCTGCTATAAACGCGCAGAAGCACAATGAAGTGCTATGCAACTTTTATTCTTCCTCCAGCATCAATTCTCATCCATCCCATGGATTTCTTTGTCTCTGTCTCAGGATTAAACTCTGCTTTGTCCTCACTCAATCGCAGTGTCATGGCAGAATTCAAAATGACCAACACGTAGTATAATAAGTCAGAACTCTACTTTCTTGCCAAGTGAAGTGTTTTCCAGCTTAATTGTTCCCACTCCCAAGCTGAGAGCTGCTTGAGTTTAGAATTTCCTTCATTGTTTCCCAGCTAATTCATGAGGCACTCCCTGGAAATTTCTCTGTTCTTCTGCACTGACTTTCTGGGCAGGACTGCTTTTTAATTCAGTCCAGGCTCCACTTGACCTATTGAACACATCCTTTTGATGTTCCTGGTAAACCTAGTGGTCCTTCTTTTTCTCTAGTGACAAAGGTAGCTCCCATCTCAATCTGGATATTCAAACTATTTCTTGGGGATGCTGACCCTCCAAATAAGCCTGGCAGTAATCACTTTCAATTCCTGCCAAATCTACATTAAAGAAGTACTGATTAGTAGCAGATAATCCATTTTGCTCTCAGCTAATGTCTCTGTAGCAAAGGCCAGTGTTTATGACTCTGTCTTTAAATGTTTTTGTATTATTGTAACACTTAGAGCTGCAGTCAAAGCTAAAACAGCAAGAAACCCCATTTTAGCATGCTGTTACATACAGATTTTACTTAGTATCATAGTGATGAACAATAACTGATCTCAAAAATTGTTTTATTTACTAACACTTTTATTTTTTTATTTTTTTACTAACACTTTTAATTTTAAAAATTAGTCATTTAAAAATAGGTGTTGATGACTTTCTAAACAAATAAAAGGGGATGTCCTGCGTTTACAGTCTGACAAAGAAGAAACAAACTCTTCTTGAATGAAACTAACCACTCTAAGTTATTGCAACCTCCCCTACTCCTAAAACCTCTCAGGTTATAATCCCCCATTTGGAATTAGGTTTATCTTTCTCTCTACCCAGATTTTAGCCTCATCAAGGTCCATCTGAAATCTTAAGAGACAGCCTTGTATAAAAGAGTTGCATGTTTAAATCCCATTCCATAGTTCAATGTCACCACAATTTGGTGGATATACACAGGCTTGAGTGCTAATTGGAGGCTCCTCGAAAAGGTGACAATTTTATATGACAACGCCTCTTATGGGGCTCCTCTTAATGAGAAAAAAATATAAGATTCCTTATGTACTGCAGAAATGAGTCCTCTGAAACATAATGATGATCTCACATATATTATATGGATTTAATCCAGGAAGTATAATGCAAACACTCTGTAAATGAGAATCAAAATATTGTATTACATTTAGATATTAACATGGATTACTGAGAATAAAATCTGAAGAATGTGTCAGCTACACTATTGCTGCAGTTTAGATAATTATTCCATTTGGACAGAAAAAAATGCTTAATGCAATTTTATCTTTTTATCACTTTATATTTCATATTCTTATTGAAAGGATAAAGAATAATACTGAGACCTCATCACTGCTTGGTAACAATTCAGTCACATTCCATATGGTAGACATTCTGTATTAGAGGGATAGAATGCTAAACTACATTCCCAGAGTCTGTTCATCATGAGCATCCTTCAGCATTTTAGTATTTCTTTTAAATGTGAGAAGACAATCAAGAATGACTGAACCTCTAAAGAAAGCTGTAAAGATGCAGTGAAACAAAGACCACAGAAGCAGGGTGTTCATGTAGACTGTTCACTGAACTCACTTCAGAGCTATAAAATAGAGTAGTGTATCTTTTTGTAATGAGTAAAGTGTTATACAGGATAACAAGCCAAAATAAAAATGAAGCAAGTCTTGGAAAATCATTAGGAGGATTAATAGTTTGTAATTGAAAAAAATCAATAGGAAAGGGGGGAAAATGTGAGAAAATTTGGGATTTAATCCAGAATGTATAATGCAAAAATTCAAAGAGAAAGAAAATGATCAAATTCAGTAGAAATGAAAAGTCCTTTCCAAACTGAAGAACAAAACAATTTCAACACCAGCAAAATAATAATAATAATAATAATAATAATAATAATAATAATGTACACTAAAGTTACTATCAGAGCAAGGGAATGAGAGAGATCCCTAGATCCCAAAGGATAGGCAAGGTATGACAGAACTCTCCATGATGGCAGAACAGCATCAGGCTCCTTGGCAACAGTGCTGAAAGTTAAAGAACATCAAAGTTATGTTCATAACATCCCAGATTATATTTTTAAATTAGCTTACAGCTAATTAAGCTATGTCAAAGTAAAATGTACATATTTTACATGTATGACCTGTGTGCATGCATACATGTCTACGTGAGTACGTGTGTGTATGTGTGTATGCATATGTGTGAATGTGTGTTGTAGTTTTTAGCATGTGAGTGTGTGCACATGGAAGCTTCAGGCCAACTTTCTATCTTCTTCAATGTCTTTCCACTTTTATTTTTCCAAACAAGTATTCTACTAAACCTGAAGCTCCTCAGTTTGGATGGGAGAGCTAACCAATAAACTTCAGGAATGCATCTGTCTCTGTTCCTCAGGTGCTGAGGTTATAGCAGCATGATGCCACCTCAGAGCTTAACATGGGTTCTGCGTAGCTGAGCTCAGAACCTTGCACTTGTGTGGCAGACACTTTATCGCCACAGCCACCACCTCAGTCAGTAAATGCACTTTTTGAAATGCATTTCCCAAGAGCTCTTTCTAAGAAACACTGGGGAAGCCAAGTTAAATGACAGGAAACCAAGAAAGAATGGGATCTAGTGAACCACAGAACACAGGAAACCAAGGTCCCAATTGTGGTAACAAGAGTTCCTAAAATAAAAGCTGTGGCCAGACAATATGACAGAGCTAAGAGGGAATGCATTTCTTTCAAAGACTAGGACATAAGAAATGTATGATGTACTTGTAACTATGGGAAGTGTATTCCATGTGTTTATAATTCTTTAGGTGGCCTTGAAAGGAAAGAATCAATGATAAGTATATAGTTGCTGAAGCCAAAAAAGGTAACAGTTAAAGTAAGATATTTGTTAATTCCAGGAAAACAAGTAATTTTACTCTGCAAGAAACATACTCAGTTTCATGACTTGACTTAGAAATGAAACTAATTCAGTCATAACATTATAAACATCAAATATTGATCCACTGAAATGCTAATAGAGCTGTATTGTAAGTGAAAGGTTGGAAGGAACGCGGTCAAAGGTTAGTCTGCGTCCTTAATTTTCATCCACTCTGACAGTAGACAAAAAATAGCCCTCCCAAAAGGTAATTAAGAGACAATGTAATTATTGTTTTGGGATAAGAATTCATGTCTAAAAAGAAAAATTAAACAATGAAAGATGAAGTCAGAAGAAGCAGATCTAGATACCATTATGTGAGGAAGAAAAACCCCACTTACACTGTCTTGCAGTACTCTGATGGTTAGTTTTAACTGTCCCCTTGATACAACCTAGACCCCCTGAATAGAAAGTTTCAGTGAGGGGCTATCTTCAATGAGTCAGTCTATGGGCATGCCTATGAGGAATTGTCTCAGTTAATTGATATGTTAAGACCTCACCCACTAAGGACAGTTCCATTCCCTCGGCAGAGGGTCCTAAACTACCAAAGAAGGTAGCAAGCTCCTGGCTGCTTCCGTTCCTGTCACCCTGGCTTTCTTGCGATGACAGACTACACCCTGAAATTTTGCACTAAAAATAAACTGTCTCTCCTAAGTTGCATTTTGTAAGGAGGTTTTATCACAGCCATACAAATGAAAGTAGGACAACTGCAATTTTATTACTGTAATAAAAATGAGATTTTCTTTTTTGAGAATATGCGTGCTATGCATACAGGATTGATACCAAAGGAAACAATTTTATATTTCTTGTAAGTTTTAGGCAAAGTATGACTGGCACTTTGGTACACTCAAGCATAGTTTTGGGTAAAGAACAAATAGGAATGATCAAGTCCTGGATAATTGCAGTCCAGTAGATAACTCCAGAAAAAGAAAAGCAGGGGGAAAAAGGTGAGACCCAAGGAGTAAGAAAAAGTTTCAACTTTCAAGCTGTAAATGCACATATATTTTCCGTGAAGACTTGCCACAAAGGATTCTAGGGTTAAAGGAATTATTTTGGATACCTTAAGGGGTTTAGCATTGCTATAAATGTAGGACACAGACTCACAGACCCCACCTAGCTTCAGCCCCAGGAAGCAACTGATATCTTAGAAAGATTTAGCACCTCCATGTTAATTGAATTCAAAGTTTACATTCAACCTCAGTGTCCAGTGACTGGTGAATGAATAAAGAAAATCTGGTATACATGCATGGTCAAAGAGTACTAAGGCACAGAAAAGAATGTAATCCTGCCATCTGGAGCCATGAGGCTGAAACGAGAGGATACTGTCAAGTGAGATACACAAGGCATAGAAAGCTATGTAACACATGTTCTCACTCACTAAGAGGCTAAAAGAAGTGATTTCACAGATGGAGAGAGCAGAACCCTGGGAAGAGTGATGAGCAAGGAGGGCAGACCTTGAATCAAAGGGGCTAAAACAAAGTTACAGTGAATAGCAAGCTATTGTATGCTTTGTGCAGAACAAGAGAGAATCTTGAAGAGTTCTACGCAAAAAAAAGTGATCGCTAGAGAAGGAAATGCTAATCACCCTGATTTGGCCATTAATATTTGTGTGCCTTTCGAATAATCAACCCTCAGCCACATAAATCTGAGATCAGAGTGGCTCAAATAAAGCGACAAGAATTAAAGCAGGGTGGGTTATTCTCAGCTTTCCTAGTTCCCCTGTCAGTCATGAGTTATTATAATGAAAATTCGAGATATGTTTATCTTCAAGGTTGGTTTATTTATTTATTCATGAATTATTTAGGGGAAAACAGCATAGAAATAGACTTCAAATAAGGTGAAACTCTGAAAGATCCGATCTGAAACTCAGCAAATCAGGCTGGGCTGTAGCACAGCAGTCGATGGTTCCTGGCATGGATGAGGTCCTGGCTTCCATCCTCAGCACTGGGATGTTAAGAACAGTTATTTTATCAGCAAAAACTTACACAAGGTGAATTTTTAAAAATACTGAAGTAGCTTATAGGCCTCCAAATAAGTTTAATGCATACAAACAATGAAATAATTAAGCTGTTTATTTTATTGCATTTTGTGGTATGCATGCATATGCATGCATTTGCTGTGTATGCATGTGCATGCATATGTGCGGCAGCCAGTTAAGGCTGTCTGATACCTCTCTTTCACCCTCCAGCATATTCCCTTGAGATAAGGTTTCTCACTAAACCCGGACTTTACTAACTTTGGGGTGGCCAGTATACCCCAGAGATCCTCCTGTCTCTTTCCACTGCCAGCACTGGGGCTTCAAGTATTCATAGCCAAACTAACTTTTTGTTTGCAGTTCTGAACTCAGGTCTGTGCCTGTGCAAAGTGCATTACCCACTGAAAACTCTCTCTCCCTGGGCTCAAGAGTCAATTTTGTAAACACAAAAGTAGATATAAAATCCAACCACAAGTGTCCTTTCCCCTAACTCTGAGTAGCATGACCCATGAAATTACGCACACACATGCACACACACACACACACACACACATACACACACATACATGCACACATGCATGTGCATGTACATGTACATGTGTGTGCACTAATATTGATAAAAGTAAAAAAGAATTAACCTTTTACTTTTCTCCAAACCTTAACAGCACTGTATGGTAGTTACTCGAAGAAAGATGCATTTATATTAAAATACATACTTACATATCACTATTTCATGTGTATGTGTTTGAGCACATGTATATATGTATATGTAGAATCTGTTATAAAACTTCAGCCAAGCAAGCTTTACTCTTGTAACAACCATCACAGAAAAGAACGACTAATTGCTCCTGTAGCTTGTACAGACTTACATAGCAATGTAGCTCAAAAGAGAACTTAAAGCCTGATGCAGCTGAAGCCATCACACCCTTAAAGGCAAGAACACCAGCCTTATGCAGGGCCACAGTCCCCACACACTGATGAAAGCATCCCTTCCCTGCATCTGTGCCTGCTGCTCTCTCACTGATGTGTCCCTGTCTCACCATCAGCATCGCAGGCAGTCAACCCATCGTTAAAGAAAGGTGAAGGGAAAGCCTTATTATGTGTTTTTCATAACAACACGAGATCAACCACCCAAAGGAACTTAAGTTTCTTGAGCAAATACGACCTCATTAGTTTCTGGAGCCCATTTTTGTTACTGTGTAGACATTACTTTAAAGGCTGTTGTCAAGGAAAAAAGCACCCTAAAATTAGATCTGCCCGCTTTGCTTTCACTACAGAAATGGCCACACTTCTAACAACCTCTTCTGTTTTGAGGAGAAAAACCTAGTAACTAAATGCAAAAGAGCTAACAGGGGTCTTCTACGGAGGGGAAAAAATTATTTTGCCCCTGTTCAGTTGTTTCACAAACTGAGTTTCTTGTGTAAAGTTATCTACATGGAATGTATACACAGTTGTAGGTATTGAAGAACAACAGATCCCTGACTCTAGTGTCTAATTCCAGGGACTCCTTTCCCACTGAACCCTTAGCCCCTTGACCTCACTCGCTTTTTCATGGCTTGCTGTTCTTCACTCCTTCTCTCCTTACTAGACAACATTTTAATGCCTTTAAAGAGGTCCTCACATCTACATCCCCCCTCCCCCCGTGACTATCACACTTGTGTTCTTTGGCAGAACATGGGCTCTGTAAGTCCGGTTCTGCACCTGCTGTGGCCCTACATGGAAGCTGTTAAGCTGGAGGAAAAAAGCACACAGTGGGGTTGATGTCACCTTAGGCTTAGGATTCCTTACTTAGCATTTCACTTCAAGTGTCTGTAGCTTTTTTTCTCACTCCCTCCTATTCTCACTCTGCAAACAGCCTCTCACTCCCTTCCGACTGAGGATGTAAAAGTCCCCAGAGGATGCTGCTACCAAGTTTTCACCCACCTACTTGCAAATGGTTCCTGACATCCTGCCTTCCCTCTTTGTTCCTTAATGCTTCTCTTCCTTTCTTCCTGATTCTTTTTCTCCTCATTGATATTTCTGTTCCTGGGGTCACATTCTGATCATCATTTCTTGTAGAAATCTCTAACTAACAACCTCCCCACTCAATAAACTCCTTCCTTCAATGCCCTCCCACTCCCCATCGCAGCCAGCCCATCTTTAAAACTGGATTTCAGAAAGCATTTGAAAAGATTCAACGTGCATTAAGCTCATTTCTTCACCTCTGGTTCTTCCTTCTGCTCATTCCTGAGACAATTTCTCTCCATTTTTATTGCAAGTATTTTATAAATACTATTTAAAATCTGCATGGTGCAGGAGCCCAAAGTCAGTAGTGTTGTCTATGCTGAAAGACCTTGAAGTGACACTTGTCATCTGACATTTTCCATTCTGGAAAACAGTGTTCCTGTGAACATGATGACTTCGAGTCACAACTGGTACAAAGGTTTTATATAAGAGACTGTAGATTACGGTGTTCATGAAACACACACACACACACACACACACACACACACACACACACCATGTTGTATTTTGTTTATGTTACTCTTGACACCCTATATTCATTTCATTATTAAGTCCTGTGAAGTCTAATTTAAATTTCTTAAACTTGTATACTTTACTTTTCCATTTTCAAGAATCATATTTTCTGTGCACCTGAAGTTAATCATTTTCAAAAATATTAAAGAAAACTCATAAGTAAACAGTTAATAAATTCAAAATCATGCATATTCACACGAGGAAATCTCATGTCATCAGTGCTTTCTTGCCTAAGATATAAATTGTCCCACATATCAACATTGTAGATGATAACCATCCATTAGTCAGTTTATAAACATTTCATAAATCTCAGGTGAATGGTCATGATATCATAGTTCTGGCTTCATTTTTCTTAAGTCTTAAGGAGCTAGGCATGATGGTGCAGGCCTTTAAGCCTAGCACTCAGGAGGCTGAGGCAGGTAGAACTCTGTGTTTGAGGCCAATCTGATCTACATAGAGATCCAGGACAGTCAACGGTGTACTGATAGAGAAATTCTGTCACAAAAGACCAAAAAAGAAAAACGAGAAAGAAGCATAGGGACTGTTCCAATGTTATTGCAGTATCTTATAATTTGATCTTATTATTGTTATTTTTACCTCTTATTGTACCTAATTTATAAATTAAATTTTATCATAAATATATGTATACATATATATGCGTATGGGGTGTGTGTGTGTGTGTGTGTGTGTGTGTGTGTGTGTGTAGGAGATGACACTATTTGTAAAACTCAGGGCTGTACTATGCATAGATTCAGGCATCCAGTGGTGGGCACTTTACCTCTGCCACCATAGGTACCACTGTCATCAAAATCACTGAATCCGGACAGCTATTGTGACCGCCTAACACACTCTGTGACTTCCAACCTTGGCCTTCCACAACTCCACACTAATTGGTATTACTTTCCACAAAATAACCATTTTTCAAACATAGTCAGACCCTTTATACCTATCACTGCAAAGTCCTTCTGTTATGTAGAAAAACAATTCTAAGTTCTTTTTTTAAAAGCATATTCTTTTATTGAAAAAGGAAGTAAAAACATTTTACGATAAAATTGAAGATTTACATGGAAAATATTTCTGATAAGATAGAAGACATATATAGAAAAACACATTAAAATTGACAATTTTCTTGGAAAATTAAAGAGTCAAGTGGTAGAAATAAAAAGCATTGCTAAATTAATTGAAAAATGAAATAAAAACATTTTATGATAAAATTAAAAATTTACGTGGAAAATATTTCTGATAAAATTTTACAAAAATGTAGAAAAACATGTTAAAATTGAAGATTATCATGGAAAATTTTATATAGAAATAATAATGGTAGGCATAAAAGTATTCCTAAGTTGATTGAAAGTGGAATTATAAACATTTTCTGATAGTTGAACATTTACATGGAAAATATTTCTGATAAAATTGAAGAAATATATAGAAAAACATGTTAAAATTGAATATTATCATGAAAAATAATGCAGCTAAAATGCTAGACAATTATCATGGAAATTATATAGATAAAATGGTAGACATAAAAATAATGATAAGTTGATTGAAAGTGGAATTATAAACATTTTCAGGTAAAATTTAAGATTTACATGGAAAATATTGACAAACATGTTAAAATTGACTATTTCATGGAAAATTATACAGACAAAATGGTAGACATAACCTTTCTAAATTAATTGAAGGTGGAATTAAAAACATTTTGTGATAAAATCAGAGATTTTCATGGAAAACATTTTTGATAAAATAGAAGAAATATATAGAAAAACATGTTAAAATTGAAGATTATCATGAAAAAAAATGCAGATAAAATGGTAGACATAAAAAATTACTAAATTAATTGAAAGAGGAATTATAAACATTTTCTGATAAAAACTGAAGATTTACATGAAAAATATTTCTGTTAGTCTGTCTTTTTATTGGGGAATTGAGACCATTGATGTTAAGAGATATTAAGGAATAGTGATTGCTGCATCCTGTTATTTTTGATGTTATGTTTGTGTGGATATCTTTTTTGGGGATTATTGGAAGAAGATTGCTCACTTGTTTTTTCTAGGGTGTAGTTTCCTCCTTGTGTTGGCATTTTCCATCAATTGTCCTTTGTAGTGCTGGATTTGTGCACATATATTGTGTAAATTTGCCTTTATCATGGAATATCTTGGTTTCTCCATCTATGGTGATTGAGAGTTTTGCTGGGTATAGTAGTCTGGGCTGGCATTCTCTTAGGGTCTACATGAGATCTGCCCAGGATTTTCTAACTTTCATGATCTCTGGTGAGAAGTCTAGTGTAATTCTACTAGGTATTCCTTTATAAGTTACTTGCCCTTTTTCCCTTACGGCTTTTAATATTCTTTCTTTGTTTAGTGCATTTGGTGTTTTGATTATTATGTGCAGGGAAGACTTTCTGTTCTGGTCCAGTCTGTTTGGAGTTCTGTAGGCTTCTTGTGTGTTCATGGGCATCTCTTTCTCTAGGTTAGGGAAGTTTTCTTCTATAATTTTTTTTTTGGTTTTTTTTTGATTGTTTTGTTTTTTGTTTTTTGTTTTTCAAGACAGGGTTTCTCTGTGTTGCCCTGGCTGTCCTAGAACTCACTCTGTAGACCAGGCTGGCCTCGAACTCAGAAATCCACCTACCTCTACCTCCCAAGTGCTGGGATTAAAGGTGTGCGCCACCACCACCCGGCTTCTTCTATAATTTTGTTGAAGATATTTACTGGACCTTTAAGTTGGAAACCTTCACTCTCTTCTATACCTATAATCCTTAGGTTTGGTCTTCTCATTGTGTCCTGGATTTCCTGGATGTTTTGGGTTACAAGTTTTATGTATTTTGCATTTTCTTTGACTATTGAGTCAATGTTTTCTATGGTATCTTCAGCACCTGAGATTCTTTCTACTATCTCTTATATTCTGTTGTTGATGCTTGCATCTATGACTCCTGAATCCTTTCCAAGGTTTTCTATCTCCAGAGATGTCTCACTTTGTGATTTCTTTATTGTTTCCAGATCCTGGATGGTTTTGTTCAGTTTTTTCACTTGATTGTTTGTGTTTTCCTGTAATTCTTTAAGGGATTTTTGTGTTTCCACTTTAAGGACTTCTGCCTATTGACCCATGATCTCCTGTATTTCTTTAAAGGATTTTGGGTTTCCTCTTTAAGAGCTTTTACCTGTTGACTGATGTTCTCCTGTATTTCTTTAAGGGAGTTATTTAAGTCCTTCTTAAAGCCCTCTATCAGCATCATGAGATACGATTTTAAAGCCAACTCTTGCTTTTCAGGTGTGTTGGGGTATCCAGGACTTGCTGTGGTGGGAGAACTGGGTTCTGATGTTGGCAAGTAGCCTTGGCTTCTGTTGGTAGGGTTCTTGTGCATCTGGTTATCTCTGGTGCTAGTTGGTCTTGCTGTCTCTAACTGGATCTTGTCCCTCCTGTGGACCTGAAAGCCTGTGTCCATACTCTTGGGAGACCAATGCTCCCAAGAAGGCTGGGGAGCTGCTTGGCTCCCTGGTGCAAATGGCAGCCTGAAGACCTCTGTACTAGCTGTTCACTGATCGTATGCCCTGTGTGCTCCTAGCTGTTCCCCTCCAAAGAGGAGGTGAAGATCACACCTCGGCGCTCAGAAGTGAAAGCACTGCTGGGAGATCACTTTTTCCTGGTGGACGTGCACAGAAGGCTCTGGAGCTGCCCAGCTCCCTGGTGCAAATGGTGGCGGGAGGACTTCCATCCCAGCTGCTCCATTGATCACATGTCCTATGTGCTCCTGCTGTTGCCCTCTAGAGAGAAGGTAGAGATCTCACCTCTGCACTCAGAAGTGAAAATGCTGCTGGGAGATCATTTTCTCCTGGCATGCTGTGGAGTTGCCAGGCTCCCTGGTGCAAATGGTGGAGAGAAGCCCTAATGTCATATGTTGCCCTAATTGCATCTTTAAAAACATCTAACTTCTACTTTTTCTAAATACACACTCTTCTTCTTCTTCTTCTTCTTCTTCTTCTTCTTCTTCTTCTTCTTCTTTTTCTTCTTCTTCTTCCTCCTCCTCTTTTTCTTCATCTTCTTCTTTTTCTTCTCGTCCTCCTCATCCTCCTTCCTTTCCTCCTCCTCGTCCTCCTTATCCTCATCTGTACTCTAGTACCATTGGACTTTGAGTTTCTTCAGATATGACAAATGGACACTTGCTTAAAGTGCTCTGCCTTTGCCTCCATGTGAAAAGAATGCCAGGGGATTGGGCATTAGCAGAGCATTCCTACTTGGTTTAACTCATCTGTTCAAGTTACTGTCAGGTAAAGCTCTTCCTGACCACTCATTTCTAAAATAGCTAATCAGGGACTTTGTTGCTTTAATCTTGCTCGATAGCAAATATATTATATATATATTTTTTTATTTCTTGACAATTTATCCTCATCCTCAAAATATAAGTTCTATACAGTTTGGAATCACTTCTCTTATATTTATTATCCTATCCCTGGTGTCCAGGATAATGGACACCATGTTACAAATGAATGAATTTTGTTGCATGAACAAGCCAATTAACTTGACTTATAGAAGTGGGATAATACAATAATGAGTCTTATTTTTCAAAATAATATAGTCTACATGAACTTAATCTCTAACTTCCTTTTTGTTAAGGACAGCCATTCCTAAGTTAGTGAGAATTGGTGACTAAGATTGTCATGGTATGACTCACACTGTGAAAATTAATATTTACTTGTAGTGAAAAAAATACACATACTTAGCAAAACAGTCTAGATTTATTAAGAAGATCTTTTTCAATTCTCAAATGTTATTGTTACATTTTAACATCTCTTCCTAGGGAGCTTTACAATTACCATTTCTAGCCCCAGAGTGCTCTTAAATGATCTATACCATTTCTTATTTTCCAGGTACTATCAGGAGATCAACAAACTTTTATAATTATAGAAAGTACTTATCACACGAATTATGCAGAATTAGACATTTAAAAAACATGAAAGTGAAGATAATTATTGTAGTACTGTGGTTAAGCCTTCTTATTTTGTAATTTATGATAAAAATTTTCCAAATCACTTCATGTAAAAAAGAAGGTAAGAATATGTAACAAAGTCGATTGGGGAAGAATGCTAGGAATATTTTAATCCTTTATTCTGGTCTGATTGTGAAATTCATTTTGGAACATTTTTAGTCACTAATCTTGCATAATCCCTTTAATCCATGATACAATTTTGACTGGATGGATTATTATTTAGAATAAGTAATATGCAATTGAAAAATATTTTTTTCTAATTGAAATATGATTCAAATGACAGGATGAAGCCAGAGGAAAAAATTTCAACTACCAACATAAAAATGTTAGACTTAGTTTGTGCCTTTGAATGCCCAATAAAATAAAATTCAGGAACTATTAAAATTTCTCAGTCACCTTAGGAAATTCAAGAGGATGTTGATTTGCAGCTATGAACTTTTTTTTATGAGAAGAAACCTGCAAGGTAAGGATGAGTCTTCCACTCAACCGTAGACAAGAAGCCATCAACTGAAAATTACCACTGATGGATTCAGTTCCATTTCCCCATCCCTAATCCCCCTACTCTAGTTTAACCAGATTATTTCCTGCCTGACTCCTTGAGGCTGGGACTCCACTGGGCAATTATCTCAAGGCCACAATACTGGTTGTGGAAGATAGTCTCGCCAGAATCCTAAGTATTCAATAATATCTTAAAAGAACACTTGAATTTTGCTGTATAGTTTAATAGGTTGTGTTCAGCTTCTCTTCACTTTCTATGCATAAGCTAGTTTTCAGTTGTTGGCTTTCATCTCCATCTTGTATCTGAAAGAATGGAGAGAACGCAAGCACATTGCCTTGCATACAGTTGTACCAAACATCGCTCACAGTGCCATTTGCAGATATTCTGCTCACAGCATGGAAGCCCCTCAGTTGCACCATTCCCATCTCTTACAACTGTCCTTCTGTTTGACAATAACTTCTGCCAAGTATGATTTGACTTGGGGTTCTGTTACTTTGTCTGTGCTAATGTAACATTCCCGATCATCTTTGACTAGTGAGGCTTTTCTGGCCCTTCATTCTCTTCCTCGATACAGAAGCAGGTCAAGGGGAGTCCATACACTTGACCTTTCAGCCATAAGTCACGTGACTTCTCATGTCATGTCATTCAGTTGTGAAGCAATTTTAGATTCCGGCTTTATGCTATCTGCTCTTCCAGATACATAGGAAATAATAAGGAGTGGAGAAGTTTCCACTTCTGTTGTCTAACTTCAAAGGCGATATAAAGAATTATTTACAAAACAGACTGATTAACAGCTAAGTGAATGATAATATTTAATGGGCAATGAAGAAGAAGAAGCAGGAAGGACACTTAGAGAACCTGAAACATTAGCCCAAAGTAGTTTCTGGTAAGCAACAGTATCTCTCTGATTTTAATGTCACTGGGAAATTTAAGGTCCCAACTTCCCTAGCTCCCTGCATGGTATTTCCAGAATTCAGTCCTAACTTGGTCATGTTTTTCCAAAGATAATGCTTATTGGCCATCAAATTAAATTAGAAAAGTCTTTATTCTACAAAACCAGCTTCCTGCTTTTTGAGAGAGGAGTTTACTGCAATATTTATGCTTTAATATAAACCCTAAAGCCATCACTGTAACTTTAAACTAACAACTCACCTGAATTTATAAAAATCAGTAGTAGTCAAAAATTAATCATATAGGTCAATTATAAACAGAACTATTTTACATAAACCTTAAATAAGGGAGATTGAAAAATGGAGCCAATCCCAGGAGCTCTTTCACTTCTAGGCTCAGGGGATCAGATTTCCACTTTCTCTCCAAAAACTGTCCAGAGGGGAATACACACAGGGAATAGGAACAGTGGAGCATCTAACAGGATCCTTCCAGTCACCATCTGCACCCGGGAGCTGGGGCAGTTCCACAGCTCTCTATACACAAATCCTGCCAGAAAAGAGCTGGTCTCCCAGGAGTACAGACACAGGCTTACAGGCCCACAGGAGGGACAAGCTCCAGCCAGAGACAGCAAGACCAACTAACACCAGAAGTAAGCAGATGGCAAGTACAAGTACCCTACCAACAGAAACCAAGGCTACTTGGCAACATCAGAACCCAGTTCTCCCACCACAGCAAATCCTAGATACGCCAACACACCTGAAAAGCAAGAGTTGAATTTAAAATCACATCTCATAATGCTGATAGAGGACTTTAAGAAGGACATAAATCACTCCCTTAAAGAAATACAGTAGAACACAGGTAAACAGGTAGAAGCCCTTAAAGAGGAAACACAAAATCCCCTTAAAGAATTACAGAAAAACACAACCAAACAGGTGAAAGAAATGAACAAAACTATCCAGGATCTAAAACTGGACATTGAAACAATAAAGAAATCATAAAAGGAGACAACTCTGGAGAGAAAAAAAACTAGAAAAGAGATCATGAGTCACAGATGCAAGCATCACCAACAGAATACAAAAGATAGAAGAGAGAATCTCAAGTGCAGAAGATACCATAGAAAACATTGACACAACAGTCAAAGAAAATGCAAAATGCAAAAAGGTCCTAAAACAAAACATCTAGGAAATCCAGGACACAATGAGAAGACAAAACCTAAGGATAATAGGTATAGAAGGGAGCAAAGACTCCCAAGTTAAAGGACCAATAAATATCTTCAAACAAGAAGCCTACAGAACTCCAAATAGATTGGACCGGAAAAGAAATTCCTCCCATCGTATAATAATCAAAACACCAAATGCACAAAACAAAGAAAAAATTCTAAAAGCAGTAAGGGAAAAAGGTCAAGTAACATATAAAGGCAGACCTATCAGAATTACACCAGACTTCTCACCAGAGACTAAGAAAGCTATAAGATCCTAGGCAGATGTTATACAGACCCTAAGAAAACACAAATGCCAACCCAGACTACAATACCCAGCAAAACTTTCAATTCTCCATAGACGGAGAAACCAAGATATTCCATGGCATAAACAAATTTATACAATCTTTCTACAAATCCAGCCTGTCAAAGGATAATAAATGGAAAACTCCAACACAAGAAGGAAAGCTACACCCTAGAAAAAGCAAGAAAGTAATCTTCTATTAACAAACCAATGAGAAAATAGCCACATAAACATAACTCCACCATTAACAACAATAATACCAGGAAGCTACAATCACTTTTCCTTAATATTGTTTAATATCAATGAACCAAATTCCCCAATAAAAAGATATAGACTAACAAACTGGATACATAAACAGGACTCAACATTTTGATCCATACAAGAAATGCACCTCAGTGATGAAGACAGACACTACCTCAAAGTAAAAGGCTAGAAAACAATTTTCCAAGCAAATGGTCCCAAGAAACAAGCTGAAGTAGTCATTCTAATATCTAATAAAACCGACTTTCAACCTAAAGTTATCACAAAAGATAAGGAAAAACACTTTATACTTGTCAAAGGAAAAACATACCAAGATGAACTCTCAATTCTGAACATTTATGCTCCAAATGCAAGGGAACCCACATTCAGAAAAGAAACTTTACTAAAGCTCAAGGCACAAATTGCACCTCACACAATAATAGTGGGAGACTTTAACACCCACTATCAATGGACAGATCATAGAAACAGAAACTAAACAGAGAAACAGGGAAACTGTCAGAAGTTATGAATAAAATGGATTTAACATATATCTATAGAATATTTTATCCTAAAACAAAAGAATATACCTTCTTCTCTGCCAGGAGCCATTCTCACATAGATCTTAAAACCTCCTTTCAGCCATTTCTAGCCTGCTTCTTCTAGCCTGCTTTTAGAAGGAAAAGTACTAGCTTAAAGATTAGCCAAGTAGCTAGATGGCCAGTACATGCAGAGCTCACCTGAATGGGCTAGAACAAATGAAGCTCACCTGTGGTTAGGTTACCATAGCAACTCCTTTCCATTTCACCTCCTCATGATCAATTTCTAGTGCCAAGTTCTTACATCATTCTCCAGAGTTTCCTTGAGATTCTGAGAGACAATTCTGAGAACCTGTTCCTGAGAAATGATACTAGCCCCCTGAAATTGTTCCCCAAATACAATGACTTTCCTCCCTTTCACCCCTCCCCACACCTGCTTGCTCCCCTTTAAAAAGCCTTGTGTAAAAAATAAAATTTGACAGCTTGATCAGAATACTGTCTTGCTCTCCGTCTCTCATGTCTCTTGTCTCTCACCTTCACCTAGGTGGTTCGGGGACCCTGTTGACTGTCCTACGGGTCAGGACAGAGGAATACTGAATGGGTGAGAAGCACTTAAAGAAATGTTCGACATCCTTAGTCATGCAGGAATTGCAAATCAAAACAACTTTGATATTCCACCTCACACTAGTCAAAATGGCTAAGCTCAAAAACTCAGGAGAGCAGATGCTGGCAGGGATGTGGAGAAAGATGAATGCTCCTCCATTGCTGGTGGGATTGTGAGCTGGTAAAACCACTCTGGTAATCAGTTTGGCAGTTCCTCAAAAAATGGGACACAGTACTACCTGAGGACCCAGTTATATCACTCCTGGGAATACACCCAGAAGATGCTCCAACATGTAATAATGACACATGCTCCACTATGTTCATAGCAGCCTTATTTATAATAGCCAGAAGCTGGAAAGAACCCAGATTTCAACAGAGTAATAGATACAGAAAATGTGGTACATTTACATAATGGAGTACTATTCAACTATTAAAAACAATGAATTTATGAAATTCTTAAGCAAAGGTATGAAACGACCAAAAAAATCATTCGGAGTGAGGTAACCCAATCGTAAAAGAACATACATGGTATGCACTCACTAATGAGTGGATATTAGCCCAAAAGCTTGGAATACCCAAGATTAACATACCACATGAATCTCAAGAAGAAGGAAGACTCAAGTGTGGATGCTTCGGTCATTTTTAGAAAAGGGAACAAAATACTCATGGGAGCAAATACGGAGACAGAATGGAGTAGAGACTGAAGGAAAGGTCATCCAAATCCTGCCCCACCTGGGGTTCCATCCCATACACAGTCACAAAACCCAGGCACTATTGTGGATGCCAAGAAGTGCTTGCTGACAGGAGCCTGATATAGCTGTCTCCTAGAGCCTGACAAATACAGAGGCAGATGCTTGCAGCCAACTATTGGACTGAGCAAGGAGTCCCCAGTGGGTTCCCCAATATAGGAGTTAGAAAAAGGTCTGAAGGAGCTGACAGGGTTTGCAACCTTATAGAAAGAATGATAATATAAACCAACCCAACCTCCCAGAGCTCCCAGGGACTAAACCACAACCAAGGAGTACACATGGAGGGACCCATGGCTCCAGCCACATACGTAGCAGAGGATGACCTTGTTGAACATCAATGGGAGGAGAGGCTTTTGGTTCTCTGAAGGCTTGATACCCCAGTGTAGAGGAATGCGAGGGCAGGAGGCAGGAGTGGGTGGGTAGAAACATCCTCATAGAAGCAGGGGGGCTTGGATAGGGGACAACATTTAAAATGTAAATAAAGAAAATATCCAATGAAAAATAAAAAGAAAAAAAAGAAGAGAAATGTAGCGAAGAATAAAGCTAAGTCATACCTCTATTGCATGTTCAAACCAGTTACCCAAGAAACAAAGAAAACGAAACACACACACACAGCAAAAGATCGGAATGAGTGGGGAAAGCAAGTTGATACTCAATATGAATGAAAACTGAAAAATGTTGTACTAAATTAGAACTAGGTTGATAGAGTTAACATACAACCTAGTGTCATCCTATGGTGTTTTGCTATGGTTATGTGAAAGGAAATGGAGGCCAGCACACGGCAAAGAACTTGTTTGGACAGACTCTAAAACTGAGCAGAACCTGCCTCTCATCACTACCTCCTACTCCATCCTCAGGTGCAGGACCCCTGTGCTCTGGCTCAGATTCCTACAGCCTGTTTTCTCCATTCATTTAATCCTTGTTTTTTTTTGTTTTGTTTTGTTTTGTTTTGTTGTTTTGTTTTTTAGTAATGTTCCTTTGAACCGATAAAAAATTAGCAAATATCTCTGTACTCATGAATACAAAAATGGAGGCTATGATTTATTTCAACTTGAAAAAGTCTGAAAAGATAATCATTTGATGAAATATTTTGAATATTAGAAGAACTGTGTGTTTAGAGGGAATAAGATATAACAGCAATTAGTCCTTTTACTTTGTGTTTTCAAAGAAGAGCCTTAGAATACTTAGGATTGGCCCTTCCTAGGCCCTGTGTGTTCTGTTGTCAGGGCAACAGGATGTGTGGAAAGTCCTGGCCTTGCCAGTCCCTGTTGCCAGGGTAACAAGATAAGAACCATCTTCTTTTACACAACTGTGTAGCTTCCCTGCCTTACTCCACATCACCTTTCTATTTGATGGGAAATTATATTTGTTCACGGAAATTTAACAATACTTCAGTACACAGGCCACCGAAAGGTCAGGGTTTGTTAGAAATATTGTAAGTGGATACTCATCATTTATACTGCTCCTAGCAAAAACAGCATGGAAGAAATTTCTCTAGACAGATTTTTAGAAAAAGAAGATCTCCATTTTTTTTAACTTTTCTAATCATTAAAATGTTTAGTAGTTGTTCGCATAAATAAATCATATATGATAGGAAAAGAAAACAATAACATAAAAGAAACTGTTGGAACCATTAAATGACAGAAAAATAAAATCTTACAGGCAAAAAACAGATGTGTGTGTGTGTGTGTGTGTGTGTGTGTGTGTGTATGTGTGTGTGTGTGTGTGTGTGTGTGTGTGTACACATGTGAACCCCAAACCATATTGCTCCTAAAGAATGAGCATATCATTATCTCTTTGTAACAGTGAAGAAATTGTCTAGTGCAGGCTGCCCTTGCCTGCATGTCTGATAGATGTGGAGAGGCTTCAACAGAATGGTGTTATCTGCTTTATATGTCCATCTTGACCAGGCTTCTGCACATGCTGCAGTGAGGCACGGAGAGCACTAAGTGGGAGTAACCCCAATGAACAGTTCCTGCCCTGTCTTTTCTTACAACACATTGCTAAGGTCCCACTGGCCCATGCACATTGCATAACCCAGAGTCACTATGAGAGTCGGGCAATCCAAAAGCATGGACACCCAAAGTGATGAACTAATTGGACCCCTAGAGTAAAAAGCATGGGGCAGGGTAGGGGCAAAGGGACTCCCGGAGAGCAGAGACTTGCTAGAAAGCTCGAGATACTAAAGCCGAGGTTTGCTGGAAAATAGTCAAGAGGACCACACATATCAAAAATAGGTCTATTATTCATATTTGAAAGAATGAGAAGTTCTGGAAAATTGGGATGTTCTGAAATCCAGAAAGCATCTCATACCTCTGGATACCAAACATAGCCTGGGAAAGAACATGGTTTCTATTTGCCTCAGAGAGAAAAACAGAAGAACCCAACCAAGCTGATTTTTCTGACATAAACAAAATAGAAAAAGACTGTTCACTTCACCTGAAGAAAGACGGTTACTGCGTTCTTAAAATCTTTTATGACAAGAAAAGGAGGGTTAACATAAAGGAAAATGTCCAGTTTTAATCTCCAGAGTCATAGATTTTGCCTCATTGGCACATAAAATATTCTGGGCCTTTTCTTTCAGTTGTTTGGGACACAGAGTCAAGAAAATTAGAGTAATATTGCAAAGGTCCAAGCTCTGGGGAACAAAGGGTTTTAGAATATCAAATTCCTGTGCAGATGATGATAGTGAGGATCACAGTTTATGTTGGCAAACCGAAGAGCTGGTGATAATACACATCCTGGGCTGCAGGAGACAGCCATGAGGAGTTTCTGACATCTGCAAAATGTAAACCAAGTCCCGCCTCCCTTTGGACTTCAGTCTCAAGCATGCAGAGTTAGGCAAACAGATGACAAGACTGTGGAAAAGTCAAAACAGAAAAATTGTTTTTTAATTCCTAGTGTATCTTGAGCACTGAGCTGAAGTATGTCAGGCAGTGTTAAACGGACTGAGATTCTAACTTCTCTATTAACTATGGCACCTGGCCAAGTGACCATGCTTGGGGGCCCAGCTTTCTCAGTAGAAAAACTGGAGATGGTTATTTTGAAACACATATATCAAAAGAAAACCACTTCAGAATGTGTTCTATGTGCTGTGTACATCTGTCTGAATGTGCGATACCTTTATGTGAATGTGCCCTTGATTAATAACGTAAAGAATAGAATGGACCCACTCAGTAAAAGTCCTTTAAAAGGTAAAATATTTCAGAAAGTATCAGGGACAAAAACTTTATAGGTATGATTACTTCTAAAATTCAATTCTGAGATATTTTAATAAGAAGTGGGGTCAATTCTGAAGTCGTACAGCCTTTTTTCATCTTGTTCTTACTAGAGTTGAACTAATGCTTACTAAGTCCAGTTTTAAGTAGATCAGAAACAGAATTAGAACACTGTGTTTTTCCTAACAAATTTACTTTTGATTTTCGTCAAAATTATCTAGAAGCTGATTCAGGAGAGTTCATTGGTCAGCATGCTCATGTAGACTTGGGTACTGTTGTCACTATTCAGTGCCTGTGGCTCTGAGGATTGACCCCATGACCTCATTCTTTTCCATTGAGCCACATCCAGCCTTCACGTACAGCTTAATTAAGATCTATTGTTCCTTCTCCTGAACCCTTTGGTGCTTAGAAACTAGCTAGTTTTTTTTTATGACCCATTATAAATTTATTTGAGTAGCTATAAATACTGAAATTTGCCTACAAAAATTATCTGCATCTTTGACCATGCAAGGCCTATTTAGAAAAAATAAACCTGACTTTTAATATTTTATAAAATATACAATTAATCTTTAAAGCGCTTCAAGAGAGTATAATTTAAAGAAGTTCCAAAGATGACACTTCATTTTTATATTTCTAATGACTCATTACCAGTTTTGTGTCCTTTCATATGTTTCCCTCTCTGCGTGTGTATGTGTGTGTATTTCCATGCATTTGTACATGTTTGCATGTGTGTGAGCATATTGTGAGTGTGAAGGCACATGCATATGCGGCTACATGCATGTGGAAACCCAAGGTTGATATTGGGAATCATACTCAATCGCCTTTCAATCTTGTTCATTGTGCCTGGGTCTTTCAATAAAACCCAGAACTTGCTGATATGACTAGTCTCTCTAGCCAACTTGCTTTCCCCCCATCTCCACCTTCCAAGGCTAGACTTGCAAGTAGCTGTCATTCTTATCTAGCACTTTACATAGAGTCCAAGACTCCAAACTGTGGTTATGCTTTCTTGGCCAAAGACTTCAACCACTGAGCAATCTCCCTAGCTTCCATTGTAATTCCCTCAACTGTAGTTAACCATAGCTAACACTAGACTAGTTGGCTGAAATATGATGCAAGGCAAAATCTAGAAGCATAATGACAATGTGATTTTTTTTTAATGTCAGCAAAGGGACAGACATGGGACATCACAGCTTTTACTGAGAAGTCAACTGATAGCAATCCAGGCACTCAAGAACTCTGTCTAGCCTGCAGCCATACATGACCATGGAGAGCAAAAGTCTACTTTAAAACATCAATATACCCTTCCACTGTGAAACTCTCAAGGCTTCTCATATTTCCCTCTGGGACCCTCTACCTCCAGCCCCAAGGTAATATAAGTACTTCAATTTTAAAGTGTACCCTACGGAGAAAAAGAGACGGAGAAACACCTGTGAGACAAGGTCCACTGGGCTAAGAGAAAGCTTTATTAAATTGCTCACTTTATTCTGCCTACTAATTCTGGTAAGGAAAGTATCTTTAAAAGCATAGAATTTTGGAACCAGGCATGTTGGCACATGTCTGTAATCTCAGTGTGTAGTAAACACAGACAGGAATATCGCAAGTTTGAAACCAGCCCGTATTACATAGTGCCAATCACCTCAAAAATATATGGCTCAGTATGCAAAATTAGCAATAATAATAGTTGCTAAGGTTTATGAAATTATAGATACTATTTCAAGACATCTATAATTAGCAATTAATTTAAACTCCTTAACAACTGTAAGATTGGAGATATTTACAGTTCGTGCATGAAAAACTAAGGTATTGGAGGATAAATCAAGATGGAGATCATATGTTAGTGAGTCATGGGGACAGCATACACTAGGAACGGCTGTTGTGGGAGTATTAATGATCACAGCGTCTGAAAAGCCTCCTGTGTGCAGGGATGTGCGATGCTGCCATCACATACTTTATGCAATTGTTGCTATGTTGACTTCAAGGTGTGAAAGCATTAGATCCTGGTCCTTTTTCCCTACATCTTTTCCTTTTCACAAGAGAAGCTTCATGGGCCTCTTTCCTGCTTTGCTACAAAGAAAAGAATCACATGTTTGGATTATTAATCAATCCAAACAGTGGTGGATGCAGCTGGGCCTGGAGACTGGATTTTTCCCTCTCGGGGAATAGGGAAGAAATCTGTGCATGGAGAAAGTAGAGTCTAATTTTTTTTTCTAAATCGTGAGGTAAATTTAGGAAGGGAGATTTTTTTTCAAGATCTATATATGGGGAAGTAGATGCTGTCAGGGGCCCTCTGACACTTTGAGCTGCACACCAAAGCCAATGAAAGTTTTATTACATTAAAGCTTACACTTTGATCTCCATTGAGTGAACTCCTAAATCCATCTCTCACAAGAATCTAAACTTCATCAGGAATTGGCCTTCACACACATTAACATCATAGGTATCACTTTTTCTCTGTCTCGCTTGGAAACTCTTCTGAGAGAAATCAACCATGACTTTCCAAAAGTCCTTCTAAAAAAGAACCTTGGTGCTTGGTGCCTGATCACTGGCTACTTCTTGCCATAGGCTAAGCTGCTTTTTATAATTCACCTTCTCATTGTTCTGTTGTCTAACAGGCATGAATAGGGAAAGCGATTGGACATCTACTGAATGGTGAGCAATAAAACTAGGTTTCACAGATAAAAGAGAAGTTCAGAAAATTAATAACATGTACATGTCACCTGACTAAGAAAAATAGATAGCGTAAGAAATAATAGATAGCTGTCTTAATCCCACCAAGAGAACATTCATTCCATAGATGATAAAATATTATTGAAACATTGAGATTTATAAGTTTAAATATACTCTAAAGTAAAAATAGTAGTAAATTATTTTTTTCCAAGCCAAGTTAGTCTCATGGCTAAAATACAAATTTTTAAGGAGATTCACTTGATTACTCCATGCTTAACAATGTGAGAATGAGAGCAGATTTTTAGTCTCATGGCTAAAATATAAATTTTTAGGAGATTCACTTGATTACTCCATACTTAACGATGTAAGAACAAGAACAGATTTTTCAACAATCCTCAAGAGATACTCTCCTCTAACACTTGGAATTTAATGCACTGTATACTCTTACATAGAGTGTGACAAGAAACTGATGGTTTGAGCATGGAAGCCAGACGATATAGTGCTACCAGGGTCATCCAGGGATACATCAAGACTGCCCAGCTCCAATGTATTATAGACCACTGTTTATGTCTCTAGGGATCGATGGTGCAGGGGATGCGAAGGAAACAAGAATGATCATATTTATTAAACAGTGCTATCCTAGCACAGGAAATACATTGTAGTTTCTTGCAGCTGCCATGAGAAATTTATCACAAAACCCAGTATCCTTAAAATATACACAGGTTAAGTTGTCTTCTATTTGGAATATCATAAATTTGATGTCATTTTTTACTGAGCTAATATCAAAGTGTCAGCTGGACCACGTTCTCCCTGAAGACCCTGGAAGACTTCATAATCTACTTTCTTGAGATCCCCATATTCTTTGGTGCATGGCATGCTTTGCCCAATCTCAGGGCTGTAGTCTATAAGCCATCCCTTTTCACACCACTCTACTCTGCCCTCCTTGTCTGTCTGGAGTCAATTGTCAAGAGGTTCTGTGACCATGTGGGGTGACCTAGGTAGTCTGGGTGATCCAGGATAAGAGATGTATTTGAGGATCAATTATTTGGAACCCTTAACCCCGTGTGCTACTTTAATCCTGTTTTCTAAGTAAGATAATGTTCACAAATGCTAGAGAATAGGAAGTATCTGACCCTGAGGTAGGACCTAGTCCATCTACCATGAGACTTGAGGACTCTTTCAAAATCTCCTTACTATATTCTTTTCTGGTGATGTTTCTGGATAAACTATTCTGAGAATGTCTCTGCTTGTTTTAGAAAAAAACATAGACCTATGTCCAAATTCATGCTTCACAAGATACATGAGTAAGTAATTGGGGAGCCTTACATCTTAGAGTCATTTATATGCACACTTAACGGTGCACAGCTAATATATCTTCATAGTTCTAGCAAATAATACATAATACTTTGCTTTTCTTCCATCTTCTCAGTGTCTGTTCTAGCTGTGTATCTGTCTCCAGTTCTGCAAGTTTGCATTCAGAAATCAAGATTATCTTGTAATTCTCTACTTAAAGTCAATACTGTGCTGAGGCTTGGGAATCCAGGAATAAAACAAGGAAAGTGAACTTGGTAATTGAACTCAGAAGCAATGGTTCATAAGAGAAGGTAGATTTGGGAGTGGAAAGTAAGATTTAGGTTATTTTATAAGCCAAAACTAGACCACAATGGAAAGTCAGGAAGAATTTTCTGTGTAAGGAAAATCCTAGCAGAGATGTCGGGCATTTCTTAACAAGGTCTCTATTAGCACTGAAGTAGAACAGTTCTTCCTGATGAAGGTGTAGCCTGAGCTCTGCAGGAGAGACTCTTCCTGGTCTCAGCTGTGTACCAAAGGCAGAAGTATTGCAAGCTGGCTACGTGGAAATTGCCCCTGTATAGATAGCCTTGGGAACAAGAGTGAGAAAAGTAAGCGTAGTCCTTAGCTGACTGAAGAAGGATGTTTATTCAAATAACTAAAGGTGGTGTGCAGCCTTTCATGGAGTCAACCTCAGATCTGTTTAGGAGAGTGTCAGAAAATGAAGACCTGAACAGGAAGGGACTCCTAACATGGAACAGGGGCACCGAGATGTGGTGGATGACACTAAGCCTTGAAGCACAAACGGGAGCAGCTGTGCGGGCTGCTAAGTGGGAGATTTAAAGCATCCTTTATCTCTCCTGTTCATGAAGCTGCTTTATCTTAAGGTATAATCCCAGCTCAGGAATACAGTGTTGATAGTTCTTGTCAATTACAGTCTTTGACTAATTTAAATACGCACAGCAGTTACATCTTAGAAATGGGACCCCGGCAGCTTCCTGTGATAACCATACCTCAGACTGCCTCCTTCGGCAAATGAGTTAATTAGAATTAAAGAGTAATAGAGACCTTCCACCCTCATTCACTTTCTACTTCCCTATAATTCACCCTTCACTGCTGATAATTAATGTTTATCATCAAAGCAAGAGTAGAAGCGTAACTTGAAGTTCTCCAGTTTCATCGCATTCACAATTGCACATCTGAACATCTAGACATTTGTGAAGAAAGGAGGGGCATGTTGAGATACAGATAACATCAGTGATCTTACTCGAAATGATTATTCAAAGTCTGGCTGGCTCTTGTCCTATGATCATATGACCAGAAGGAGCCAGCAATAATGTCTAGATAGTTTATGGTTTGGAGGAATTCCAAACCATGTCTTCGCTTCTGTTGAACAACCAAATGAAATAATGCATTGGGTTAGTTTCTTTGACAACTTTATGTGATTTTCACTGAAAATTTTATATGATCAAGTTTCTGGAAATGCTTTTAGCTATTGGATTGAATCACTGCCAAGGACAAGCAGAGAGAACGTTGCTACCTATGTACTGCACAGTTGTGCATACCAGTGGAGGAGAAGTAAGCTTTAGTATCAAAAAAGTATAGTTTCAAAAAAACAGTGCCACTAAATGGAAACAATATAAAACTTTCAAATCAACTTATCACACAGAATGCATAAATTCTCGGTCTCAGCAAAGCCCACAGGTAGGTAACTACCCCGCATATATAGGATTCAACTGAGGTTTCAGAGTCACAAGTAACTTCTGAGCAAAGAATTGAATTCTCTGCTGGAATGGTATAAGAAATTGGAAGGCTTTTCTAAGCCCTGAACTATTTACAACTTATGAATAAGTGTATGATGATTTCAAATTACGGCGTTATGAAGAAGGGTCTGATGTCATAGCTATTGCTAATGTTTCCACCATCAACGAGGATGATGAGTCATGTCAGGATGCCAAATTCTTACTCTGAGTGGCAGCAAATAAATTGAAAGTGGTGAGGGAAATGTTGACCTAAAAACGGGCATCGTGAGTTTTGGAGGTCTTCATGAATTCTGCTCTCCAAAAGCAGTAAGAGGTAGGGAGTCACACAAGCTTATAGGGTTTTCCGAACATGGAGTGAAAAGGACTCCAAAGGGTTAATAGATGAAGTGGGGCGGTGGCTGCATTGGCAATGTGCTTGCCATACAAGCACAAGGACCTACGTTTGGATATCCCTAACACGGCTGGGGAAAACCAGCTCCAAGGCTGCCGGCCTGCAGGCCTGGCACTGCAGAGGCAGAGATGAACTGATTCGAGAGGTTCGCTTGCCAGCCAGTCTAGCTAAACTAACTGGTCAGCTCCAAGTTCTGTGAGATCTTGTCTCAGAAACTAAGCTGAAAAAGTGAACGAGGAAGAAACCCTGACCTCTGGTCTCCGTATGCACACACACATACATGCAGACACATATGTGCATACCCGCAGATGCATTCACACACTTGCAACACACGTGCACACCAAAAGGGTTCATTAAAGAAATGAGCCAAGCACTCTAGAGAAATTGATACTTAATTTAGATTAGCGATCTTTCCACATGCTTTACACGGTATGGTAGTGCACGCCTGCAATCCAAACATTAGAGAGAATGAAGCAGGAAAATTTTAAGTTTGAGAGTAAGCTGGGGTAAAAGACACCTTTTTAAAAAGGTGTCTAAAATATACTATATAAAAATACCTATGAAGGACTGTCCAAGTATCTTTCTGTAGTGGCTTGTGTTTTCCATGTTGCATGAATAAATATTTCATTTATTTTCGTCTCCACTTGAATTTCACCTTAAAATGTACATATTATATGCCAATTTAAAAATGGATAGCCTGCTGAAAAACATCAGTAGGTTTATAAAGTTGGATGTCATAAAAGAAAAACAAATAAAATCCTTTCCAAATAAATATCCAATAGTCACGATTGAGTCTATTTTATCAAAATATGAAATCATTTCAAAACTTTTTAATAGCATTCATGAGTGCCAGGATTTTCACTGCAGACGCTTAAAAGTAGAACCCAGGAGCAATCCTGAGGAGATGAGATTCTGCTTGAATCAGTATTGCGTTTTAAAGAGGAGAGGCATTTTCATCAAAGGGATGGGGAGTCCCGCACATCACTGCATTGGAAGCAGACTACACAAAAGACCATAATTAAACAATTTGCTTGTCATTAGTCATGCAGATTTTAAACCTGGAGCTTCTTGCTTTGACAAGCCTAAGCCAGGAACACTGGAAATGTCTTAAGTCAAAGTACAAGGAAAAGGAATGAACCGAAATGCAAATCCCTTCATGCTTGGATATAAAAGCTCTGAATCACTTTAGCCAGTAAGAATGGCTTTAAAACACTAAGCTGGCTGGAGATCATTAAGAGATTTTGTGTAGCAATAGTTCCAAAAGAACACAGCATGTGCACACACAGATGCACTCTACTGTCAATGCATGAAGCTCTGCTGATGAGGGAGCCACATCTCTCCCCTCTGAAACTGCTATCAAACAACAACGTGAAAAGTCATGGAACTTTTCTCAAAAATGTTGAGTAGATGACAGAATCAATTTTCTAGTTGTTTAAAGACATATTTCTAAAGTCACTCCTGTGTACCTTTTTGCCTTGGAGTAACTAAGGAAATACAATATACCAAGAGCAAACAAAGCATCCTGTCCTGTAAAGGGAGAATCTAAAATGGGCTGTGATCTCAGTTACAGCAGCACAGGACAGATGTCCATCCACTGGGTTAGAGCAGAAATCATCTGATAGTTGCTGAGGCTTAATTTGCATCTATGCTACTTAATTGTGTGATCCGCCATTTGTTTCGACAGGATTATTTGTTTCTCTAGAGAATATGTCTTCTAAATCTTCGATGGACCTTTGGAACAGATTTCTCTAGTTCATCCAATGGCTTATAAATATGGCTTTCATTTTAAAAGTTATTCTCTGCTAACTGTTTGCATTATTGGTGTGCTTTTATACTAGGCACCACAATACCATGGATTGCTCCAAGTAACGGAAAATATGTATACACTGAGAGCACTGTGCATCCAAATGGAGAAGAGTAGAGAGGATTTGGACTTCTAAACAAAGTTTGATGTAGTTGTTCTTTATAAAAGCGATGGCATAAGCTTAACCATATACTACCTTTCATGAAACGCTGTGTAAACATGCAACAGCATTAAAGACAGGAATCCATCATAGCTTCGTGTTCATGGGGCTCTGAGGTCCTTCAGCTGTCTTTGTAAAGCAAACGCCCCATTTAATTTTGAGATATGAAAATACACTTAGAAATTCCAATGACCTATAAATATTCATATTTTTATCGAAATGTTACATCGGCATTTACAACTGTGCCGTGATTAAAACAACACCTATAAACAGTGCTGCGCTGAAGCCCTGGCCAGAACTCACACGCACTGACAAGGATGGGGGTGGGGCAGGGTGGGGTGGGGTGGATGGGTGGGGGCGACGAGCAAGGTGCTAACACAAGAATGTAAGTGGATTCCGGTAATCACAAGTCGTGCTTCTCGTAACTGCACATCCTGTTCTGTGTTGTCAAGAACCCGGTCAGTACACTGGAAGCAATTCTGCACTTTACTAATCAGTGAGAAACTGAACTGGCTCATTTAAACCACAGCCCTAGTATGTTTGATATGCTTTTCATGTTGCTTATCCACATAAATAATTTTCTTATTAAAATATTAGCTTATCCACTGTAGAATAAACACAGAATAAATATGCTATTTATTATTCTATTAATCCCATCTTTGTTTTTTACAAAGAAAGAAATCTCCATCTTATTTCTCTCTCTCTACTTACCTGAGAGAAATTATTTCAGTGAGGACCGAGCAAGCTGCTTGCCTCCTCCCCTCTGCTTATCTAAAACACACATCTAAACAACACACACACAGTTGCGGGGCAGAAGCCCCGGAGTGTAAACAGAAAGTGATTTCACAGAACCTTACCTTACTTCATACAAAACATACAGGTACAGAAACGCCGTTCTGCTTTCAACAAGTTGCTAGCTGACATGGGCATATTTTCGTTTTCAAGAGAAAATTTCTGCAAAGGGAACACTAAATCTCCAAGTCAAGTAGCGCCCACAATTATTTGTGTTAACGGTCAGATATTTGTTGAGGGGAAAACATAAGACCAAGCGGAGAGCTTACTCACATTCCTTTCAGGCGTTGCCACATCTTCTCGGTCTGTTCTCCAATGAGATACTTGTAAGTGGCGTTTTCCAGTTCCTCGATGTCCGTATCAGTAGACCCCATGATGATGTTCCTAGGACAACACAGGTGCAGTCAGTTTCAGCAGCTAGGACAAGCATTCCTCAGTCCATTACAGATCTCAAGCATTACACAGTAGCATCTCTTATCCATCAAAACAGTTTCGAGACGCAAAGCCGAGGGACAGGCTCTGCCAGAACTGCCGACTTTGACAGGCATATACTCTGCTCTATCGCCAACGCCCCCCACCCCTCCACCAACCCGAACAGACACAGTATAAACAGATGCTCTGACCTCACGGGAACAATCCTCAAATGTGAGCTGCTACTGTACTACTGACCGACTGCTCAGGCTAAACTAACCTCCAAGCAGCTCATCTGTAACTGTTCCGTGCACAGAAGCACATCAGAATTTCTACCGTTTACGAGCTCAATTATGCACGAAAGAAACGTGAATGACTTTCGCGCTCCACAAGAAGCTGAATTCCTCTCTAGCAGCTGAAGCAGGGCAGGATGTAATAAGAAACCAGATGGTAGGAAGCAGTACCAGCAGCACCACCCTGAGAAGAAAGTGCCTGTTTAAATACCAAAGGCTTTTGTCTCTTAATTGATCTGGAAGCTGACACTTAAAAATACAGCATGCTTCCTGAATAAAGGCAGCCAATATTCATGACAAACACCTAGAAAAGTCACACATAGAGCCGTACAGGAGACAGACCCCGGAGCTCCACAGGTTGTTATTGGGAGAGCGTGTCCATCAAGTGATGCTGTAATCGTGCGTATGCATCTTCTCCTAGCAACTCTACACAGTGGGTAACTGCCAATTTAACCAGGGAAAACACGGCAGCTGTGTTCAGCCCGCTCTGTGAATCCTTTGAGGATTTAAAACTAAATAAAATGAAATGTGAATGTGTGTGTGTGTGTGTGTGTGTGTGTGTGTGTGTGTACAGCGAGGAGATTAGAGAAAATGATGCTGTGCTGTTTGTGTGTGTCAGGAGAAAAATGGGAGAGAGTGGACATAAAAGGAATCAGAACTGATTGTCTGCCAAGCTTCCACACATGGTGAGCCTTCTTTGAAACAGGCACAGATCCTGAGTAGACCTCCGTAATATCTGTTGCTATCTGCAAGCTGATTAGAAAAATATCCTCCAAAGTATGGTCTCTTCTTGTTTAGAGACTCACACGCAATTTTGTTCATTTGTCCATGAGGGCTTGCCCCTTGCCTGGTTTCTTGTATCCAAAGACATTTAGGTAGTAATAACCCAATGTTTAGTGACTATTTCAATGTGTAGGCATTGTTATGAGGACTTAATTCATACAGCCTTTTAAAAAGTCTTAAAAGAAATGTTATAAGGCATTCCTATTTGACTGTTGAAAAAACACGAACAAATATTCTAGAATTGAAAACCTAGTCTTTAAAGTGAGTGTGATTATCTTATTGGTAAGAAACTTCCAATTTAAAAAAAAAAGTACTTCTAAAATAAAACAAAACAAAACAACAACTAAAAACAAAAATTATCACTGCCCAAAAGTCACTGATGCCACCTAGTAGTCAAAGCTGCAATGTGAATGTACAAAGGACATTTGCAAAACTATACAAATACCTTCTAATTCATAAGTGAGAGGACGTTAACTCAAGCAAGCTCCAGTTTTCTCTTCTCAGAAAAGGTATTTCCTGAACTCAAACAAACATAATGTCATCAGTTCCCATGCTGCTTTCTTCACTCAGACTTACTTCTATGAGCAGCTGCCGGAGCTGTCAAAGCATATTGATAAGAAAACTATGTCCTAAGTACTCATCTTTGCTCTGAAGGTCACAAGTTTACCTCTACTCTACCCTCACTTATTAATGTAGACACCTTCATTTAGTAAACTTATATCTAATTTTTCTTAATGGATAATGAACAAGCAACCTGAATTCTACTCTCCAAGATGAACCATAGCCCAGAATATGCCACAAAATGCCATTATTGCTTATGAATTAAAATACCAAAGTCTTTGAGTGTGCAACACTTTCCCCACAAATAACTTTCTAAACATGCCATGATATTCCAAGCCTTTCCATTGCTGGTTGGCCAATGATGTTACAAGGGAGCAAATGCAGATGCTGAGGGACAGATGAGAACTCTTCAGTCCACTAGCACCACTCGCCCTACTTTCACTCTTACGCCTACCCTATCTCAGTGTTTAAGAAGACAGGGCATGCTGATTGAGTCACTTGACACAAAAATTGTTCAGTTCTTTCATTAAATGTTTCATAAAATAAAAATGTTAATGACAAACCAAATAGAACAGCTCATTGTTTGAATCCTTGGCCAAGACAATTTTCAATCTTGGTAGCAAGATGTTCTCTCTGTTAAAGTACAGAATAGAATGCATTTTTCTTAATTTATAACTAATCTTTGAGGCCAATAATGATGTGAAAATACAACAAATCACATGAAAATATCAACAGGTAAGTGATATTGTTCAACTTTCTCCAATGAATATACTGAGAAATAATTGAGATTTTTTTTTTGTCCATAAATTTTAATTGAACTTTAAAGCTTCTGAAAAAGTAAAAAGGTCAGGGTGGGTTCTTATACATCAAAGTATATCACAGTAAAACTGTTGATGTTGATGTTGAGCATTTCTTTAGGTGCTTCTCAGACATCCCATATTCCTCAGGTGAAAATTCCTTGTTTATTTCTGTATCCCTTTTTTAATAGGGTTATTTGGCTCTCTGGAGTCTAACTTCTTGAGTACTTTTTATATATTGGATATAAGCCCTCTGTCAGGTGTAGGGATGGTAAAGATCTTTTCCCAATTTGTTGATTGCCATTTTGTCCTATTGACAGTGTCCTTTGCCTTACAGAAACTTTGTAATTTTATGAGATCCCATTTGTCAATTCTTGATCTTAGGACATAAACTATTGGTGTTCTATTCAGGAAATTTCCCCTATGCCCATGTGCTCAAGGCTCTTCCCCAGTGTCTTTTCTATTAATTTCAGTGTGTCTGGTTTTATGTGGAGTCCTTGATCCACTTGGACTTGAGCTTAGTACAAGGAGATGAGAGTGGATCAATTTGCATTCTTTTGCATGCTATCCGACAGTTGAACCAGCACCATTTGTTGAAAAGGCTATCTTTTTCCACTGGATGGATTTAGCTCCTTTGTCGAATATCAAGTGACCATAGGTGTGTGGGTTCATTTCTGGGTTTTCAATTCTATTCCATTGATCTACCTGCCTGTTGCTGTACCAATACCATGCAGTTTTTAACACTATTGCTCTGTAGGATTGCTTGAGGTCCTGGAGACTGATTCCCACAGAAGTTCTTTTACTGTTGAGAATAAATTTTAGCTATCCTGGGGTTTTTTGTTATTCCAGATGAAGCTGGAAATTTCTTTTCAAACTCTATGAACAATTGAGTTGGAATTTTGATGGGGGTTGAATCTATATATTGCTTTTGGCAAGATGGCCAATTTTACTATATTAATCCTGCCAATCCACAAGCATGGTAGATCTTTCCATCTTCTGAGGTCTTCTATTTCTTTCTTCAGAGACTTGAAGTTCTTGTCATACAGATCTTTCACTTGTTTGGTTAGAGTCACACCAAGATACTTTACATTTCTTGTGACTATTTTGAAGGGTGTTGTTTCCCTAATTTCTCTCTCAGCCTGTTTATCCTTTGAGTATAGGAAGGCTACTGTTTGTTTATATCTGGCCACTTTGTTGAAGTTGTTTATCAGCTGTAGGAGTTCTCTGGTGAAGTTTTTTGGGTCACTTAAATATTCTATCATATCATCTGAAAATAGTGATAATTTGACTTCTTTCTTTGCAATTTGTATCCCTTTTATCTCCTTTTGTTTTCTAATTGCTCTAGCTAGAACGTCAAGTACTATATTGAATAAATCTGGAAAGAGAGGGCAGACTTGTCTAGCCCCTATTTTAGTGGGATTGCTTCAAGTTTCTCTCTATTTAGTTTGATGTTGGCTACTGCTTTGCTGTATATTGCTGTTACTATGTTTAGGTATGGGCCTTGAATTCCTGTTCTTTCCAAGACTTTTAACATGAAAGGATGCTGAATTTTGTCAAATGCTTTTTCAGCATCTAATGAGATGACCATGTGGTTTTTTTCTTTGAGTTTGTTTATTTAGTTGATTGCATTGATGGATTTCTGTATTTTGAACCATCCCTGCATCCCTGGAATGAAGCCTACTTGATCATGGTGAATGATCATTTTGATGTGTTCTTGGATTCTGTTGGCAAGAATTTTATTGAGTATTTTTGCATCAATATTCGTAAGGGAAATTGGTCTGAAGTTCTCTTCCTTTGTTGAATCTTTGTGTGGTTTTGGTATCAGTGTAATTGTGGCTTCATAGAACGAGTTGGGTAGTGTACCTTCTGTTTCTATTTTGTGGAATAGTTTGAAGAGTATTGGTGTTAGGTCTTCTTTGAAGATCTGATAGAATACTGCACTAAAACCATCTGGTCCTGTGCTTTTTCTGATTGCAAGTCTTGCAATGATCACTTCTATTTATTTAGGGGTTATGGGACCATTTAGATGGTCTATCTGATCTTGATTTAACTTTTGTATTTGGTATCTGTCTAGGAAATTGTCCATTTCATCCAGATTTTCCAGTTGTGTTAAGTATAGGCTTTTGTAGTAGGAGCTAATGATTTTTTGAATTTCCTCAGTTTCTGTTGTTATATCTCCCTTTTCATTTCTGATTTTGTTAATTTGGATACTGTCTCTGTGCCCTCTGGTTAGTCTGTCTAAGGGTTTATCTAGCTTGTTGATTTTCTCAAAGAACCAGCTCCTGGTTTTGTTGATTCTGTGTATAGTTCTTTCTGTTTCTACTTGGTTAATTTCAGCCTTGAGTTTGATGATGTCCTACCTTCTACTCCTCTTGGGTGTATTAGCTTCTCTCTGTTCTAAAGCTTTCTGGTGTGCTGTTAAGCTGCTAGTGTGTACTCTCTCCAGCTTCTTTTTGGAGGCACTCAGAGCTATGAGTTTTCCTCTTATCACTGCTTTCATTGTGTCCCATAAATTTGGGTATGTTGTACCTTCATTTTCATTAAATTCTAAAAAGTCTTTGATTTCTTTCCTTATTTCTTCCTTGCCCAAGGTATCACTGAGTAGAGCACTGTTCAGCTTCCATGTGTATATGGGCTTTCTATTATTTTTGTTGCTATTTAAGACCACCCTTACTCCATAATGATCGTATAGTAGGCATGGGATTAATTTGATCTTCTTATATCTGTTGAGGTCTGTTTTGTAACCAATTATATGGTCAATTTTGGAGAAGGTACCATGAGATGCTGAGAAGGTATATTCTTTTGATTAAGGATGAAATGTTCTATAGATACCTATTAAATCCATTTGGTCCAAAACGTCTGTTAGTTTCACTGTGTTTCGTTTAATTTGTGTTTCCCTGATCTGTCCATTGATGAGAGTAGGGTGTTGAAGTCACCCACAATTATATCATCCTAAGTGAGGTAGCCCAATCACAAAATAACACACATGGTATATACTCATTGATAAGTGGATAATAGCCCAGAAGCTTGGAATACCCAAAACACAATTCACATATCAAATGATGCCCAAGAAGAAGGAAGAACAAAGTATGGATTTTCTGGTCCTTAGAAGGGGGAACAAGAAGGATATACCCACAGAAGGAGATACAGAGACAAAGTGTGGATCAGAGACTGAGGGAAAGACCATCCAGAGACTACCCCACCTAGGGATCCATCCCATGTACAGTTACAAAACCCAGACACTATTATAGATGCCCACAAGTACTTGCTGACTGGAGCTGGATATAGCTGTGACCTGGGAGGCTCTGCTAGTACATGACAAATACAGAGGGGGACACTCAGCCAACCATTGTACTGAGCATAGGGTCCCCAGTGGGGGAGCTAGAGAAAGGACCCAAAAAGCTAAAGGGGTTTGAAGCACCATAGGAGGAACAGTGATATGAGCCATCCACTACTCCCAGAGCTCCCAGGGACAAAAACATGAACCAGATAGCACACATGGTGTTACCCATGACTCCAGATGCATAGGTAGCAGAGGATGGCCTTGTTGGACATCAAATGAAGTAGAGGCCCCTGGTCCTGGAAAGGCTCAATGTAGAATGTAGGGTAATGCCAGGACAGGGAAGGAGGAGGGCATTGATTGGGAAATAGGGGGAGGGGAGATGCCTTATGGGACTTTCACAGGGGGTAGGGGACCAGGAAAGAAGAAATCATTTGAAATATAAATAAAGAATATATCTAATAAAAAAAGAGAAAAAAAACCTATCATAGAACATTCCCCCCCAAAAAAAGAATAATAATAAAAGTTTTAATTATTTCTTTTAAAACAGTTGAATTTACAGCCCTCAAAAATAAAATTGTGCTATAACCATCTAAGTTTTAAAGGCTATACAATAAATTCAAATTGCAAATGAAAAAAAAAAAGATCTCCAAGTCAAGATCCAGGTCAGAGTTCATTCCAGATATAGTCAAGTTGACAACCAGGAATAGACACTACATGAAGTTAATTAATTAATTAATTAATTAATGGCCAAAAAAGCAAAATAGCATCTGACACAAAGCTATTGCTTCATGATTATAACCTTTTATTATTTTTGATACAGCTTTAATCTTTTATTATTTATATTTATTTATTTACCCAACAGGTTTGCTAATAGTAAACCTTACTCCAGTTCATTTGGTATGAAGTATTGCTGTTTTTTACTCAGTGATGGTGTTTATTTCGTTCAAAAAGTATATCCTTATTTTTAAATAAACTAATTTTAATTATTAGAAACAATAATGTTGTTCAGTGTAAGACAACACTGAAAAAGATAATATGAAGCTTCCAATATCATAGCCACAAATCATCACTAGGTGTTAAAGATAAATCGTGATATGTTCAAAACCACCAATCTCTGAAGGTATACCACTTAAATATTCTTTTGTAACAATTGTACAAAGTATACATTTGAACATAGAAAACTTCAGTGACTAAATCAGATGCATGAATCTAACTTAGCAATAGAAGTTATACATATCATTTCATGATGATGAGGAAGGGCTAGGAATAAATGCATTTAAATTGTATCAAGAACCCATACAGACTGAAATATGACTCCAAGGAAAAGTAGATTAAACTCTGCAAGAATTTGAACAAGCTAAAAATATTATTTCATTTACAAAACATTTTTATGCCTTTTTAAATTAAAAATTTAAAGTTACCATATAAAGTGATAGGTCCTCTTATTTTGGAAATTTCATTCATGCCTGTCAGTATGATTCTCTCATTCATTCTTGGGATTATTTCCTGTATAATTGGCTCCCTTCCTGAAAGCCCTTAGATCTATGTAGATATTTCAAGTTTTGGCTGATGTTTTCTTCTTGCAGTTTCAAAGTTTCCGGAATAACATTAGGGTCTTTGATCCATTTTTAATTCATTTCTACTCGTGGTGAGGGATATGGAGCTAATTTAATTCTTCTACGTGTGGATATCCAGTTTTTCCTGCACCATTTACTGACGAGACTTTTTCTATCATATATTTTTGATACCTTTGTTAAAAATTAAGGGACTATAACTGGGTGAGTTTGTTCCTAAGGCATCTACACTATTGTGTAGGTGTGTTGGTTTTCTGCTAGTGCTAAATATTCTGTTACTCTGGTTCTTCGACATACTGTGAGATCTGTACTGTGATCCGCACAATGGTGTTCTTCCTGATTTGGATCTACTTAGCCGTTTGGAGTCTTTGTACCTCCTTATGACTTTCTGGATTGTTCATCTAATTGCAATAGTTATATTAGGATTTTGTAGGGATTTTGTCGAGACTGTATATCTTGAACCATTTTTACAACACTAATTCTGGTACCTTATAACCGTGGGTCTTTCCATTTTCTGATTTTCTTCCATTATCTTTCTTCATTATCTTAACATTTTGATTATAGAGTCTTTCACCTCAATAATCAGATTTATTACTAATTATTTATTCTATTTTATTTTTAAGCTACTGTGAATGGTATTTTTCTCCAATTTTTTTCGGCAAGTTTATTATTGAAATACAGAAAGACTACTAATGATTTTTGTATGTTGGTTTTGTTTGCATCCTGCTACTTAAGCATGCTAGTCTTTTAGTTCACAAGAAAATTAATACAGACAGGGAAGGCAAGACGACTGTCTGTAAAGATGCGTGCCACAAAGCCTGACAACCTCAGTTTGATCTGTGAAATCCATGTTGTGGAAGGAGAGAATCATCCTCTAAAAGGTGTTTTCTCATCCCACATACAGCCATAGTATGTGCATGTACATGTGTGCAAACACACATATATACATGTACACAAATGCACATGCACACACATGCATGCACACACACTAAATAAATAAATGAATAAATGTATTTTAAATTGAGAAAAACATTTGGTTTAACAATTGGCAAAATAGAAGATTTTCACACCAAAAATAACATCAGAACTAAAACTTTTTAAAAACCTGATAAACATATTTCAAAAGACACAGCTCCATCTATATGAATTGAAACTGTCCAAATGTAAGAGTCTGAGAAACAATAATTGTAATAAAATTATAGCAAGTATAGTAACATGTAACCTTGTACATTAATGACTATCTGGGGAACATGAAAAAAAGGCTTTAGCTTGTAAACGAGGGGGAAAGGGGAGCTTGGAACAAGGATCTCCCAGAAAAAAGCCATAAACCATGCAGAATCAATCCGTAGATAAGAATATGTGGTGTTTCAAGCACATATTTAGAATAAAATGATTCTGCTTCTTTCTCTTTAATCTCTAGGAGAGGGGAAAAACTGAATCCTTTAGGAGTTTTAATCATCTGTGCTTTTGAATTAAGAATTACTCTACCAGCAAACAAAACAAGACAATCAACCACAGGCTGATGATGCCCCTGGCAACCAATATAAACAAAGAATCAAACTTCTTGAGAGGGATAAATTTGCAAACATAGTGCTATAAATTGTTACAAGTAAATTTCAACCAGATGCGAGTTACAAATTCAAAACTGTAAATCTCATTAATCAAGCCTGTTGTTAGTGAAAAGTGATAGACCCCGCAGACTCTAAATATGGAGTTGTCTAGCAGTAGATCTATGTCCAAGCTCTTTCTTTTTCTTTAAATTAAGCAAGTTTATTTGATCATGCTTTTTTTTAATACTCCATATTTTATTCCCCTCCCGGTTGAAAGAAAGTCAAAATATAGGCATGAAAAAGAATCCATTGTATGTTGAAATGATCTTAACATTAGAAAAAGAAGTGTGGATGCTACCGTCCTACTCAGAAGGGGGAAGAAAATAATCTTGGGAAATGCAGGGAACAAGGGATCTAGGAGGGAGAGAGGAGGGGGAGGAAAAAGAGGGGCCTGTTCAGACATGGGAAGAGATAGGGGAGAAGTAGAGAGCATCAGGATTGTGAAAGGAGGTGTGTAGCAGGGAAGGAAGAGGAACTAGGGGTAGCCACTAGAAAGTCCCAAGAGGTTCTCAGGTCCCAACAGGGAGGACATTGGCCAAAATACCTAACAAAGGGGAAAGAGAATCTGTAAAGACCATATCCACTGGACAGGCACAGCCCCTGGTTGAGGGAACCCACCCACCTCAAAAATATTAATCCAGAATTTCTCCAGTCAAAAGAACTGCAGGGACAGAGTGGAGCAGAGACTGAAGGAAAGGCCATCCAGAGACTTCCCCACCTGGGGATCCATCCCATCTACAGACACCAAATACAGACACTCTTGCTGATGCCAAGAAGTACTTGCTGACAGGAGGATGGTTTAGCTGTCCCCTGAGAAGCCCTGCCAGAGCCTGACTAATACAGATGCAGATGGTTGCAGCCAACCATCAGACTGAGCATGTGAAACCCATTTGAGAAGTTAGGGCAAGAACTAAAGGAGCTGAAGAAGTTCGCAACCCCATATGAATAACAACAATGTCAACCAACCCAAAGCTCCAGGGACTAAACCTCCAGCCAAAGAGTACACATGGAGTGACCCATGGTTCCAGCTAGATATGTAGCAGAGAGAAGACCTTATATAGCATCAATGGGAGAGGGGAGCACCTTAGCCCTGTGGAGGTTTGATGCCCCAGCATAGGGGAATGCTAAGACATTGAGGCAGGAGTGGGTGGGCAGAAGGGTTTGGGGGATGGAGCACCTTCATAGAGGCAGGGGAAGGGGATAAGGGGTTTGTGAACAGGAAATTGGAAAGTGTGATAACATTTGAAATGTAAATAAAACAACCAATAAAATTCAAAAGATACATATTATACATATATAATAAAAAAAAGTAAGTCCTAAAAAAAGAATTTCCCAAAACAAAAATATAGACATTGAAACTGTATATTCAAAATCTGGAATTCATCTATTGACACTATTAGAACACTATGGTGCTATTGAGGCAAGAGGGTCAGGAGTTCAAGACCAGCCTGGGCCACATAGTAAGATTCTGCCTCTAAATTTAATTAACTAATGAATTAATTAAAGATAAGTCTAAAGAAAATTTCCAGAATGTATAGATAGGCGTCCGTATGAGTTAATACATGTGGAAATATTTTTGAAGGCTAATGTTAATGAAGACACTGAATGTAGTTTGCTGTACAATTCTTTGCATGTTCCACAAATAGAAAATACTTTGGAAGCAAACGCAGAACAATGTGAAGAGGAAATAATTAAGAATTCAGCAGAGTTGGTGCTGGGGAGGGAGACCAGGCACCTTCAGATTGGAGACGCAGAGTACAAGGTGGTTTCTCATCCAAAGTGAATCCAGACTCCTGCCTATGGGAACGACTGAGCCACAAGGAACACTTTACATCATCGCAATGCAGGCAAACACACAGCTTCTGAGTCACTGCAATCCTGTAATAAAGAACTCATGACATAGAAAACAAACATGATCTATATATCCTCAGGTTAACAGAGGTGAGAGAGCACAGAACACCAATGGCAATTCATAAGGAAAAGAAAAAAAAAAAGAACAGAGCTAGAAGAAAACTCAACTCCAAGTGGATCAAGGACCTCCACATAAAACCAGACACACTGAAACTAATAGAAAAAAAAGCTGGGGAAGAGCCTTGAGCACATGGCACCTGGAAAAATTTCCTGACCAGAACACCAATAGCTTATGCTCTAAGATCAAGAATTGAAAAATGGGACCTCATAAAATTACAAAGTTTCTGTAAGGCAAAGGACACTGTCAAAAGGACAAAATGGTAACCAATAAATTGGGAAAAGATCTTTACCAATCCTACATCCAACAGAGGGATAATATCCAATATATACAAAGAACTCAAGAAGGTAGACTACAGAGAGCCAAATAACCCTATTAAAAAGTGGGGTATAAACCATCCAGTGGAAAAAAGCCTTTTCAACAAATGGTGCTGGTTCAACTGGAGGTCAACATGCAGAAGAATGCGAATTGACCTACTCTTATTTCCTTGTACTAAGATCAACTTCAAGTGGATTAAGGACCTCCACATAAAACCAGACACACTGAAACTATTAGAAAAGAAACTTGGGAAGACCCTGGAGGACATGGGCACAGGGGGGAAAGTTCCTGAACAGAACACCAATAGCTTATGCTCTAAGATCAAGAATTGACAAATGGGACCTCAAAAAATTACAAAGTTTCTGTAAGGCAAAGGACACTGTCAGAAGGACAAAACGGCAACCAACAAAGTGGGAAAAGATCTTCACCAACCCCACATCAGACAGAGGGCTAATATCCAATGTATACAAAGAACTCAAGAAGTTAGACCCCAAAGAACCAAATAACCCTATCAAAAAATGGGGTACAGAGCTAAACAAAGAATTTTCACCAGAAGAAATTCAGATGGCCGAGAAACACCTTAAGAGATGTTCAACATCATTAGTCATCAGGGAAATACAAATCAAAACAACCCTGAGATTCCACCTCACACCAGTCAGAATGGCTAAGATTAAAAACTCAAGAGACAACAGGTGCTGGTGAGGATGTGGAGAAAGAGGAACACTCCTCCACTGTTGGTGGGATTGCAAAATGGTAAAACCGCTCTGGAGATCAGTGTGGCGGTTCCTCAGAAAATTGGGCATGTCACTTCCAGAGGACCCTGGCATACCACTCCTGGGCATATACCCAGAGGATTCCTCTGCATACAATAAAGACACATGCTCCACTATGTTTATAGCAGCCTTGTTTATAATAGCCAGAAATTGGAAGGAGCCCAGATATTCCTCAAAAGAGGAATGGATACAGAAAATGTGGTATATTTATACAATGGAGTACTACTCAGCAATTAAAAATAATGAACTCATGCAATTTGTAGGTAAATGGTTAGATCTGAAAAATATCATCCTAAGTGAGCTAACCCAATCACAAAAGAATATACATGAAATGCAATCACTGATAAGTGGATATTAATGAGCCCAGAATCCCTAAATACTCAAGACACAATTAGCAAATCAAATGACTTCCAAGAAGAAGAATGGAGAGGACCCTGGGCCTGTAAAGATTGGATCCAGTATTGTAGACCCAGAACAGAGAAATCGTGGGGGTGGGGGGTGGGTGGGAATGAGTGGGGAATAGCAGGGGGGAGAGAGGAATTATGGGACATATGGTGGGGGGGGTAATTGGGAAAGGGGAAAACCTTTGGAATGTAAACATAGAATATAGAAAATAAAAAAAACTAGACAAAAAAAGAAAAAAAATTGGGGTATAGAGCTAAACAAAGAATTTTCACCTGAAGAACTTCGGATGGCTGAGAAGCACCTTAAGAAATGTTCAACATCATTAGTCATTAGGGAAATGCAAATCAAAACAACCCTGAGATTTCACCTCACACACCAGTCAGAATGGCAAAGATTAAAAACTCAGAAGACAGCAGGTGTTGGCGAGGATGTGGAGAAAGAGGAACACTCCTCCACTGCTGGTGGGATTGCAAGCTGGTACAACCACTCTGGAAATCAGTCTGGTGGTTCCTCAGAAAACTGGGCATGACATTTCCGGAGGACCCTGCTATACCACTCCTGGGCATATACCCAGAGGATTCCTCAGCATGCAATTAAGGACACATGCTCCACTATGTTCATAGCAGCCTTACTTATAATAGCCAGAAGCTGGAAAGAATCCAGATGTCCCTCAGTGGAGGAATGGATACAGAAAAGGTGGTATATTTACACAATGGAGTACTACTCAGCAATTAAAAACAATGAATTCATGAAATTCTTAGGCAAATAGTTGGAACTGGAGAATATCATCCTAAGTGAGGTAACCCATTCACAAAAGAACACACATGGAATGCAGTCACTGATAAGTAGATATTAGCCCAGCAGTTCTGAATACCCAAGACACAATTCACATATCAAATCATTCCCAAGAAAAGGGAAGGAGAGAGCCCTGGTCCTAGAAAGGCTTGATGCAGCAATGTAGGGGATTACCAGGACAGAGAAGTGGGAGGGGGTTGATTGGGGAATGACAGAGGGAAGAGGGCTTATGGGACTTAACGGGAAGAGGGAGACCAGGAAAGGGGAAATCATTTGGGATGTAAACAAAGAATATAGAAAAAATAAAAATAAAAAAGAATTTAAAAAAAGAAAACTAAAAGAAACGATGAAAAAGATTTCCTAGAGATACAAAAAAAGTTAATAAAATGAACAGAGCAAACCTGAAGAGATGTACATCAAGATGTACCACAGTCAACATCTTGAAGTAAACACAAAGAATCATGAAAGCAGTGAAGGAGGATCAAACTCCAGCAACCATAGAAAACCAAGGAGGACAGTGAGCTTCCTTCAGCACCACAAAGGACTGAGTGATAGAATGCAGGATGGTGGGCTGCCCTCAGCAATCACAAAGGATGGTGAGAGTATGTTTTTCAAATACTGAAAGACAAGATCTGTCCACACACACACAAAATAATATAAGTAAGATTAAGACACCCACAGATAAAGGAACCTTAAGAAAGCTTATCTATACACACCTACTATAAAATAACACCTAGAGGAAATTCTCTAAACATCAAGAGAGAAATAAGGAAAAATTGAAACCTCAGGAAAGGGGAAAAATCGTTGTGAACAAAGATATAGATAATATTATAGCACTTATCTATATCTGAGTTTTGAAATGAAATAAAGTGTGTGATACCACCTGATATTGACCTAAGTGTCTATGGAAAAAAATGTGACTATTATAAATGAGAAAATAACCTGCAAGCTTAGGCCGTGCACCGAGGCAGCCAGAACCACCCAGCTCCCCAGGACCCCGGACCAGCAATAGCGGCAGGCCTCCATATTGCAACCAGGACACAGCTGGGAAAGTGCAAGTAGAGACTCCGTCTGGGGCTAGAGCAGGGAGAGCCGCTAAGCTCTCGCCCACAGGCGGGCCCAGGCGCCTAGGCTCTGCAGCACGTCCCTGCGAGCTTAGGCCATGCACCAAGGCAGCCGGAACCACCCAGCTCCCCAGGACCCCGGACCAGCGATAGCTGCAGGCCTCCATATTGCAACCAGGACACAGCTGGAAAGGCACAGGTAGACAGATTCCATCAGGATCTGCTAGGCCCTCGCTACTAGGCAGGCCCAGCAGCGCCTGCCGAGGGTCTGCTGCACTCCCCCACACTTCCCGGAGACCTCAGGTCTTGCACAAAGTCAGCGGGTGGCAGCCAGCTCGTGATCCCGTTGAGCAGCAATCACTCATAACCACCAGTAGAGAAACAACAGGTAAGCCCAGCCTCACTGGAGATTCAAACACCAGCCAGTGACAACAAGGTCAACTAACACCAGAAATAACCAGATGGCAAAAGGAAAACGAAGGAATGTCACTAACAGAAATCAAGGCAACATGACAGCATCTGAACCCAGTTCGCCAACAACAGGAAGCCCTGGATACCCCAAAACACCAGAAAAACAATACTTGGATATAAAATCACAGGTCAGGATGCTGGTAGCTGAACACATAGAAAAATCTCGTAAAGAAATAGAGGAGAAAATGGATCAAAAGTTAGAAGCCTTTACAAGGCAAATACAAAAATCACTTCAAGAAATGCAGGAGAAGATGGATCAAAAAGAAGAAGACAATAAGGAAGAAAGACAAAAATCACTTAAAGAAATACAGAAGAATGTGGGCCAACAAGTAGAAGCTATGAAAGAGGAAACACAAAAATCTATTAAAGAAATACATGAAAACACAATCAAGCAAGCAAAAGATCTGAGCACATCCATCCAGGTACTAAAAACAGAAGTAGAAACAACTAAGAAATCGCAGAGGGAGACAACATTGGAGATAGAAAACCTTGGGAAGAAATCAGGGGCCATAGATACAAATATCAACAATAGAATACAAGAGATAGAAGACAGGATATTACAAGCCGAAGATACCATAGGAACCATTGATTGAACAGTCAAAGAAAATACTAAATGCAAAAAGGCTGTAACCCAAAACATCCAGGAAATCCAGGACACAATGAGAAGACCAAACCTAAGGATTATAGGTATAGATGAGAATGAAGATGTACAAGTTAAAGGGCCAGCAAATATCTTCTACAAAATTATGGAAGAAAACTTCCCCAACCTAAAGAGAGAGATGCCCATGAATAAACAAGAAGATTACAGAACCCCAAACAGACTGGATCAGAACAGAAATACATCCCGTCACATAATAATCAAAACTCCAAATGTACTAAACAAAGAAAGAATATTAAAGGCAGCAAGAGAAAAAGGCCAAGTAACTTATAAAGGAAGACCTATCAGAATAACACCAGACTTCTCACCTGAGACCATGAAAGCTAGAAGATCCTGGGCAGATATAATGCAAACTCTAAGAGAACACAAACTTCAGCCAAAACTACTTTACCCAGCAAAGCTCTCAATCGCCATAGATGGAGACATCAAGGTATTCCATGACAAAACCAAATTTGCACGATATCTTTCCACAAATCCAGCCCTACAAAGGATAATAGGGGGAAAACACCAAGACAAGGACAGAAACTACACCCGGGAAGAAGCAAGATAGAAACCTCCTCTCATCAAACCCAAAAGAAGGTAACCTCTCGAATATAAAAAAATAAATAAAATAAATAAATATAATTTCAAAAATGTCTGGAGGAAATAATTACTATTCCTTAATATCTCTTAACATCAATGGACTCAATTCCCCAATAAAAAGACATAGATTAACAGACTGGATACGGAAACAGGACCCTACATTTTGCTGCATACAGGAAACACATCTCAGTGTTAAAGACAAACACTGCCTTAGAGTAAAAGGCTGGAAGACAATTTTACAAGCAAATGGTCTCAGGAAACAAGCTGGAGTAGCCATTCTAATATCAGATAAAATTGACTTCCAACCTAAAATCATCAAAAGAGACTCAGAAGGTCACTTCTTGCTGGCCAAAGGGAAAATCCACCAAGAAGAGCACTCAATACTGAACATCTACGCTCCAAATGCAAGGGCACCCTCATTCGTAAAAGAAACCTTACTAAAGCTTAAAGCACACATTACACCTAACACAATAATTGTGGGTGACTTCAACACTCCACTCTCCTCAATGGACCAATCAGGAAAGCAGAAACTAAACAGGGACACAGTGAAACTAATTGAAACTCTGGACCAATTGGATTTAACAGATATATATAGAACATTTCATCCTAAAGCTAAAGAATATACCTTTTTCTCAACTCCACATGGTACCTTCTCCAAAATAGACCATATAATTGGTCACAAGACAGATGTCAACAAATACAAGAAGATCGAGCTAATCCCATGCCTCCTATCAGATCACCATGGAGTAAGAGTGGTCTTCAATAACAACAAAAACAACAGAAAGCCCACATACACATGGAAACTGAACAATACTCTACTCAATGACACCTTGGTCAAGGAAGAAATAAAAAACGAAATCAAAGACTTTTTAGAATTCAATGAAAATGAAGGTACAACCTACCCAAATCTATGGGACACAATGAAAGCAGTGCTAAGAGGAAAACTCATAGCTCTAAGTGCATCCAAAAACAAACTGGAGAGAGCATACACTAGCAGCTTAATGGCACACCTTAAAGCCCTGGAAGAAAAACAAGTTAATTCACCCAGGAGGAGTAGAAGACAAGAAATCATCAAACTCAGGGCTGAAATCAATCAAATAGAAACAAAGAGAACCATACAAAGAATCAACAAGACCAGGAGCTGGTTCTTTGAGAAAATCAACAAGATAGATAAACCCTTAGCAAGACTAACCAAAGGACACAGAGTCAGTATACAAATTAACAAAATTAGAAATGAAAACGGAGACATAACAACAGAAACTGAGGAAATTCAAAAGATCATCAGATCCTACTACAAAGGTCTATACTCAAAACAACTGGAGAATCTGGAGGAAATGGACAATTTCCTAGACAGATATCAAATACCAAAATTAAATCAGCATCAAGTAGATCAGCTAAATAGTCCCATAACCCCTAAAGAAATAGAAGGGGTTATAGAAAACCTCCCAACCAAAAAAAGTACGGGACCAGATGGTTTAAGTGCAGAATTCTACCAGACCTTCAAAGAAGACTTAACACCAATACTTTTCAAACTATTCCACAAAATAGAGACAGAAGGGACACTGCCCAACTCATTCTTTGAAGCCACAATTACGCTAATACCTAAACCACAAAAAGATCCAACAAAGAAAGAGAACTACAGTCCAATTTCTCTTATGAATATAGATGCAAAATTACTAAATAAAATTCTTGCTAACCGAATCCAAGAGCACATCAAAATGATCATCCACCATGATCAAGTAGGCTTCATCCCAGGGATGCAGGGATGGTTCAATATACGGAAATCCATCAATGTAATCCACTACATAAACAAACTGAAAGAAAAAAACCACATGGTCATCTCATTAGATGCTGAAAAAGCATTTGACAAAATTCAGCATCCTTTCATGCTAAAAGTCTTGGAAAGAGCAGGAATTCAAGGCCCATACCTAAACATAGTAAAAGCAATCTACAGCAAACCAGTAGCCAACATCAAAATAAATGGAGAGAAACTTGAAGCATTCCCACTAAAATCAGGGACTAGACAAGGCTGCCCTCTCTCTCCATATCTTTTCAATATAGTACTTGAAGTTCTAGCAAGAGCAATTAGACAACATAAGGAAGTCAAAGGGATACAAATTGGAAAGGAAGAAGTGAAACTATCATTATTTGCAGACAATATGATAGTTTACCTAAGCGACCCAAAAAACTCCACCAGAGAACTTCTACAGCTGATAAACAACTTCAGCAAAGTGGCAGGGTATAATATTAACTCAAGCAAGTCAGTGGCCTTCTTGTACTCAAAGGACAAGCAGGCTGAGAAAGAAATTAGGGAAATAGCACCCTTCACAATAGCCACAAACAACATAAAGTATCTTGGCGTAACTCTAACCAAACAAGCGAAAGATCTGTACAACAGGAACTTCAAGTCCTTGAAGAAAGAAATCGAAGAAAACCTCAGAAGATGGAAAAATATTTCTTGCTCCTGGTTTGGCAGGATCAATATAGTAAAAATGGCCATCTTGCCAAAAGCAATCTACAGATTCAATGCAATCCCCATCAAAATCCCAACTCAATTCTTCATAGATCTAGAAAGAGCAATTCTCAAATTCATCTGGAGCAACAAAAAACCCAGGATAGCTAAAACTATTCTCAACAATAAAAGGACTTCTGGGGGAATCAATATCCCTGACCTCAAGCAGTACTACAGAGCAATTGTGTTAAAAACTGCATGGTATTGGTATAGCAACAGGCAAGCAGATCAATGGAACAGGATTGAAGACCCAGAAATTAACCCACAGACTTGTGGTCACTTGATCTTTGATAAAGGAGCCACAACCATCCAGTGGAATAAAGATAGCCTTTTCAACAAATGGTGCTGGTTCAACTGGAGGTCAACATGCAGAAGAATGCGAATTGACCCACTCTTATCTCTTTGCACTAAGATCAACTCCAAGTGGATCAAGGACCTCCACATAAAACCAGACACACTGAAACTATTAGAAAAGAAACTTGGGAAGACCCTGGAGGACTTGGGCACAGGGGAAAAGTTCCTGAACAGAACACCAATAGCTTATGCTCTAAGATCAAGAATCGACAAATGGGACCTCATAAAATTACAAAGTTTCTGCAAAGCAAAGGACACTGTCAGAAGGACAAAACGGCAACCAACAAAGTGGGAAAAGATCTTCACCAACCCCACATCAGACAGAGGGCTAATATCCAATATATACAAAGAACTCAAGAAGTTAGACCGCAAAGAAACAAATAACACTATCAAAAAATGGGGCACAGAGCTAAACAAAGAATTTTCACCAGAAGAAATTCAGATGGCCGAGAAACACCTTAAAAGATGTTCAACATCATTAGTCATCAGGGAAATGCAAATCAAAACAACCCTGAGATTCTACCTCACACCAGTCAGAATGGCTAAGATTAAAAACTCAAGAGACAACAAGTGCTGGCGAGGATGTGGAGAAAGAGGAACACTCCTCCACTGTTGGTGGGATTGCAAAATGGTAAAACCGCTCTGGAGATCAGTGTGGCGGTTCCTCAGAAAATTGGGCATGTCACTTCCAGAGGACCCTGGCATACCACTCCTGGGCATATACCCAGAGGATTCCCCTGCATGCAATAAGGACACATGCTCCACTATGTTTATAGCAGCCTTGTTTATAATAGCCAGAAATTGGAAGGAGCCCAAATATCCCTCAAAGGAGGAATGGATACAGAAAAGGTGGTATATTTATACAATGGAGTACTACTCAGCAATTAAAAATAATGAACTCATGCAATTTGTAGGTAAATGGTTAGACCTGGAAAATATCATTTTGAGTGAATTAACCCAATCACAAAAGAATGCACATGAAATGCAATCACTGATAAGTGGATATTAATGAGCCCAGAAGCCCTAAATACTCAAGACACAAATAGCAAGTCAAATGATTCCCAAGAAGAAACCGAGGGGGGAGGGGGAATGATTGGGGAACAGTTGGGGGGGGGAGAGGAACTATGGGAACTATGGCGGGTGGGAACTGGGAAAGGGGAAAGCCTTTGGAATGTAAACATAGAATATAGAAAATAAAAAAAAATAAATGAGAAAATAAAGGGCAATAAATGATTACATTTTCTTTCTCTTTTTTGCAAAGAATTTATTTCATCTTATATCTTACAGTACATTATGAATGGTAGTCAGGACAGGAAATCAAGCATGAACTCGGAGACAGGCACTGAAGAAGAGGTCATAAAGGAATAGAACTACTATCTTGTGCAGACTAATTTTTTTTAACCATTTTGTGATTTATAAAGTATAAGATACACCTAGGTGGCTGGAGAGATGGCTCAGCAGTTAAGAACACTGACTAATCTTCCGAAGGTCCAGAGTTCAAATCCCAGCAACCACATGGTGACTCACAACCATCCGTAACACAATCTGACACCCTCTTCTGGAGGGTCTGAAGACAGCTATAGTGTACTTACATATAATAGATAGATAGATAGATAGATAGATAGATAGATAGATAGATAGATAGATAGATAGATAGATAGATAAAATCTTGGGGCCAGAGGTAGTGGGGTCAGAGAGAGCAACCATCTGTAATGATATCTGATATCTTCTTCTGGAGTGTCTGAAGAAAACTACAATGTGCTTACATATAATAAATAAATAAATCTTTAAAAATAAGATACACCTAAGATCCAGTCCATCATCTTTAACAATTAAACAGAACACTGTCATCTATCCTAACTTAAAAGACTTATTAATACATATGTTATGTACTGGTTTTGCTTGTATACTGAGAACTATCTTCTCAAATATATTTTCTCAATGTTAAATAGCTGGGGTTGACTATGAGACTAAAAGTAGTTATTCAACCCCATCAGAAATCTGAGAATGAGCAACATTACCTGAAAATGTAGGAAACCTAACTCAGCTTCCAGAACTGAGACAAGTTGTAGAGACAGTTGCCTACCCACACAGCTCCTGTAAGTCAGGAAGTTGGAGCATCAGTCTTCAGTCTTCTGGCCCAGGAAAGTGATTAGATTTTCACACAAGCTGGTGAAAGATTGACACAATAATCATAATGACATTGTGGTCTTATGCATAGATAATATGATGTTAAAAGTCCATTGAAAAAATTATTCAGGAAAACACACTTAAACAGTATAAATAAATCAAAATACAATTCTTCACAATATGTTTAACACACAGGGTAACTGTGGAACTACAGAAACAATGACATACTTCTGCACTAACGTACTAATGGCTATAGCACATGTAAACAATGTGTCTAGCTAAAGAACAACTGGCATGGCAGATACATAAACATTACCCAGTGGTATCATTTATGCAGGAAACGCACATCTAGTATAAAGTCACCAGTAAATTCAAAGAAAAAATGCTAGGGAGCCTATAGGAAATAATAAGTATACCAGACCAGAACTGGCGTACACCAGACAGTAAGTGTGTTTTTTGTGCCATCCAGGCAAACAGCAAAATGTTCAAAAAATAGTTAAGAAAATGATTTTCAGTCCAATGGTTGGCCCAGGAACCCCAATGGAAGAGTTAGGGAAGGGCTGAAGGAGCTGAAGAGGAATGCAACCCCATAGGAAGAACAACAGTATCAACTAACCCAGAGAACTCAGAGCTCCCAGGGACTGAACCACCAACCAAAGAGTATACATGGGCCAGCCCATGGCTCCCACTACATATGTAACAGAGGACTGCCTCATCCGGCATCAGCGGGAGGGGAGGCTCCTGTGGAGACTTGATGCCTCAGAGAAAAGAGATGCTAGAGGGGTGAGGGGGTGGGTAGGTGGGGGAGCACCCTCTTAGAGACAAAGGGGAGGGGGATGGGATGGGGGTGTCATGGAGGGGAGACCCGGAAGAGGGAGATAACATTTGAAATGTAAGCGAATAAAATTTACAATAATAATAATAATAATAATAATAATAAATATTATTTTCAATACATGTAACATAACCCCAAAGATTTTATATCTAAAATGTGTAAAAAAAAACATACTTAATAATCCATCAAATAAACAAAACAAGTTAATAGAAAGTAGCATTAAAATTATGAACAAAATTTGAACAATAAAACCACTGCAGGAGAGAGAAATGCACGGTCGGCACAGCTGAAGTACTCTGATTATCCACATTTCAGACAATTTTTTTTAGCTATTTCTCTAGACCCAGACATGATTCTTTTTTTAATTGATTATCGTCTTCATTTACATTACCAATGGCAAAACCTTTCCCGATTTCCCCCTCCCGAAAGACCCCTCAACCCCTCCTCCCACCCCCTGCCTCCATGTATATGCCCCTCCACCGACATACTCCCACCTCCCCCCCTTGGTTTCCCTTTGTTGGGGCATCTATTGAGCCTTTACCTGACCAAGGACCTCTCCTTCCACTGATGCCTGACAAGGCCTTTCTCTGCCACATTTTTGGCTGGAACCATGTGTACCCCTTGGTTGATGGTTTAGTCCCTGGGAGTCTTGGGGCAACTGGGTGGCCAAAATCATTGTTCTTCCCATGGGGCTGTAAACTCCTTCAGCTCCTCTGGACCACCCTCCAGTTCCTCCATTGGGGACCCCATGCCCAGTCCAATAATTGGTTGCTAGCATCTGCCTCTGTATTTGTTAGGCTCTGGCAGGGCCCCTCAGGAGACAACCATGCCATGATCCTTTTGGTATACACTTGTTGTCGTAGTGTCGGGGTTTGGTGACTGTTTATAGGATGAATCCCCAGGTAGGGCAGTCTCTGGGTGGCCTTTACTTCAGTCTCTGCTCCACACATTGTCTCCATTATTGCTCCTGTGAGTATTTTGTTCCCTTTCTCAGAGGAACCAAAGCACCTCACCTAAGTCCTCCTTCTTCTTGAGTTTCCTGTGCTGGGTGAATTGTAACTTGTTTATTTTGAGCTTCATTTCATACAATTTTATGTGATCAAGTATAGCTCAAAATATTCTTCCACATTGTACAAGTTTGATGAAAAGTCAGACAACACCAGATAATTACCAGAGAAGAGATGAAGCAATGAAAGTTTTGTTTTCTTTTGTTCCAAATATTTTCAATGTGTGGAAAGGCTTAAGATGAGCATCATCAGGAGGTAAAAGTGAGCGGGTCACAAAGGTGAGAGGCTGGGAGAGCTGGGCTTGTCAGGTGTGCAGTGGCATGGGTGCATGGGAGAGGCACCTCCTATCCCTGACTTGCCACCTACAGTGGCCAGGAGAGCTGACCCTGGGGTCATGGGAGCAGGAGAACGTGCCTGCCCCCTCACTGGCTACAGCCACTGTGAAGGTAAATGGGTCCTGCACCAGTGGAGATCACTCCCACCCCCATCCCACTCTCCAACATGGCCCTGAGACTATGAGAGTGGGAGAGCTGGCCCAGACCCTCACAGGACCTGAACCTTGACTAGGCAGCACAGTGGAGCTGGCTCTGGAAGTGAGGGTGCAGGTGAGTCAGCCCACAGTGCAGGAGAGCAGGAGAGCAGGAGAGCAGGAGAGCAGGAGAGCAGGAGAGCTAACTCCTTCCCCTCCTGCCCCTCCTTCCCCTCCTCCACCTCCTGCCCCTCCTGCCCATAGCAGCATTGGAGCATTGGGTGATCTAGCCAGAGCAGTGCTGGAGGACTCACCATGGTGGTATGATCAGGGGAGAGATGCTTGGCTGACCAACTCAACTACCACCCAAGCCCATATCTATGGCTCTGAGATAGCTCACTCCCAAATCTATGCCATCTGCAAATGGTTGGTATGGATGAAAGGACCAGTCCTGATGACCCAAAACTGCAGAATCTCCATGACACAAGGCGACAATAGAATAACAACAGGAGTCCCAATGGAGATCCAATATTGACGGTGTTACACAAGCCAGAGATCTTGAACCAGACCAATGACTCACTGCAATGAACATTTGCAAATGAAGATGTGTGGACAAAGGGAATATACTATGGGGCACACTGTGACACTACAGCTTCCACAGTGAGGGGTTTTCCATGTTATTTGCAGGAGGAGAGGTTGCAAGGGAGAACGGTACATGACTTGAAACTCACAAAGAATCAATAAAAACTTTTAAAAAAGAAAAAGACACACACACACACACACACACTCTCTCTCTCTCTAAATAAAATGCTTTCCTACCTGTAAAACTGAAGTATACTTAAAGCACTGACACTTTCCAACTTAACCCCCTAATTTCTGAAAAATAAATAGTTTGGCATATTCATAAAGAAGATGACTAATGGCAGTAAGTGTATGTGACTCATGGAAGTAACATTGGGAAAAAAAGTTGAGCGCTGTGTGAATTTAGAACACAGTGCCATTCATTAACTTACTGTGTTGGTTAATTTTTTTTTTTTTTGACAATGACAAACCAAATTCATAGGGGAATAGAAAAACTCACTTGAGAAAATGTCTCCATCGGATTAATAGTAAGCAAGTCTGTAGGGCCTTTTCTTTATTGATGATTGACGGTTGAAGGGAGCAGCCCACGGTGCTATGAGGCCATCCCTGGGTCGACATTCCTGAGCTGTGTACGAAAGCAAGACGAGCAAGTGCTGGACAGCAAGCCAGGAAGCAGCATCCCTCCATGGTCTCTGCTTCGGTTCCTGCCTCCAGATTCTTGCCCTGACTTCCCTTCATGATGGATTTCAAACTATATGACAAAATAAACCCTTTCTGCCCCAAGGTCTTTATCATGAAAGCAATAGAGAAACTTAGCTAATATACTTTAAAGTGTGAAATACATGTGTACATGGTAATAACTTAAGGAATGATAACAACAAACTCTAGACAATAAAAATGGAGAGGAGAGGGAATGCTTCTGACCCAAACATGGGAGCTAGGTATTTTGACTGTTTTAGAAGTGCTTTATCGTTTCTAAGCAGAGTTTAATATACAGGTATAAAAGCAATGTTTTATAACTAGGATATGGAAATTTGAATTGCCTCAGAAAAATTAAGAACTAAAAAAGTCAAAGTTAATTTGCCAAAGTAATACAATTATTGACTTCAATGTCCCTTGTGCACTCGGTGAATGGCTCATTTTCCTTTGAATAAATCAGTTTTGTGAGCATACAATGAAATTTCCTACCAGTCAAATAAAACCATATGTCAAAAATGGCCTCCACACGTGTGTTCATAGAACTCTACATAATGGCCAAGAAGAAAGTGGCCTACATCAGAAGCTCCCTTCTGACTCGCTTGCTTGCCCCTACTCTTCCTAGCACAGACTTTGCTCCAGCCAGGCCACCCTCATTGGCTTCTTCTTTGCACCTTCAGTATGCTCTGAGACAATTTTCTGTATCTTCAAATGTATTCCTCAGGCCTGTCATTTAATCTAAAACATAAAATGACGTTGAGTAGCATCTCCAAAGCCATCGAGTTACACATATCTTTGGTATGCTAGGCTGTAGTTCCTTCTCAAATGTAAGCTCCCAGAAAACGTGTACTTAATCTCATCTGCCTTCTGAGAGGTCTGTCCACTTAGAACAATGCTTCTGTTGAGCTAAGCATTCAAATGCCTGTGTGAACAACGATGTCCTCCGCAGAGGTGAGGAACAAGAGACACCAGGTACAAAACAATTTTGGCATGCACTCTTTACTCAGAGAATTTTTATTTTAGAAGTTTTTATTTTATTTACATTATATTTCTTCCCTAATTCTTTAAATGTGTGTGTGTGTGTGTGTGTGTGTGTGTGTGTGTGTGTGTGTTTAAAGTTTACTCTATCCATATTCTGACCTCTACATTTAGAACAAAGACGTCTTCAGTTTCTTGGCTCCTTCCCTGTGCTTTGCTTTCATGGAAAATATTTGTTTTACAAATTGATCCTTAAACAAGAAAAATTTTCTAAAGACTATAAAGATAGACTTTTATTTGTCTCAAATTTCTGATGATGATGGTGATGATGATTATGATGATGATGATGATGATGTCAATTTTGCTATATGCAGGCCATGCTGGCTTTAAACTCTCAATCATTCTAAAACTATTGTTTGGGAGTACCTTTGGCTTAGTGCTTCAGAACTTAATACTTAGGTGCTATACTCAGCACCCCATTTTTTTTAAATTTTTTTTATTGTATATATTCTATATTTACAATTCATTTCCCTTTTTCTGGTTCCCCACCCCCAAAGGTCCCACATGTCCTTTTCCCTCCCCCTGCTCCCGCATCCACCCCCTCCCTCTTTACTGTTCTTGTACTCTCCCACAATGATGTTTTGGTCCATTCTAGCACCAGTGTCCACTCCTTTCTTCTTGTGAGACATCACTTGATATGTGATTTGTGTCTTTAGCACCCCATTTTTTAAAGGGGGAAGGAGAGGTAAGTAAATGTATATAGCAGCAAATTTTAGAAACCTGCATTCTAAGTGGCGAAAAGTACTTAGTCACTAAAACCGAAATTCACATTTAAACTCAGGGTAGAGAATGTGGTGGTAATGAGTTTTTACCAGACCCAGCATTCATGACTCTGCCTTTAAGTATCCTAGTTCTACACCTGAATTCTACAATGCTAATCTAGACAGACAGGAATAGCCAGAGCACCCACAGCACCTTCAAAATGACCCCATTGGCAAGACCATGAATTAGACACAAGTCCTACAAACATATTTGTTTTACTTGTGTTGAATTCCAATTGCCTAAACCACACTTAAATTCATAGAATAAAAACCATACGATATTACAGGGAGTTCTAGAAACATCAAAAAACATTTGAGAGATTTACAGATTTTCTGTCTTCCACCAAGCTGTCAGGCCAAAGAGTGGACATGCATCATTGTTGAGTTCCAGAACAAACTATAAGCTTTCAGAGGCAGCAAGTGAGTTACAAACAAAGTTTCAATCCAAACAAAAAAAAATTTTAAGCTTAACTATGCACAATTAAAATCAAACAAGATAACAAATATTCCAGCTGTGAGGATAATTTGATCATTATTTGTTAGCCAGGCAATGCAGTAATCTTATGAGACATAGCAAGGATCACTCTACTGCTCTTCATTCTTCTAGGGAAAATGTTGCATTACTATTGAGCACATTATAGACTCTCATATCAAGCTTATCCTAGAGCTTAGTGTGAATAACATGACTATATAGCTACATTACCACAGGCATTTGCTGATAACTACATATATGTTTATATGTGTGTGTATTGTGTGTTGTGTGTATGTGCGTGTGTGTATGTGTGTATTGTGTGTTGTGTGTATGTGCATGTATGTGTATGTATTGTGTGTTGTGTGTATGTGCATGTGGTGTGTGTGTGTGTGTGTGTGTGTATGTGTGTGTGTGTGTGTGTGTGTGTATTTAATTGACACCTGGCAAAAACAACTATCAAATGATTTGTTACTTTTGTGGTTCATTTTACAGTACCAAAGACTGAACTTGGAGAATTTCATGTGGTAGGCAAGCGCTCTTTCACTATGCTGTGTCCCCAGCCTCATGCCTGATCATGCAACTTAGGAGAGAGATGTGCTCGCTCTGCTCCAGGTGCTGTTTCCCTCCTTCAGATACTTTCCCTACTTGCTTGATAATGCCCCGAGTTGTGGTGAGGAGAAAGCTTTTCATTGTAGCATTGCAGAAAAAAAAATAAATAAAATGCAAGTAATTCTTGGAGAAGTAAAACATTGACCTAAAGTTCTGGAAAAAAAAAAACCCATAAATGGTTGACATCAAATCACTCTTTGAAAACTGCCTAGTAACCAGAAGAGGCATGAAGATGAAAAGAGAAATCACAGGACCTTGGAGGGAGGTGATTTGCAAGGAGCAAATCTCTCCCATTTCAGAACCTTGGCAAACGATGCAGTCAGCCGGAACGCTGTATAACAAATACTCCTCAAATGTCCTATGAGCTAACTACATTCTCTACACTGTTTGTCCTCTGTGGTTTTAAAATAGAAAATAGTTTTCTTTTCATTTAGGTCTGTATTTTATCAAATTAATAATAATATATCTGGACTTATTTAGTTTTACTGATTTTCATGTCCACCCAGATTAACAGAGACTGGTACAGAACTTTTCATCTACTTAATAATTGCCAGAAAATACAATAAACACTAAATGTATACTTATTTACATGGGTAATAATTCATATTAACAAACAAATTTTAAGTACATGACCATTTTTTGCAATGCATATATGTGTGTGTGTGCATATACAGTTCTTCCTCTCACCGAAAACTCCATTAACTACTGAATACTCATGAACAGTTATGTTTCTATGAAAGAAAACAGAAACACCTTCTCTATTATCATTTGTTGAGATTCCAGAAAGAATTGCCACAATTATGCCATTGAACAAAGGGAATGAAAGAAAGGAGGGGGAAGGGAAGGGGGCACGAAGGGGATGGAAATTAGATTTTGATTGACTATAAACTAAAAAACAACTACAAAAAGATGTATTCCTATCTGAATACATATGTACTGTCTGAAACCTGAACTGCTCACTTAGACATTACTGACTTACATGAAGAAGGTAGATGATAAGGATCCTTCGTTTAGCACAGGGGCAGTCGGGTACAGCCAGTGCTAGTCTTGTCTTCATAGCACTAGGTTGAGATTCTGGCCCTGCTCCTTCCTGATGCTCTCCATATTTAAATTTCCTCATCTTTTAACTAAATGTCAAACAAGGTTATAGTAAGGTCAGATCCATTCCTAGACTCACCACCTACATCTCAGAAGCCTAGACACTACTTAATACTTCTACTTTCTTCAGAAGTAAAATACTAATCCCAGGACTTACCTTCCAAGGTTGAAGGGAAGTTTGAGCGTGGTGTAAGTAACACTGTTGAGAAGGATCGGAAGATGTCTGGACATGACCAGGCTGCCCCAATGGCCTTATTACAATGCTCTCATGAGGCTCAGCCTCTAATAATGTTCATGGAAAACTATTGCTAAACCCATTCTGGCTGGCCATTTTCTCTATATGTATTCATATTTAAGCTAATGTAAATGATTATGAGGCATCAGCGTCAAGAACATAAAAGAAAACTTGGAAGTAATTTGCTATTTGGTCAATGAGTTTATAAGCAAGCCTTCTGGCTTAAGCACCTATACATGTTAGAAAGGAAACATTAATTAAATTTGTTAATCCCAAATTATCTCCAGAAATGTTCCTTTGTGTAACTAGAGCCTGAAATAATAAATTGACTTATGAGGACACCAAGATAATAAATTTTATTTTTAATTCCAAGTCCCAGGCACCAGGCTCAAAGTCAGTTTGGAAGCTTTAGCCAAATATCCAAAAATGCTCACTGGAACTGTAGCCTGGTGCACTAACCTTGTGTGCCGGTCAAATGTATCCCCTTCAGCATATTACTTTTAAGTCAGGTATTATCTTTTCAAAATAGTTTGTTGTTTTATAATAACCAGCCCTATATGATTTAAAGGAAAATTTATAATTAAACTTTCAAAACACACATTCAAACATTTCAAATGTATTATATATTTTGTGACTTTAAAACTAAGTCCAATTTAACAATAGTCATAAGACAAATTGTTTAAAAATAAACATATGCTTTAAGGCTAAATTGCTTTTTTTTTTTTTTTTTTGCATAGAAAGCATATATTGACTTAACCATCTCCTAAATCCCCATTTTGCTCATTTTTTAAATTGGCTCTTTCTTTATTTTAGTGTTTTGAAAGTTCTTTGCATGAGCTGGATACAAGTCCTTTACTGGGTATATCATTAGAAAATACTTTTCAGTCTGAAGATGGTATTTTCATTCTCTAAATGGTGTCTTTTGCAGCAAAAGCTTTTAATTTTTATGAAGCCAAATCTGCCACTCTTTTTATTTTTGATGTTTTATTTCTTTTTTTAACATTATTTTTTTATTTTCTATATTCTTTGTTTACATTCCAAAGGCTTTCCCCTTTCCCAGTTCTCCCCTCCCCTTATGTCCCATATGTCCTCTTCCCCCCACCCCCATCACCCCCCAACCCCGCCTATTCCCCAATCACCACCCCACAATTTCTCTGTTCTGCTATGGTACTCTCCTACAAAACTGGATCCAGTCCTTTCAGAACCAGGGTCCTCTCCTTTCCTCTTCTTGGGAATCTTTTGACTTGCTAATTGTGCCTTGAGTATTCAGAGCTTTGGGCTCATTAATATCCACTTATCAGTGATTGCATTTCATGTGTATTCTTTTGTGATTGGGTTAACACACTTAGGATGATATTTTCCAGATCCAACCATTTGCCTACAAATTGCATGAATTCATTATTTTTAATTGCTGAGTAGTATTCCATTGTATAAATATACTACATTTTCTGTATCCATTCCTCCTTTGAGGGACATCTGGGCTCCTTCCAACTTCTGGCTATTATAAATAAGGCTGCTATGAACATAGTGGAGCATGTGTCTTTATTGTATGCAGGGGAATCCTCTGGGTATATGCCCAGGAGTGGTATGACAGGGTCCTCTGGAAGTGTCATGCCCAATTTTCTGAGGAACCTCCAGACAGATTTCCAGAGTGGTTGTACCATCTTGCAGTCCCACCAACAGTGTAGAAGTGTTCCTCTTTCTCCACATCCTTGCCAGCACCTGTTGTCTTTTGAGTTTTTAATTTTAGCCATTCGGACTGGTGTGAGGTAGAATCTCAGGGTTGTTTTGATTTGCATTTCCCTGATGACTAATGATGTTGAACATCTCTTAAGGTGTTTCTCGGCCATCCAAATTTCTTCTGGTGAAAATTCTTTGTTTAGCTCTGTGCCCCATTTTTTGATAGGGTTATTTGGTTCTTTGGGGTCTAACTTCTTGAGTTCTTTGTATATATTGGATATTAGCCCCCTGTCGGATGTAGGGTTGGTGAAGATCTTTTTCCAATTTGTGGATGGCTGTTTTGTCTTTCTGACGATGTCCTTTGCCTTACAGAAGCTTTGTAATTTTATGAGGTCCCATTTGTCAATTCTTGATCTTAGAGCATAAGCTATTGGTGTTCTGTTCAGAAACTTTCCCCCTGTGCCCATGTCCTCCAGGGCCTTCCCCAGTTTCTTTTCTATTAGGTTCAGTGTGTCTGATTTTATGTGGAGGTCCTTAATCCACTTGGAGTTGATCTTAGTACAAGGAGATACGAGTGGGTCAATTTGCATTCTTCTGCATGGTGACCTCCAGTTGAACCAGCACCATTTGTTGAAAAGGCTATCTTTTTTGCACTGGATGGTTATAGCTCCTTTATCAAAGACCAAGTGACCATAAGTCTGTGGGTTCATTTCTGGGTCTTCAATTCTGTTTCACTGACTAATTGCCTGTTGCTGTACCAATACCATGCAGTTTTTAACACAATTGCTCTGTAGTACTGCTTGAGGGATATTGATTCCCCCAGAAGTCCTTTTATTGTTGAGAATAGATTTAGCTATCCTGGGTTTTTTGTTACTCCAGATGAATTTGAGAATTGCTCTTTCTAGATCTATGAAGAATTGATTTGGGATTTTGATGGGGATTGCATTGAATCTGTAGATTGCTTTTGGCAAGATGGCCATTTTTACTATATTGATCCTCCCAATCCAAGAGCATGAAATATTTTTCTATTTCCTGAGGTCTTCTTCAATTTCTTTCTTCAAGGACTTGACGTTCCTGTCATACAGATCTTTCACTTGTTTGGATAGAGTCACGCCAAGATACTTTATATTGTTTGTGGCTATTGTGAAGGGTGTTATTTCCCTAATTTCTTTCTCAGCCTCCTTGTCCTTTGAGTACAGGAAGGCTACCGATTTGCTTGAGTTGATTTTATAACCAGCTATTTTGCTGAAGTTGTTTATCAGCTGTAGGAGTTCTCTGGTGGAATTTTTTGGGTCGCTTAAGTATACTATCATATCATCTGCAAATAATTACAGTTTGACTTCTTCCTTTCCAATTTGTATCCCTTTGACTTCCTTATGTTGTCTAATTGCTCTCGCTAGAACTTCAAGTACTATATTGAAAAGATAAGGAGAAAGAGGGCAGCCTTGTCTAGTCCCTGATTTTAGTGGGATTGCTTCAAGTTTCTCTCCATTTATTTTGATGTTGGCTACTGGTTTGCTGTAGATTGCTTTTACTATGTTTAGGTATGGGCCTTGAATTCCTGCTCTTTCCAAGACTTTTAGCATAAAAGGATGCTGAATTTTGTCTAATGCTTTTTCAGCATCTAATGAGATGACCATGTGGTTTTTTTTTTCTTTCAGTTTGTCTATGTAGTGGATTACATTGATGGATTTCCATATATTGAACCATCCCTGCATCCCTGGGATGAAGCCTACTTGATCATGGTGAATTATCATTTTGATGTGTTCTTGGATTCAATTGGCAAGAATTTTATTGAGTATTTCTGCATCAATATTCATAAGGGAAATTGGCCTGTAGTTCTCTTTCTTTGTAGGATCTTTGTGTGGTTTTGGTAACAGTGTAATTGTGGCTTTGTAGAACGAGTTGGGCAGTGTTCCTTCTGTTTCTATTTTGTGGAATAGTTTGAAGAGTATTGGTGTTAGGTCTTCTTTGAAGGTCTGATAAAATTCTGCACTAAAACCATCTGGTCCTGTACTTTTTTTAGTTGGGAGACTTTCTATAAACCCTTCTATTTCTCTTGGGGTTATGGGGCTGTTTACCTGAACTAATTAATCCTGATTTAATTTTGGTATTTGATATCTGTCCAGGAAATTGTCCATTTCCTCCATATTCTCCAGTTGTGTTGAGTATAGGCTTTTGTAGTAGGATCTGATGATTTTTTTTTAATTTCTTCAGTTTCTGTTGTTATATCCCCCTTTTCATTTCTAATTTTGTTAATTTGAATACTATCTCTGTGCCCTTTCGTTAGTCTGGCTAAGGGTTTATCTATCTTGTTGATCTTCTCAAAGTACCAGCTCTTTGTTTTGTTGATTCTTTGTATGGTTCTCTTCATTTCTACTTGATTGATTTTGGCCCTTAGTTTGATTATTTCCTGTCTTCTACTCCTCCTGGGTGAATTAGCTTCTTTTTGTTTCAGGGCTTTCAGGTGTGCTGTTAAGCTACTAGTGTATGCTCTCTCCAGTTTCTTTTTGGAGGCACTCAGGGCTATGAGTTTTCCTCTTAGCACTGCTTTCATTGTGTCCCATAGATTTGGGTAGGTTGTACCTTCATTTTCATTAAATTCTAAAAAGTCCTTGATTTCTTTCTTTATTTTGTCCTTGACTAAGGTGTCGTTGAGTAGAGTATTGTTCAGTTTCCATGTGTATGTAGGCTTTCTGTCATTTTTGTTGCTATTGAAAACCACTCTTACTCCAATAGTGATCTGATAGGAGGCATGGGAGTAGTTCGATCTTCTTGTGTTTGTTGACATCTGTCTTGTGACCAATTATATGATCGATTTTGGAGAAGGTACCATGTGGTGCTGAGAAAAACGTATATTCTTTTGCTTTAGGATGAAATGTTCTATATATATATATATCTGTTAAGTCTAGTTTGGTCCAAAGTTTCAATTAGTTTCACTGTGTCCCTATTTAGTTTCTGCTTTCCTGATTGGTCCATTGAGGAGAATGGGGTGTTGAACTTGCCCACAATTATTGTATTAGGTGCAATGTGTGCTTTAAGCTTTAGTAAAGTTTCTTTTACGAATGAGGGTGCCCTTGCATTTGGAGCATAGATGTTCAGTATTGAGAGTTATTCTTGGTGGATTTTCCCTTTGACCAGCACAAAGTGACCTTCCGGGTCTCTTTTGATGATTTTAGATTGGAAGTCAATTTTATCTGATATTAGAATGGCTATTCCGGCTTGTTTCCTGACACCATTTGCTTGTAAAATTGTCTTCCAGCCTTTTACCCTAAGGTAATGTTTGTCTTTGACATTGAGATGTGTTTCCTGTATGCAGCAAAATGTAGGGTCCTGTTTCCATATCCAGTCTGTTAGTCTATGTCTTTTTATTGGGGAATTGAGTCCATTGATGTTAAGAGATATTAAGGAATAGTAATTATTACCTCCTGACATTTTTGAAATTATTTTTTATATTTGAGAGGTTATCTTCTTTTGGATTTGATGAGAGAAGGTTTCTATCTTGCTTCTTCCTGGGTGTAATTTCCCTCCTTGTGTTGGTGTTTTCCCCCTATTATCCTTTGTAGGGATGGGTTTGTGGAAAGATATCGTGCAAATTTGGTTTTGTCATGGAATACCTTGGTTGCTCCATCTGTGGCGATTGAGAGTTTGCTGGGTATAGTAGTCTTGGCTGACATTTGTGTTCTCTTAGAGTCTGCATGATATCTGCCCAGGATCTTCTAGCTTTCATGGTCTCAGGTGAGAAGTCTGGTGTAATTCTAATAGGTCTTCCTTTATATGTTACTTGGCCTTTTTCTCTTACTGCCCTTAATATTCTTTCTTTGTTTAGTACATTTGGGGTTTTGATTATTATGTGACAGGATGTATTTCTGTTCTGGTCCAGTCTGTTTGGAGTTCTGTAGGCTTCTTGTATATTTGTGGGCATCTCTCTCTTTAGGTTGGGGAAGTTTTCTTCCATAATTTTGTAGATGATATTTCCTGGCCCTTTAAACTGTAAATCTTCACTCTCATCTATACCTATAGTCCTTATGTTTGGTCTTCTCATTGTGTCTTGGATTTCCTGGATGTTTTGAGTTACAAGCTTTTTGCATTTAGCATTTTCTTTGACTGTTGAATGAATGGTTCCTATGGTATTTTTGCATCTGAGATTCTTTCTTCTATCTTTTGTATTCTATTGTGGATATTTGCATCTATGGCCCCTGATTTCTTCCCAAGGTTTTCTATCTCCAAAGTTGTCTCCCTTTGTGATTTCTTAGTTGTTTCTACTTCTGTTTTTAGATCCTGGATGGTTTTGCTCAGATCTTTTGTTTGCTTGTTTTGTGTTTTCATGTAATTCTTTAAGGGATTTTTGTGTTTCCTCTTTTATAACTTCCACTTGTTGGCCCACGTTCTCTTGTGTTTCTTTAAGTGATTTTTGTGTTTCCTCCTTATTGGCTTCCATTTTTTGATCCATAATCTCCTGAATTTCTTTAAGTGTTTTTTTGCATTTGCCTTGTAAGGGCCTCTACCTTTTGATCCATTTTCTCCTGTATTTCTTTAAGGGATGTATCCATGTGTTCAGCTATCAGCATCCTGACCAGTGATTTTAGATCCAAATCTTCTTTTTCTGGTGTGTTGAGGGATCCAGGACTTCTTGTTGTTGGTGAACTGGGTTCGGATGCTGGCATGCTGCCTTGATTCCTGTTAGCCACATTCCTATGTTTGCCTTTTGCCATCTGGTTATCTCTGGCGCTAGTTGACCTTGTCACTGGCTGGTGTTTGAACCTCCCGTGAGGCTGGGCCTGCCTGTTGGTTCTCTACTGATGACCAGGTGGCAAGATGGAGACCGCTGCTGAGAGTGCTAAGAGGACCTCAGAGTAGTTGGTTCCCAACCAAGTTGGTACAAGGCCCGGTAGCCATGGAGATGTCCCACTGGGCCGCCCACGCTCTGGCCACTGGTAAGAGCCTGGCAGAATTCCACCCGAGTGATGGTAGTAACAAATTAAGTCTGCATCTCTGGCCCTCTCTACTAGTGACCTAGCGACAAGATGGAGACCGTAGTTGTAGGGGCCTGGGAGAACCGCAGGGCACACAGCTCCCAGCTGCACCATGGAGGTGTTCTGCTGATCCACCCCGACTCTGGCTCCTGGTCGAAGCCTGGTGGTTCCCCGCCCAAGCAATGGCAGGTCCCAATTAGGTCTGGATGCCTGCAACTCTCTGCCGGTGACTCGGGCGCAAGATGGCAACCTTCGGTCTAAATTGCTTTTTAATATTAGATAACATTTCAAAAAAAATCATTAAACTTCTACCAAGTAGATTTTCAAATAATTTTGGTTTTAAAAATCACTGGAGAGCCAAGGTCACGCAGTGCTTTCAGCGGGGCAGCCATCTTGCCTCAGACCCCCGCGCACAAACAGCGGGCACACTGGACGCAGTGAGCAGCTGGAATCAGGTGCGTGGCCAGAGATATAGCTTAGCTTAGCTCTGCAGGAGATCTGGGCACAGAAAGCTCAGCTGCTGGTGCAGACTACCGCGGCCGGGACCGGCTCTCTGAGCAGACTAGCAGCAAGAGGCCACCTTGCCGCCTCGGGGCACAGTTCGGAACTCTAGCAGCTGGAGTCAGGGGCCTGGACTCAGAGCGAGCATAGTCCAGCACAGACAACGCTGCCAGAAGGGATCTGTCTCCTGGGGACAGGCGTGCTGTGCTTTCAGTGGGGCGCCATCTACAATAAGACCAACTAACGCCAGAGATAAAGAGATGGAAAAAGGCAAACGTAGGAACGTTATTAACAGAAATCAAGGCAATATGGCACCATCAGAACCCAATTCCCCAACCACAGCAAGTCCGGGATACCCCAGCACACCAGAAAAACAAGAGTTAGATATAAAAGCACAGGTCATGATGCTCCTAGAGGAACACAAAAAAAGACATAAACAAATCTCTTAAAGAAATGCAGGGGAACATCAATAGGGTAGAAGCTCTTACAATCCAAACACAAAAAAACACTTAAAGAACTCCAGGAGAATATGGGCCATCAGACAGAAACCAATAAAGAGGAAATGAGAAAATCAGTTAAAGAAATGCAGGAGAACTTGAAACAACAGGCAGAAGTCATGAAAGAGGGAGCACAAAAATATATTAAAGAATTACATGAAAACACAAACAAACAAATGATGGAACTGAGCAAAACCATCCAAGATCTGAACACAGAGGTAGAAACAACTAAGAAATCACAAAAGGAGGCAACTTTGGAGATAGAAAACCTTGGGAAGAAATCAGGGGTCGTAGATGCAAACATAAACAACAGAATACAAGAGATAGAAATAAGAATCTCAGATGCTGAAGATAACATAGTAACCATTGACTCCACAGTCAAAGAAAACGCAAAATCCAAAAGGCTTGTAACCCAAAACATCCAGGAAATCCAGGACACAATGAGAAGACCAAACCTAAGGATTATAGGGATAGATGAGAGTGAAGATCTACAACTTAAAGGGCCAGCAAATATCTTTAACAAAATTATGGAAGAAAACTTTCCTAACTTAAAGAGAGAGATGCCCATGAATATACAAGAAGCCTACAGGACTCCAAACAGACTGGACCAGAACAGAAACACCTCCGGTCACATAATAATCAAAACCCCAAATGTACTAAACAAAGAAAGAATATTAAAGGCAGTAAGAGAAAAGGGCCAAGTAACATATAAAGGAAGACCTATCAGAATCACACCAGACTTCTCTCCAGAAACCATGAAAGCTAGAAGATCCTGGGCAGACCTCATGCAGACCCTAAGAGAAAACAAATGTCAGCCAAGACTACTATACCCAGCAAAACTCTCAATCAACATAGATGGAGAAATCAAAATATTCCATGACAGGACCAAATTTACACAATATCTTTCCACTAACTCAGCTCTACAAAGGATAATAGGAGGAAAACTCCAACACAAGGAAGGGAATGGCACCCAAGAAAAAGCAAGAAAGTAAACTTCTTCCATCAAACTCAAAGGAAGATAACTACTCAAAAACAAAAATAACATCAAAAATGTCAGGAAGTAATAATCTCTATTCCTTAATATCTCTTAACATCAATGGACTCAATTCCCCAATAAAAAGACATAGACTAACAGACTGGATACGGAAACAGGACCCTACATTTTGCTGCTTACAGGAAACACACCTCAGAGTCAAAGACAAACACTACCTTAGAGTAAAAGGATGGAAGACAATTTTGCAAGCAAATGGTCACAGGAAGAAAGCTGGAGTAACCATTTTATTATCAGATAAAATTGACTTTCAACCCAAAGTCATCAAAAGAGACTCAGAAGGTCACTTCCTGCTAGTCAAAGAAAGAATCCACCAAGAAGAACTCACAATTCTAAACATCTACGCTCCAAATGTAAGGGCACCCTCATTTGTAAAAGAAACCTTACTAAAGCTCAAAGCACACATTGCACCTAACACAATGATTGTGGGGGACCTCAATACTCCACTATCCACAGTGGACCGACCAGGAAAACAGAAACTAAACAGAGACACGGAGAAACTCATCGAAACTTTGGAGCAATTGGATTTAACAGATATATATAGAACATTTCACCTTAAAGCAAAAGACTATACCTTTTTCTCAGCCCCTCATGGTACCTTCTCCAAAATCGACCATATAATTGGACACAAGACAGATCTCAACAAATATAAAAAGATCGAACTAATCCCATGCCTCTTATCAGATCACCATGGAGTAAGAGTGTTCTTCAATAGCAACAAAAACAACAGAAAATCCCCATACGCGTGGAGGCTGAAAAATATTCTACTCAATGATACCTTAGTCCTGGAAGAAATAAAGAAAGAAATCTAAGAATTCTTAGAACTTAATGAAAATGAAGGCACAACATACCCAAATCTATGGGACACAATGAAAGCAGTGCTTAGAGGAAAACTCATAGCCCTGAGTGTCTCCAAAAAGAAACAGGAGAGAGCATATACTAGCAACTTAATGGCGCACTTGAAAGCTCTGGAACAAAAAGAAGCAATTTCACCCAGGAGGAGTAGAAGACAGGAAATCATCAAACTCAGGGCTGAAATCAATCAAGTTGAAACAAAGGGAACCATACAAAGAATCAACAAAACCAGGAGCTGGTTCTTTGAGAAGATCAACAAGATAGATAAACCCCTAGCCAGACTTACTAAAGGGCACAGAGACAGTATTCAAATTAACAAAATTAGAAATGAAAAGGGAGATATAACAACAGAAACTGAGGAAATTCAAAAAATCATCAGATCCTACTACAAAAACCTATACTCAACACAACTGGAGAATCTGGAGGAAATGGACAATTTCCTAGACAGTTACCAAATACCAAAATTAAACCAGGATCAAATAGATCGTCTAAACAGACCCATAACCCCCAAAGAAATAGAAGGGGTCATAGACAGTCTTCCAACCAAAAAGAGCACAGGACCAGACGGTTTTAGTGCAGAATTCTATCAGACCTTCAAAGAAGTCCTGATACAGATACTCTTCAAATTATTCCACAAAATAGAAACAGAAGGAACACTACCCAACTCATTCTATGAAGCCACAATTACCCTGATACCAAAACCACACAAAGATCCAACTAAGAAAGAGAACTACAGGCCAATTTCTCTTATGAATATCGATGCAAAAATACTAAACAAAATACTTGCCAACCGAATCCAAGAACACATCAAAACGATCATTTACCATGATCAAGTTGGCTTCATCCCAGGGATGCAGGGATGGTTCAATATACAGAAATCCATCAACGTAATCCACTACATAAACAAACTCAAAGAAAAAAACCACATGGTCATCTCATTGGATGCTGAAAAGCATTTGACAAAATTAGGCATCCTTTCATGCTAAAGGTCTTAGAAAGAACAGGAATTCAAGGCCCATATCTAAACATAGTAAAAGCAATATACAGCAGACCAGTAGCCAACATCAAGGTAAATGGAGAAAAACTTGAAGCAATCCCTCTAAAATCAGGGACTAGACAAGGCTGTCCCCTCTCGCCATATCTCTTCAATATAGTACTTGAGGTACTAGCTAGAGCAATTCGACAACAGAGGGAAGTCAAAGATACAAATCAGAAAGGAAGAAGTCAAACTATCACTATTTGCAGATGATATGATAGTATACTTAAGTGACCCAAAAACCTCCACCAGAGAACTCCTGCAACTGATAAACAACTTCAGCAAAGTGGCTGGCTATAAAATCAACTCAAGTAAATCAGTAGCCTTCCTATACGCAAAGGATAAGCAGGCCGAGAAAGAAATTAGGGAAATGACACCCTTCACAATAGCCACAAATGATATAAAGTATCTTGGAGTGACGCTAACCAAACATGTGAAAGATTTATACGACAAAAACTTCAGGTCTCTGAAGAGGGAAATTGAAGAAGACATCAGAAAATGGGAAAATCTTCCATGCTCGTGGGTTGGCAGGACTAATATAGTCAAAATGGCAATCTTGCCCAAAGCAATATACAGATTCAATGCAATCCCCATCAAAATCCCAACTCAGTTCTTCATAGAGCTAGAAAGAGCAATTCTCAAATTCATCTGGAATAACAAAAAACCCAGGATAGCTAAAACTATCATCAACAGCAAAAGAACTTCTGGGGGAATCAATATCCCGGACCTCAAGCAATATTACAGAGCAGTGGTATTAAAAACTGCATGGTATTGGTTCAGTGACAGGGAAGTAGATCAATGGAATAGGATCGAAGATCCAGAATTGAACCCACACATCTATGGCTAATTGATCTTTGACAAAGGAGCTGAAAACATCCAGTGGAAAAAAGATAGCCTTTTCAACAGATGGTGCTGGCTCAACTGGAGGTCAACATGCAGAAGAATGAGAATTGATCCACTCTTATCTCCTTGCACTAAACTCAACTCCAAGTGGATCAAGGACCTCCACATAAAACCAGACACACTAAAACTAATAGAAAAGAAACCGGGAAAGACCCTTGAAGACATCGGCTCAGGGGAAAAATTCCTGAACAGAACACCAATTGCTTATACTCTAAGAACAAGAATAGACAAATGGGACCTCATAAAACTACAAAGTTTCTGTAAGGCAAAAGACACTGTCAAAAGGATAAATCGGCAACCAACAAATTGGGAAAAAATCTTCACCAACCCCACATCCGACAGAGGGCTAATCTCCAATGTATACAAAGAACTCAAGAGGTTAGAGCCCAGAAAACCAAATAACCCTATCCAAAAATGGGGTACAGAGCTAAACAGAGACTTTTCACCTGAAGAAATTCGGATGGCTGAGAAACAGCTTAAAAAATATTCAACATCACTAGTCATTAGGGAAATGCAAATTAAAACAACCCTGAGATTTCACCTCACACCAGTCAGAATGGCTAAGATTAAAAACTCAGAAGACATCAGATGTTGGCGAGGATGTGGAGAAAGAGGAACACTCCTCCACTGCTGGTGGGAATGCAAGCTGGTACAACCACTCTGGAAATCAGTATGGCGGTTCCTCAGAAAACTGGATGTGATACTTCCGGAGGACCCAGCCATACCACTCCTGGGAATATACCCAGAAGATTCACCAGCATGCAATAAGGATACATGCTCCACTATGTTCATAGCAGCCTTATATATAATATCCAGAAGCTGGAAAGAACCCAGATGTCCCTCAACAGAGGAATGGATACAAAAAATGTGGTATATATACACAATGGAGTACTATTCAGGATTAGAAACAATGAATTCATGGAATTCTTAGAGAAATGGATGGAGCTGGAGAAGGTCATACTAAGTGAGGTGACCCAGTCTCAAAAGAATACCCATGGTATACAGTCACTGATAAGTGGATATTAGCCTAGAAGCTTGGAACACCAAAGACACAAATCACATATCAAGTGATGTCTCACAAGAAGAAAGGAGTGAACACTGGTGCTAGAATGGACCAAAACATCATTGTGGGAGAGTACAAGAACAGTAAGGTGGGAGGGGTGGATGAGGGAGCAGAGGGAGGGAAAAGGACATATGGGACCTTTGGGGGTGGGGAACCAGAAAAAGGGAAATGAATTGTAAATATAGAATATATACAATAAAAAAAAATCACTGGAAATAGACCAGTCCAAATTGGGACCCATCCTTTTTTTTTTTTTTTTTTAAGACATACAAATAGTTACTTTATTGAAAAACTGTTCCACATTCCTATTCATCATGGAAATGCAAATTGAAACCACAATAGCATATCACCTCGAAGCTGTTACAATGGCTATTACCAAGAAGATGAAAGATAAGGAATGCTGGGGAGGAGGCAGAGGCAGAGAAAGGGGACTCTTGTGCACTGTTGGTGGGAATGTAAATTGGTGGAGTCATTTTGGGAGAACAGTTTGAAGGTTCCTCAGAAAATGAAACTAGAATTAGCTTTCAATTCAGTTATTGAACTTTTGTGTATACATCTCAAAAGGATTGAAGTTAGTAGGTGGCGCAGGCCTGTAATCCCAGCACTTGGGAGGCAGAGGCAGGTGGGTTTCTGAGTTCAAGGCCAGCCTGGTCTACAGAGTGAGTTCCAGGATAGCCAGGGTTACACAGAGAAATCCTGTCTCAAAAAAACAAAAACAACAACAACAAAAAAATTGGGACCCATCTTAACAGGAGTCTCCAAGGCCTGATACTGTTATTGATGCTATGATGTCTAGACATGAGTCTAGAATGACTGCTCTCTGAGAGGCCCAGCAAGCAGCTGACTGAGACAGAAGCAGATACTTATACCCAACCAATGGTCTGAAGTCAGGGAGCCCTGTGGTTGAATTAGGAGAAAGGCTGGAAGAAGCTGAGGAGGAGGGAGACCCCACAGGAAGACCAGCAGTCTCAACAAACCTGGAACCCCCAGATCTCTCAATCAGTGAGCCACCAACCAGGCAGCATACCCTAGCTCATCCTAGGCCCCTGACACATATACAGCTGAGGACTGTCTGGTCTAGCCTCAATGAGAGAAGATGCACCTGATCCTTGAGAAACTTGAGGACTCAGGGAATGGGCAGGCCTGATGGGGGGCGGCTGTAGGGGCCTGGGGATATCCCCAGGGGATATCCTCTCAGAGTCAGGGAAGAGGGAATGGGATGAGGAACTGTCAGAGGGCAGAACGGAAGGGGGATAATGACTGTACTGTAAAAAAATTAAGGATTAAGCCGGGCGGTGGTGGCGCACGGCTGTAATCCCAGCACTTGGGAGGCAGAGGCAGGCGGATTTCTGAGTTCGAGGCCAGCCTGGTCTACAGAGTGAGTTCCAGGACAGCCAGGAGTACACAGAGAAACCCTGTCTCGAAAAACAAAACAAAACAAAACAAAAAAACAAAAAACAAAAAATTAAGGATTAAAAAATCATTAGCATTTTGCATGAATAAACATTTAGTAAGTTTAATAAATGAGTTAACTTACATATAATACTCAATATATCCCTAGTCACTATCTTGAATTATTTTGCTTTTATTTTGTTGTGTTTAAGAGTCTTAGAGAATTAGGGAGAAAACCAGCTCAGTAAAGTGCTTGCTTTGTAAGCACAAGGACATAAATGTGTTCCCCAGAACCTACCCTTAAAATGCTGGATATATATGGCAAATGCTTAGAATCTTTGGACACTAGGGAAGTGAGATTTAGGCTGATCTCATTAGTTCATTAGCTTAGCTTACTTGGTGAGTTCCAAACCTGAGAGACCCTGTCTCAAAAAGAAAATGGGCAATGTATGAAGAGCAATGCCCAAAGATGTCCTCTAACCTATACACACATGCATATGGACACACATGCCAATATTCCTATGAATCTGGTTGTATTCTTTATAGCTCATTCTGCTATTCTGTTAAGAAAATAAAATTGCAATAGTTATTTGGGGGGATAGAAATCTCCTGGTTTAATTGCATATCTTTAGAATTTGCACATTCTGAGTTTATCAATGGGTGATAATCCTCTGGTTCTTGAGGTTGTCCAACTGATGTATAAAAGCCAATCACTAAGACAGTAATGTGGATGCTTTCCAACTTTCATATTCCCTTTGACTTCTCTGCCAAAATCATACATTTATCTTCTAGGAGGATATCATAAAAATAAAAATTGCCTTCAAGTTCGACATCCAGGACTCTCAGAGAACTGATAAAGGAACTCGGGGCTAGTTTATTTGTGAGAATTATCATTTGTGCACATTACTGCCATATCTCGTTTTTTCCTTTGGTTTCATACAGAGGCTGTTTGGGTGTTATGCTCTGAGTGACTCTGATTGAGGCAGATGTTCTAGTTCTCTCAGACTATGAACCATCAGAGAAGAGATTGGCCCTCTTGTATACTCCAGAGGCACACTGAAGACTATTCAAATCACCCTTAAGGCTGAACTGTGTGGTAAATGTTTAGTGTAAAACCAGCTGAGATGGAAATGGGGCAATAAGATTGTGCAAAATTAAGTGGTCATCCCTAATTGTATCAATTTATATTTCCAAAAATATTTCTTCCAAAAACTAAAGAGTTTACCAACTGATATATTTCACCTGAAACGCCATGGTACTGTATTAACTATAAAATTAAATCCTCGTAGATCACTGAACATCTTGCTAATACTTGTTGTCATAGTTATACTACACTAGATAAGGCAAGCATCACAATCCTTAAGAGCTAATTTCTTCTATGTGTCTGTTTCCCACATAAGGTTTAAGATTAGAATTCAGAATGGAGAGATGGCTCAGCGGTTAGTTTGTAGTGTGTTCCAGAGGATCCCAGTTAGACTCCCAGCACTGTGTTGGCCAACACACAACTGCCTTTAACCCCAGCTGCAGGGAAGCTAGTGCCTCTAGCCTCTAAAACACCTGCACTAAAGTGCAAATATCCACGTAAAGACAAATATGCATATATATCATTTAAAATAAAAATAGAGCCCAGTGTGATGTCACACACTTTTAATCTCAAGACTCGGGAGGCAGAGGCAGCCATGTCTCTGAGTTCAAGGCCAGTCTGGACTACAATGTGAATTCCAGGACAGCAAAAGCTATACGGAAAACCCCTACCTAGACAGATAGACAGATAGACAAATAGAAAGACAGACAGATAATAGATCAACAGACAGAATCTTGTTCACAGATATTAGAACTCAAGCCTTTGTACATCAAGGCCACAATAGAAATAATGCATACTTCAATTACAGGTAAGAAGTACTGAAGGAGGTGCTTGTCATGTCTTTGTTTGTTTAATATTGTTTCCAGCATTATAGTTTCACTTTAAACTTCTTTTAATCAAAAGCATGTAATACTTTTGTCCTTGAAAACCAAACAGTAGCAACTTCTTTTGAAGATACTATTTTTTTCACACTCAAAAAAAAATAGATATCCCAATTTATCCTTCAAGGTCAGTCTATATTAAACTCAAGATACTCCTTTTAACAACTCTATGGTGGATTTTAACATAAAATTCATAATTCAGCCAAAGTGTTCTGCTTAATAGAGTTTATTTTAATAGGATATAGACAAAAACTATATAGCAATTGAGCTGAGCATTATGAAGCACCATATGGGCTTCTAAACTGAGAAGATGATACACACAGGTCCTGCCAACGATTCCTCTCTGTCGCTCCTTCTCCACCTGCCAGTCTCCCACCACATCCTGAATCTGTCATACTGGATGTCTTTGGTACAAACTGCCTAAGTGACGGTCTCTATGTTCCCTGCTCAACACCACCTAATCATGAAAGACAGAAGAGAAAAAGAAGCCTTGCCTTATTAAAACTCCATGACCTGTTCCAAATGACAATGGGGCTAAGAGGTGACAAAATAATTACCTAGTCATAATTGGAGCCCAGGCATTATGAAAAGCAGACAATAATGAAATTAAAGCAAGGTGGCTTGCTCAGAAGATCAGGAGACAAGTCCTGACAGGCCATGGTAAACAAAAGAAGCAGAAGCTCCCTAGTGCTGCCTGGTGTCTCTCCACTGAGATTTTAAGCATCTTTCTGTAGAAAAACAGGTGCTCCCTGTGGCTGTTTATATCCCCTTCAGCTGTCCAAATCCTTGAGTCTAGATGAGTTTAAATAATAAGAAATTCTGCAAAATATTTATGAAAACATAGGATTTGGGAAATACCACCTGATCAGAGGATTAGACATCTGTAGAATCTACTGTGGCAGCAAGAAATCAAGGTCATCCTTCAGGGAAACATGCAGTTTGAGGGGGATTTGTGTGATGTGCTCTTTTCTCCAAAGCCTCCCAAGCCTTCCGCTTTCCTCTCCTTTAAGTAAGGAGAGTGTCCACTGAGTGGATCAATATTTCAACCTATAGTTTCATTGGCCAGCTTTCCTTTTCTACCACTCTTGTCTATGCTTCCTTGATTCTCTGTCCACGTGTCTGATTTCTCTTTCTTTCGTTTCAACCTGTCTCTTTTCTCTAGTTCTTCTTCCAGCTGATTTTGGCAAGGGGAAGGGAGAGATGGGTGCAAGAATGGAAGGCACAATCTAGGGGGAAAATCACTACCGCATTATGTCTCTGCTTTGGCTGGCTTTTTGTTAGTGACTTTATCACCCCCACTCCCACCCCGCTACTCTTGTTAATAGAATTCCATATAGAATCAATGAGCAACAGAGGCCAGACTTATTTGATGAGTTTGATCATCTAGGCCCAGGCTTCTCAAACATTTTTCACTTACACTCATTGCACTATTTTTAATTTTATTTTTTGTTTTTATTAGTTAAAATTGCATGTATGTGGATGGATATGTGTGAGTGTGTATGCTGGTAGAGGTTTAGAGGCATTGGACTTCATCGGAGCTACAGTTACAGGAAGATGCGGGCTGACAGACTTGAGTGCTGGCAACTGAACTCGGGTCTTCTGCAGGAGCCCACATGATGCTAACATCTGAGCCCTCTGCAGTGCTGCTGCTTTATCAAAGAAACTTTTCTATGTCATCAGGGGTGTCTGTCTGTGTGTGTGTATGTGTGTGTGTGTGTGTGTGTGTGTGTGTGTGTGTGTGTACATAATAGCTATATAAGTCCAACCTTTACTAAAAGTAAAGCACAAGAAATTTATTCTAAAGACTCTTTGGTATACGTGTAACTTTACTGGGCTTTTTTATTTTGTTTTGAGACAGCATCTCACTTTGTAGCTCTGGCTGTCCTGGAACTCACTATGTAGACAAGAGTAGTGAAGACTTCATAGAAATCTGCCTGCTTCTACCTGCCTCTGCCTCTGCCTCCCAAGTACTGGGATTAAAGGTGTGTGCCATCACACCTGACCTACTTTACCATTTATTAAAGACAAACTCAAATCTGTGTACTTAAGATATGAGTGTAGTTGCTGGATTTTATATAAAGAATTAACTGTTGAATGCATGTTTGATGCTTTAGGACAGAGAACAACTTCAGTGTATTTTTTATAGTTTATCAATATTTTCATTTTAAAATTATCAATGCTGATAAATCCATTGCTCATAAGTACACAGTATACAATGGCGGAAGTGTATGTGTAGAACATTTCTGAAGTTTAGAATTCTATTCTAAGCCAAAGCCAAAATTAAGTTAGTGATTTCTTTTTTACAAAACTCAAATAAGCAACTCAAGCGAGACTATTAAATGCAAACATTTTATATAACACAATCCAAAGATATACAGATTTGATCCTTATATGCTAAGGAATGATATTGGGAAAATATTGAAGTCTTCATTTTAGATGAGTAAGCTACTCATTTCTGTAACAGCATAAAACTTTGTATGTACCATAAGACACTGGGATTCATAATACACAGTAGACTTATATTTAAGCTGATATGTCTCAGGCAATATTACATGACATTAGATGGTGATACAGCATTTGCAATACAAACAGCACAGATGGTATGCTCACAGTCAAGGCTGAAGTGAAATCATGAGATATAACACAGGCGAGCACTTCCAGAAGAGCGTCTGATTTATTACATGCTTGATTTTGAATTAATTTTTGGCGGTTTCACATTCTAATAATGTTTTCAGTAACCAGTCTTCACAAATCCCACATTAATATGTGACCCTCTACAGTATCACAAACCTCCACATTCATTCATGAGATACCTACAGGGTCACAGCTGCCATTTAAGAAACTATGACACAGATGTGTAACAGGGGTGAGCAAAAACAATGGAGAGAGTTTTCTCCCTTCACTTTCCCCATAGCTGATGGAGGGCATGTGAGTTGGCCTGCCACCTCTAGCCTTCCAACAAGAAAGGAGATTTGAAAATGTCTAATGTCATTATTAAAATGATTGCTGTTGATCATCCCTTGTCTGAAAGTGCTGTACTCCAAATAAACAAAACCCTTGACACAGCTGGAAAATAAAAGCCTCAGGAGCAGAGCAGTGACGAGCCAGGCACACAGCTTGCATTCCCAACGCACACATTACAAATCTGCAGAAGGACCCCATGATGAAACCAGACAAAGAGGATGACAAAGCCGCTGTGCTTTGTCCGCGGCAAGAGGCCAAGCACAGAATGAGTGTGTTTTGGAAGCAAAGCATCATACCTGGTCCATCTGCTTTGAGATGTAAGGAGGAAGCGACAGTGCTGACTCAGTGGCTATCCCATTTCAGAGAGCCTCTGTACCTCAATCAATCAAAGAGTATCATCAATCAAAAAGCCCACCACATGGATAGAAACCACAGTCTGCAACAGACATGAAAACAGTGAACCCCACAAAGCGACAGCTATTTCCCACCCCCAACTGTCACCAAGCATGGTTCTCATCCAGGAATAAGAGCTGTGGATCAATCAGAGAAGTCAGTCAACTTACATGCATTGCTGCTGTGAAGATAAATGTGCCTGTAGTGGCTATTCCTGGTTGTCAACTTGACTATATGTGGAATGAACTACAATTTAGAATTGGAAGGCTCACCTATGATCCTAATCTGGAGGCTCAGAGATATAAGTTTCTGACCTGGACTTAGCATGGAGATCTTGAAGCATGGATTCCAGTTCAAGGTCATCTGGGATTAAAGGTGTGGAGACATACACCGTTAATCCCAGATTGTGGCTATGGATTCTAGTTCAAGATCACCTGGGATTAAAGGCATGGATACATACACCTTTAATCTGGACTACACCTTCTACTAGAGACATATATAAGGACATTGAAAGAAGGAAGACTGCTTCTTCCTTGCCGACTTGCTTCGTGGGACTGAGCAACTGCAAGATCCTTGGACTTCCATCCACAGCTGCTGCTGACTACTGTTGGGGAGTTGGACTACAGACTGTAAGTCATCGACAAATTCCCTAACTACATAGAGACTGCCCATAGGATCTGTGACTCTAGAGAACCCAGACTAATACAGTGCCCATTGCCCTCAGGTGATCGAGTGCTGAGTAGCAGAAAGGATGATTAGTAACCAAAATAAAGGGCTTTGTTAACTGTAAATGAGAGGATAGTGTAGAAATGAGATGCTACCAAGGAACAGAGAAGATGGCTAATCTCTATACTCAAAGACTTATAAAAGTCTTTGTCAAATCTAACTGCTTTGTTATTATATCACCTAGTTGATATTTAATCAAAATGGTTGTTTTCATACCAATTTTATGATTCATTGTGAAAAGATAGTTCACCAACTAACTATAGTTAAGACTCCTTTCATTGATGACGTCACTTCATATTCCTAAAAGCAATATAACTGAAAGTGTGTTCGGAACTTAAAGTTAGTAATAAAGGGCCTTCATGAGTGCCTAAAGCAGACTTCATGGTTTTCTTAGGATGAGCATCTGTCCCAAAATAGGGCTGTCATGTCTCATGTCCCACCTTTATGTCTTTCCTAGGGACCTGAATTAGTGTTTATTCCCAAGGTAAGTCACTGGATGTAGACTTTGCACCAGTGGAGAAAGAATGTACAAAAGACTAAGACAACATCTGAAGACCCCCTCATTCCTGATTGAGCTCTTGCTAACAGGAAATGGCTGAGTTTGATTTCTTCCCCAAGATCGCCTGAATAGCTGATTACTTTTCGATTTTTTGTTTTTAAAGTACCTGAGCCAAAGAAACGGCAAGTTTGATTTTTAAAATGGGATCGGTGACAAATTCTGAAATGCCAACTCCAAAAGCACAGGATATAACCGAGCAAAACCCAAGAAGGCTTTGGAAAGCAGAATAAGGGAGTGCGAGCCCAACCTGGTGCCTGCCAACCGCTCTCAGCAAACTGTGCTGGGGTCAAAGAACACTTGGGAGTTTGTTCAAACATGCATATATACAACCCAAGGAGATTGCTGCTTCTGAGGTCCCCACCCCTGCATCTTCTTACATTTATAATAGGGTGCTAGAGTGCTTGCCCCAAACTCTTTCGTGCATGAGGCACTTTCTACCAGGGCCCAAGTTCCCATCTGGGGTAAGCGATGCCTCACGGGCATTTCTCCTTCCATTCAATACTAAGTATGATTTTCCCCCTGGAAGGGGATTCGGCTCCTGGTCCTGCCTTCCCCCACACAGGTCATGCTTAGGTCATACAGCAGTTCTACCATGGAAAAATGGCTGGTGCATATCTCTAAATGTTTGTAAGACACTTTTGGAAGAATGTTCCATGTGGATCACAACGTAGGTATTTTCCTATAATCACTGTTTGAAAGACTCACAGTAAGAAAATTTCATAAATTACCTTGTTATTCTCAAATAAAACACACTTGGAATTATGACAGCTTTGAATTTTGAAATAGTTGTTTCAGATTTCCTTGGGTGGAGGAGAGAATTTTTTTTATTAATTACTTTATTTATTCACTTTTCATCCCAATATCAGCCCCCTCTCCTCCCAGTCCCTGCCTCGCACAGCTCTTCTCCCAATTTCCTTCTCTGAGAAGGTGGAGCCTTCCCCTGGACATGACCCCACCCTGGCACATCAAGTCACTGCCTAGGTGCATCTTCTCCCACTGTGGCAAGACAAGGTGGCCCAGCATGGGGAACTGGATCCACAAGCAGGCAACAGATTCAGGAACAGCCTCTACTCCAGTTGTTGGGGTATCCTCATGAAGACCAAGCTCATCTACCACATATACTGGTGGGGGGGGAACAGATCCAGCACAAGTATGCTCTTTGGTTGGTGGTTTAGTCTTTCTGTTGGTCTTCCTGTGGAGTCCCTGTCCCCTCCTGATCCCTCAATTTTTCCTCTAACTCTTCCACAAGACTCCCCAAGCTCTGTCCAATGTTTGGCTGTGGTCCTCTGCATCTGTTTCCATTGGCTGCTGGGTAGAGCCTCTCAGAGGACAGTTATGCTATGATCTTGTCTGCAAGCATGATACAGTATCATTGATGGTGTCAGGGATTGATTCTTGCCAATGGGTCTTAATTTAGGCCAGTCACAGTCTGCCCATTCTCTCTCTCTCTCTCTCTCTCTCTCTCTCTCTCTCTCTCTCTCTCTCTCTCTCTCTCTCTCTCTCTCCTCTCTTTGTCCTTACACATCTTGCAAGCAGGACACATTTTTTATTAAAGGTTTTGTGGGTGGGCTGCTGTCCTTATCCCTCTACCAGAAATCTTGCCTGGCTACAGGAGGTGGCCACTTCAGACTCCATATGACCACTGCTAGGAGTCTCAGCTAGAGTCACCCACATAGACTCCATGTGACCTACCCTTGTCCCAGGTCTCTGGAAAGTCCCCCACAGCCTACCACTGAACATGATTCAAGGGCTAGAGAAATGATTCAGAGAAAGAACATATTGCTCTTGCAAAAGACCCGTGTTTGCTTCCCAGCATCCACATCAGACGTCTCACAACTGCCTAGAACTCCGTATCGAGGAGACCCAATGCCTCTGGCTGCTGTGAGAACCTGCAGACATCCACATTCCCACACGCAGATACACAGGCATATGAGTAATTCGAAATATTTCTAAGAAAAAGTTTTTTTTAAATGGTGTTTGAAATAATTGAATGACTTTGTCCAAAATATATCAACAAAATTATAAGAAGCACAAATGTAATCAAACCCTAGTGGATCATTTCATAAAATACCCTATGATAGCTTATAACCATAACTGCATGTCTTTGCCTTTAATCATCATGCCTGTCAAATGGTAAGTACTACTAATGAAGCAAAAACACCAAGAGCAATAATTGAGAGAGCTAAGGATGATAAGTTCAGCCCAAAATGAGGCATTAATTGTTCTGTGCTACGCATAGAGGCTTTAGCATGTCACAGGAAGGAAGAACTAGGAAGGCAAAGTGTGACACTCTGAGCTTTTTTAAATGCCTATAAATTTGATCCGAATGTGTGCTTATATAGAAGAAATTCATTTTCCACTCTATAGTATATTATTGTTCCAAACCATTCACTATAACTGGGGCAAAGATGAAGATCCAGATTCCAATTTGAATATATGAACAAAATCAAAGATCATCAGCAATATTTTTACCGCATATGTTCCCATCATCATTTCTCAAGTTATGAGATCATATTTCTTGACATATTTATGTGCATGTGTGTGTGTGTGTGTGTGTGTGTGTGTGTGTGTGTGTCTGTACTTTGGACAGAGTTGCAAAATAGTTTATGTTGAATTATATAATTCATTTTGTGCAACAGTAACATGGTTAAAGTCAGTTTATATATACATGAAATAAGACAAAAAAGTCTGAAAAGTCTCAATTTCAATATAATCTTTACATTTTACTTAAGATTTTCTTTAAGGAAATTTTATTCAAAATCATGATAAGTTCTTTTTTCTCTTGGCGATTTCTACCAAAGTTTATTGTCTTTTCCATCTAGTTAAAAGAAAAAATGTGCTATTTTAAAAGGTAAATGTGTGGCTCATGGAAGTACTTGTCAAATATGCACATGTCCCTGGGTTCAACCTCAGCACCGTGAACTAAGGAAGTAGAGGCGGGGAAGGAAAGAGGGGAGGAAGGGGAGCGGAAGCTTTCAATTAGAAGTTGCCATTTGTTTTGGTTGTTGTTGTTGTTGTTTTGTTGTTGTTGTTGTTAATAAGGTAAAATATTCTTTTTTATTGTCTATATTCTTTGTTTACATTCTGAATGCTTTCCCCTTTCCCAGTTCCCCCCCTCACCATATGTCCCATAAGTCCTCTTCCCTCCATAAAATATTCTTTTTTATATTGGTTATTTTATTTATTTGCATTTCAAATGTTATTCCCTTTTCCAGTTTCCCTCCACAACCTCCCTATCCCCTTCCTCTATACTGCATAGAAGCCCCTGCTTCTATGAGGGTGCTCTGCCACCCACCTACCCACTCCCATCTCACCCCTCTAGCATCCCCCTATACTGGGGCATTGGGCCTCCTGAGGACCAAGGACCTCCCACCATTGATGCCAGATAAGGCAATCCTCTGCTATATATGCAGCTGGAGCCTTGGGTCCCTCCATGTGTACTCTTTGGTTGGTGATTTAGGGGAGCTTTGGGGATCGGTTTGGATGATATTGTTGTTCTTCCCGTGGGGTAGCAAACCCCTTCAGCTCCTTAAGTCCTTTCCCTAACTCCTCCATTGGGGTCCCCACACCCAGTCGAATGGTTGGCTGCTTGCTTCCATATTTGTATTGGTCAGGCTCTGGCATAGCCTCTCAGGAGACCGCTGTACCAGGCTCTTGGTATCAGCAATAGTGTCTGAGTTTGGTATCTGGAGATGGGATGGATCCCCAGATGGGGCAGTTTCTGGATGGCCTTTCCTTTAGTCTGGGCTCCACTCTTTGTCCTTGCATTTCCTTTTGACAGGAGCAATTCTGGGTTAATATTTTTGAGATGGTGAGTGGCCCTAGAATTGCCCTGAATTCTAAACACCAAACACAATAAAATAAAGAATTAACTAATTGGAAACATGAGCCTAGAATATGCTCGTTCTCAGGTGGTGCCATGAACCTAGTTATAGAGAACGCTTTCCTCTAGGCTCATCATTCTCTAAGTTTCTACTCTTTGGAAGCAGAGCATCAGAGTTTAGAGCCAGCCTAGCCAGACAAGATTCTGCTTGCTAGCCTTATTCGTTTACTAGCTCTAAAATGAGTAAGTATTGATGATTCTCTTATCTTTAATTCTATGACTAAAGGAGACAGAATGACTATCACGCTCCAGTCACACTGTTCAGAGGACTTGAGCTGTATCATTGCATTATTGTATCATTCACAATGGGTCAGCTTAAAGACATAGGTCAGAGCAAAACAGTATTGTTGGTGGCTCAGCACTAGAATTCTTCTCTGCCCACATATCAAACAGGGATCAAGACAGATGTGAACCAGAACTCAAAATGGTGCCCATAGGTTTCATGCAACACTTTCTTAGTCAGAGACAATCACATCAAAGAAAGAAAATGCAGTCTAACTGTGTGCCCAGTGAGTAAAGTACCAAATATGAAGAACGGTAACCATACAGTGTCTCCCACCTTCAGTAAATAGCAAACAAGATCCTTTACCCAATACGATGGTTAAACTTGGATGTCGATTTCACTGGATCTGGAATCAACTAAGAAATAAACCACTGGGCATAACGATAAGTGCTTTTCTTGATCAGGTTATTTAAAGTGGGAAGACCTATCATCTATGTGGGCAGTACTTTATGGCGGTGGCAGATAAAAGGAAGTCCATGCTCATCTACACTGTCACTGCTGCTGCTCCTGCATCCCTTCACTGGCATCGGAACTCAGTTTCTTCTCCCATCTATGGGGAATTGTTACACTCCAGGAATCCTCCAGGCTTCATGCTAGATTGAGAATCCTGTGGCATCCAGCCTTGTGGATTGAACAGTTACTGGGTTCTTGGCATCCCATTGGGCATAGGCAGACCAAAAATTACTATGTATGTATGTGTATGTGTGAATGTGAGTGTATATGTGCGAGCATGTGTGTGTGTGTGCATGCACATGTGTGTGTGGTTGTATGTGTGTGTGCATGTGTGTGTGAATGTGTGTGTATGTGTATGTGCATGTGTGAGTGTGTGTGGTTGTGTGTGCCTGCGTGCAGTGTGTGTGTGTGTGTGTGTGTGTGTGTGTGTGTGTGGTTGTGTTTTCTGTTCCCTGGAAAACCCTGACTAATAGACCTCAGCAAAATGCCATATTATAAAGAGGTTACAGAAAAATTAAAAACAAGCAAAATCAGAACAAACTGTAAACCACGTGATTTATATAAGGTCATAAATACACAGAGACACGTAGCAAGAAAAAGGGGATGATGTCTTTGAAATTTCGGATTTAATGGCTCATCCCAGGTGAAGGATAGATGACTGGAGAAGAGAAGATGCAAACATGAGATGCCAGTTCTTGGAGACATCATCATTGTCAATAATGGAAGGAGTGGGGATGAGCCAGGAACTGAAACCGTAAATTTGGATGTGGAGTATCCTATAATTTAGATGATTATAACAATAATATAGAGAAGCAATGAGCAACTTGTCAGGAAACTCAGAGTTTTGGAGAAGAAGGAGGAAAAATAATCATCTAAAATCAACAATGAGGAACAAAGAGAATATCTACTCCTGTCTCTGAATGTAACATTTGAGAGCTACACAATAAAAGCTGGAGAGGCGAGACAGCTGTTAAAGAACACTTGTTACTCTTAAAGATAACTCAAGTTTAGTCCCCAGCACCCACATAACTGCTCATAACTATCTGTAGCGTCAGTTCTATAAGATCCAACTACTTTTTCTGATCCTCCAGGGCACCATGAACACATGTGGTTCATGTACAGATATGTGAACACTCATAAACATAAAATAAAAAAACATTTTCAAAAATTTATGATAAAAAGCAGTCCCCTCTTGAGAGCACTGCAGAGGAATGACCTCTTCATGGAAGAGGCCTGTTTCTCCTAAACCATTTTTGTGCAGAAAAATGTCTAGAATCTAGAATCACAAGATTTTAGTAAAGACAGTGAGGCCAGGAATCCTGTAGCAATCAATGGCTGTTGATGGGAATATATTGAGATTAGTGTGGTAGAGTGAAGGTTTATAGGTGCCCAGGACAGAGAGGTAGGAGGGCTAAGAAAAGCAGAAAATCTAAGTGTATTTTCTTTTTTTATTAGCTATTTTCTCAATGAAGTGGTTTCTTTGCCACATAAGGGAAATAACCTAATCCTTTGAACCCATGTTTAAAAATGTGGGTGTTATAGTACATGGTTTATAATACCATCACTGAAGAGGTTGGGACAGTAAAATCCCTATAGCTTGTTGGCAGACCCTTTCTGGTATAATTGATGAGCTTCAAACTATTGAGAGATCCCAACCCACATGAAGAGAATGACATGCCTCAAGATGACTCCCAAGGTTGTTCCATGATCTCTTACATGTACACATATGTGTACACACATGCATGCAGATCCACACATATGCATCTGTGTATACATACACAGATGCAAACATACATATATACACATTTCTAAAGTATATAAAATAAACAAAGGAGATCATCAGAATATCTTAGAGAGATAGAATGTACACTGAGATATGTGTTTGGTCAGTAGTCTCATTATCCATAGTAGACAACAAAGGAAAAATCCCTAACAAGAAGGCAAGATGGGAAATAGCTCTGATACTGAGAAGATGAAAAGCCCCCAAAGCTAAACATTTCTCAAAGGAGGTATACAATTTTCCCCTGACTAAATTTAACTCACAATTCAAAGAGATCATTTGTTTTGTAACCAATTTTTAAAACTATACCACATTCCTTTGCAGTGTTTTAAATTAAAACTAATTTTAAATCCATCTTTGATAAAATTCCAGTCACGATTCTTCTTCTGAAGTCTAAAGGTACATAAAAATATACTTCTTGCTGATATAAACATAGAATCACAGATTCTCAGCACTTGAAAGTTTTAATCCTTTTGGTTAACCATCCATCTGATGTTGGAAGCCTTCGAAGTTACTCTTGCCAAACCCTCTCGAGACTCAGCTTGATCATCTCCAGGAACAAAGTATCTGATGAGGTGGTAAAGGGAGAAGGTTCTAGAATTAAACAGACCTGGATTTGAATTCCTATTCCAGTATGTTTCTGTGTATGAACTATAGCAAGTTATTTTAGTTATTTTCTCAGGGCTTCAAAATTTTTATTTATTAAATGCACATAACATTCTTGGTTCATAAAATTATGTAACCAAGAAAATACATGCCTAGTACTTAGTACAATGTCCAACATTTAGTAAGCTCTCCAAAATGATGCATAATATCGCAAATTATTTTCATGCCATCGCTATTACTACATTCCAAGGCATCATCTGGTGTTGGATGGCTTTCTTCTATCACTTCATAGGAAAATAGGGCTTCAGAAAATAATCTGACAAAGCAAAGTTAGAGTCCCATCAGCCCCAATTCGCCATAAGATTTTAGATGGGATGCCTTGCACAAGAGGTACATGACAACACAGATATCCTAACAGCATTGCAAAACACCATCTCTGGAGTACAAATGGAAATACAGTATTAACTCCATGAAGCTTGTAATCTTCCTGGTTCATAACAACCATGTACATGACAGAGATGAGCAAACTTAATCTATTAGCTGACATGACTCTTGCACAGTGACTCAAGGGGCAATGTGAATCCCAGCGATGCTCACAGAAAGTCCTAATCAGCCCTCAGATTATATGAGACTCCAGACAACAGACCAGATCTTAGCCAAAAATAAAAGACTTTTTGAGGTTTCTCTTCAATTCACAGCTAAGAATCCATGCTTCTTAAAGATATCACACATGTTGTTCATGATTTATCAAGGTACTCAGGGTGTTTGTTAATAGATAATAATATAAAAAATGCCTTTAATCTGTGTGTATTTCATCTGTAATAGCTAGTAAATACTAGAATATGTGCATTAATTGCTTTGCTCATAAGTTCTTTAATACCTTTTGTAAAAAGTCATTTCTATTATATTACAATGAAAACACTGTAGACTACCTGTATTTATTCTGAGTCTCTTAAGGATATGATCTAATATATATATATGAATGTATTAGACTTGCCTGTACAATTGGGGACTGCTAAAGACAATGCTTGCTTATGTCATCAAACATGAGGAATTGAGCAGGTACCCAACTAGAAGCTTTATCTCTACTGACTGTTGTTGATGGTGCTGTAAACTAATCTTCATGCTACTAGATGCTACTGGAAGAGAAATGTTATCATCAGTATCGCCTAGCTACAAATCCTTTGATCTACAACAGCTATCTTCCTGCAAGATATAATGGCACAAATGTTATGGAGGTAACCAACTACTTTTTTCCATGAAATGGAACCTATACCTGATATTGCTGAAGTGGCTAAGTACCTGAGACTAGATAGGTCACGTGCCTAAGTGACAACCTACTACTATTCTTCTACTAAAGGAATTTGGCAATAAAATGACTCCTAATGACATATTACAGTACCTATAGATCAGTGCTGTGCTCATCCATCATCATAGAAGCTTGTTAGAGTAGATTGGAATTAGCACAGAGAAACACAACTGAACTGAGAGTGAGAGACTTTGGAGCACTCAGTCCTAAATGGAATGTCTTTATCAAACCCACCCCCTCTGGGCTCAAGGATCTATGCAGAAGAGGAGGCAGAAATATTGTGAGCTCCATAGCTGGTTTCTGACTCCCAGGAAACAGTGTCTTCCAGACACAATGGGACTGATGGGACTGAGGCAGCACACTGAAGACTTGTTCAGCTTCAAGCCAATGATGTTCCAGCACAGAAAGGGGGAAAGAGACACAGAGTTGAATACCTACCAGGAAACTATATGCAAATGGTACCCACTGCAACAAGAAAATCAGTTTTCACCAGTGGAGTGTCACTGGATATAGTCACCATATTAAGGGTAAGCTTTAAGCTCAGAGTAGTTGACCAACACAAAGTCCATAGTTTTTCATGAGATTTATACAACCTCACAAAATAGTACTACTTGTTGGATATCAAGAGTTCAAATACACAAACCTGTGGGAGCAGAATTTGTCAAATAATAAGTAATAGTTCTTAAGGATAACCTCAAGCATATTAATTTTATTTTTTCTAGATACATATTATAGTGAATTACTGGATCATTTGGTTCTGTTTGGGATTTTGTGTTTGTTTGTTTTGATTTTCATTTGTCTGTTATTGTACATTTTTTAGAGAGAAAGAGAGAACATAAAACTGAGTGGGTACATAGAAGTGAGGAAGAGCTTGAAGGAATCGGAGGAGGAAAAATTCTTGATCAAAATAAATTATATAAAAATTTTATTAAAATTTCTTTAAAACAAATTCTCTAAATAATCTTAAAGTAAAGGTATTTTTATTAATATCAATCCATTTTAATAGTATGGATCACTATTAATTCACATTGTAGCTATGCTTTTGTCACTATGACGAATGCAAGACAGAAGTAACTTAGGGAAGAGCACTTTGACTTACAGTGGAAAGGGGGTGCATGCTGCTATGTGAGAGAAGGGGTCAGGGGTCAAGCAGCACATTCTATGGCAACAGGGGCTTTCAGCATAGTATATTTGGATCTTGGCAGAACAGGACACAGAAAGGAAAGCAGCACTAGGCTCTAACTCTCTAGACTTGTCCATCCAAATAAGAATCCTACACATACCAGCTAGACCCTACTTCCAATACTTTATCCAATCTCACAAAAGAATACTACTCATCAGAGACCTTCAGACATTAATTAAATAAAAAGAAAATCAGAAGTGAATGAAGTCATATCTCAGTACCAATGGAAGCCTGATTCCAAGACACTACCAAATCCACAAATTCTAAAGTCTGCAGTTGCTCAGTTGTTTATACTGAATGGAATGCCACTTGTAGATAGTTCACACACTTTCTCCTGCATATTTTAAATTTAAAATCCAATGTGTACATTGGACATAATCCTTAATGTATAATACTAATGTAAATGCTGTATACATAGTCATTATACTATGATGGTTAGGATTAAGAAAGAGACTCTACATGCTTAGTAACAATATATTTTTTGAATGTTTGATCTGCAGTTTGGTGAATCCATGATTAGGTATCATAGAGCTATAGAGGACTGACAGTATATTGGGAATATTAGATATAAGAGCAATAGACACTACACAAGAAGAACTATAAATATAAGTATCTGTTTAAACTGATAACTAATTCCCATCCAAAACTAGAACTTAAAAATAATTTGGCTGCTGTGGTGGTGAGAGAGAAGAGAGCCACCAGTAGCCCAAATTACAAAGTTTGAATTATGTGTGAAATTTAATTATATAGAGCCTATGGTTAAATTTTATTAACATTTTCTTTTAAAATACTTTGATATTTCCAAATATATCTGCCTAATGCAATTATCTGATGTCAATGCTGATTCTCACTCTGCTTCCCATTGACAATTTCATGGTTCTCAGTAGTAAAAATAAATAATGCAAAATTAGATTTTACTATCATTTATATATCTAAAAAGGCAACACAGCTGTAAAAATGGATGATTTTGTCAATAAATAGGACAGATGCATCCATACATTATATAATACCATGTACTATAAAGTACAACATAATATACTAATATAACCTATATGTGATATATGTTATAACTAATAACACCTATTTCATATAATGCCACTAAAACCTATAATATGACTATAAATACGACTAATATAGCTTATTTCTTATAATGCAATTAAAACATCAGAGAAACTAAGGAAAGAGTAAAAGTGAAACAACCAATAATTCTTTCATAACACCTGGCAAGAATGATTTATTAAAGGATGCTAAAGAGTAAAGATCCCCCAAAATGATAAATGTGCTTTCCATCTCTCAATAAATCACAACATGCCGTAGTTAAACCACGGGTGCTCTCATCATGCCATCTCCCTCAAAAGACACTCCTCCTCCCAGATCTGTTTGAGAAAAAACGACTACGGGTCAGAGGGCAGTTTGAGTTAACGTCAATGTTCCCTTGACCCAGTGACTCCAAAAACTATTGAAAAAATTTTCTCTCCTCTTGTGAGGGGAGTCTATGGGGATTGAACACAGCTGGCAGCAAAGTCCAAACCCAAAGCCAAAGGGGAAGAAAAAGTAATTTTCAAGACTCAGTATTCTCAAACTAGATACTACACACAATCAAAGTGATCTTTTCAAATTATGTCACCTTAGATTATCATGTCTCTTCATCTCTGTCCTCAGTGATCAGATTTGCAAAAGAAAACACCATAACACTGGAAGCAAGATCTCAATAAACTGAATAATATCCTAGCACAAAGATAAGAGCCTAGCACAAAGCTCCTAAAGTTAAGATAGAGTTGGTAACTTTAAAAAAGATAGAAATAGAATGTCTTTGCCTGGAATCCGGAGAATAAGGGAAGGTGTGATTTTAAAAAAAATATGAATCCACAGAGAAAGTCAGTGGGAGAATTGTGCCAGGGGTAGGAAACAATTATAAGTGGGGGTTCTGTTATAAATGAAAGTCACAGGATAAATAAGTCTATAGATATAATATAGACAAAGTCTATAAACTACAGATGATAAAACTATGCTGCACTTAAGATTTTCACTATAATTCTATTCTATAGCAGAACTGGTTTTTTTTGGGGGGGAAAGATGTGAGATAATTAATTTGTTCTACTATATTAACATAATGCTATATATCTTAAATACAAATTTAATTTTAAAACTTATTGTATATATACATATATATATATGTATATATATACATATATATATATATACATGGAAATGAGATCACTCAGCAATTAAGACCACATATATATATCACTATTACAGAGGCCACAAAGTAAAACACACCACCCGCATCATACTAGTGACAACCACTTGTAACTCCAGCTCCAAGGAAGCTTATACCCTGTGGCCTCAGTGAATACCTCATTCATACACACACACACACACACACACACACACACACACAAATACACACACACACACACACACACACACACATACAAATACACACACACACACATATTGAAATAAACATCTAAAAATATATACATATATCCAGAATATGTTTAGCAAGCAACTACTGACAATAATAAAAAATAATTACAAGATTACAGCCCAACCAGTGTTCTCAGAAATGACTTACAAAAGTGTAAACTGATGGAAGCAGTTAGGAAACTACTTTTCATGGTCTGCTGAAATCAAACATGTTTATTCCCCATGGCCCAACAATGCACTCACAGTTATATTCCCAACAGAGACACACTCATAGTCAATATCAATGAGAAATGTAATAGTCTTAAAGCTTCAAAATGGAAATTATCCCAATTCCCATAAAAGTGTAATAAGTAAAGTGCAGTGTATTCATTCAATGACACTACACAGCAATGAATATTAAAAATCTAAGACCACAATGCAAGTACCAAAAAACAGCATTAAGCAAAACCAAAACATAACACCATCGGATGAATCTACTTAAACATTAATTAATTAAAACAGCCAAAACTGGTTCACGTCTTTAAGAAACATCTGGCATAAGGTATGGCTAGTAATCAGAAAAATCAGCGTGAGGGGCAGAGCAACGGCAAACACACCAGCAGAGATCAGAGCTGATGTAAGACTCGGAAGCTATAGGAACTCTGCACTGACCAGTGATAGATACAAGATATGCAGACTCAAAGACTAAACAGCTCACCATCTGTTGAACGATCTGCCTTCTAATTTTCTCATGCCATAAGTGGTTACTCATGACATGTCTTCTAAGGAAGACAGTTCTTTCGTTGAAACAAACAAATCAAGAAATCCGATGTTTTGCTGGTAAGAAGGCTCGGTGGACAACGGAATTTGGAACAAGCCTGGTGACCCGAGTTCAATCCCAATAACCCACAGGATGGAAGGAGGGAGCCAGTTGTCATAAGTTATTCTCTGACCTACATATTCGTGACATCTTGTGACTACATATACACATATAATAAATAAACAAATACATAAATAAATGTATTTTTAATCTAATGCCATGCATGCAATTTCCTATGGTTAAAACATGCTTTATTTTCCTAGTTCTTTACCCAGAAGCAATATGGACATATTAATAAATAAATTTGAACATCTAGTGAAAGTGCTTCAAGCATTCGAAGTCAATTATCATACCGCCCTCTTAAGTCTTACTCTTGATTAAACACCTCACAACTCTTAATTGACATTTCATAGAAAGGGCCAGAACCTGCCCCATGATACTCACTTCTAATATTCTCACATGAAACATCACTGGTGAGGAAGTGTGGAGTGGGTTGCTGCAAACACACAAAATGTGTGATCTTGATCAAGTGCCTCAGATGAGTTTCCTCAGGGATGCTCGCGGGATGATGAAGACAGCCTGAGGATGCTTTTGAAGACGGTTACAGATCTTTCTAGCTTGATGTTCTCATTTTAATATCCTGTTGTGCTTTTCAGACTCACTGTTAATTTCCTCCCATCCTCAGGCCTTCCTTCATATCCTACTTCCACGTGTTTTCTACTTTGAAACATAACAAATCTTGGTCAAAAACGTTAGCTAAATTTCTCCTATGGAGTCAATTCATTCCCTCGTTGTATGTATATCTCTGCTGTCTTGTGGAGCATCTGTGTACTTTGATAGGAAGTGGAAGCGATGAATACGGAGCTTTAAATACTTGTTCCTGCTTGCTCTAGGTACGGATTCTATCATGGACCAAACAAAGCATCAATGGTATCCAATTATCCTGATGCCTTTGAAGTTGGATGTTTATAATAACATAAATGTCTATAAAGCCAGGAAGCTCATCTTAGAGGCTAAATGAATTTCTGACTTTCATGCTTTTTTTCTGAATAGCCAAGACCATTTACATTGATGACTTTATTTTTCATCTTCTCTAAAGAGCAAAATTACTGTGTGATTATTTTATAGACTTCACATAGCAATTTCCACTGTTTGTTCCTAAACCACTGAAGTCTGATTTACCATTTATTCTTTACAACATACAAAGGAACTATGATAACCATCTAAGTGTATCTGCTGTCAATAGCCAGTATATTCTTTTTTCTTATTGTTTGAAATTAGGAAGTAATAAAATTGATATAATTGGAGCAATCCACAGTCTTTGAATAGTCATTGATAATGACTATATAATACTTTTAAAATGATGATTCTGGCTAGGCCAGGGAATGCAGAGCTATGGAAGAAATAGCAAAACTAAGATAAAAAGACAACTCTACCTTCTATGGAATACAGACAAAAGGGAAAGTTCCTTGACTTTCTATGTTAACTTCCTTATCTGTGATATGAGAACAGTAGCACCATTTCCTACTATGTTAGCAAAGTAGTTACATTGGAAGCTAGTTTATAGTAAGTGCTAGAAAGGAGTTGTTAATTTATTTTAAGCTGATAATAATGTTGAAACATGTGAAAATGGGCGAGACAACTAAAGCTTTTATTTTAATGGATATTTTTAATTCACTGAAAGCTTTCTGATTATGGAATGATGATGGTAAGAGGTGTTGCTGAATAAAACTGAAGGTTTAGCTTTATGACTAAGAACATTAGAATCATATTTTCATGAACTTTGTTTTGAAATCTGAGTTATTGAAATGTCATCAAAGGAAAAGAATAGTAAAGAAAAACACAAATATTCTCAGTATTATTCTGCAAATCAAACCATAGAACAGATGGTATAACCTGGAGAGGAGACTTTCAAGAGAGTAACATAAAAAGCAGTCATCCACAAATTTAATGGATAGGGACTTACTTTGTCTTTTATTATTTCAATTTATCTAAAGTGAGCATGGAGCTGTAAAAGCAAATGTCAAGAATCATAAAGATCATCTGTACCTCTATACTGAAGTTAGAATGAAGTTCATAATGTCTAAGGACTGCTTACTATAAAGTTAAAGGTACCACACAGTGGTGCTTTCCTTTTATGCTAAACCAAAATGATATGTTAATTACTAAGTTAATAAATTTAATCCCTGAAAACAAAAGTACTGTTGACCATAGAAGATATTTAAATGCTGATGAACCTACTTCCCGGGAATGTTAAGAAGCTAGAGTAATCTTCCCATCTCTGATATTCCAGCAGCTCTCAGGGAGAAAATCATGACCAAGTACACTGACTGAATTCTAAATCTACAACAAAGTACCCACTCCAGTCATGACTCATTCCTTCTTAAGACAAACCGACTCTGTTCATGTCCTAAGTAAGTCTAAGTGTGTGTCAAAGGCATCTTTTTTCATAACCTCATGACCATTCACTTCTACTGAAGAATCATCTGACTATCTGAGAGGCTGATTTCAAACTGAGCCATGGCTCCCGAAAGGCAGAGGTCAGAGGCAGTGGTTCCATGGTTATTGTAGATCCAGGAACTAGTATTCTACCTAGCACTGAGCGGCTATTTGATATTGTTTTGTTATAGAATTGTAGAAGTAAGTCAGCTCCTGTCTTCTCAGGAGCATGTTCTATATGCTTCTAGTGAGTTTCTTTGTGTGAAGAGATAAGGTATAAGGAAAGAGATGTGAAGGAGAGGTGCATGGAGCAGTATCTCCGATGTTCACAGTCAAGGGGAAGACTTTTGTTATGCAACACTGAGGAAAAACTGGTAATGAGAGGGGAAGAGAGGGAATCTTAGTCTATTGTCACCTGAACAACCTTGCTCCTTCTGCTGGTCTGTTGTTAGTTAAGACAACATCACTAAAACACTCCATAAGGAATGTCTGTACAACTCCATATCAGCCCTGCACATGCTAAGGAGTGTTCTAATTCAGGGTAAAATCTATTCCTCAGCATTTACATAGCATCTGGTATTTGAAAGGTAAAAAGTAAATAAATCTCACTTGCCACTATTAAAGTAGCAATTTTAGTGGCAACTATTAAACACATTCTTACTCTGAATATGAATAAAGGTAAAGAATTCAATATCACCATTTTTAAAGATAAAATGTAATAATCATGTATTCAAAGACCAATATGCTGGGTAGACTTATGTCAACTTGATATAACTAGAATTTTCTGAAAACAGGGGACCTCATTTAATCCAGCTATAAGGTATTTTTTTTAATTAGTGATTGATGGGGGAGGGTCCAGCCCACTGTCCATGGCAGTGCCATCCTTGGTCTGGTGGTCCTGGGTTGTATGAAGATGCAGGTTGAGTAAGCCATAACGAGCAAGCCAGCAAGCAGCATCCCTTCACAGCTTCTGGATCAGCTCCTGCCTCTAGGTTCCTGCCCTTCTTGAGTTCCTGTCCAACTTCCTTTGGATGATGAACAGTGGTGTGGAAGTGTAAGGCAGTTATTCCTTTTCATCTTCAAGTTGCTTTGGATCATGGTGTTTCATTACATCAATAGTAGCATTAGCTAAGACAACCAAAGAATGTTAAACCTATTGAAATGGGTCTACTGAGAAGCAGGTCTGTCCCCAAAATTGTACACGTTTTTTTGGAATTTTTTGTCACCATTTTTATTTTTTTATTTTTTAATATATCTTTTTATTAAAAATTAGGTATATTCTTTATTTTCATTTTAAATGTTGTCCCTTTTCCTGGTTCCCCTCCCCACACCGAAAATCCCATAAGCCATCTCCCCTTCCCCAATCAACTCTCCCCCTGCTTCCCTGTCCTGGTATTCCTCTACATTACAGCATTAAGTCTTTCTAGGACCAAGGGCCTCTCCTCCCTTTGGTGTCTAACAAGACCTTACTCTGCTGCCAATGTGTCTGGAGCCATGGGTAACTCCATGTGTACTCTTTGGTTGATGGTTTTGTCCCTGGGAGCTCTGGGAGTAATTTAAATGGGATCTTTTGCAATACAATCCAGTGATCTACCATGAGGGGACAGTCTGCCTTTATGTGACTTCTGGGAATGAATCTAAGAATATTGATTCCTGCTCAAATGTCTAACTTGAATCTCATAAGGCTTTAGAACAATTTCCCAGGTTTTTAGAAATAGATGACATAGGAGAAAACACTGAACCATGCATGATATAAGAAAAGAACAGTATAAATATACAGATTATGGGGTAGTCCTCACCACAGCTTAACTGTGTTCCTTAATACCCAGTCAGAAGGAAAAACAGTCTGAGAAATTAATAGATTAGAGTCTAAAGAGTCTCAGCTCTGAAGAAACATGAGACCAAATGCAGTATAGGAATCTAGGCTATATTCTACTTTGAAACTGTGTTTATTAAAGACATTATGGGAACAACTCAAGATTATTATATATTAATAAGTAACATAATTTTTAATTTTAGAAGCATATTAATATGGTATTTATGCAATTTTTGTTCTTGAGGAATTTGTGCCAGAAAACCTAGCTGTAAATGTGATGATTTCTATAATTTCATTGAAATGATTTGGCAAAATATCATATTCTATAGTATGTCAAATTCTAATATGCATAAATCAAACAATAAATTCATTATATATATATAAAATATAGTATATGTAAAACGTTACAAATGTTGCTAGCTTTGTTGAACCATGACTAATGATTTTAAAATTATTTTTATAATGAACATGGAGAGAGAGGGCAGCCTTGTCTAGTCCCTGATTTTAGTGGGATTGCTTCAAGTTTCTCTCCATTTATTTTGATGTTGGCTACTGGTTTGCTGTAGATTGCTTTTACTATGTTTAGGTATGGGCCTTGAATTCCTGCTCTTTCCAAGACTTTTAGCATGAAAGGATGCTGAATTTTGTCGAATGCTTTTTCAGCATCTAATGAGATGACCATGTGGTTTTTTTCTTTGAGTTTGTTTATGTAGTGGATTACATTGATGGATTTCCGTATATTGAACCATCCCTGCATCCCTGGGATGAAGCCTACTTGATCATGGTGGATGATCGTTTTGATGTGCTCTTGGATTCGGTTAGCAAGAATTTTATTTAGTATTTTTGCATCTATATTCATAAGAGAAATTGGTCTGTAGTTCTCTTTCTTTGTTGGATCTTTTTGTGGTTTAGGTATTAGCGTAATTGTGGCTTCGAAGAATGAGTTGGGCAGTATCCCTTCTGTCTCTATTTTGTGGAATAGTTTGAAAATGAACATGTTATTATATTATATTTGAAACTTTACGTAATTATAAAGATGTTTTCAGACCTTGCCTCGGGTCACTGCGGACTGCTGGCTGCTGGGGTCAGGTGCGTGGACAGAGACCTAGCCTAGCATAGACTACCCAGTCAGGCACTGCACACAAAGCCAGAGGAGGTCGGCGGGAGGGTCTGTGTACCTACAGCTTGGCGGCTGTGGCCGACTGCTGGAGACTGGCTCACTGGGCTTGCAGCGAGGCCTCCATCTTGCCTCGGGTCACTGCAGATGGCTGGTGGCTGGGATCAGGTGCGTGGACTGAGACCTAGTCTAGCATCAACTACCCTGTTCGGCTCTTGCCTGTGCCCAGAGCCAGATCAGCTTGGCGGGTGGTCTCTACACCGACCAGCCTGGGCAACAACCAGCTCGTGGGTCTGTGCCTGGAGTACAGCCAGAGGCCAACATGGTGCCTCAGCACACCACAGACAGCTAACCAGACAGAGCCCTGTGGGCTGAGAACTCCACCATCTAGGTTCCAGCAGTCCAACCAGGGAACAGGTCCTGCAGGGAATCCCGTGGTTAGACAGAGCCCTGAGACTCGCCACCATCTTGTAGCTGGTGGCCTGAACAGGTCACCATAAAGAACCAACAGAGGAGCCCAGGTCACCATAAAGATCTAACAGATGAGCCCAGATGGGTGGGGGAAAAAAAGATCTGATTCTAAGGGGTGGCAACTAGACAGGCCAGGAGGAGACCACGGGAGGCCAATTGCAGGTCCAGCAGCAAGCCTGGGGAGGACTTGGGTACAGACCAGCAGAGCTGAGGAGGTAATTCAGAGCCCAGTAGCAGAAACCTCCCTGTCTCCACCTCGGGAGCACGGACGCCCTCTACAACAACAGCGCCAAAGGCCAGGCTCACAGGAGCTTCAAACTCCAACCAGTAACAATAAGACCAACTAACTCCACAGCTAAACAGATGGCAAAAGGCAAACGTAGGAACGTTACTAACAGAAATCAAGGCAATATGGCAGCATTCACCAACCACTGCAAGTCCTGAAGGGGCCATAGACAGTCTTCCAACCAAAAAGAGCACAGGACCAGATGGTTTTAGTGCAGAATTCTATCAGACCTTCAAAGAAGTCCTGATACCGATACTCTTCAAATTATTCCACAAAATAGAAACAGAAGGAACACTACCCAACTCATTCTATGAAGCCACAATTACCCTGATACCAAAACCACACAAAGATCCAACTAAGAAAGAGAACTACAGGCCAATTTCTCTTATGAATATTGATGCAAAAATACTAAACAAAATACTTGCCAACCGAATCCAAGAACACATCAAAACGATCATTCACCATGATCAAGTTGGCCTCATCCCAGGGATGCAGGGATGGTTCAATATACGGAAATCCATCAATGTAATCCACTACATAAACAAACTCAAAGAAAAAAACCACATGGTCATCTCATTGGATGCTGAAAAAGCATTTGACAAAATTCAGCATCCTTTCATGCTAAAGGTCTTAGAAAGAACAGGAATTCAAGGCCCATATCTAAACATAGTAAAAGCAATATACAGCAGACCAGTAGCCAACATCAAGGTAAATGGAGAAAAACTTGAAGCAATCCCTCTAAAATCAGGGACTAGACAAGGCTGTCCCCTCTCGCCATATCTCTTCAATATAGTACTTGAGGTACTAGCTAGAGCAATTCGACAACAGAGGGAAGTCAAAGGGATACAAATCGGAAAGGAAGAAGTCAAACTATCACTATTTGCAGATGATATGATAGTATACTTAAGTGACCCCAAAACCTCCACCAGAGAACTCCTGCAACTGATAAACAACTTCAGCAAAGTGGCTGGCTATAAAATCAACTCAAGTAAATCAGTAGCCTTCCTATACGCGAAGGATAAGCAGGCTGAGAAAGAAATTAGGGAAATGACACCCTTCACAATAGCCACAAATGATATAAAGTATCTTGGAGTGACGCTAACCAAACATGTGAAAGATTTATATGACAAAAACTTCAGGTCTCTGAAGAGGGAAATTGAAGAAGACATCAGAAAATGGGAAAATCTTCCATGCTCGTGGGTTGGCAGGACTAATATAGTCAAAATGGCAATCTTGCCCAAAGCAATATACAGATTCAATGCAATCCCCATCAAAATCCCAACTCAGTTCTTCATAGAGCTAGAAAGACAATTCTCAAATTCATCTGGAATAACAAAAAACCCAGGATAGCTAAAACTATCATCAACAGCAAAAGAACTTCTGGGGGAATCAATATCCCGGACCTCAAGCAATATTACAGAGCAGTGGTATTAAAAACTGCATGGTATTGGTTCAGTGACAGGGAAGCGGATCAATGGAATAGGATCGAAGACCCAGAATTGAACCCACACATCTATGGCCAATTGATCTTCGACAAAGGAGCTGAAAACATCCAGTGGAAAAAAGATAGCCTTTTCAACAGATGGTGCTGGCTCAACTGGAGGTCAACATGCAGAAGAATGAGAATTGATCCACTCTTATCTCCTTGCACTAAACTCAACTCCAAGTGGATCAAGGATCTCCACATAAAACCAGACACACTAAAACTAATAGAAAAGAAACTGGGGAAGACCCTTGAAGACATCGGCTCAGGGGAAAAATTCCTGAACAGAACACCAATTGCTTATACTCTAAGAACAAGAATAGACAAATGGGACCTCATAAAACTACAAAGTTTCTGTAAGGCAAAAGACACTGTCAAAAGGATAAATCGGCAACCAACAAATTGGGAAAAAATCTTCACCAACCCCACATCCGACAGAGGGCTAATCTCCAATGTATACAAAGAACTCAAGAGGTTAGACCCCAGAAAACTAAATAACCCTATCCAAAAATGGGGTACAGAGCTAAACAGAGACTTTTCACCTGAAGAAATTCGGATGGCTGAGAAACACCTTAAAAAATGTTCAACATCACTAGTCATTAGGGAAATGCAAATTAAAACAACCCTGAGATTTCACCTCACACCAGTCAGAATGGCTAAGATTAAAAACTCAGAAGACATCAGGTGTTGGCGAGGATGTGGAGAAAGAGGAACACTCCTCCACTGCTGGTGGGAATGCAAGCTGGTACAACCACTCTGGAAATCAGTATGGCGGTTCCTCAGAAAACTGGGTGTGATACTTCCGGAGGACCCAGCCATACCACTCCTGGGAATATACCCAGAAGATTCACCAGCATGCAATAAGGATACATGCTCCACTATGTTCATAGCAGCCTTATATATAATAGCCAGAAGCTGGAAAGAACCCAGATGTCCCTCAACAGAGGAATGGATACAAAAAATGTGGTATATATACACAATGGAGTACTATTCAGCCATTAGAAACAATGAATTCATGAAATTCTTAGAGAAATGGATGGAGCTGGAGAAGGTCATACTAAGTGAGGTGACCCAGTCTCAAAAGAATACCCATGGTATACAGTCACTGATAAGTGGATATTAGCCTAGAAGCTTGGAACACCAAAGACACAAATCACATATCAAGTGATGTCTCACAAGAAGAAAGGAGTGGACACTGGTGCTAGAATGGACCAAAACATCATTGTGGGAGAGTACAAGAACAGTAAAGTGGGAGGAGGTGGATGCGGGAGCAGGGGGAGGGAAAAGGACATGTGGGACCTTTGGGGGTGGGGAACCAGAAAAAGGGAAATGAATTGTAAATATAGAATATATACAATTAAAAAAAAAGAAAAAAAAAGAATCTCAGATGCTGAAGGTACCATAGTAACCATTGACTCCACAGTCAAAGAAAATGCAAAATTCAAAAGGTTTGTAACCCAAAACATCCAGGAAATCCAGGACACAATGAGAAGACCAAACCTAAGGATTATAGGGATAGATGAGAGTGAAAATCTACAATTTAAAGGGCCAGCAAATATCTTCAACAAAATTATGGAAAAAAATTCCCTAGCCTAAAGAGAGAGATGCCCATGAATATACAGGAAGTTTACAGAACTCCAAACAGACTGGACCAGAACAGAAATACCTCCCGTCACATAATAATCAAAACCCCAAATGTACTAAACAAAGAAAGAATATTAAAGGCAGTAAGAGAAAAATGGCAAGTAACATATAAAAGAAGACCTATCAGAATCACACCAGACTTCTCTCCAGAGACCATGAAAGCTAGAAGATCCTGGGTGGATCTCATGCAGACTCTAAGAGAACAAAATTGCCAGCCAAGACTACTATACCCAGGAAAACTCTCAATCAACATAGATGGAGAAATCAAGATATTCCACGACAAGACCATATTTACACAATAACTTTCCACTAACCCAGCTCTACAAAAGATAAAAGGAGGAAAACTCCAATGCAAGGAGGGAAACTGCACCCTGGAAAAAAGTAAGATAGTAACCTTCTTCCATCAAACTCAAAAGAAGATAACCACCCAAGAACAAAAATAACATCAAATATGACAGGAAGAAATAATCACTATTCCTTAATATCTCTTAACGTGAATGGACTCAATTCCCCAATAAAAAGGCATAGACTAACAGACTGGATACGAGAGCAGGACCCTACATTTTGCTGCATACAGGAAACACAGCTCAGAGTCAAAGACAAAAACTACCTTTGAGTAAAAGGATGGAAGACAATTTTGCAAGCAAATGGTCTCAGGAAGGGAGCTGGAATATCCATTCTAATTTCAGATAAAATTGACTTTCAACCTAAAGTCATCAAAAGAGACACAGAAGGTCACTTCTTGCTGGTCAAAGGAAAAATCCACCAAGAAGAACTCGCAATTCTAAACATCTATGCTCCAAATGCAAGGGCACCCTCATTTGTAAAAGAAACTTTACTAAAGCTCAAAGCACACATTGCACCTAACACAATAATTTTGGGGACCTCAACACTCCACTATCCTCAATGGACCAATCAGGAAAACAGAAACTAAACAGGGACAAAGGGAAACTCGTTGAAACTTTCGACCAATTGGATTTAACAGATATATATAAACCTTTCATCCTAAAGCAAAAGATTATACCTTTTTCTGAGCACCTCATGGTACCTTCTCTAAAATCGACCATATAATTGGTCACAAGACAGACCTCAACAAATATAAACATCCCATGCCTCCTATAGGATCACCATGGAGTAAGAGTGGTCTTCAATAGCAACAAAAACAACAGACAATCCTCATAAACATGGAGACTGAACAATATTCTACTCAATGATACCTTAGTGAAGGAATAAAAGACTTTTTAGAATTTAATGAAAATGAAGGCACAACATACCCAAATCTATGGGACTCAATGAAAGCAGTGCTAAGAGGAAAACTCATAGCCCTGAGTGCCTCCAAAAAGAAACAGGAAAGAGCATATACTAGCAACTTAATGGCAAAACTGAAAGCTCTGGAACAAAAAGAAGTTATTTCACGCAGGAGGAGTAGAAGACAGGAAATCATCAAACTCAGGGCTGAAATCAATCAAGTTGAAACAAAGAGAACCATACAAAGAATTAACAAAACCAGGAGCTGGTTCTTTGAGAAAATCAACAAGATAGATAAACCCCTAGCCAGACTTACCAAAGGGCACAAAGATAGTATTCAAATCAACAAAATTAGAAATGAAAAGGGAGATATAACAACAGACACTGAGGAAATTCAAAAAATTATCAGATCCTACTACAAAAGCCTATACTTAACACAACTGGAGAATCTGGAGGAAATGGACAATTTCCTAGACAGATACCAAATACCAAAATTAAATCAGGATCAAATAGATCACCTAAACAGTCCCATAACCCCCAAAGAAATAGAAGAGGTCATAGAAAGTCTTCCAACCAAAAAAAGCACAGGACCAGATGGTTTTAGTGCAGAATTCTATCAGACCTTCAAAGAAGACCTAATACCAACACTCTTCAAACTATTCCACAAAATAGAAAGAGAAGGAACACTACCCAACTCATTCTATGAAGCCATAATTACCCTGATTCCAAAACCACACAAAGACACAACTAAGAAAGAGAACTTCAGACCAATCTCCCTTATGAACATCGATGCAAAAATACTCAATAAAATTCTTGCAAATCGAATCCAAGAACACATCAAAACAATCATTCACCATAATCAAGTAGGCTTCATCCCAGGGATGCAGGGATTGTTCAATAAACAGAAATCCATAAACGTAATCCACTACATAAACAAACTACATAAACAAAGAAAAAAATCCACTTGGTCATCTGATTGGATGCTAAAAATGCATTTGACAAAATTCAGCATCCTTTCATGCTAAAAGTCTTGGAAAGAGCAGGAATTCAAGGCCCATATCTAAACATAGTAAAAGCAATTTACAGCAGACCGGTAGCCAACATCAAAGTAAATGGAGAGAAACTTGAAACAATCCCACTAAAATCAGGGACTAGACAAGGCTGCCCCCTCTCACCATATCTTTTCAATATAGTACTTGAGATACTAGCTAGAGCAATTCGACAACAAAAGGAAGTCAAAGGGATACAAATTGGAAAGGAAGAAGTCAAACTATCACTATTTGCAGATGATATGATAGTGTACGTAAGTGACCCAAAAAACTCCACCAGAGAACTCCTACAACTGATAAACAACTTCAGCAAAGTGGCTGGTTATAAAATCAACTCAAGAAAATTAGTAGCCTTCCTATACTCAAAGGATAAGCAGGCCAAGAAAGAAATTAAGGAAATGACATCCTTCACAATAGCCACAAATAATATAAAGTATCTTGGTGTGACTCTAACCAAACAAGTGAAAGATTTATATGACAAAAACTTCAGGTCTCTGAAGAAGGAAATGGAAGAAGACCTCAGAAAATGGAAAAATCTTCCATGCTCATGGTTTGGAAGGATTAATATAGTTAAAATGGCAATCTTGCCAAAAGCAATGTACAGATTCAATGCAATCCCCATCAAAATCCCAACTCAGTACTTCATAGAGTTAGAAAGAGCAATTCTCAAATTCATCTGGGATAACAAAAAATCCAGGATAGCTAAAACTATCATCAACAGTAAAAGAACTTCTGGGGGAATCAATATCCTGGACCTCAAGCAATACTACAGAGCAGTAGGGTTAAAAATTGCATGGTATTGGTACAGTGACAGGGAGGTGGATCAATGGAATAGGATTGAAGACCCAGAATTGAACCCACACATCTATGGTCAATTGATCTTTGACAAAGGAGCTGAAAACATCCAGTGGAAAAAACATAGCCTTTTCAACAAATGGTGCTGGCTCAACTGGAAGTCAACATGCAGAAGAATGAGAATTGATCCACTCTTATCTCCTAGTACTAATCTCAACTCCAAGTGGATCAAGGACCTCTACATTAAACCAGACACACTAAAATTAATAGGAAAGAAATTGGGGAAGACCCTTGAGGACATTGGCTCAGGGAGAAAGTTCCTGAACAGAATACCAATAGCTTATGCTCTAAGATCAAGAATAGACAAATGGGACCTTATAATATTACAAAGTTTCTGTAAGGCAAAAGACACTGTCAAAAGGACAAATTGGCAACCAACAAATTGGGAAAAGATCTTCACCAACCCTACATCTGACAGAGGGCTAATATCCAATGTATACAAAGAACTTAAGAAGTTAGACCCCAGAAAACCATGTAACTCTATCAAACAATGGGGTACAGAGCTAAACAAAGACTTTTCACCTGAAGAAATTCGGATGGCTGAGAAATACCTTAAAAAATGTTCAACATCATTATTCATCAGGGAAATGCAAATCAAAACAACCCTGAGATTTCACCTTACACCAGTCAGAATGGCTAAGATCAAAAACTCAGGAAACAGGAGGTGTTAGCGAGGATGTGGAGAAAGAGGAACACTCCTCCACTGCTGGTGGGACTGTAAACTGGTACAACCACTCTGGAAATCAGTCTGGCGGTTCCTCAGAAAACTGGACACGATACTTCCAGAGGACCCAGCCATACCACTCCTGGGAATATACCCAGAAGACTCCCCAGCATGCAATAATGATATATGCTCCACTATGTTCATAGCAGCCTTATTTATAATAGCCAGAAGCTGGAAAGAACCCAGATGTCCCTCAACAGAGGAATGGATACAAAAAAATGTGGTATATATACACAATGGAGTACTATTTAGCCATTAGAAACAATGAATTCATGAAATTCTTAGAGAAATGGATGGAGCTGGAGAACATCATACTAAGTGAGGTAACCCCATCTCAAAAGAATACCCATGATATGCAGTCACTGATAAGTGGACATTAGCCTAGAATCTTGGGACACCAAAGACACAATACTCATATCAAATTATATCCGACAGCCGGGCGTGGTGGCGCATGCCTGTAATCCCAGCACTTGGGAGGCAGAGGCAGGCGGATTTCTGAGTTCGAGGCCAGCCTGGTCTACAGAGTGAGTTCCAGGACAGCCAGGACTACACAGAGAAACCCTGTCTCAAAAAACCAAAAAAAAAAAAAAAAATCCGACAATAAGGAAGGAGTGGACACTGGTGCTGGAAAAGATCAAAACATCAGTGTAGGGGAATACCAAAACAGGGAAGTTGGAAGGGGTGGATGGGGGAACAGGGGGAGGGAAAAGGGCATGTGGGACCTTTGTATGATGGGGAACCAGAAAAGGGGAAATGGAATGTAAATATAGAATATATCCAATAAGAAAAAAATTTTTAAAAAGATGTTTCCAATGCCTCTGTTTTACTTGCATGTATGTCTGAGTATCAGTGTGTATTGATGCTGGCATGGGCAAGAAAAGGGTATCAGTACCCCTGGAATGGGAATTACAGAAGAGAGTTTTAAGCTGCCATGTGGCTTATATGGAATTGAACCCATGCTTCTGGAAAAGCTCAAAGTCTCTTAACTGTTATGTCATCTTTCAGCCCTGAATTATAAGCTTGTTTTTCTAATTAAGACAAACCTAGAAGAAAGTGGTAATCTCATGAGATTAAACAGCAGTACTACGAGACTTGAACAACACAGGGATTGACAACCTACTGCTAGCCATCATTTGCTTCTCCATAAAGTTCATGTATTAAGTAAGGGCTTGTGCACCTAGTGTCAGGTGTTTAGACACTGAAAGGGGAGCTTTGAAGGACAGAATCTCACAGTAGTGGGTGCAGAAGCAGAGATTGTTCACTTCATAGCAAGCTGAAAAATAAAGCAGGACAAGAATCCAGAACCAGCTATAACCTCAGTCTCTCTCTCTCTCTCTCTCTCTCTCTCTCTCTCTCTCTCTCTCTCCCTCTCTCTCTCTCTCTCCCTCTCCCTCTCCCTCTCCCTCTCCCTCTCCCTCCCTCCCTCTCTCTCTCTCTCTCTCTCTCTCTCTCTCTCTCTCTCTCTCTCTGCCCCCCTCTCTCTCTGTGTCTCCCTCTCTGTGTCTGTCTCTGTCTCTCTGACTCTGTCTGTGTGTCTTTGTCTGTCTGTCATTCTTGCTCTCCCTTTGTCAAAGAAAGTTGAGAGAAGATGTCCACCTTTGTCTGGCCTTATCTCTATATGCTTGAGATACACACACACACACACACACACACACACACACACACACAATGACTGACTACACTGACTACAAGACACTTTTCCCAGATGACAGTGTCTAGATATGTCTTCTATGCCATCCTCTTTGACATTTAAGTGCTGAGAAACAGATAAAGATAGTGATATAAGACTTCTAGCAAACTCTCACTCTTTGCAATTACTAAGATAACTAGCAATTGGAGGAGTCAAATATTAGATCAGCCGGGAAATGTATGGCTGTGAACAGGTCCATTCTGTGATATATTCTCTATAATTGCACTCAAGCATATATAGAATGGTTAGAGTGCTGGTACTATTTACCCAGTAGCTAAAAGAAAGAATTTAGATATAATTTTTAAATGAATGTATTTTCCACAAGTAACATAAAGAATCTTTTGTCCCGCTTTCTCTATTTAAGTTTGGTCTAGAAGGAGCCCAAGGAATAAGCCAACCTAAATCAAGAACACCCTATAACAAACCTGAGGCTGGAGAAATGGCTCAGCAAGCAAAGGCACCTACACTAAGCCTAACAGCCTGAGTCTCTAATGGCTGTCATCTGATCTTGGAATCTACACTGTGGACAGAGAGAACCAGCTCCAGCAAGCTGTCTTGGTAACTCTAAACATGAGATATGAACATATAGCTACTTATAAACACACACACACACACACACACACACACACACACATACACACAGGAGAACTAATAAATGTAATATTTCTAAGCCTTAAAACTATCCTGGTTTTGTTTTATTCTAAATTCCTCTGTACCTTTGAGATGTCTTACATGTCTGTAAAGTATGTCTTCTGAGTTTCCTGCAAATTTTACTCTGGATACAGGAAAGAGTTAACATGCTATAGACAAGACTTCTAACAATACTGTCTGATTTCACAGGGGAAAAGTCTGCATTATATATATTTAAATCATCAAACATTTGGGTAATGTAATCTGATACCTATTGAAAAGAGATATATGTACTTTAACCCAGAGATCCATAGTTTACAAGATCATCATTTAGTAACAAAGAGAACAAGAGTCTGGGAACAACCTGTGCCCAAAAGTAGGTGACTGAGTGAGTAACGTTGTTACTTTTAAAATAAAGTAACTCTTTTTGAAGATTTTTTTTATTTTATGTGTATGCATGCTTTGTTGCATGCGTATATGCATTATGTATGCATACATGTATGTATGTGTGTATGTATATGCTCCAAGTGTGTGTGTCTGATGCCCACAGAGCCATTAAGAGGCTGTGGTGCTCCTGACTCATGACTTGTCCTCAGTTTAAACTTATAGACCATATCTACCACTGATAAGGTGGGAAATAACTTTTAGAATGGGAGCAGGAGCATTAAGATTCTCAATGAATGTCAGCAGAAAGGCACCCTGAGACTGGGCTCAGCCTCTGCCCTCAAGTAGCTCATGGTAAGATGGGCAGGATGACAAACGTTTACAATTCTCAAGCAAAGCAGTTCATGGTATTATTTCTGGATGACCATGGCTATTTCTGGTTCCCTGCATGTAGCATGGCCTGCAACAGCTTGAAGATCGGCCAAGGGCTGGTGACAAGTAAGCCATTCAGACTACAAATATCACAGCAAGGGCTAGTGACAAGCAGGCCACTTAGACTATGGATATCACAGGCATGAACAGAGAACACATTTGAGAAATGGGGAGTGATGTTTCTCTTTAGACAGGGAAGCAAGCTCATGGCGGGTTAAAGGGAAGAAATGAGCTTTCAAAATCTATATTACTTCAATAAAGTAATATAACAAGTGACATGGACTGTGGATTTGAACAAAAGTTTGGGGTCTCTAGGACTGGAATGAGCATGTGTAGAGGTCAGACGAGCAAACATGTATTATCCCAACTTTATTGGCAAATATTACATTTTGTGTGAGCATAGCACATGCACACACAGACACACATACACACACACACACACACACACACACACACACACACACACACATCCAGAATCTAATACCTTTCCATTCGGGCTATCACTGTCTTCAAAACAAGCTATTAATTACTCCTTGATACCTAAAATTAAATAAGCCGATCATTTGAATTTCCAATTTTCTTCCACAACGGCTCAAAACCTTTCTTATAGCTTGAATAGCACACAAAATGATATCTTGATACTCCAAACCACAGAAACTCAGAATGTATCCTTATGTGGGACTAGAATCATGACAGTTGTAATTTGTTAAGATTCATCCTGAAGAAGGCTGGAACCTAATCCTATGTGTCTGATATCCTGAAGAGGAAGAGACACATTGGGGAAAGGTGTCCTGTGGTAGCAAGGGCACATTTGAAACTGAGCAGCTAATACAAACTAGAGAATGCTGGAGACTACCTGAAAGAAAATGCTGGAAAATTCCCCAGGGGTGGTGAAAAGGCCCGGAAGAATGGCAGGAGACTTGGGTTGCTACTTCCAGCCTCCAGAGCTCCGCATAAGTGTCAGTCCCCTCAAGCCATTGAGGGTGTTACCTGGTTCAGCAGCCCGAGGAAACCAACCCACCATGCATCTTTCCAAGAATATAATCCTTTGCCAGGCCACCTGTGGTGGATTCTAGGACACTTCAAATGCTTAGCCATCTTCAAATGAAAATTTGATGTAATGTCTTTATTTTACAAATGACGGAAGATTTTAATAAGCCTTTTGCTATTCCAAAAATGTATGATTCATCACTCAAAGATTATTGAATTCTAGATTCAACGATTTTGTTAGTTACCTCTTTGTTTGGAGCTCCCACGGTGAAGCTACTTCAGTTTCTCACAACACTAGAGGTCAGAAATCTGGCATCAAGGTTGGGTTAATTTCTTCTGAAATTCTCTCTCTCTCTCTCTCTCTCTCTCTCTCTCTCTCTCTCTCTCTCTCTAGCTTGTAGGCCACAGCCTTCTTCTTGTGTTCTCCCAATATCTTCACATCTTGTTGTCTTTTTCCAAATTTCCCCCTTCTTATAATAACACGGTGATGTTAAAGAGCAGCTTAGTGAAACCACTCTAGCCTAATTACCTCCGTTAAAAGCTAACTTCCAAACACAGGCACATTCTGAAGAACTGAGGAGAAAGGATTCGACATCTCAACCACAAAGATGCCATCCTGTATTACATGTCAGTCAGCTTGAAACTTCAAATGATAGAGCACCAACATCACTAGAGGAATACATCCTAGGACACTGGGAGACACAGTGTCAGTAGAACGTGCAAGAAGCAAGCAACAGAGATCGCTTGTAGGAGCTGAAAGTAAGCTGAACAGTAGTGGCCAATGCCTTTAATCCCAGCATTCGGGGAGCAAAGGCAGGTGGATTTTTATGAGTTTGCGTGAGTTCCAGAAAAGCCAGGAATACACAGAGAACCCCCATTTTAAAAGCAATGAGAGAGAGAGAGAGAGATAGAGAGAGAGAGAGAGAGAGAGAGAGAGAGAGAGAGAGAGAGAGAGAGAGAGAAGACTAGCTAGATAGGGCCATAACAACTTCTTTTTCTGGAAAATAATCCACTCCTCTGAGACCTAGCTCACTCTTTGGTACTCCCATTGATTCCTTCTCAAAGGTGGGCTGGCTCAGCCACAACCCAGGAAGACCAACCACCTCTTCACAGTTCTACCTCCCTTTAATAGCATTTCTTATGGACCAGCCCTATAGTACATGAAACGTTGGAATACAAAGACTTCGTTACAGACTTTGAAGTCAGTCCATAAGTAGCATTTTAATATTTTTACCCTAATCTTGATCTTTCTCATTCTTTGAAAATGTAATACTTGTATATACTAGATTTCAATTATATCTATTTCTCTTCCTCTCCAACTTCCTCTACACCATTCTCAACACATGTCTCCTAAATTCATGCCTTTTTTATTTTATAACTTACTGTGTCCATCCAGTGATACATATATGTACATAGCTATGGAAAACATACCAAAAACCTTATCTACAAAGGAAACTGACTCTCCTTCCCATAGCAGCCATCAGGATCCCCTTCCCCATCCATGTTTAACCACACACTGAGTTCAAAAGCGCCGTGAGTGTGTTATGTCCAGAAGACAATGATTCACAGAACTCCATCTCTCATCCTCCATCTTTTACACGGTCTCCATCACCTTACTTGAAGATGTTCACTGAGATGTAGGGCAAGGAGGACGGTGATAAACGTATCAGTCCTGAGTTTCTACACTAGCCACCGTCAACTCTGAAAAAAAATTTTTTCTCTGACCAAGGTTGATAATGGCACAGACCTATGAGTATAAAGATAAATACTTAAAGGCAATTTGAATGACCACTTGTCAAAACAACAGTAAGTTCCTCCCCAGGGCCTCTGACTTCCCCATCCATGAGCTTTTAACTAGGTTCATAGTACCAGGTGCAAATTTCCTCCAGTGAAGTGGGTCTCAAATATGTTGAGAAAGTGATAGTTTATTGCCTTACTAATTATGCCACTAGTGTGTCAGTGGCTCCATCTTACCTAGTAAGTTGGTATTATAGCATGCAGGGACCAGCACTAGGTAAGACAACTGATGTTTATTCTCCCCCACCCCCTAGCATATACTTCTATGTAAACAAGTCTGAAGGGAGACTCCAGACTGATTTCTCTTTGTCCTGTAAGCAAAGTGGGTTAGTGTCTTCAACAATAATGTCTTACCATTCAGTGAGAAGGATAACCAAAACCAATGACAATAGCCTGTGTATCCTTGAAGCTCTCTGGAACAACCCTCATCAGTAATTCATAGGGAGATATACCATGCCTGGCACTGAATTTTTCATTTAATAACTATGGGAAGACAGCACAATGTCAATGTAGTCAGTTCTACAGTATGTCAAGTTAATGTATATGTGTAATAAGGATTTTATTAAAAGCATTGCCAAAAGTACAGTGTATTTCCTATCTAACAGCCTTTGTAAACATTCTTTGACACCTGCTCAACAAAAGCCTTCAACTTCTGTAACTTCATTCTTCACCTTTTCTGGAATAATTAAATAATGCAATGAATTTATTCCAAGAATATTTAAAATTATCTTTTTCTTACTGTTCCATATACATCGCATGCCTTGCAAAAACTGATCTCCTAGTTGTAAAATTTACATGCATCTCTTCTATTTCTTGTCAATCTTTCTCTGCTGGTGAAAGTCCAGATGGCACAGGATCAGGTCACAGGTCAGCCTTAGTGGGATCAAGGGTATGTAAGAAGACACATGACATGAGATTACAGGGAGAGCCTCATGCATAGGGAAAAAATCACTAAAACCAGGGTGAAAGCCCAGGAGACTTGGTACATCAGTTACCATAGAAACATGAATGTACCCTGAGTTATCATATTGTTTTTGCACTTCATGTGTTTTTGCACTTAGTTCTGTATCGGTATAATCTCATATTTGTTTAAATTTTCAAAATCTCTGGCTACTGTATATGTAATGAAGAAATATTAAGGAGAGGTTGCTTTACATGCTTCAGCCAAACTTCTGATAAGTCTAGAGAAACGTGTGATGGTAGTGTGGTAGTGGGAATGGTTACAAGGAAAGAACCCCAAGACAGAGACAGAAAGAAAGAAGCAGCTGATTGCCTTGGCCCTCTTCCTCGTAGCCTCCTAGGAGCAAATTCCTGAGAGGATCTGGATTTTTTTTTCTGAGTGAAGCTCTTCCTCTTTTACAGCTGATGCTGTATGATTCAGCAATGACACATTTGATAAGAATTGAAGAAAAACAGCAAAATCTATATAGAGTCAAAAATTCAATTATTGAGGAAATTACAAGGGAAATGCATGCGAACTGACCACTTTGAATTCTTACCAATGCTGCAGACATCTGGCTGAGTGCCTGAAACATCTGGGTTTTCTTTCTTCATCTGCAGCTGGTAGAACAATGTTACGACCGTACTTGTCCAGCAAGAAACGACGCAACACCGAGGATCCTTCTTAACAGCACTTTATTCAGGAATCCCTTGATGATGAGAAAATGGGGAGCCCTGAGACAAAGGATGGGCTGCCTTATATCTCTGAGCAGTTTCTGCCTAGGTCTTTGTGCCTGGCTCTTGCCACAGGGTAGGCTACACGAGGAATCACTCATAAACATAGGACCAGATAAGAAACTGCTGAGTTAGCATGCCCATTAGCACGCCTGTACCAAGTTGTTTGCCAGGATTAGGGCCGGAAACCAGCGCATCTTGTAATGGTGAAACATTCTGGCTCGCTACAGAACAATATCTTTCTCAAACAACATTCCATGAGATACAATCATCCTGGGTACCTTGCTCCGAGATATACATAATATAATTTATAGTACTGCCCATATGTCACGAAGATCCAAGGTTATTCTTCATTCAGGAAAGGCCAGTAGGCAGACAAGGGACTCTACAGCCCTTTATTTGGGGAAAGTTGAGTTCAGTCTTTCTGTTCCTATTCCAATGGTCTTAAAGCCTTTGATAATAAGTATATTCTATGACAGTCACGTGTTCCTGATGTTCAAACAATTCCAGTTTTTAATGATTCAATTTAGAATTCCCCCCTCTATTGTCTGAAAGCATAATACTAACTGTAGCCCCTTTTACTTACTTTTAGTTGAGTATTTAAAAAATTATGTAAAGTATTTAGCACTTCTTATAAATATGAACTTAAACTAGATGCTCTTGCCCAGTTATGGGCTAAATGTTCTAGGTACACTTCATGCAAAAAAGCTTTACTTGTATTGTTGTTGCTGTTAGTTTGGAGGACAGAGTCCCATGTAGTTCAGGTTGGCTCACGGTGTAGCTTACTCTGTGAGCTGTAACCTTGAACTTCTGATTGATCCCCATGTTTTCATTTGTAAGCGCTAGGATTACAAGCATAAGGCCCCATTCCCTGTTAGAGTACTGTGACTTGAAACCAGGGCCTCATTCATGCTAGACATGTTCTCTACCAAATGGGCTACATTTCTAGCCACAGATGCAGTCTAATATATTACATTTTCAATTCACCATGGGTTGGTTGGGCTGTGACCCCAATCATAAGTGTAGGCATATCTACAGTTTTCCCAACTAAGTGGCAGGTCTTTGTCTTCCTTTTATAACATTTCATATCACAAAATTAAACTTTCCTATTACAGCGTGCACAGAACACCTGTACAAAGTGAAGTACATTGTTGGGATTAATTTTATGCATAGAAAAAAAAGCACGGAGATGCAAAGTGGAATGCGACGTTAATGAGAAAACCCGGTCAAGATTCTCATTAAGCGATTGTAGAATCTTATTAAGTTCTTCGACCTCTGACTGTCTGATTAGAAAGAGCGGAATCGCGTGCTGCAGCTTGGGAAGTTGCCCAGTGCTGCTCCTCTTGTGGCTGGAAGAGCATCCCTAGGCACCTTTAAAAGAATGTCAAGAGCTACAGAGAAGAGCACAGGGAGGCAAAAAATCACTTCGGGTGGAATCCTTCCTCCAGCACCAATTGCCCCTGTGACTTTGGACAATTGGCTTGACCCAGAGGGTCAACTTCCTCCCGTTTACTATGGAAGACACTATCCACCTGTTGGCTCTTTGTAGATCCTGGGAGAGGTATTGTGTAGTGCGTAATAAGGGCTAATGTGTATCATGGCAGCTTTTCCTGTTTGTCCAGCAGTGCTATGAAAGGTCACTCTGCTCACTGCTCAACACCTAAATGAACCACTGGAGAGGATGAATGAAGACAGAATCAACTTCACCAGAGAGAGCTCTGCCCTGGCTTTCTGATGCCTATAGGGTAATGTGAGTCTCTTACAGACTCCTGTTGGCACTTGTGGTTAAGCCTCCCCTGGCAGTGGAGAGCCTGAGTGAGGTGCCTGCATAACCATCCCGGATAATTAATCACCTCGCTTCTCTTCCCTAGGAGAGCCAGTGTCTCAGCTGTCAGAGCATAGGAGGACAACCAACTCCATCATTAACTTCATAAACAGACGTGGCCTATTGCCAAAGCTAGTAAGGGGAAATTATGGTTCTGACCCAGTTCTTAAAAAAAAAAAAAGTCAAGCAAAAAAGAAAAATCGCAAAGAAAAACAATCTTCTACTTCCTGTTTTGAAAAGCTGTACGAAATAGATTCTAATTTTCAAAAGCCCCAAAAGAGCATGGCGACATTTAAACCTCGTGAAAGTAAGAGAAACAAAGAACAATTGACAGAAATTACTGCTCAGCTCTTGCTCTCCTGTAAATCCCACTACTCTGGAATATTCGGGACAACCCCTCCCTTGTTGAAAACTGCTGCCTTCTGGGGAATCCGAACATGCTGGGGACTGTGATGGAAACTAGATTCATTATCTGAACTTGAACCACGTAGCATCTCATCCGATTATGAATGGCATGTTATGTTATGGAATGTATTTTAGGGGGGTCTCTTTCCTGTTCGGTTAAATGATGTATTGTTTATTCCAGATTATCTATTAAGATGTGTTTACAAAACTGCAGAAATTAGTTGTCTTCATCAATAAATTGCAAGCTTAGCTTATAAATCATTTAGATATGCGCCTTTTTGTTTCCCTGTTCAGAAAATGATGTGGAACTCCCATTTAATGGAAGCATCTGTCTGGCCTTAAAACAACCTCAATCTAATTTTTTAAATCTTATGACTTCAGATGTCCGCCCACACGGCTTTGCTTTTTCTCTTGGCAAAGTGAATATTAGCACAGGGTTAACAAGGAGGACAACATCTGTAGAGACCCTTCAGAGAAGCAAAATGTTTCTCATCTTTGTGTATATGTCTTGAAGGCAGAAGTAATTTTTTTCTTCGTTTCCATAGATACAGTAAGTATGATTATTAATCAGAATGATAGGCCAGGAATTGCAAAACCAGTTGCATATCTTCATTTAATATTTCAAACATTTTCTTGTTTATAAATGGGCCCCATCCTTGTTGAACTGGGCATGATTTTAATGACTGTTTCAGTTCAGATGCATTTCAGATGGGACAGGGGGAAAGCGTTCTTATTATACTTGACAAACATGATTACACAGACAACCCATGATTAAAGATGAGCTAGAGATGGCTGGAATACTGTGTCCCTATTGCTGAGAGTAAAGACCAAGAAGGCTGAATTTTTATTATAATCACTTTAATTATGTCTTCCACAGGCTCCTGCCACAAATTTGAGGATAGTCGTTTCAGTTTTTCTGCCCCATAGACAACATACCATGTTTGGACAGCAAGTTATTTTTTTTTTTACTTCAGATTTATGACAGAGTGGGAAGAAAAAGAAAAACCTTCGAAACTAATAATAAATAGTTCACCGACAACAGGAAGGAGTTAAGAGGGCAGAGGGCAGACACTAGGTCAAGAGAGACGGACAAATCTGCCAGACAGCTCCTCAAGCTGGAGCTTTGAACGGTCTCAGACCACTGCTATGTCACTGCCTGTGAAGACTGGTCTCTCTCCATGATTATGTTCATGTATCACATTCCTTGCTGCAAGTCTTAAGCTGTTTCCAAAGCCACAGTCACTTGCTTTCCCTGTCCTCTTCCTTCTGTTACTTTCCTCTGGTAGCCCCTTTGTATTAGCTGTTATATTAAGTGTGATGTTGTTTACACCATAATTTTCATACGATCTACATTTTAGAGCAGACAACTCTTTGTTATAGAATGTGACCTCCACATTGCGGAGTGTCTATATCCTACAATGGGCCCACTAGATGCTGGTTTCACTATCCACTCACAGATATTGTTAATAAAATATGACTCTAGATATTGCCAAAAAATATATCTCTGGTAGACAAGATTAGTCACCAAGAGTTGAAAGTCACTGGTCTGTACTGCTATTTACATGTTAATCTTAAACCATTCAGTACATGCTTATTATACATCAAGCATTGGGCCACGGTGGCAAAGAAAGATAAGGTTGTCCTCTCCTGTCCTATCCTAGTGTCTAATTATTAAATGCAATCTGTCCATTCTGCTTTAGAATAAAAAATATTACCATGGACTGAAGAATAAAGCAAAACAGTGCAACAACATATTGTAAGGGCCCCTGACCCAGTTTGGAGGTGGGGACAGAGCCAAGATATTCATAGTCAAAGTGGTACTTACACACACACTTAAAAGATGCTCAGGCCGGGCGGTGGTGGGGCACGCCTGTAATCCCAGCACTTGGGAGGCAGAGGCAGGCGGATTTCTGAGTTCAAGGCCAGCCTGGTCTACAGAGTGAGTTCCAGGACAGCCAGAGCTACACAGAGAAACCCTGTCTCGAAAAACCAAAAAAAAAAAAAAAAAAAAAAAAAAAAAAAAAAAAAAGATGCTCAGTAAAGAATGAACAAGGCAAAGAGAACAGATGAACACGTGCCTATAGGTGAGAATACACATCAGCATCACTAAACACTGAGAGCTGGGGGCAGGAGCCAGGCCACACAGTGTCTTGTGCTTCACATGAAGTGGTTTGGCTTTGTGTAGATAGCAATAAGCCATGGTCTTGTTGCTCAGGACAATGATCACCTCTTCTCTTCCCTAGGAAGAGAAGCTTTGCTTTCAGAGCAAAGCTTTGGAGACTGTGTCTATTTGCAAGTAAATAAGCTAAGCTTCTTTATGCTTAGGTAAATGGCCTTCTGATTGAAGTCAGCCCTTGGACACATCTTCCCAGGCTTTATTCCATCTGTTAGAAGAAGAAGACATTTCCAGAATTAACCATAACAGAGTGAAATTATATCTACTATTAAAACCAAAACCACGATAGATGTTTTCGTTATTGTGCCAGAAACTAAATTCTAGCAGTACTCAACGCTGAGGCTACCAGGTGGATCCAACGTTTCTGTGTATTAGCAAAATGAATGACCAAAGTCACTCTTCAAAAAAAGAAAATGAATGTGCCATTCCCCCAAAAGGAACTAGGGACAAAATGGAAATAGGTGTCTAATTTAGGCAAAGTCTACTTACACTTTCATTTTCTAACCTTCTGTCTTCTTAGATCTGATTAATATTTTGTCAAGGACTTCTTTTTAGAAATCCATTACATAAGCAGCAGACTTGGCCTCTGTGGTAATTGCAAACATTAAGTCAGATGTTGGTTTAATGTATCACACAACTAGAGAAGAGAGCGAGACAGCTCAAGACAAAAACAACCCGCTGTGACTTTGAATAACATGAGTCACAGGGAAGAAGAAGAAATTCAGATGAATGTTCAACATATTGGGAGGCTTGTTTTTGTTTTTTGTTTTTTTTGTTTTTTGCTTTTTAACCGAGCAGCAACTGTGTTTTAACAGAATGTGTTTTTCACAGAATCAGTTTGAAATTTGAAGGATGAAAAGTTGGTAGCACGGTTCAGCTATTAAATACCCTGATTCAGAGCAAAGCTTTGGAGAATGTGTCTATTTGCAAGTAAATAAGCTTGATTCATTTCCTCCTTCTCATCTGCTCACTACAGGATGACACAAGGGAAAAGGCTCATGAGAGAATAAAGCCAGGAATCAACTTCTCTCTTCCACTGTTGAGATCTGTCTTTTCATCCGGAATAGTTCAGGCTCTTCGACCACCTACCTTGTGCACACTTCAAAACAGTCCTTATCCAATGTCAACAGTAAACAGTTTCTGAAATTTTAAGTTCTCGCAAACTCTCTCTTAACAGGTTTCATGTTTGAGAATTTGAATGAACTCCAGGTTAATGGGGGGGAAAAAAAACCTCCCTTTGACATTTAAGGACTTGTTTTCAATTTTTCACGTGGGAATTAGATTTAAGGATCAGTGTTTTACCATTAGGTATGACCCATGTGACTCTTTTCTGCATCTTATCTGTTAGCTAAGATTTAAAAATTATCCCAGATTTCTTAGTTATTATTTCTTAAAGTGAAATTAAGACTATAAAACACAGTAGAGGAAGATTGGCATTTAATTGTTCATAACTATCTTAGTCACTCTCCTATGGCCGTGAAGAGACACCATGACCAAAGTAACTCATATGAAGGGCAGCACTCAACTGAAGGCTTGCTTACAGTTTCAGAGGATTCGTCCATGATCAGCATGGTAATAAGCAGACAGGCATGGTGCTGAGAGCTTTATAACTTTATCCACAGGCAGCAGACAGAGATACTGGGCATCACTTGGGCTTTTGAGGTCAAACCCCTTCCCCAAACACATACCTACTCCAACAAGGCTGTGCCTCCTAATCCTTCCCAAACAGTTCCACTAACCTGGGACCAAGCATTCAAACATATGAGCCTATGAGGCCATTCTCCCTCCACAGCAAAGATGATAAAAAATTTGAAAAAGATCCAATAGAAGTTAGATATTCATTTTAGCAATATTTTACCACAATTAAACTTCTTTTCTTTACATTTAGAAAGATAGGGCCTGATTCTGAAAGAGAAAAGTAAAAAAAAAATAAAAATAAAAATAAGAAAGGAGGAAAGGAAGGAAGGATAGAAGCAAGAACCATAACGAGGTAGGCCTGCTTAATGCTGTGGTTCTCAGGACTAAGCAACTAAGTCCATTGAGTTTTAGAATCCACAAGTAGTATTACACATACAATGATCTATAGCCTAAAACAACATAATAAAAAAATACAGACAAATGTAATCTCAATAAATACAAAAAACATATCCCTAATGAGGGTCTCCATCATGAGTTAGTGGAGAATGTGAAAAATGGGGAAATGGGGTTGTCCTATTTGGAATAATAAATAAATAAATAAATAAATAAATAAATTTTCAAAGATGGAGAAAAAAAAAAAGAAATGTCCTTACAAGCTTCATCTGGAGTCAGAGAGAAGCATTTTATCCAGACTCATTTAAAATTCTATAATCTAACAAAAAAAAATGTTCCAGGGATACCCATGGGAGATCCAGAGAGTCTATGATATGAAGTCACAGTGGAAATTGTGTATCCCCATTGTGGATAAGAGAGCCACCAGACACTGAGGTATCTGAGGTTGGAGCACCTATGGGGTGAGTCCTGGGTGATGTCTTCCTCCGTGTGGTATGTAGTAGTGCACCTCCTTACCATGGCAGCAGTTTCATGGCTCATGCTACACACATATAACAAGATATGCAACTACCAGCTGCTGGGGCTATCTCTCTGCTCCCATGTCTATATGACTGCTATTGCATAAGTCCAAGGCTCAGTCCTAAAGTGAAGAAAATAATTAAACATCTGGTTCAGGTGATGTCAAAGAAAAAAGGAATGAAAAGAATGTAAGTCAGGGTGATGTGTGATGTAGCTGTTTCATCCAGGTTAGGTATGGGCATTGCCATCTTGAATCAGAACAACTGTAGTCCCTCACCCAAATGTCACCCTCATGAAAATGGGGCAAATTAACATTTACTTTTATCAGGACACAATGGACTCATGAGATTCGTGGGGCTCATGAGACAAGGCTGATGAGATTCATAAGACTTTCACAAGATTATTACAGGACTCTATCCTCCTCCAATGGTGTTAGAACCTTCCAGGTCTAAAACCATGAACACTCACCTCAGACTAGGATCTGCAAAATGTATAACATAGTCACAAGTAATCATAAACAACTGAGTTCTGTGTCTTTTAGGAATTCCAAGGAGCACCTTCTATGAAATATTCATTTGAGGGACTTGCAGGAATGTTCTGGGAGCAGGAGTCAGCTAAATTTCTCACTAGAAGCAGGTGCAGAATTTCAGTTAATCTCAGCACATGAAACCAAATGGAGTCCTCAATGAAAAGAACTACGCCGAATGGCCTATCCTAGAATTTCTCCACCCTGTCACTGTTGATACTTTTGGTTGGATAGTATTTATTAGTGAGGAGTCTGCACACACGCTAAAAGGATTTGGAAGCAAAACACATAAGGCGTCAGTGTCAGCTTCTTCCTATAGTTGTGACAACCAAAAACCCATCCTCAAATACTGACATATATCCTAGGGTAGACAGTTGGAGGTAGGGGTGGAGGAAAATCATCTCTGCTTGAAACCACTCATTTAATCTGCTTGAGTCATTGGACAGCTAATCTCTTTACAAGTCCGCGTTTCTATGCAACGCCTCTTGCCAGTCCATACATCCTGTAAACTCTCATTTTACCAAGAAATACCATTTTCTACCATCACTTATGCTATAATTAGGACACCTACTAGTGCTAATCAGAGAGCAGCCTGTGAGCTCGGATAGCAGGTGCCTCTGGAGAGCGCACTTTTGATTAGATTCTTTCAAATGCTAACTGCTTGTGGTGGGTGTATTCCTGATTAGGCTATTTCAAATGTTAACTAACCATACTTCTGACTTCAAGTAAAATTAACACTTGTTCTATAATTGAGACCCAGGTTCATAGGGCCCACAGGCATCTCACAGAAACACCTGGAAAACTTAAAGGTTAGGCTTTCTTGGAAACAGCAAAAGAATGCAAATACTGTAAACAGCACAAGCACCCATCAAGTAAGGCTTAGCACTGCAAGATGGACATTTCCTTCCCCTGAGACCTACCTAGCTAAATGAATGATATTGCGGCTGCACACACATATTTTACAAGAATAGGTTTTCAGTTCCAAAATGTGTGCCCCGTGTAAAGAGTCAACATTTGGTTAGTGAAATCTGAATAGGATGAAATGCCTGGTACAGAATACCCTGCCCATCAGGTCTGAGGATCAGCAGCTTGAATATGGCAATGCTGAGAGGGGCTTGGGTACTTTTGTTTAGGTGTTAGTTTATGTGAAAGTTTAGCAAAATGAAAAACATCCCAAGAAAAGACTGCTAGTCCTTGTCCACGGTTATAGTAGTCTGGGCACTCTTTCAGAGTATAAAATATAACCATATACAGGTTAGGCTAAATCAAGTGAATAAATTAAATAATTCTACCCACTTAGAGTCGTCTTAGATGAAAATCCCACCCTAGAACAGGATTCGCAGGGGGTTTATAAAGCCTGACCCATTGAGAAAAAGAAGGAAGCAATCAGCTATGAGTTGAGGAGAGAAACAAGAAAAGCAATTCCTATTTTTCAAGGCAAGCTTCTATCCCACCCTCTCTATTCCCGATTTGGACTGAAACCTGCTAATCCACTCAGAGAGGAATCAAAAACCGGAAAGCGTTAGGGACACCAGTAACCTTACCCCTAAGAATAATTGGGAGGGTGCTCACCCAGCAGGAAACACACCTGAACCTTTAAGAACCAGAGTGCATTGTGGCCAATAGTCAAGCTTGTCTGCAATACTGCCATTAACGTCTGCTGGCTATTTATAATACAGAAAGTGTTGGACGAATCTATGTGCTTGGGGCACATAGCTTCCAAGACTATAGCTTCTAAAGAGAATTCCTTTCAGAGTGAAAATGTATGCTCCCTGAAAAGGGAGGCAGGGAGGGGATTTAGGTATCCGGAGTAGGAGAATTCCTCCTATCTATTCCCGATATCTTCTTTCATTCACTAACTCTCAGAGGCCTTGGCAGAGTAGCCTCCATGATTGAGAACCACGGGTTCCTCTAAACTGCTGTAGAGATGGGGCAGGAGGGGACGTGATTATTCCTGTGCTTGAACATTTCCCTGCAACATTTCTATAACTGTCCAAACTCATCTCATCCTCCCATAAGAATAACTATCCTCAGAGTTTGCCTGACCAAGTATCCTGTTTTGTGTTGTTGTTGTTGTTGTTGTTGTTGTTGATGTTGCTGCTGCTGCTGCTGTTATTGTTTTTCCTTTTGCTTTCACCTGCTGACAGAGAAGGTGTGTAATAAACAACTCTCCACCCTTTGAGAAAACTGTGGCGCTGCAGTAGTCTTCCCTGGTGTGTTACATAAGTCAAGGGCGCTGAGTTAAGGAGCCCATCACAGTAATACAGTTCCCATAGCCCGATTTTTACTTTATCGCTAAGTCTCATTTGGATCTGAACTCAAAAGACAAGAGAAAGGTTAATATCGGCCAAATATCCAATGGAATAAAACACAAGGCGCTTTGGGATGCAGACGCAGGGACTAGAATATGATAAACAAGACAACACCTAGATGTGGACACGGCTACTACGATTAGGATAGGTAGCTTCAGAGTTCTGTCGTTTATAAAAGAGTTTGTTTATAAAGGACATTGCAGCTAGGTAGTGGTGGTGTACACCCAGCACTCGGGAGGCAGAGGAAGGAGAATCTCTGTGAGTTCGAAGCCAGCCTGGTCTGGAGTGAGTTCCAGGACAACTAAGGCTACACAGAGAAAGTGTCTATAAATAAATAAATAAATAAATAAATAAATAAATAAATAAAGTGAGACTGCAGAGGCTAAGTAGCTGAGAAGTTTTAACGCAAGGTTAAACTCTTACATTTATTAAATTTGTCAGCAAATTAAGACTTTACACACACACACACACACACACACATACACACTAGCTTCAAATTGGCTCTTGCTTGTTAACTGTATAATCAGTGCCCATGAGGTCTTATTATAGTGAAAATATGTCTTGTTCCTCAGCTGCTGGAGAAATATAAATCCTTAAAAGACAATAATTAAGTAGGCAATTGAAAAAAAAACTTCCTAGAAATTCTGTCTTTAGTCCTACTTGTTTCCAAAAGTACCAAAATAATAGTAGATTGGCTATTTAAAATATTTGCTTTGCCTAAAACATTCTAGAAATCATATTTTTTAAAAGGAAGATAGTAGATTGTTTATTTAAAATATGTGCTTTGGTAAGAACATAATAATGAACCGGGCAATGATGGCGCACGCCTTTAATCCCAGCACTTTGGAGGCAGAAGCAGGCAGATTTCTGAGTTCGAGGCCAGCCTGGTCTACAGAGTGAGTTCCAGGACAGCCGGAACTACACAGAGAAACCTTGTCTTGAAAAAACAAAAACAAAAACAAAAACAAAAACAAAAAACCATAATAATGAAAGGAAAGTGAGGGGAGAAAAAAGAAAAACAAGAGATTGGCCTAGGAGATATGTGCAACGTGCTGGACATCACATTGGAGATGGTCCAGGGCTAGATCTCTTCCTGACAGATGATGAGCATTCTTTCAATCCAACCGCTGGATCAACACCCACACCCGTGAATGGATGACTCCTTAGTGCTTCTACCTCCTTGTCTCTGAGCTGACCTCGTTCGCACTAAGTGGAGCAGAGATGAGTGGTGAGAGGCACCAAAGTTACTGCAGCTGGCGTCTCTGTCTTTACGTTTTGGCATGGTAACTGCACGGTGAATCACTTTTGGATTAGAAAACCATTTTCTCACATTCGCACTTTCACATACTTCAGTTTAACTGCATAGAAGTTTGAACAATCAAAGAGAAGTTGAACAGTTTCTAAGCATCTGTTCCACATTTCCTTCGGAAACAGGCTCCTTCTACCCTGATCTACTCAACTGAGTCTCAGTCATGTTCAAGTATCTGTTAATAATGTCACAGTGTTCTCCTGCAAATTGGTGACAGACATACTTTATGATTGAGGGACAATTATCTCCCCTCTTAAGCCATGATGTTTACTTCCTTCCTAACTTGATTTTTCTGTTAAAGCCATTTTATTATTCTTATTTTGGGTTCACTTGATCTCCAATATTCATCACTCTTTCTTAAATCCTTCTGCTTTCTTTTTTTTCTAATTGCCCCTCATGTGCCTTATATTTTTATGTTTTTACTCTTGTTATTTTTATCTTCATCTTTGCTTCTAAAATTTTTTCTTCTATTGAAATTACTTCTTGAGTTTTATCTCTTTCCAAGTTCCTAACTCTGATGTGTATTATTTCAGTCTTTACAATTTTCTTAGTGTTTGTCTACTCATTTTGAAGTACTACATTCTAATTTTACTCATTTGTCTATCTACTAGGCTTTTATTATCTACAAAAAGATTATCCCTCAGGCTATGCAGTGGCTCATCAGATAAAGGCTCTTGCTACCCAGTCTGATGATATGAATTTGACCCCATGACCCACATTGTGGAAAGAACCAGCTTGTCTCTCTTCCAAGTTGTCTTCTGACTTCCTCATATGTTCCATGGCACATGTGCATATACACACAGGAAGAAAGAAAGAAAGAAAGAAAGAAAGAAAGAAAGAAAGAAAGAAAGAAAGAAAGAAAGAAAGGAAGGAAGGAAGGAAGAAAATTTTATAAATTTAAAAATTATTCCTTTTATTCTTCATTCTCTTAGAAACATTATTTGAGATTTTGACCTCAATAGTATCTAGGATTTTAGTGTAAAGACTGTCATGAGATTTTATAATATTAAAATCAGTTATATTTCTAAACTTAAAGGCTCCCATCTTTTTGTTTTCTCGAATAGTGCTAAACAATAAGGCAGTTTGCTGAAATGTCCTGCCGTGTATTCTTTCCTAGTGGCCTGGTCCTCTTGGTTGCTACTCTGCTGGTCCATTTTAAGTGCACTCAGAAGGGATTCTTCTTAGTGTGACAGCATGGCTTGGAAGAACCAATTTTAAGACATCACAGGACCTAGATTTCTGTAGCCTGTCAAGGCTTGGCATTCCTCTACCTGCTATGATGAAATTTTGTCACAATTACAACTGTTCTCAGATGGCCTTGATCATATTTCCAATGGATGTTTGCTATTTTAGAGTTCTCCTAGTCTATGCCCTTCACATTACCCAGTATTTCTTTGTGATTTCTCCTGAGCCTACTCCTATCTCCATTTTGTTTTTCATTTTCAGAGTAAAAACTGAAACAAAATAGATAAGCAGGCTCTCAGGTTGCTATTCTAAACTGAAACTCTTCCTAGTTATTAATACTGGCATATATGAATTATGTTTCTGATTCTAAAATTTTGTTCCTCTTCAGTATAAAGACTGTATCTGCCTAGGAGAAGCATTAGGTAAACTAAATCAATACAGTCACACACAGTATCATTTAGTAATTATACTGTTGATAGTTGAAATTCTAAGAGACAGAAAATGGGATTCAAAGTGCACATTTTCCATGACAAAGAATAATGCCTGTAAGTGTTGTTTCTAACAAAGGCTTTTTTCCCCAAAAATGTTACTGTCATTATTGTTACCAGTAATCTAAAAAACTACAGTCTGGTTGACTCTGGTTTCTCTCCCACCTGCACGTAAAACAGGAGCAGATCCTGTTTGTTTCCTTGTTTGTTTCACAGAACAAACTTTGTTTTGTGAATGTGAAAAGAAGAAAGTGCTGAACTACAAGCATAGGAGACTGGAAGAGGTCAAATGGAAGCCTCATCCTTCCACGGTCGCCCCAGTGAAGGTCTCAGGGAAGTAATCTAAAGGAAAGACAAAGTCGATCCACTTAACATAAGGACAGAATAATCCTTCCCGATGAGTCACACCCGTGGGAGGAATCTGTGTTGGGCTTGAAAACTCCTTTGGAGTCTTTGCCAAGCAGCACCTTTTACTAAGAAGATATATAATTATATAGAATGACTAATTCATTTCTGCAGATGTCATCCACGTCTGTTTGTTTGTCCCCACCCCTGGGACTGAGTCGTCTGTATTATTTCACTTCCATACCATGTCTGAATGTCAGTGTCCAGCACTGGTGTTTTCAGTCCCCACTGGGTGGGAAGGTAAGTATTTATTAAAAAGCTTTTGAAGTCCGCAGACTTGAGGAGCTAAATACCAGATCATTTGAACTTCAGATAAAACATGACTTGACAAAAATCCCACAAGGAGAAAAGGATACAATAAAGGCTTCTTCTCCAACCAAGAAGCCATTTGAAGTTGTTACATGTTGAGAAAAGGAAAATCTGTTTTTGCCAAGGAAGTGCCAGTGGGTATATGAACCATTCTCTAGACAGGACCTATAACCAGGAGTGATAGAAGAACACAAAATGGATTCCATGGTTTTTTATTTTATGTTTGAGATTACAATGATGTCATTTTCCCTTTCCTTTCTTCATTCAAACCTTCCCACATGTTCCTACTTGCTAGTTTTCAAATTCAGGAAACTCTATGGGTGGGGTGTGTGAGTGTGTGTGTGTGTGTGTGTGTGTGTGTGTGTGTTTGGTTTGTTTGTTTTCTGGGGATCATCTGTTGCTTTGGGGGTTTTATTCTCTTACTGACTTTTTTGAGTTTGTTTTGATTTTTGTTTTATGTTGTCTCTCCTGTTTGATTTTTAGAGAGAGACCATGAAATTGGACGAATAAGGAGGTATGGCAGTCTGGGAGGAGTAGAGGAGGGGAAAGAATATGATCAAAAATATACTGTATGAAAAAAATAATATGTTTTTAAATTGAAGATATCTTGAAAAATATAGGAGATGCATATTTTGTGTGTGGAAGTGCCTTTTGCTGGTCCTTTTTGTCACTGATGTTTAATCTACATATCAATATTTAAACTGATCAAAGTATCTTTGCATCTATAAATATAATATATCCACAGATTCTTTGTAATGTCTGGATGAAAATATCTATTAAAGTAATATGGGAATGCTGTCTTTTCAACAATTTTCTATTGTTCAAAGTTAATGTTATAGTCCATGTTTTAAAGTAAATGCATACATTCCAATAGCCTAGTTCCAAATTCGTTTTTCGCTGACTTTTACACTCATGTGCATTACATCTGACATAAATGACTTGTTCCTACCAAGGTTTCCAATTTTTACAGAGAACACTGGAAAGCTACAACTCTCCAAAGCAAGGCATAGACCACACTGGATATGGTCTAAAGGCATGCTCTGTCACATGAAGTTCTCAGTAACGATGTAAGCAGCTATCGTGGCATCTCCTTTCTAGTCTTCCCAGCAACTCCTACACAGTGACTATTGAGTAGTACTCCTTTGTGTTAGCAGCTGGCTTTTTCTTTTAATATATTTTAAGAACCATCCCAGTTGAAAACTAATGCTCTATTAAGATACTGCTCAACTTATTTTTTACTTATCTCAGACGTGATTTTTAACATGACATGACTTTTGTTAGTCATTTATAAATAAAATATTAAGTGAACATAGAATTATTTCCAAAAATAATTTCTAAAGGATGTTGATTTATTTTACAAGATCACTTCTTATATAAAGTTAGTTCTTTAAACTGTCACTCAAAGTAAGATATATAACTTCAAGATTTTTTTAAAGTTGTTTTTAAGTAGGTGTGATATTTAACTCGTATAATAACTCATTGAGCAGAGACATCAGCCAATTAGAATGGTGAAGTAATCCATATCCAAAAGGATATGCATGATATGTACTCACTTAGAAGTAGATATTAGCCATAAAGTACAGGATACCAATGCTACACTCCACAGACCCAAAGAAGCTAAACAAGAAGGAAGGCCCAAGCAAGGATGCTTGAATCTCACTTATAAAAGGGAATAAAGCAGTCATATGTGGCAGAAGGAGAGCCATCCCTGGGAGAGAGAGGAGATGGAAGGGGGAATGGGGGATCCAGGGTCGGGTGTGGGGAGAGACAGGAGAGTAAATGAAAATCAGTAGCTGGCAGGGATTGGGGGTGGGGCTATCTCTAGGATGTGCCAGAGACCCAGGATGATGGGAGGCTCCCAAGACTCTATGAGGTGACTTTAACTGAGACTCCTAGCAGTGGGGATATGGAACCTGAAGTGGCCACCTCCTATAGGCAGACAGGACCCCCCAGAGGGACAAAAACAGTAACCACCCAAAACAGTTTCAACCCACAATTTGTTCTGTCTACAAGAAATTCAAAGCTGGGAGATGGTGGCGCTCGCCTTTAATCCCAGCACTTGGGAGGCAGAGGCAAGCAGATTTCTAAGTTCAAGGCCAGCCTGGTCTACAAAGTGAGTTCCAGGACTACACAGAGAAACCCTGTCTCAAAAAAAAAAGGGAAAAAGAAAAAGGAAAAGAAATGCAGGGACAAACATGGAGCAGAGACTAAGGGAATGGCCAACCAATAACTAGCCCAACTTGAGACCCATCCCATGGGCAGCCACCAATCCCTGACATTACTGATGATACTGTTATGCTTGCAAACAGGAGCATAGCATAACTATCCTCTGAGAGACTCCACCCAGCAGATGACCAAAACAGATGCAGAAAACCACAGCCAAAGAGTAGATAGAGCTTGAAGAGTCTTATGGAAGAGTTGAGGGAAGGATTGAGGGCCCCAAAGGGGATAGAAACTGCATAGGAAGACCAACAATCAACTAACCTGGACTCTTGGGGACTCTCAGAGACTGAACCAGCAACCAAAGAACATATATGGACTAGACCTAGACCCCTATCACACTCACACATATGTAGCAGATGTATAGCTTGGTGTTCATGCAGGTCCCCCAATAACTGGAGTGAGGGCTGTCCCTAGTTGTCAGCCTATGGTTCCCATTCCCTTAACTGGACTTCCTTGAGACTTCCAGAGACTTCCTGGCCTCTGTGGAAGAGGATGCCCCTAGCCCTGCAAAGAGTTGATGTGCCAGGGAAGGGAAGTAGCCACAGGGACCCTCCACCCTCTCAGAAAAGAAAGGGAAGGGGTATGGGGAGAGAAGCTGTGTGAGGGAACCTGTTTCAAGCTACTCAAAGTTCATTCCCAAATCTTTTTTTAAAAAAATCAAGTAAACAAAAATCTGAGTTTGAGTAATGTATAGACATTTTTTCTTATTACAATGATATGTAAAGTCCTCAAGGAAAATGGCTTAGTCTTTCTTCACTATGCTCCCCACAACTACCCCATATTATGGTACTCAAAACAAAACAAAAAAATCCTTCCACAAGTAGAGACCAAGTACTTTATTTCACTTTTATCTTGGGCCATTCAGCTGTTAGGAGACTTCACCATAGACCTTACAATATAAAGGAAATTTTCTTGTCACCAAATTGCTTTCTTCTGCATGGAATTTTTGTAGTCTTTCAAAAGAACACTTTAGAATGGCCTTATTTCAGAACTGTAAAGAAATGCAAATTTTAAGTGACTAAGTCAGATTGGTGGGTCACCAACACAAAATGACTGCAATCTATTTCCTCTGTTATTGGCCTCCTTAAAGACCATTAAGTCCTATGCACTGTCTTAATGGCTTCTTCTTTAAATGCTCAGAGGCAGAGACCAGAAATTAAGGCAGGAGTTTAATTTATTCCTTTCTCCATTCAACCCTCAACCTTTTTTCCCAGTGCTTTGCAAACTGATTGACTTGAAATTGCAATTATTCTACATAAAGAATGTTAAAGGAAAGAGATCACGAATCTTCACCAGCAATTCGTCCCTGGCCCTTTCCTTTCAAGTGTGGGGTGGAGCAGAGCAGAGGAGCCATTCTCCCTACCTAAACCTTTGATGCCTCTCAGCACCTTCAGTACTCGTTAGTTTAGCCATTCATTTTGTCTTAATGTTTTAGATATCGTCATTGCTTAGCAAGTATACCCTCTTCCCTGCCACTCCAAACCCAGTGGCTTAAATGACTGCATTACTGTGTTTTGTGATTCTGTAAACACAGTACTTAGATAAGACAAATATGAATACTTTACCTGTTTTACACTGTGTGGTCTATAGTGTGACCAAGAGAAATTTATACAGCCATAGGTTCACACCCATTCCAAATAGTTGATATTGTTCTCAGAAGCGACTTAAGTGAGGCAGCCAATAGAAACACATACTTGAGCCTTTCCATGTGGGTGAGGCTTCTTCACAATATGGTGGCCACAGGCAGATCTCTTATTTAGTGCCTCAGCGCTCCAACAGGTAGTATCTTCATGTACCACACAGAATCTAAAGCTCCTGTCAGAAAGCCTTTATATCCCTTCAGGGTTTTCCTTTACTTTCTATTAATTACAAGCAAATTATTAGTTCCAGCCAGCTATAAAGGCAAGAATAGATACCCTGTACCTGAGTGAGGGAATGACAATGTACCTGTGGTTGTTAGCAGTAAATCACCCTGGGTTTCCTTAAGCTGTTATTACTTTTCCATGTTTGCGGCCTGACTCTTACACTTCACATTGTTCTAAGCTGAAAGGGTTTCCAGTAACAGCAAATAAATACACAGAGTGCCCCCTGGATTATGAATTTCAGATAAACAGAATATACTTTTTTTAAAAAATGCATTGTCTATTTAGATCCAATTTCAACCAGATGCCCCATACATTATTCTATAATCCAGTTTAACACATTTTCCAGTGTTAGTAGAATCAGAGAGGTTCAATTATGCCTATTGTTGATCCAAATATGTTACTTGATTGGTTCATTGAAAAGCTATATATACCTAATCAGGACTTTGTTCCTTCTACTGGTGAAATCACATGTTCTACACATAGCTCTTTGGCATGACTGGGAAGTCCTTTGGAACCTAAGTGTATAACCCTATTCATTCTCAATATTAAAACATAATACTAACTAAAATTTTTCAGTCTTTAGAGTTGGTATGACTTGTGATTACATTTGAAAACTCAAAATTCTGTCAGGCTTACAAAATAAAATTGAAAAATGTCTCTAAAACACTATTTTTTTAAGGAGCACTGTTTCCAGTGTTCACACTTCCTTTTCCCCATCAACACATCTCTCTCCTGTCTCAGCACCAGTCCTTCCTGAAGCACTCGTTTTTGTAAAGGATTTTTTCCAATGTGCCAAAAATCTTTCAGCAGCAGAGAACCTACAGAAATCTTAAAATAGCTTTAGGTGGTTAAGAAATCCCAATCCTTATTTGTAACACTATAAATATAAAAATATTGTTTTATGGATATTGACCTCTTGTATTTTGTTTGGTTTGTTCTTATAAGACAGGATCTTGTTCCATGCCCCTGGCTTATCTGGCTCTAACTGTATAGTTGCCATCGAGCTTGAGACAGTCTTCCTACTTCAGCCTCCCCATTGGTGGGAGCACATGGGATATGCCGGATCTGAGAGTCACGTGTAATTTTTATATTTGTGTAGGTAGAAGAGAAATATTGAACAGTCTACAGATTTTTTCCTTGGGGTAAACTATTTTATTCATAAATAATTTCATCCTAGGTTGGTTTACAAAAATATTAGGTTATTGATGGTGGACTTTGATAGCATAGAAAAATACTTTTAAAGCATCAAAACACTTTTCAAAAAGTGGAAAAGCAAAATCAGGGGTTGGGAAAGACTGAGTAGAAAAGAAAGAATCTGATGAAGTAAGCCTAACAATACAGTGAGATATGCGTGCCAGAGAGGAAAAGATGACCAATTTAACAAATAAATAGATACGCACAGAGAGCAACTGATGGAGACTTGCTGTCCAACAACAGCGTGTATGTCAATGGCACAGTGTGTGCATTTAAGGCTTGGGAAATATCACAGAAAGCAAGGAGAAGTGGGAGCCAGAAGACCTGGATGTCTGCTCTGAGACAGTATCTTCCATATATCCCAGGGAAACTGCATCAACGAAGTCTCAAAAATATGGTTACCTAAATAAGACCTGCACAGTGTCACAATGTCAACACCAGTTGCCATGCCTACATGAACAGGCAATATCACAAGACTCCACTCACAGATGAAGAGCTATTAATGCCTATTGAGAATGGGAGACACCCCTTATTATGTTACGTTTGTTCCATATAGTCATCAAAAAATTTAAGGCGTCATTCCATGTAACTTGAAAACATAATAAAGTTGATTATAGTTGCAATTTAGAGACATAATAATCCGATAAAATGCATGAGGAAGAAAATAGACATAGGTAAAAAAAAAATAGTGGCCCAATACACAATGGATGAAACATCACAAACTTGAGCCACACAGGAACTCACTTTGTTGAAACTGAGTGTATCAAAGGTTACAAGAATTTAGTCAATTATTTACACAGAATAAATGCAGTAGACTTAGGGAGTGATTGAGTAGCTGAGCTCAGCTTGTCTCAATCTGAATACATATATAATAAATGCAAGTGGGAGGCAGGTATACAGTCCATCTGTTCAGCTCTTTAAAAATTAAGTGTATCTTTAGCTAATACAAGAAAGCATAAAAATCATCACATTCATAACAATGGATTTCAATGAAATTATTCTTCGGGTGATATCTAAATCACATCGAAGATAGATATCTCTTTATTGATTTATTATTTCTTTAGGGAGAAAAATCTTTAAAATTCTTCCCTCTAGCTTTAAAAAAAAAAAAAAAACAGCACACATCTGTTCATGATCTAACTCCCAAATACCCACTCTGAGTAAAAATTCATAAAATTCTAAGAAATTTGTTCCAAGATAGTTTGGGAAAATAAGTTGAATTCATTTGTTGTTGTTGCTGTTATGCTAAAGTTGTTCATTTGTTTGGTTTTGTTTTTGGTTTTTGAAATTGTAATTTAATAACATTTCTCCCTTTTCTTTCCTCCCTCCAAACCCTTCCATATACCTCTCCCAACTCTCCTTCAAATTCATGGCCTCTTTTCTCACTAATTGTTATGGCTTGCATATGTGTATATGCATATATATGTATAATATTATATATTATATATTTCTAAATATAACTTGTCAAGTCTGTATAATCTTGTCCATTTGTATGTTCTCAGAGCTGACTATTTGGAATTGGACAATGAGTTGGTGTGTTCATTCCTGGGAAAGACCATTTCCCCTCCTCCCAGCTTTCCTCAGTTTCCTGTAGTTCTTTGTTAGGGTTGAGAACTCAGTGGGCCGGGCAGTGGTGGCACATGCCTTTAATCCCAGCACTTGGGAGGCACAGGCAGGTGGGTTTCTGAGTTCGAGGCCAGCCTGGTCTACAGAGTGAGTTCCAGGACAGCCAGGGCACAGAGAAACCCTGTCTCGGAAAAAAAGAAAAAAAATCCTGTCTCAAAAACTTCTAAAATGTTCTTGAGAACTCAGTGGGCTTTTCCTGTCCACATTGGCATGTCCATTAGCATCATTTTTGCTCCACTTATATTTGATTGATCATTTTGATGAGATTTGTGGGTATAGCTTTTCATATCATTATTAGACACAATCTCACAGCAAGAGCCTCTATAATCTTTCCACCTCTTCTTGTGCAGTGTTTCCTGGGCCTTAGATACATGGATGTGTTATAAATGTATCCACTGGGACTGAGCTCCACAGTTCTGCACTTTGATTAGTTGTGAGCTCTGTAGTGATCTCCATCTGTAGCAAAGAGAAGTTTGCTTTATGAAGAGTGAAAACTACACTTACCTAAAAATTGCATAAGGACAATTATTGTTAGGGTTTAGTATGCTGGTTTAGTAAATTAGTAGTTGTAGATTCTCTTCCAGTGAGTATGACTTCAGGTGTATCTAGGTTTCCAATACCAGACATGGTATCTCTCTTGTTAAGTGGGTCTTAAGTACGGTTAGACATCTGATGGTTACACCACTGCACCCTTAGCTTTACTGTGCCGACTGGTTGTTGATTTGGTCCATAGGCATCATAACTTGTAGGACTATGGTTGCTTGCTTCACTTCTTCCTTTGGAAGTTTGCATAGTGTCTTGTGGTACCATGAAACCTAGTCATTGGGTAGGGGACATTCTTGTCAGTTCAAGCTCAGGGGTCTCTGGGTCCTGCGACTGAAGTGTCTTCAGCAATGAGAACTTACCTTCCACCTCTGAGAGGTAACCAGGGGCAACAGCATTTAGGAGCCTCTTGAACCATCCTGACTAACAACAAAAAAAGTGGATATCTCGTATCTGGTATCGGGTTTTTGATGGGTTGTCTTTGGTTCTTGGAGGGAACACTATCAGCCCAAAATGAGAAAAGTTCATTAAAACTATTTGTATAAATATTTATATAGAGAATTATATGTATTTTTTTAGATAGTTAATAGGATTCCTTGGGTCTTTTTCAGGCACCCATATTTTAACTATCTCCCCCTATCCCATGTATTTACCTCCTTCCCTAAGGAGCTCCCTTTTCTCATTTCCTATCAGGTCATTTCTATCCTGCCATTCCCTGTTACCTTCCTCCCATAGTGGTTTCTTTTTTATCCTCATTAAAGATTCATCAAGTTATCCCCATCCATGTCTCCCTCACCCCTGTCTCCCACCCTGTTCCCGCTCCATCCACATCCAATGTCTATTTTATTTCCCCCTTTAGGAGAGAAGACTTGGAAAGAGAACAGAAATCAGGGATTATCTATCTCTGGGACTAGCCCAAGACCTGGGATGGGGAAGCTTCTGGGAGTATATGGGGGTGACCCTAGCTGAGACTCCAAGCAGTAGATGATATAGGGACTGAAGTGGCCACCTCCTATAGCCAGGCAAGGCTTCCAGTAGAGGGGAAGGGACATCAACCCACCCACAAAACGTTGAGCCAAAGTTTGCCTGGCCTACAGCAGAGACAAAGATAGAGCACAGACTGAGGAAACATCCAGCCAATGACTGGCCCAGCTGGAGACTCATCCCATTGAAGAGAGTCAACCCCTGACACTATTTATGATACTCGGCTATGCTTGTAGACAGGAGCCTAGCAAAACTCTCTCCTGGGATACTTCATCCAGCTGTTGAAACTGATGCAGAGATCCACAGCCAAGCATTAGGCAGAGCTACAGGAGTCCTGTGGAAGAGTGGAGGATAAGATTGAGTGAGCCAGAGAGGTCAAGGACACCACAAAAAGACCTAAAATGTCAACTGACCTAGGCCCGTGAGGGCTCACAAAGACTGAACCATCAACCAAAGAGTATCCAGGGGATAGAAGTAGCCCCCCTACACATTTGCAGCAGATATGCAGCTTGGTCTTCATGTATGTCCCCTAACAATTGGAGCAGGGGCTGTCTCTGACTCTGTTGACTGCCACTGGATCCCCTTCTTGCAGCTGAACTACCTTGTTAGGCCCTCAATTGGAGAGGATGTATTTAATCCTGCTGGGACTTGATTTACAAGGGCAGGGTGGTACCCAAGAGGGCTTCCCCTTCTCTGAGGAGAAGAGGAGGGAGTAGAGGGGGGAGGGACTTATAAGAGTGGGACTGGAAGAAGAGGAGGAAGGAGTGGTTGTGACTGGAATGTAAAGTAAAGCAAAGCAAAGCAAGTAAATACATACATACATACATACATATATACATACATACATACATGTAAGAAAAATGCCAGATGATCATTAAAGCATTTGTGAAATAAAATGAGAAAATCTTCATATATATAAAAAAAAAAAGTTTCTCCAAGTGTTTACTATAGGTCAGGCACTCTCAGATGGGCTACTTTCCCCTCATAGTGTACCAATAATTGAAGCCACTAAGAAAACTCTAACTCTTCCACAATCTTGACAAATATAAAACTACACCAGCTACAGAAAACCATCCGTTTAATAACCCAGAGGAAAGGGAACATTTTCTTTTCTCTTTTTTTAAACATTTTTAAATTAGATATTTTATTTATTTACATTTCAAAATGTTATCCTCTTTCCCGGATTCCTCTATACCAACCCCCTATCTCGTTCCCCTTACCCTGCTTCTATGAGGGTGCTCCCCCGCCCACCTACTCCTGCCTCACAGTCCTAGCATTCCTCTATATTGGAGCATTAAGCCTTCACAGGACCAAGGGCCTCCCCTCCCATTGATGCCAGATAAGGTCCCTTCAGCTCTTTCATTGCCTCCCCTAACTCCTCCATTGGGATCCCTGCACTCAGTCTGATGATTGGCTGCAAGCATCGCATCTGTATTGGCTGGGTCTAGAAGAACCTCTCAGGAGACAGTTGTATCGGACTCCTGTCAGCAAGCACTTCTTGGCATCAGCAATAGTGTCTGAGTTTGGTGTCTGCAGATGGGATGGATCTCCAGGTGGGGCAGTCTCTGGATGGCTTTCCTTCCAGTCTCTGCTCCCCTCTTTGTCCCTGTATTTCTTCTAGACAGAAGCAATTCTGGATTAAAATTTTGGAGATGGGTGGGTGGCCCCATCCCTCAACCAGGGGGCCAGGCCTAACCTTTCTTTGGATATGGTCTTGACAGGTTCTCAAAAGGGAACATTTTCAAAATCCTTGTTAGTCCCTACTCAACTCCATGTAGGCAATACTGCCAAATTCTTTCCTTGAGCAGTCCATAAGGTCACAGACACTCTCCAAGGACAGAGGAAGAAATCATGCTGAAGTAAGTGTTAGGTTCATTCTTCTTGTAATGTGAATTATTTTAGAATCAAAATACTGATTAAATACATATACTCATATAAACATGCCTGCATACACACAAACACACAGCAAAATAGGGAAAAAAATTCTATGACCTCAAAGTGGGCACAACTTGTATCTCCATAGCTCATAACCTTTTAATGCTTCCAAAGTTTATCTTACTCCCAAAAGTATGTACTGGCCTTCTTCACAGGCTGACAATTCAATCAGGCAGGGTGTCCTCAGTTCTCAGGCCTTTTCTGTCACTTAATGCCATTTGACTTTACTCAAATAACTAGAATATAGGCCTGAAACACAGCTTGCTCGGTAATATTCAACAAATAAATTCTTCTGGGAATTAAAGTTTTAAATGAGTCTATTTCCAGTCTATCACATATTCAAATATTGTGAACAAGGAGCTTGGAAGATGGCTCAGTTGGTTATGGTAGTTGTTTGCAAGCATGAGAATCTGAGCTCAGATCCCAAGAACATTCATAAAAGTTAGTGGGTCATACTGAACCCAATGAGGAAACAAGACAGATATATACATTGACCGGCTGACTTAACTGAGTCAATAAGACTCTCATTCTCTGAGAGACCATGTTTCATAAGATATGATAAACAGTGATTGAGACATGCCAACATTGACCTCTGGCCTCCACATGCACTCACCTAAACATATACACACACATACACATACATAAACACACACATACATACACACACACATACACACACACACACACACACACACACACAAATATGAGTCATTTCACATTTTGTATGATGCTATTCTTTTTGTAACTTGTATGTTTAGAAACTTGTAGCGCATGAAGCATTCTCTTTGGATTCCTACCACAGCTCTCCAATAGAGGTATAATTTTACATTTCCCTCTTATAGATACAGACATTCGCTCAGAAAGGAAAACTTACTACCTCAACCATTTATACAATCAAAGGTCAAAACCAGTTTTCCATTTCTTCAACAAATATTTGTAAGTACTGCAGAGACTACTACCAACAAAACAAATTAAAGCCCTGCCCCTTGGGAGTCATGATATAAAATGAGAAGACAGAAAGTAAACTAAATAAGCTCATCCTATAACACAGAAGAAGCAAAAAGGACCACGTAAATCTCTAAGCAAGAACTTCACTAAGTAAATCACCTTTATGTCTGTGCTTCCAAAATGGAGTTCTCTTGAAATTTTAAGCACAGATGGAAAATATTCCTAAGAAAATGGCTTTGAAAGAATTAGGTGAGCATGTCATGTCAAGATCAGGGGAGAAGAAAGCTGTCCAAGAAGGAAATCAGAGTCAAAGACAGTGAAGCAAGAGCTGCCTGGCCTGTGCGTGGAGCAACACTTCAAGTACCTTTTAACTTGGTAAATTTTACTATATGTAAATATGCTTATACACAATTACAGTTGAGGCTTTAAGAAATGAATGTTAGTATCCCAGATGGACTCTCCTGGGAGCCAATTCAGAGGACATTCGTGTGTATAATGCAAGAAGTGACACCGAGAAAGCTCCTGTGGGTCCCAAAGGAACAAAGTTAGCTATAGCAGACAGAAAAGTCAAACTGGATGAAGGTAAAAGATACATTGTGCTTACTCCGTAGCTGTGGAAAAAGCCATTTAGGGTGGTCCTACATCTCCCTAGGATGGTGGAACCGCCATCTCTGCTAGTTTTCATCATCCACACTGTTATGGAAAGGCTTGGGTAGACACTATCTATAGCCATAGCAACCTCTAAATCACCTTGTAGGCAAAACTCCACCAGCAGGCCCCGACAGGGTTATAAGAGCAGGAGAGCCTGCCCTGCCCCTCACCTGCTGCAACACCAGGCCCTGCTCCTCACCTAGGAAGCACAGTAGAGCTGACCCTGATGGTGGAGAGTGGATGTGAGCAGGCCCCAAGGATGTGAGCCTTGGAGAGCAACAGGGCAGTTGTGCAGATGAGAAGGAGACATCCTCCTCCCATCCCCCATTCCTTGTCAACAATGGCAGGCAAGAGAACTGGGCCCAAGGTTATCAGAGTGGGAGAATTGTCCCCGCCCTTCACCTGGGACAGCACACAGAAGAGCAGGCCCTGTAGCTCACCTGGGCAGTGTAGAGTTGTCCCTGGTAGTGTGGGGGTTCTGGTGAGTAATCCCCAAAGGCATGGGAGCAGGAAAGCCAATGGGCTGATCAGCTCAGATACCTCTCAGGCCCAGATCCAGAGCTTTGAATTGGCCTACCCCAACATCTACCCCATCAATGAACTGCTTCAGTGCACAAAGTGGCCAGACACACACATCTAAAACTATGGGATCTCCATGACACAGAACAACAGCAGGATATTTGAAAGGAGTCTCAGTGAAATTCTAGTACTGACAGAGTAGTAGAAGCTAGAGACCTGGGACCAGACCAATAAATCCATGCAATGAACATTTGCAAACAAAGAAGTACAGACAAAAGGGTGTACTGTGAGACACAGTGTGACATACTCTAGCCTCCACAGCAAGAGTTCTTTTTTTCTCTGGTGCAGGGGAGGTTGCAAAGGTGGAAGGCAGGTATGAGGAGAGGAAAAGATGAATGTGATTGAGGTGCATGATGTGAAATTCACAAAGAACCAATAAAAAGTTTTTAAAAAAAAAAACAAAAGCAGCAAAAAATGTCTACCAGCAATAGCAGCCCAGCAGCTAGAGTCACACATCTATGGGCCCTAGCTTGTGAAGGTGTATGAATGGTGTTTTAACTAAGACAAACCAAACCAAATAAACATGACAGTCTGACAGTCTGGCATTAAAGGCTGGAAAGGAATTCTAAAAACCCTAAGAAGATTTGAAATGTCAGACAAAGCCAACAGCTCAAAGTTTAAGAGTGTTGGTTGAAACACTTATAGCAATGTTAAAAATTCTGTTTGTTTGTTTTTTTTTTTTTAAGAAAAGAGATAAGACAAAAATAAGATTTAAAAGGTTGGCTTAATTTGGATTTTATTGCTGTGGAAAAACACCATGACCAAGGCAAGCCTTATAAAGTCAAACATTTAATTGGGACTAGTTTACAGTTTCAGAGGTTCCATCTATTATCATCATGGTAGGAAACGTGGCAGCATGCAGGCATACACAGTGCTGGAGGAGCTGAGAGTTCTGCATCTTGATCCGAAGGTAGCCAGGAGGAGGCTCTCTTTTGCACTGATGGAGCTTGAGCAATAGGAGCCCTCAAAGCCTACCTACTCAGTGGCACACTACCTCCAACTACGTCACACCTATTCCAACAAGGACATGCCTCCTAATAGTGCCACTTCCCATGGGCCAAGCATATTCAAACCACCACAAAGAGTAAATTAAAGAATCTTAAATACAAGAAAAACTGAAGACAAAGGTAGATTCAAATAATTAAGAGTACAGCTAATACTTTTATAAACATCAGTAGACTAAGACAAAATATGTAACTGGTTATAAAATATCTCTAATACGTAACACAAGGAAAGCCAAGTGCAGGCTGGATGCCGGATAGTGAGTCTCTACATTTGATTATTCATGTCTGAAAATCAGAACTTCTTTGCAAAGACCACCAAGTCTTCATGTAGGGAGTCCAAGCAGTCAGAGCTCTGATTATGATCGATGTCATCTGAGCTCTCTAAGTTCTGTGCGCACCCTCATCCAGACTCATCTGACATTGTCAGGTATACTTATGTGGTCAGTTTCCCATGGGTAGCCCTGAATCTCTGTTCTCTCCCAGTCTCCAAACCTGCTGGATACAAGTGACTGATCTGATTGTCAATTCCACATGCTGCCATTACAGTCATGTGTATCAGAGCAGGTCATCATCGCAAGAACTCAGATGGCACAGTGTTGACTCAGCGATGCGGCTTCATTAGTCTCTTCTCATTAGCAACCAGGAAACTTAAATCACAATGGCCTTGTATGTTTGGTCATTTCAGCATTTGACATATCTGATTTCAAAACACTAAGGTTATTAGACACCGAAGACTAAGATATTTTATCCCTCCGCCATAACTACAGTCTAAAACAACCCAAGAAAAGCTATTCTGTTGTTAGAGAGTCAAAAAGACTGTGGTTTTATGGCTCCTCCCCATAATCATGTCAACATTTATTGTTTATATTGCCAAAGAAATTTTATTGAGGAAAGAATAAAGATAAATAGAAAGAAAACAAATCTTGTCTATAAAGATGAGAGAGAGAGAGAGAGAGAGAGAGAGAGAGAGAGAGAAAGAGAGAGAGAGAGAGAGAGAGAGAGAGAGAGAGAGAGAGAGAAGAATGAAAGATTATAGTTGAATCTAATATTTTCCTCTAAATAACAAAATACCTGCTCCAATGGCTGCTATCAAACCACTGTGCCCTGCATACTCTGCAGACCAGGTCCAAGTCTCAGCCCTCAAATTCCCTCTTCTCCAGCTGATCCTCATGAGATGACAGGGAGTCAACTCAAATAAACCTTGCATCACAAAGAATTACAGCCAGATACTAAAATAATGCAAAAAAAAAAATACTTGTACAAAATTTTAGACTGCCAAACAAGCTACAAATTAGCCTGTAGAAATAGTCTTAGTTATGAATTCTATATGCCTTACAGGGTAATTATTTAAGAGTTTCCTTTTTATGTATTAAAGGCTAGTCAGATTGCTTGAACAACAATAACACTTTCATAGGCACCTGAGACAGGGGGATGTCTAAGAGGAAAAAGGTTTGAACAGAAATAACTTTTAGTAGACAGTTTTTTCAGAAACAGAGTTGAGTCAAAAATGAATAGGTTCTAATACCTATCTTGCATGGATTCAACATATTCAATCCTCCAATCTGTAAATGCCATCCCGCAGATGCCTCTGTAGAAACTCAAGGCTTGTGCTTCATAGGCTATGAGGGTGCCGTGTGGTTCCTTAATCAAGTCATATACAATTATCGAAGCAGAACAATATTTACTTATTTATTTATTTACTTATTTATTTACCATCCTAGCCAAAGTTTCTCCTCCCTCTTCTCCTCTCAACCAATCCTCCCCCCACCCCCCATCTACTCCCCTTCAAAAAAGGGGAGGCCTTCCACAGATATCAACCAGCCATGGCATATAAAGTTGCAGTAAGCCTAGGTACCTCCTCTTCCATTAAGGCTAGACAAGCAACCCAGTAGGAGGAAAGGGGCCCAAAGGCAGGCAAAAGAATCAGAAACAGCCCCTGCTCCCTCTGTTAAGAGTACTACAAGAAGACCAAGCCACACAACTTCAACATGTGTGCAGAGGGCCTATGCACTTGCCCTGGTTGGCAGTTCAGACTCTATGACCCATTATGGACTCAGGGTAGTTAATTATGTCGTGTTTTTTTTCTTGTGGTGTGGAAAGAAGGCATCTTTAAGAGGAAGGCCTCTGTTTACATCTACTCAATCTACATGTGTAAGTCCTTATGTGCAATAATACAACCTGCTTTTGCTAAATACTACTTTTATTTTCTTTACAATTTTTGAAAGAACCAAAGGGCAGCCATGTGTCCAGCTCCTACATTTTCCAAATCCTTCCTAGACATGGCAGCTCCCACCTGTAATCACAGCACTCCACAGGCCAATGATTTCGATGAGTTTGAGACCAGCCAGCCTGGACTACACGGCAAGACTGCCCCAGGCAAGCAAGCAAAACTGTGAACAGATTCCAACAAAAAGACCAGCCAGAACATTTATAGTAAAATTAAGTTGGTGTCAACTATGGTATTTTTATAAACTTTTGTCTGGAGATGAATCATGTGGCCTAATCAATAGGGTATGATGACAAAGGCCATTTCTGGAATCAGTCACCCTTTATGCTAACACTGGTTTTCATTTGGTAAATGTCATATGTTTATATGAGTTTGGGGTAATAGATTATAAGAATTATTTCAAAAAGTAGAACTTTGTGGTTACAAGATTTTTCATATGAGAATTAAAGTTTCAAAATGTGGTAAATTGCATAATACCAATTTAAATGAAATATAAAATATTTAAATGTTCAGATCACTCCATTTATTACTTATCTCTAATTGTACTATTTTTTACATTTTCATATGTTCTTAAAGTTATACCCTTTTAAGAAAATTGTTACACTCCTCCACTGCTGGTGGGATTGCAAGCTGGTACCACCACTCTGGAAATCAGTCTGGCAGTTCCTCAGAAAACTGGGCATCATATTACTGGAGGACACCTTATACCACTCCTGGGCATATACCCAGAGGATTCCCCAGCATGTACTAAGGACACATGCTCCACTATGTTCAAAGCAGCCCTATTTACAATAGCCAGAAGCTGGGAAGAACCCAGATGTCCCTCAACGGAGGAATGGATACAGAAAATGTGGTATATTTACACTATGGAATACTACTCAGCTATTAAAAACCATGAATTCATGAAATTCTTAGGCAAATGGGTGGAACTGGAAAATATCATCCTAAGTGAAGTGACCCAATCACAAAAGAACACACATGGCATGCACTCACTGATAAGTGGATATTAGCCCAGAAGCTCAGAATACCCAAGACACAATTCACATATAAAATGATGCCCAAAAAGAAGGAAGGAGAGAGCCCTGGTCCTGGAAAGGCTCAATACAGCAGTGTAGGGGATTTCCAGGACAGGGAAGTGGAAGGGGGTTGATTGGGGAACAGGAGGAAGGAAGAGGGCTTATGGGACTTTCGGGAAGGGGGGAGCCAGGAAAGGGGAAATCATTTGAAAGATAAATAAAGAATATATCTAATAAAAATTCACTTAACCCATCAGAGATAAAATTAAACCTTTCATGAGATGAAAAGGAGAAAATTGTTAATGATTCATTCATATTTGCACAGAGTACTTCAAACAATGTTATTAACTAGCATTCTCAATATATTTATTTCTTACGTAAAATCATAGTGAATTGTATAGAAGTATAGTCTTCATCAATAAAATCTCAAATATCTCCATCAATTAAGATATTTTAAATTTATAAGCATACTATGGGTTCATGTTTTGTTTTTTGGTTTTTTTTTGTTTTTTTTTCCATTTTTTTTAATTTTTATTTTCTATATTCTTTGTTTACATTCCAAAGGCTTTCCCCTTTCCCAGATACCCCCCACCATATGTCCCATAATTCCTCTCCCCCCCCCATGCTATTCCCCACTCTTTCCCCCCCCCCACGATTTCTCTGTTCTGGGTCTACAATACTGGATCCAATCTTTACAGGCCCAGGGTCCTCTCCTTTCTTCTTCTTGAGAGTCATTTGACTTGCTAATTGTGCCTTGAGTATTTAGGGCTTCTGGGCTCATTAATATCTACTTATCAGTGATTGCATTTCGTGTGTATTCTTTTGTGATTGGGTTAGCTCACTTAGGATGATAGTTTCCAGATCTAACCATTTACCTACAAATTGCATGAATTCATTATTTTTAATTGCTGAGTAGTACTCCATTGTATAAATATACCACATTTTCTGTATCCATTCCTCCTTTGAGGGATATCTGGGCTCCTTCCAATTTCTGGCTATTATAAACAAGGCTGCTATAAACATAGTGGAGCATGTGTCTTTGTTGTATGCAGGGGAATCCTCTGGGTATATGCCCAGGAGTGGTATGCCAGGGTCCTCTGGGAGTGGCATGCCCAATTTTCTGAGGAACCGCCACACTGATTTCCAGAGTGGTTTTACCATTTTGCAATCCCACCAACAGTGGAGGAGTGTTCCTCTTTCTCCACATCCTCGCCAGCACTTGTTGTCTCTCGAGTTTTTAATCTTAGCCATTCTGACTGGAGTGAGGTGGAATCTCAGGGTTGTTTTGATTTGCATTTCCCTGATGACTAATGATGTTGAACATCTCTTAAGGTGTTTCTCGGCCATCCGAATTTCTTCTGGTGAAAATTCTTTGTTTAGCTCTGTACCCCATTTTTGATAGGGTTATTTGGTTCTTTGGGGTCTAACTTCTTGAGTTCTTTGTATATATTGGATATTAGCCCTCTGTCGGATTTGGGGTTGGTGAAGATCATTTCCCACGTTGTTGGTTGCCGTTTTGTCTTTCTGACAGTGTCCTTTGCCTTACAGAAACTTTGTAATTTTATGAGGTCCCATTTGTCAATTCTTGATCTTAGAGCATAAGCTATTGGGGTTCTGTTCAGGAACTTTACCCCTGTGCCCATGTCCTCCAGGGTCTTCCCAAGTTTCTTTTCTAATAGTTTCAGTGTGTCTGGTTTTATGTGGAGGTCCTTGATCCACTTGGAGTTGATCTTAGTACAAGGAGATAAGAGTGGGTCAATTCGCATTCTTCTGCATGTTGACCTCCAGTTGAACCAGCACCATTTGTTGAAAAGGCTATCTTTTTTCCATCAGATGGTTGTGGCTCCTTTATCAAAGATCAAGTGACCATAAGTCTGTGGGTTAATTTCTGGGTCTTCAATCCTATTCCATTGATCTACCTGCCTGTTGCTGTACCAATACCATGCAGTTTTTAACACAATTGCTCTGTAGTACTGCTTGAGGTCAGGGATATTGATTCCCCCAGAAGTCCTTTTATTGTTGAGAATAGTTTTAGCTATCCTGGGTTTTTTGTTGCTCCAGATGAATTTGAGAATTGCTCTTTCTAGATCTATGAAGAATTGATTTGGGATTTTGATGGGGATTGCATTGAATCTGTAGATTGCTTTTGGCAAGATGGCCATTTTTACTATATTGATCCTGCCAATCCAGGAGCAAGAAATATTTTTCCATCTCCTGAGGTCTTCTTCGATTTCTTTCTTCAGGGACTTGAAGTTCCTGTCATACAGATCTTTCACTTGTTTGGTTAGAGTTACACCAAGGTACTTTATGTTGTTTGTGGCTATTGTGAAGGGTGTTATTTCCCTAACTTCTTTCTCAGCCTGCTTGTCCTTTGAGTACAAGAAGGCTACTGATTTGCTTGAGTTAATTTTATAACCAGCCACGTTGCTGAAGTTGTTTATCAGCTGTAGAAGTTCTCTGGTGGAGTTTTTTGGATCGCTTAAGTAGACTATCATATCATCTGCAAATAATGATACTTTGACTTCTTCCTTTCCAATTTGTATCCCTTTGACTTCCTTATGTTGTCTGATTGCTCTCGCTAGAACTTCAAGTACTATATTGAAAAGATATGGAGAGAGAGGACAGCCTTGTCTAGTCCCTGATTTTAGTGGAATTGCTTCAAGTTTCTCTCCATTTATTTTGATGTTGGCTACTGGTTTGCTGTAGATTGCTTTTACTATGTTTAGGTATGGGCCTTGAATTCCTGCTCTTTCCAAGACTTTTAGCATGAAAGGATGCTGAATTTTGTCAAATGCTTTTTCAGCATCTAATGAGATGACCATGTGGTTTTTTTCTTTTAGTTTGTTTATGTAGTGGATTACATTGATGGATTTCCGTATATTGAACCATCCCTGCATTCCTGGAATGAAGCCTACTTGATCATGGTGAATGATCGTTTTGATATGCTCTTGGATTCGGTTGGCAAGAATTTTATTTAGTATTTTTGCATCTATATTCATAAGAGAAATTGGCCTGTAGTTCTCTTTCTTTGTTGGATCTTTTTGTGATTTAGGTATCAGCGTAATTGTGGTTTCGAAGAACGAGTTGGGCAGTGTCCCTTCTGTCTCTATTTTGTGGAATAGTTTGAAGAGTATTGGTGTTAAGTCTTCTTTGAAGGTCTGGTAGAATTCTGCACTAAAACCATCTGGTCCCGTACTTTTTTTGGTTGGGAGGCTTTCTATAACCCCTTCTATTTCTTTAAGGGTTATGGGACTGTTTAGCTGGTCTACTTGATGCTGATTTAATTTTGGTATTTGGTATCTGTCTAGGAAATTGTCCATTTCCTCCAGATTCTCCAGTTGTTTTGAGTATAGGCCTTTGTAGTAGGATCTGATGATCTTTTGAATTTCCTCTGTTTCTGTTGTTATATCCCCCTTTTCATTTTTAATTTTGTTAATTTGGATACTATCTCTGTGCCATTTGGTTAGTCTAGCTAAGGGTTTGTCTATCTTGTTGATTTTCTCGAAGAACCAGCTCTTGGTTTTGTTGATTCTTTGTATGGTTCTCTTTGTTTCTGCTTGATTGATTTCAGCCCTTAGTTTGATGATTTCCTCTCTTCTACTCCTCCTGGGTGAGTTAGCTTCTTTTTGTTCCAGCGCCTTCAGGTGTGCTGTTAAGTTGCTAGTGTATGCTCTTTCCAGTTTCTTTTTGGAGGCACTCAGGGCTATGAGTTTTCCTCTTAGCACTGCTTTCATTGTATCCCAGAGATTTGGGTAGGTCGTACCTTCATTTTCATTGAAGTCTAAAAAGTCTTTGATTTCTTTCTTTATTTCTTCCTTGACCAGGGTGTCATTGAGTAGAGTATTGTTCAGTTTCCATGTGTATGTGGGCTTTCTGTAGTTCTTCTTGCTATTGAAGACCACTTTTACTCCATAGTGATCCGATAGGAGACATGGGATTAGTTCGGTCTTCTTGTATTTATTGAGGTCTGTCTTGTGACCAATTATATGATCAATTTTTGAGAAGGTACCGTGCGGTGCTGAGAAAAAGGTATACTCTTTTGTTTTAGGATGGAATGTTCTATATACATCTGTTAAATCCAATTGGTCCAAAGCTTCAATTAGTTTCACTGTGTCCCTGTTTAGTTTCTGCTTTCCTGATCGGTCCATTGAGGAGAGTGGAGTGTTGAAGTCACCTACAATCATTGTGTTAGGTGCGATGTGTGCTTTAAGCTTTAGTAAAGTTTCTTTTACGAATGAGGGTGCCCTTGCATTTGGTGCATAGATGTTCAGTATTGAGAATTCTTCTTGGTGGATTTTCCCTTTGACAAGCAGGAAGTGACCTTCTGTGTCTCTTTTGATGACTTTAGGTTGAAAGTCGATTTTATCTGATATTAGAATGGCTACTCCAGCTTGTTTCCTGGGACCATTTGCTTGTAGAACTGTCTTCCAGCCTTTTACTCTAAGGTGGTGTTTGTCTTTGACACTGAGATGTGTTTCCTGTATGCAGCAAAATGTAGGGTCCTGTTTCCGTATTCAGTCTGTTAGTCTGTGTCTTTTGATTGGGGAATTGAGTCCATTGATATTAAGAGATATTAAGGAATAGTAATTATTACTTCCTGACATTTTGGGAATTGTTATTATTATTTGTATTTGAGTGGTTCTCTTCTTTTGGGTTGGATGAGATGGGGTTTCTATCTTGTTTCTTCTGGGGTGTTGTTTCCCCCCTTGTGTTGGTATTTTTCCCCTATTATCCTTTGTAGGGCTGGGTTTGTAGATAAGTATCTTGCAAATTTGTTTTTGTCGTGGAATATCTTGGTTTCCCCATCTATGGCAATTGAGAGTTTTGCTGGGTATAGTAGTCTTGGCTGAAGTTTGTGTTCTCTTAGGGTCTGCATGAGGTCTGCCCAGGATCTTCTAGCTTTCATGGTCTCAGGTGAGAAGTCTGGTGTAATTCTGATAGGTCTTCCTTTATATGTTACTTGTCCTTTTTCTCTTACTGCCTTTAATATTCTTTCTTTGTTTAGTACATTTGGGGTTTTGATTATTATGTGACGGGAAGTATTTCTGTTCTGGTCCAGTCTATTTGGGGTTCTATAGGCTTCTTGTATATTCATGGGCATCTCTCTCTTTAGGTTGGGGAAATTTTCTTCCATAATTTTGTAGAAGATATTTGCTGGCCCTTTAAGTTGTAGATCTTCATTCTCATCTATCCCTATAATCCTTAGGTTTGGTCTTCTCATTGTGTCCTGGATTTCCTGAATGTTTTGGGTTACCAGCTTTTTGCATTTTGCATTTTCTTTAATTGTTGAATCCATGGTTCCTATGGTATCTTCAGCATCTGAGATTCTGTCTTCTATCTCTTGTATTCTATTGTTGATATTTGCATCTATGACTCCTGATTTCTTCCCAAGGTTTTCTATCTCCAACATTGTCTCCCTTTGCGATTGCTTAGTTGTTTCTACTTCTGTTTTTAGATTTTGTATGGTTTTGCTCAGATCTTTCAGTTGCTTGTTTGTGTTTTCCTGTAATTCTTTAAGGGATTTTTGTGTTTCCTCCTTTATGACTTCTACTCGTTGACCCATGTTCTCTTGTATTTCTTTGGGTGATTTTTGTTTCTCCCCCTTATTGGGATTCACTTTTTGCTCTATATTCTCCTGGATTTCTTTAAGTGATTTTTGTGTCTGCCTTGTATGGGCTTCTAGTTTTTGATCTATTTTCTCCTCTATTACTTTAAGAAATTTATCTAAGTGATCCTCAATCTGCATCTTTACCAGTGATTTTAGATCTGAGTCTTGTTTTTCTGGTGTGTTGAGATATCTGGGATTTAATTGTGTTTGTCTTGCAATGGCTTCTAGCTTTTGATCTATTTTCTCATGTATTACTTTAAGAGATTTATCTAAGTGTTCCTCTATCAGCATCCTGACCAGTGATTTTAGATCTGAGTCTTGTTTTTCTGGTGTTTCGGGGTATCCAATATTTATTGCTGTTGGGGAACTGGGTTCGGATGCCGCCATATTGCCTTGATTTTTGTTAGTAGCGATCTTACGTTTGCCTTTTGCCATCTGGTTAACTCTGGTGTTAGTTGGTCCTGTAGATACTAGCTGGTGCTTGACCCTCCTGTGGGGTTGTAAGGCTATTTCCCAGTGACTGGGATACCTGAATCACTGTCCTGCGGGGGTCTTGCTCACAGATTGCTGACAGGTGGCCTGAGTCCCCCGAGGTCTTAACCTCAGGATATCCCAGGTATTTGGTTCCGCCTGTTGGGCGGCTGCTCTGCACTGCTCCTGCTCAGGGTTCGCTGTCTGATATCCTGTTTCCCCAGGGGTCTTAAAGTTGGAATATCTCAGTTATCTGGTTCCGCCTGCTGGTCCCAAGCTGCTGGGAAGCTGGCTGGGTCCGGTTTCCAGCTTCCCTGCCACTGGCTGGATGGGAGGCTGGTTCGGCCTCCGGCTGGGTCTGGGCACCTGGCACACTGGCTGACTCTGGCTTCCTCACCACCAGCTGGACGGGAAGCTGCAGGCAATATGGCAGCTGCCTGCAGGGAGCTCGGGGTCCGCCCCGCGAGTGCAGAGTGCACCCGCTATTCTGTGCCCAACTCCCACTCCAGGCCTGAGTCCCCGAAGGTCTTAAGCTTGGGCTGTCTCGGGTACCTGGTTCTGCCGCCGCCGCCGGATGGTTCTGAGCACCTGGCACGCTGGGTGACCCTCCGGCTTCCCCACCACCAGCTGGGCAGGAAGCTGCAGGCAATATGGCAGCTGCCTGCAGGGAGCTCGGGGTCCGCCCCGCGCGCGAGTGCAGAGTGCACCCGCTATTCTGTGCCCAACTCCCACTCCAGGCCTGAGTCCCCGAAGGTCTTAAGCTCGGGCTGTCTCGGGTACCTGGTTCTGCCGCCGCCACCGGATGGTTCTGAGCACCTGGCACGCTGGGTGACCCTCCGGCTTCCCCCAATATATTTATTTCTTAAGTAAAATCATAGTGAATTGTATAGAAGTATAGTCTTCATCAATAAAATCTCAAATATCTCCATCAATTAAGATATTTTAAATGTATAAGCATACTATGGGTTCATGTTTTTGTTTTGTTTTGTTTTGTTTTTTTGTTGTTGGGTTTTTGTTTTGTTTTGTTTTGTTTTGTTTGTTTTTTTGGTTTTTTTGTTTGTTTGTTTGTTTTGCTTTTAAGGTCTCCTTTCTATGATTAGTGCTTTGAATTCTGATGGCCCTTGTACTGGCTGGTTTTGTGTGTCAACTTGGCACAGGCTGGAGTTATCACAGAGAAAGAAGCCTCCCTTGAGGAAATGCCTCCATGAGATCCAACTGTAAGGCATTTTCTCAATTAATGATCAAGGGGGAAGGGCCCCTTGTGGGTGGTGTCATCCCTGGGCTGGTAGTCTTGGGTTCTATAAGAAAACAGGCTGAGCAAGCCAGGGGAAGCAAGCCAGTAAGAAACATCCCTCCATGGCCTCTGCATCATCTCCTGCTTCCTGACCTGCTTGAGTTCCAGTCCTGACTTCCTTTGGTGATGAACAGCTGTGTAGAAGTGTAAGCTGAATAAACTTGCTTCTTGGTCATGATGTTTGTGCAGGAATAGAAACCCTGACTAAGACAGCCCTCATAGGCTCTTATGTTTAAATGGTTGCTCTTCAGTTGGCTTGAGAAGAATTAGGAAATGTGGCCTTATTGGAGGAGCTGTGTCACTGGGGACAGGCTTCCAGGTATGACAAGACTCTGGACATTCCCAATGTGTCTCTCTCTGCTTCCTGCTTGTGGATCAAAATGTGAACCTTTTTGATGAAGTAAAACCTCAGCTGTTTCAACCTCATCGTGTACTCTATCCGAAACCAGAAACCCAGCTAAAGACTTTCTTTTATAAGCTTTTGTCATGCTGTTTTCCAAAACCAGAAACCCAGCTATATACTCTCTTTTATAAGCCTTTGTCATGGTGTCTTGTGACATACTATCTAAGATACTATGTATCCAAGAGTGGCCTTAAACTTTTCTGATCCTCCTGCCTGTATCTCTAAAGTGCTCAGATTACAGATGTGACATGTTGGTGTAATCTTGTTGTGCACTGTATAAAGGTTATCTTTGTATTATTCAAATGTTGATTTCTATACCAGCAGAGAGTTGAGTACAAGCCAGACTTTGGTATTATTATTCATCATCTGCCTCAGTATTTTGTAAACATACACCGCCTTCACCTTCTGAATGGTTTGATAAATATCTGACAGTCAGTAGCTGAGGTACAATTGGAAAGGTAGGACTTCTGGGCAGAGATAGAAACTGTGGGAAGAACCAGGTACAAGATATTTGCTGGCTAGACACAGGATGTCAGATGTGCTGGGACTGAATAAGCAGTAACAGGTTAAGTGGCAAACATGGATTAAAATAAACAGATTAATTAAGTTATAAGAGTTAGTTATGGAAAAGCCTACGCTAAGGCCCAGACATTCATAAGTAAATATGTCTCTGTGTCATTATTGGGTTCTGGCAGGTCACAGACCACCCAGAGATGTCCACATTTATTAGCTTTCTCATTTTGAAAAACTATCCATTCAATGCTTCCAGGATGCTCCAAGCATCACCATATTTTTAATTTTCAACGGCAACACAGTGATACTTAGCATCTTTACTATATAGTGTAAGTAGCATCACTATTCAACCATGCTATATTCATTCCAGTGACAGCATTTATATCTTTGTTAAACTGTGCTGTCATAAATTATCAGTTGAAAATTGGTGCAAAAGGAAAAGTCATATGTTCATTCTTGATGCAAACTCATGATTTGTGCAGTACTCAACAGGCAAGCATATCCCACTATTGTGTTTTTCTGAGAGTGCTATAAGAATTTTAATACTGATTCAACTATGTAGATTCTATTGTCAAGTGACTATGAAGTTTCTGGGACATAAGGACTTACAGTTTTAAACAACCTAGACTAATAAAGGAAACTATTAGCTGTATGATTTATTAGTGAATGTCATGTACCAGACTAAAGACACCATGAACTGGAAAAGCTTATGAGTCTCTGACCTCCCTTCTCTGTGATGTGTTTTCCCCATCTGTAAAATTAGTACTGCCCAAGGGAGCATATTGGGCGTGTGAAAGCATCTGGCATGGTGACTAATAAATTTTAGTTCTTCATTGAAATGGATCATTGATTGTAATTTTCTTTTTTTTTAAAGTTTTTTTTAGATAGATAGAGATATATATAGAGATAGATAGATAGATAGATAGATAGATAGATAGATAGATAGATAGATAGATAGATTCCCTTTGCTCTTTACTCTGGGTTTTATGTGACTAACTGCTTGGGTTTTATGTGACTAACTGCTTGAGTTTCTGTCTTGACTTTCCAAAATGATGCACTACAACCTAGGATTGTAAGCCAAATGCTTCCTTTCCTTGACCAAGTTGGGTTTTACCGGGGTATTTGTCACAACAACAGAAATAAAACTATGACATAATTGTACTGAGAAGATAAAATCTGGCAACCCTCAGAAGCAACATAAGACTGTGTGCCACTGGATGAAAGAAGAGAAAATGTTCTATTACTACAGTAAATATAATTATCCAAGAATATAACTTTAATTGATAAACTTACTAAGTAAAGATCACAATTAATCACAATTAATGAACAATATTAAGTTATGTACATTGAAACCCCTTAATTTTTCAGCTATCAAATAAAAATTAATATTCATCTTTAAGACTGTTATAAAAACTGAGTAAACTTTTGCATTAAGCAGTTTATCAAGATGTCCAGAATGGTGTCATTATAACAATAGCATGCCTTATAGAGATGCTGAGAATCACACTGATAACAGTTTTTGACAAAAGATAAATACTTAAGTTCTCTTAACCAAAGAATAATTTTGGGGGTATCAATGAGTATCTCCATTTTTTCTGGTAAAGTAACTGAGCCTCAAAGGATTGACTAACCTGCTAGATAGGGAGAAAAGCCAAAGCAAAACTTAAAAAGCTTTCAAGTTTCATGGCCTAATTTATTTCAAATGATAGCTGTAAACTCTAAAGGTAAAAAAAAGCATATGCAAAAGGGGGGGCAGTGGAGAAGCTACCCAAGTACAATAGAGTCTGTGAGAATCAAAATATCTGCTTGGACATTTTAGCATCTCCAGTAGAAAAGCATCTTGATTCAGTTTCTCTCTGCTTGCTTTCCTCTATGGCTACATGTTTACCTACATTCCCAGTCAGAGCCTGCTCTTTGTCTCCATCAAACGAGCCAAGACAGGACAGCTTTCCTAAACAGAGTTCTCCTGGCTATTTTGTGTACTGGTTTCACAATTCATCCTCATTCATTAGAATCATCTGTAGCACTTCTATAAGCATAGCAATCTAGACATCTTTGCCCAGAATGCCCTAGGATAAAGAGTACAGAAACATCAGCAATGTCAATTGCCCCCTCTAAAACCCTAGCATCTAGCCAGGCTGAGATCTGTCAGCTCCCATAGACACCTCTGGGTATGAACTCATCCCTCATGAATGCTCATGCTGTGTGTGAAAAACATCACAGCCACTCTGGGTATCCTCCCTTGAAGCGTATCAACACCATTGTCATGGCTTAGCACGGCCTTTCCAACTCTTCTGAGAATCTCCATCGTCTTTACTATTGGCTTACACCTTCCTGCTCAGGTTGAATTGTCACCTCCACACTCATCTGAATCACCCATGTTCTCAGAAGCCCTTCTCCCTGTATTTATTATGCAAGCTTTTTATTTCTGTTTTCTCTGAATCTCACATATCCTCCACAGGACTTCACCAAGCTCCAAGTTCAGCACCAAAGGAATTGGCGATATTTTATACCAGTGCTTGCTTTCTCGCCTCTGCTGTGCTGGGCTTGCTTAATGCTCCCAAGGTGTGGACATTGTGCTCTCGTGCTTGAATGTTGTTACTTGTGAGAAATTAAAAAGTGCAAGCAGCCATTTGAAGGCATGACACCAGAAACAAAGAAAGGAGAAAAGTTCTGCACTCATACATTGGCTGAAAATGGAGATCATGTGATGAAACAGTTTGTCCAAGAAGATGAGAAGCCAGGTCAATCAGCAGTGGAGTCAAAAAAAGAAAAAAAGAAAAAGTCCCAGACTAAAACTCATCTTAAAAACGGTGATGCTACTTACAGGAAAATAAACATCTAGTAAACATAGAGAATCAGTGTCCATTTTCTCCACATAAGAGTGTTCAGTTTGCTTCTTTGAAGACAGCAGGCATTGCTCTTCTTTTGTGTGTTTGATATACATTGATAGTTCCAGAAACATGAGCAACTGACAACAGGATTCAGCTGAAAAATTATCTGTGTACAGACTGTGAGTTTTAGAAAGCAAAGGGACGTTTATCTCTATGTCCCTGGCACACAACACGGGCCTGGCTCGTGTTCATTAAATAAATGAATACCCTATGAAGAAAAGACAGACAAAAAAAGACAACCTCTGTTGACACTGTGTTAGAATTACAGGCACCATTGAAGCAGGCCAGAACAAGGGAGCAGAGTTCACGGCAGTGACATCCACACTTCAGGACTTGGTTCAAAGCCAGTCAGCAATGAAGAGGCTAATGATTTCTAAGCTCAAAAAATTCTATACAAGGATATCTTTATAGAAAATAAATTCCACAATCCTTAATTCTTGCAATTCCCTATTATCTCTTTTTAAAATGCAGCTTTGCTCATTATTATAAAAATAGGTAACAATTGGCAGGCTTTATTAAACAGCTTATTTGACCAAATAGAAAACTCACAAGAATGTAAGAGAACATTTAAAACTTATGAAATTTTAAAAGTGGAGGTTTTTTTATTAAATATATTCTTCATTTACATTTCAATATACTCTTTCACAGTTTCCTCCCTCCCAGAAAACCCCCAACCCCTCCTCCCACCCCCTTCCTCCAAGAAGATGCCCCTCCAACCCACTCCCACCTACCACCCCCTCAATTTCCCCATGCTAGGGGATCTATCAAGCCTTCATAGGACCAAGGACCTCTCTTCCCACTAACGCCCGACAAGGCATTCCTCTGCCACACTTGAGGCTGGAACCATGTGTACCCCTCAGTTGATGGCTTAGTCCCTGGGAGCCCTGGGGTGTCTGGCTGATCAACATCATCGTTCTTCCCATGGGGCTGAAACCCCTTCAGCTCCTCCAGTCTGCCCTCCAACTCCTCCATTGGAGGTCCCATGTTCAGTCCAATTGTTGGCTGCTAGCCTCTGCCTCTATATCTGTAAGGCTCTGGCAGGGCCCCTCCAGGGACAGCCATAGCAGGCTCCTTTTGGCATGTAATCCTTGTCATCTATAATAGTGTCAGGGTTTGTTGACTATTTATAGAATGAATCCCCAGGTAGGACAGTCTCTGCTCCACACTTTGTCTCCATAATTGCTCCTGTGAGTATTTTGTTCCCTTTCTCAGAAAAACCAAAGCACCCACACTTTGGTCTTCCTTCTTCTTGAGTTTCCTGTGTTTTGTGAATTATAACTTGCTTATTTTGAGCTTTTGGGTTAATATCCACTTATCAATGAGTGTATACCATGTGTATTCTTTTGTGATTGGGTTACCTCACTCAGGATGACACTTTCTAGTTCCATCCATTTGCCTAAGAATTTGTTTTTAATAGCTGAGTAGTACTCCATTGTATAGGTATACCACATTTTCTGTATCCATTCCTCTGTTGAGAGACATCTGTGTTCTTTCAAGCTTCTGGCTATTATAAATAAGGTTGCTATGAACATAGTGGAGCATGTGTGCTTATTACATGTTAGAGCATCTTCTGGGTATGCCAAGGAGTGATATAGCTGGGTCCTCAGATAGTACTATGTCTAATCTTCTGAGGAACTGTCAAACTGATTTCCAGAGTAGTTTTACCAGCTTGCAATCCCACCAGCACTTTCTAAAAGTGGGATATTTTATATATAAAAGCCAAAATTGTTGATCTATACAAAGGAACAGAGAAGATAATAATAGTAGCCACCAAATTCCAGGAAAAGATGAAATTTGGGGTTGAAGAAGTTAGATCAATAGTTAGAAAGGAAGAGTAAGAGTGATGTTCTTTAGTACCATTAATTTACCAACGTGTATAATAGTTAATATATATTTCAAAATAGCTAGAAGAAAAGTTTTGTAATGTTCCAACACAACACAGTGATGAACATGATAGTAGTCCTAATTAAATCATTCCATATTATATGTATGGACCAAGTTATTGTTGTGAATGGGTCTGGTGCTGTTCTTGTTGTGATGATCAACATCATCGTTCTTCCCATGGGGCTTCAAACCCCTTCAGCTCCTCCAGTCTGCCCTCCAACTCCTCCATTGGAGGTCCCATGTTCAGTCCAATTGTTGGCTGCTAGCCTCTGCCTCTATATCTGTAAGGCTCTGGAAGGGCCCCTCCGGGGACAGCCATAACAGGCTCCTTTTGGCACATAATCCTTGTCATCTAATGAATAATCATCAGTCCCCTAATGAATAAAGGAGCCAATCACTGGGACTTCCAGGTTAGACAGAGGAAGCAAGAAAGAGTTACTTCTTTTTGGAACCAGGACAGCATAGGGGTAAGATGTAGCTGCTAGAGTTTCCTAGTATCAAGGCAAATCCACAATGATCCATCACCAGAGGGATCAGATTTTAATAAGGCTTAGAGGCTGAGTTACCTTTATTTCTAAACTAAGTTTGTGTTGCATTTTCCTTCTCACAGAGGCTTGTCTGGGTTCAGAGAGAAAAGCATGGTGGCAAAGCATAAGTTGCCAGATGTCCACCACAAAGGCCATGGGGGATTTGAAGCACGGGGTTGGCATGGAAGTGACCCGTCACTGGGAACCTAGCGAGCTGGGTGAAGATGTTTCAGGAGCTCTGGGCCAGTGAATCTCCACGAATCTCCATTGCATAGTCAGCCAGGCCACCAGGGCAGAGAGTTAGAGGCACAAGTACAGGGATGTGCCTAGTCAATTTTTTTAATATTTCCCTCAACAGATGACAAACCAACATGCTGGCTAGGCACCAAATCCATTAGAAATTTAAGATTATTAGCCTGAGAGTTAAAGTTTTATTTTATTTCCTTTTTTTTTTTTTTTGCAACCTAAAAATATTAACTTCTTAAAGCTATATTAATACTTTAGTAAACTATACAAAAAAAGATAAGGAGACAACATGTACATTTGTAGAATTGCATATCAGTCAGAACAGATCCTGCAGAGGGAATTCCCAGCATGACCTCATTCATCCGTGAGGACACAAAGCAATCCTTGTTTGGACATACACCATCTTCTCCTGCATGATCCACTCTTTACCTCCTGATGGTTTCCTTCTACGTGTGTGTATGTCTAGTTGTCTGCTTCTCAGAGCAGACATTTACCTTTTCATCCACCAGCCATTGGAGGAGGGCTGGGGCCACGAAGGCGAGTGATCAAACTCATTCTTCATGACAGGTTTCCTGGTGGCCCTCTTCCATCATCATATCTGGAATTGGAGGAGCTCCTCTAGCCTCTTCTTTTCTTCACATCTTGCTGAAGCAGAGTTTTGAAAGAAAAATAAAACCCATGAATTCTGCTATTCCCCAGAATAAATCTGTTATGAAAGACAATCTCCATGGGGACTGGTTGCAGCTGTCCAACACTTGACTATTCAAGATGTAAACCGTCTTCCCTCCAGTTGCCTGCTTCCCAGCTACAGAGAAGACCGGATCCTGTGTTGCTGCCATACCTAGCCTCCCTCCTTTTTTTAAAAAGTGAGTAGCTGGGTAGCACTGAGATAAATCACATGGGAATTGAAACATAGAAAGCAGGCTCTGAGGTCCCCTGCTGTGGGGAATGCTGGCTGCACTAGGCAGAGAACTTAACAAGTAAAAACTACCTGCTTCCTATAGACAGATATTAGTGAAATTTTGAATTATAAAGATATATTGCTCTAAAACATCTTACAGGATACTCAAATTCTGTCTAACATAGGCTCCATGGGAATTCTGGGTTTAAATCCTACTTTGACTAACTACCTGCTTATAAGTAGGTATAGATAGAAGTGTAAATCAATTGTGTTAAGATGGTATAAAGATATATTGCTCTAATATGCCTTGCAGGATACTCATATTCTGTCTAATGTGGAATCCACAGGAATATTGGGTTTTATATCCTCTTGGCAACATAGGAAAGGCCTAAGTATAGGCACATACAGTATGTTAGTTTACTTCAGTTGTTACAGATTTTGTCAGAATCATGTGGGGAATTCACCTGTGGTTCGGAACTAGGATAGGGAAAATTTGTCACTGAACTCAAGTAGAAAGTACAGTGAACAGGTATTAATAAAATAAATGTCTGTGGCTCCAGGCAGAGAACTGAACAGATCGATGGTATAACAAGTTGGCTGCTCTAGGCAGATAGCCAAACCATAAGATGATATAAGATTGCTTTACCTGCCTTGTAGGATACTCATATTCTGTCTAACGTGGACTTCATTGGAATATTGGGCTTTATATCCTCTTGGCAACATAGGAAAGGACTAAGTATAGGCACATACAGTATTTTAGTTTACTTCATTTGTTTTGGATTGTTTTAATTTGAACTAGGATAGGGAATATTAGTCACTGACTCCAGAGTAGAGAGTGCACTGATAATCATTGCCTGCCTTGAACAGGTATTATCTATGTCTGTAGAACCAGGTAGAGGGTTCAACAGACATATATTATACAGGTATTAATAAAATATGTCTGTGGCTCTGGGCAGAGAGCGAAACAGAAAGATGGTATAGATTGTTTAACCAGACACTGGAAGCTCATATAGTATCTGAGTTTACTTCATTTGTTTTGGATTGTTTTAACTTTTAAAATGGGTGTGATGTTAAAGTTTGTGGTTATATTATACCTCTGGAGAAAGGTTAAAATAAAAGTTTTGTCTTTGTGTTTTTGGAAAAGGTGATTAAAGTATTTAAACCTTCCAGAATTATATGGATCAGATTTAATAAAGGAGGACCCCCTGAAGAACTAAATTCCAGAGAAGCAAACAAAAAGGTTATCGTGATGATACTAAAAAACTGTTTTAAGCTTTGTATATTACAGAATATACAGCCTTGGTAAGTCTCTGCTTGAACTCTGGATGTCTTGGACTTTCAGCCAGATCCAGTCAAGACACAGATATCAGAGACTAAATCAATCATTGGTGTGGCCTTCTTAAGGCAAACCAACTCTATTTTCCCTACCCTCCCCCCCCCACACACACACACTTAAAAATATCTCAATGCCCATATTCACCTTGAAGAATTTATAGAGAGTCATTGTTCCAGTTCCCTGGGTTTTGGGGCTAGGGATGGTTATTATAGGTTGTCTTTCTAGGAAATGTAGAAATGGTCATAAGTGGAACAGGGACGAATTACATAATGGTAATAGTTATACTCTATATTGAAAGAAAGGTTTTGTTTTTTATTATAACAGAAAGAGAGAGATGTTGTGGATGGACCTGGTGCTGTTCTTGTGAACCATTCCCCTAATGAATAACGGGGCCAATCACTGGGCAAGTAGGCAGGACTTCTGGGTTAGACAGAGGTAGAGAGAAGCAGGAGAGAGTTACTTCTTTTTGGAACTGAGAAAGCAGAGGGGTAAGATGTAGATGCTAGAGTTTCCTAGTATCATGGAGGACCCACAGGGATCCACCACCAGAGGGCTCAGATTTTAATAACGCTTACAAGATTAGGTTTTAGATTGTTGTGCCCAGAGATTGAGTTATCATTGTTTCTGAACTAAGTTTGTGTTGTGTTTTCCTGCATGCAGCAGCTCATCTGGATTCAAGAGAGAAATGTTGGTGCCAAAGCATGGGCTGGCCAGATGTGCACCACAAAGACCTTGGGGGATTTGAAGCATGGGGTTGGTGTGACAGTCACTGGGAACCTAGCAAGCTAGGTGGGGACATTTCAGGAGTTCTGGGCCAGTGAATCTCCATGAATCTCCAGGGCATGGCCAGCCAGGCTGCTGGGGCAGAGACTTAGAGGCAGAAGTGCAGGAATGAATGTAAGTCAACTTTTTTAAATATTTCACTCAGCAAGTTATCACAATGGACCCCATAGATATATCCAATTGTTATAAACTCATTAAAAGCATTAGAAATAATTTTTCACAAAAGAGGCTGAGCATGTCCAGAAAAGGCTGTGGGTTTCTCTGAAAATGGCAAGTGAGCTTGCTGCAGAGGCTGTGAGGCACACAGAGCAGGCCTTGTAGTCCAAACTCCTGCCTCTAAGGAGAAAGCATCAGAAAAGAATTGCTGCAGGTGTCCTCAGGGCCAGCAGAGAGCTAACACTGGCATGACATTGTCTTTACTTGCAAATGCTTTTACATGTCACTCAGTGAACTAATGAGAGTCTATAACACTACAGGATTTTATGTCACTAAAGTTGTCGGTTATAGTTTTTTCTCCTTTTATGAGATGTGCCACCTGAAATATTAGAGTTAAAAGAAATGCAAGTTTGAGAGAGTTTCATATCACTCAGATTCAGAGGCTGATGTCAAAAAATAAAAATGAGCTCAACAACCAAAAAAAAAGTATCTATTCAATAAATTATTATAATTTAGTACATCTATTTGATGCAGTAGAAATCAGACTATTTATCACATTTTTGTATTAATGTGCGTTTTAATTATTTGACCTTTGGAACTTGGAGTTTCTCCAGTGGCCACTCAGTCTTCGCTTTATGCTTCCGAGCATCTGGTACAAAGTCATTTCTCCATCTACATCTTTAATCATTTTCACAGCATCCAGCAATTTGTCATAGGTAAGAACCTACCTCCAGGACAAGGTTATTTTCCACTATTACCCCTTATCCAAATGGATAACATTGAACTAAAAATATCAAGGATTTGAACATGAGAAACTACATTTTGCAAAATTTTTTAAAACTGGAATGGAAGTGTAAGGTACTATGCCCTGGAAACTTTCCTCCACTGCAAGAAAGCTGGTTCCCTTAGGAGAGCATTAATGTAATAAGCACTTATGTTTTTTTTCTATATTCCTTATCTCTCACCTTATATGGAATTATTTATTTAACCCCACAAATTCACAGATAACAGAAATTAATTTTTTTGATTTCCTGAAGTCAGTTCCTCTTTTGAGCATCAGGTCTACTTTAATCTTAGCTCATTTAAATTCTCCATTCCCAGTTGTTGTTGTTGTTAGTGGTGGTAGTGATGGTGGTGGTGGTGGTGGTGGTGGTGGTGGTGGTGGTTTGGGGTTTTATTTCGTGGATTATATTTTTGAGGCTCAAATTCTGGGTTTTTGAATCTTATAATTCTGCCCTCTCTGCCCACCATCCCATCCCGCATCAGCCCACAAAGACATCACTAAGACAACACTCAGTCCTGTTTCCTGTCTCTCTCAGGTCTTGATTTCTGCACATTTCTCTTAATGATCCAGCTATCCTCTAAGCTGTGCTTGCCAGGACCCTTTGCACAGATGCATAGAGCAGCCCTCTCTCCTTCTCCCTTTCCTTCTCCCCCTCCCTCTCTTTCTCCCTCTTCCCCTCTCTCTCCCTCTCCCCCTCCCCCCTACCCCCTCTCCCCCTCTCCCAGATCCCTGGACCCTAAGCTTGAAACACAGAAATCGATCCCTTTCTGACATAGCTATGCAGATCTCTCCTGTCCTTACTCTACTTTGGCACAATCTCTCAGAAGCAGTGGCTACATATCCCTTTCTCTACTAGACACAACTCTATCAGCAACTTCAAACCTAGAGAACATTTTGCTATATCCAGTTTAAAAAAAAAGAACCTCCCCCACCTTTCCTTTGAGAGTCAGAAAAGCATTTTCTCTAGCAAATGTTTTTTAACTTCAAAGAATATCTAATAAAATCTTCTCAGTGGAACTCAGACTCTGAGAAGCACAAAAGCCTGGTATTCAGGCTCCTTCATTCTGTCCTTATCTTGGTCTGCTAAGAAGAAAGACTGGCTGTTATCATTTTTTACAGCCACCCAGTATGTCTTAACCATTTAAAGCAATTTATTTTTCAGGTTTGGGTGTTATTATATAAATAGTGACTGATTTTTGAGTCTGTTTTTATACTTGTTAGTTTCCAAAAAATGTTCTAAATTATGTGTGTATATACAGCTATAATAGAGAGTTCATTGATTATTCACATATTTATAGAATTGCTGAGGATTTTAAAGCATTTACCTTCTCTATAATTATGTTCTCAGTGATAGACAAGAAAAGTACAGCAATTCATCCTGAAGGAAATGAGTTTTCTGATGTACTCTGAAACTTACAGGATGTAATTCACAGTTCCTGCACAGTCTTCAGGTTTGTTAATTTATAATATATTCACATAGTAATGGAAATGGCCTCAAGAGAGAACTGCATATGTTCATGACTTTGGAGGATATGGTTTGAAAATCTAATTAATGGTTTCATTAATAATTACAGAATATTATAGGTCGGTTGACTCACTTCCTGATATGCAAATAGCCCATCTTACACAGAAATTGAGTAGTAAGTCTGTTTTTAATATGTTCACTTTTTATGAAAAGAATACATTGGAAAGAAGGCTATTTAGCAAGACATAGAATAGAACCACTAGTTTAAACCTAAAAGCATTTGACTGTTGTGATATCTTCTCACCCCAGGGATATTAACTGCTAACTGGATATTAGAAATGCCTAAAGCAATATTTTAATGCCCATGCTGAGATCTACAAAATCAAAATCTGAAGGAATCTGAATCTAATTTAGTTGATCTGGGTGAGGCACTCACATGCGCAGCCTATGTTGAGTGTCACTGCATATTTACATTGAACTTGGACTTCTATGGCCGATAGATCTGCATTCTTACCTCCCCAGTAATCCATATTCTCATAAGAACCTTCTTTTGGTCAGTGGCATCTGTGATCTTAGCAAATAGTATATAGCTAAATGATTGGGATGGCTTTTCATTACCTCAGTCTTAGTTGGTTTAGGAGCAGGAAACTTTCTCTCCTCCCTGAAGAACCAAATAGCCATGTTGTGATCTATCTATGAAAAGTGCCTTGTGATAAAGTATTCCAGGTGGCCTTCAGCCATTGGCCAATTGAGAAACCAGGACCTGCATGATGCAGTCCCAAGGAAACAAATCTGCCAGCTTCCATGGGAGCCTGGGAAGGTGTTTTGACCTCCACAACCACGTGGAGTCCTACGACCACTTTGCAGCTTCATGAGATCCTTGTGTAATACACGAGGAATTCCCACAAACTGACAAGGAGATTATCCAAAAAGAAGTAGGTCAGAAGGCAGGAAATGAGAAAGATAACAAATGCTTGAGCAGCGACCACATCAGGCTGATCAGATTGCTGACCCATGGAAACTGGGAAATAAGTTTTGTTTCAACCTTCCAGATTCATGCTAACTTGCTATGTAAGGAAAAGAAACAAGTATTTTCTCCCTACCTCCCCCACATTTAAAACCATCACCACCACCACACAAGTAACAAAAGTTCTTTGATTATAAAAATCATAAGTATCTACATAAATAGACATATAATTTAGGGGTGGATCTACATGTATGTCAAAGCTGGGGTGTTACACAGTATTATCAGCACCCTGTTTGCTTCACTCAGGAGCACCTCAGAGGTTCCCCTGAAAACTCTGACATCATCTTTTAATATCTACAGAATTTTCATGGTACAAATATGAGATGATTAGCACTCAGTGGCTCTGGGTGTTGGCCACTACGAACAATGTCACAACCAACGTTCTATATCACATCTTCATGTATGTTGTAATCTGCTCCTTAGTGCCCATAGAATGTGGCTCTTAGATCGAAGTGAGGTTCGGATACATGTATTTATTCTCTTAGACATTAACAATACTCATCTTTTTAACTGCAATAGTTTATTCCATTACTTACTTATGTCTGAAAGTACCCATATTGCACCAAACAGTAGTAGTATCTTCCTTTTTTTAGTTTTGGTCAGTTTGAGATATAAACAGACATGAATTTCATTTCCATTTGTCTGCCTATAAGGATGTTGATCTTTTTGGAATATCTCTGCTAAGTTCTCATTTTCTATCTTTTGCCCTTTTTCTCTTTGGATAATCTGCTCATCAGTTTATAGGAATTCCTTGTGTATTTCAGACACCAGCCTTCTGTGCTCTGCATACAATTTTTTCCCAAAGAGATTGCTCGTCTAATCACTTTTTTAAATGTGTTGAATCCTGTTCCACCGCCACCTCAGTTTGTAAACGTGGTCTCCTACCCAGGCTGCAGCCAGTGTCTATTGTGTTATCACATTTAATTTTTGACCCATTCAAATTCTGTCTGCATGACATAATGCAGTGATGTAATTGAATCTACTTCCTGATGAATAGCCTGCTGGATTAGCACCATATGTTGCAAACCCCACCATTTTTCCGAGTGAAAATATCACCTTAGCTATATGTTAAATTCTCATACATTCTAGGGTTTATTTTCAGATTCGGAATTCTTAACCACTGATCTGTAGCCAATGCCATATTGATTCAAATACATTGAATTCTATCACGCTCTCAGCAGACAGAGCAAATGTTCCTCCTCTAGTCCCCTACTTCAGAAATGTCTTATATTATCTCAGACATGTATCCCTTCATTTAAAATCTTAAAACATTCATTAGATTGGAAAAGGAATTTGCTGGGAATTCTCACTAACATCATTTTTCATTCTCTGGTCCTATCTAGGGCCTATTTTAATGTTAAGTCCTTTATGCAGAAGTTTGATACTTTTGCATTAATGTATAGTCTTTAATACAAGCTAGCAGGCTCACCACTTTTCTTCTGGGGACCCTGACAGGATGCAAGGACTCACTGGAAGTCAGACCTCATGGGCTAGGAACATATTTTTTCATGATCTCTTTCCCCTCCATTTCCTTGTTCTAGTTAATATTTATGAATAAGAATTCATGTTCTGGCTTAGTCAGAGTTCATCACAGAAAAAGAATTGATAAGATAAATGGAGGAAAAAGAAAGAGGGGGAAGGAGGGAGATTTTCAAGCATTGGCTCACAAAATCATGTGCGTTGGAAAGGTTTCCACAATCTTTCTGCAAGCTGGTGACACAGGAAAACTGGCAGCACATTTTGATATAGCCACTGTGAGAAAACAGTGGTTTGTATTCCAGTCCATGTCTGAAGGCTAGAAAAGCAGAGGCGTCATTACCAAGAGAACAATGTCCCAGCTCAATCATCAGGAGGAGGGAGACTGCCTCTAACTTTCCTCTGCCTCTGACTTTTCATTCTTTTCAGGTCCAGGATTGTAAGATGCCCGACAGCATTGAAGAGGACCAGACAACTGCCTCACCTGGTCGCCAACTCAAGTGCCATTGTCTTCAGGAAATGTCTCTGAAGAGAGTCCCGGACATGTCTGAGCACCCTAGACCCAGTCAAGAGGTACGTGAAGTTATCAGTCATCACAGGTTCCAATATCTGGGAATAAGGAGTTTCTGGGTGTTTCAGCATTCAATTTCACAGGTGTTGACTCATTTCAAAGTCAGCTGCAAAGCCTTGGAGATGTAACTGCTGGACAAGTGCTTGCGGAGTGCAGACCATGGCCCTGAGTTCAGTCTCTACTGTTGTAGAGAGAAGCTAATTGTGTTTAAAAAGAACAAATATGGCACTTCCAATGCTTGAGAGGAGGGCAGGGTGTTGTTCCTTTTTGCTGATGCAAGAGCCTAGAGTGATGCTATGAGAGGTATCAGTAGGAACTTCGCTGACTCCGGGATGTAAAGTTGACCAGTCTGACTTTTCATCCCTGCTGAACCCACTCAAACTACAGCCATGTCCAGGGACGAGATGATTTTTAATCCTACTATGAGCAACAAGAAGAAGAAGAAGAAGAAGAAGAAGAAGAAGAAGAAGAAGAAGAAGAAGAAGAAGAAGAAGAAGAAGAAGCCTTTTTTATTATTAGATATATTCTTTATTTGCATTTCAAATGTCCCCTTTCCTGGATCCTCCCCTCCCCCAAGAAAATCCCCTAACCCATCCACCCTCCCCTTGCTCACCCACTCCCGCTTCCCTCTCCTGGCATTCCCCTGTACTGGGGCATCTAGCCTTCTCAGGACCAAGGGCCTCTCCTCCCTTTGATGTCCAACAAGGCCATCCTCTGCTGCATATGCGTCTGAAGTTATGGGTCCCTCCATGTGTACTCTTTGGTTAGTGGTTTAGTTCCTGGCAGCTTTGGGGGTACTGGTTGGCTCATATTGTTGTTCCTTCTATGGCGCTGCAAACCCCTTCAGCTTCTTGGGTCCTTTCTCTTGCTCCTCCACTGGGGACCCTGTGCTCAGTTCAATGGCTGTCTGAGAGTATTCACCTCTGAATTTGTCATGCACTGGCAGAGCCTCCCAGGTGACAGCTGTATCAGGCTCAGGTCAGCAAGTGCTTGTTGGCATCCACATTAGTGTCTGGGTTTTGTAACTGTGTATGGGATGGATCCCTAGGAGGGGCAGTCTCTGGATGGTCTTTCCTTCAGTCTCTGCTCCACACTGCCTTTTATGTTAGATGAAGAAGGTGTTGCCCAGACAGAAGAAACTCAGCCCTCAGAGACAAAAGAAGTGGAGCCAGACCCAATTGAAGAAAAAGATGTGGAAGCTGATGAAGAGAACAGTAGGAAAAATTATGTTTCTGATGACCTAGATGACTTGAACTTCTTCAATCAAAAGAAAAAGAAGAAAAAGACAAAAATGATATTTGATATGGATGAAGCTGAAGAAGCTATAAAGAATGCTAAGACTGAAAGTAATACTCAAGAGCCAGCTGAGTCAGAGGATGACCTTGATATTATACTTGGCAAGAAGAAGAAGAAGAAGAAGAAGGAGGAGGAGGAGGAGGAGGAGGAGGAGGAGGAGGAGGAGGAGGAGGAGGAGGAGGAGAAGGTTAAACTCCCAGAAGAAGATGAAGTGCTAGAAAAAGACAAAGCTTTAGAAGATAAAGATAGCAAAACGATGATGGCATTTCATTCAGTAACCAAACTGGGCCTGCTTGGGCAGGCCCAGAAAGAGACTACACATATTTGCTGCACTGAGTGTTCAACCTGAGGGAAAAGAACCCAGATATGGTTGCTGGAGAGAAGAGGAAATTTGTTATGAAACCTCCACAGGCTGTCCAAGTAGGAACCAAGAAAACTTTTGTCAATTTTACAGATATCTGTAAACTATTATATCGTCAACCCAAACATCTTCTTGCATTTTTATTGGCAGAATTGGGTACAAGTGGTTCTATAGGTGGTAATAACCAGCTTGTAATCAAAGGAAGATTCCAACAGAAACAGAATATGTCTTGAGAAGCTATATCAAGGAATATGTCACTTGTCACACGTGCTGGTGACCGGACGCAATCCTACAGAAGGATACCCGACTCTATTTCTTACAGTGTGAAACTTGTCATTCCGGATGCTCTGTTGCCAGCATCAAAACTGGCTTCCCGGCCATCACAGGCAAGCGAGCACAGCTCCGTGCTGAAGCTAACTAATTTGCTAATCACCATTGATTTTTTTTTCCAAAATGTGTCGGAGATTTGGCTGGACAGGTTACCATCAGAGTGGATGTAGCACTGAATTAAAAACAAGATAGAAAAACTGCCAAGTTCCTTGGCAAGGGATTGTTCTGAAATCCTTGCAAGATACTGATCTTCAAGCTGTTGACATACTCACTCGTTGCCTACTTTAACAACTGTCAGAGAAACGTGATGGGGGAAGGAGGTGCTTTTTAAAATCGTTCATAAACTTCTGTAAAATACAAGATAAAGCTGTTATAACAGTAATTCTTTCGATTTGATCTGTCCTTAAGTTTTCTTTTCTACAATAAAGTGCTTGTTAAATTTGGGTAAAAACCAGACAACAAACTTGATTCCTGGACTCTGGCAAGTTCTCCTTGTCCTCACAACTCAAAATTGGCAGATACTGGAGCTGGGCGGCCATTTTCCCTTTCAGTGTCTCTTGAAGCTACATGGCTAGAATAGATTTGACTTCCCTTGAAAGAGTGGTTGGAACGTAAGAAATGGGACAGCAGCCTGTTTTTAGTGTCTAAAAAATGACTGGAGGTTTTCATTTCCTTTCGTGAGGATTGTTGCTACTTCTTCCTAGGCAGTTCCTCACTCCCTCATGTGATAACAGCTGAGACTGCCAGGTGCTGCATTCCTCTTAGGAATTTTCCCTTAGGCTAGCTAGTCCTCTTTTCGAGGAAGCGTATAGTACAGAGAATTCTCCTTAGGGTCTGAACAGTAGCACTTAAGGAAGCTTCTCCAACCTGTGCTCTAGGTCAGGGAAAGTTCCTCCTCTGAAATGCTTATCTGTACCAAACTAACTTGAATGTGACCTAGAAACCAAGAGATACTGCTGCGTGTATGGTCTTGTTACCTCCAGCTATGCGAGGTATTCTCCATTGGTCCACAAGAGGGTCAGTCTTGTCGGTCTGCGCTGTAATCTACCCTACTTGCACCCACCAGGATAAGGATATACACGGTGCTCCTCAACTTTTCTGCCACCAGACTGGTTAACCTGGCTAAGTGGCCCAAGAACAGTCAGTCGCTTAACCCTGCTGTCTTGACTATGTTGGTTTCAATCACTGTAACCTCTGAATTTTCAAGAATAGGCCAAATGAGCCAAGCTTCATGGCTGTGAAGTGGTAGAGGGAACTTTCCCTCAACCAGGTAGGTCAAGAGATGGGCCATATACTGTTTGACCTGCCGTTACCACTCCCTTCTATGTGAATACAACTGTTTATGACTGCAATGTCCTTCTTCTCTTTCTTTCCTTTTTTTTTTTTAACCTCTGTCCATAATCCCCAATGTTGGCTTATAACTGCATGAGTAAAGCAAGGATCAGTATCTCTTGTGAAAAAAAAAAAAAAAAAAAACAAAGAAAAGCAAATATTAAAAAATAATAAAAAAAAACAAATAAAACCCTACATTACAATCCACTTTTATTCCTCTTTTGCAAGACTTTCATGTGATAAGAAGTATTCTGTGCAATTCTCTCAAGTACACTATTGGGAAATTGTCAAAATTCTTAACATTTTGCTTTTCTCTAAAACATAAATTGACCTCAAGGGTCCAGTTAAAGTTACACTAGCTACAGTTTGCTTTGCAAATCTCCATAATTGTGAATGTTAGTCATCAGGTCAGTAGAATCACACACAAGTCGACACTGCATTAGTGTGGCTTTCGTCTCCCAGTCATACCAAGTGCAAATGTCTGATTCGCTTTCAGACTGACATTCATAGAAAATGGGAGACGACTGATTGGGATAGGCAGAAAGGGATAAAGTTGTTAGAAAAATAAATACATAAACACCCACTTATGCCTAGAACATGTGCGCACACCCACCACACTGAGGAGGACTCATTTTTATCCAAATATTTCATCAGATATGAAGTCTGGTTAAAGTTCACTACATGTTTGCTGACCATGTCACTACTGAAAATACTTTAATTTCTTTAATTAGAGGTTTTCATCAGAACCATGTTTATGCCAGCAGCTGATAACTAAAATCTATGAAGGTTTTACCATCTATTTGACAAGACTCAGCATCCAGCTGAGAGTGGAAAAAGGAAAAGACAAAGAACAAACTCAAGACTTTGTTTTTGCACAGCTGACAGTTCACTCAAAAATCAATGATTCCATTTTTATTTTTAATTTTGACCTTGCTTCTCTAATTGCTTTTCTCCTAGGATATAGTTCTATTAGTTGCCATGAGAACAGCATTTTCTATCTACCTTAAAAATGCTGTTACCACCTCCCTTACCATTCCCAGGCCCAAGTGGGTTCTGGACCTATTAAATTTTCCTAGCTTACAGAGATGACATAATTTTTAAAAGTTTCTCTATAAATAAAAACAATAAAATACAGAATTTCTGATAACAATTGAAATTAGGCATTTCAAGGATTATTGTTCTTACCAACACAGATGTTCATATCCTACACACACAGTCACACACATAAACACTCACACACACACACACACACACACACACACACACAACACACACACAACTTTAAGAAAAGAATCAAGTTCATGGTGTAGTAGAACTATCTCAAATTATCTTAAATATATAAGCCCTCACTAATTTGCTTTTCTTTTCTTTTTAAAGTCTCACACAATGGCCAACTTTATTCAGAGATTCAGACAATTTATACTCTGAGGGTTAAAAGGAGTCGCACGAGAAAAGTGTTCAATCACAAGGACAAGTGGCAAAAACATGTTTTTCCATAGAGGCATATAAACAAACAATATGCAGTTGTAATGTGTAATATATAAAATTTTAACTTATGTAATATTTATACCAATAAGGACATGGGAGGTGGGAACTGTGCTAGCCTAGCACAGTGGAGGTGACTTTATTTTCTTAACTATATACAAAATATCTACTTACAAGCCTCATCTGACAACTAACCTGTCAGCTCTTTAGGAATCTGTTCTCTTTTTGTTTGTTTGTTTGTTTGTTTGTTTATGCTTAGTCATTTTTATTGGATATTTAATTTATTTGCATTTCAAATATTATCCCCTTTCCTGATTTTCCTCCCCCAGAAGCCCCCTATGCCATCCCCCTCCTCCTGCTTCTGTGTACCCCTAGTCCTATCTGTGTCAGTCTGTCCTTCTCTTGAGCTCCTCCAAACCCCAGAGCTCCTTAGGTCTCCTTCCTAGGATCCTGTTCTACCTGTGTCCTGCCAGAGGTGTCTCTGTGGTTTCAGCAAATCCAAAGAGAGAATCCCTGTCTATTTTCTTTTCTTTTCTTTTATTGAATATAATCTTCATTTACATTTCAAATGCTAAAACCTTTCCCAGTTTCCCCCCTCCCTGAAAAGTCCCAACGCCTCCTCCCACCCACTGCCTTCAAGTATATGCCCCTCCACCTGACCCACTCCTACCTCCCCCTCCCTCACGATTTCCCTTCGTTGGGGCATCTATTGAGCCTTCACCTGGTTAAGGACCACTCCTCCCGCTGATGCCCAACAAGGCATTCCTCTGCCACATTTTTGGCTGGGACCATGTGTGCCCCTTGGTTGATGGTTTAGTCCCTGGGAGTCCTGGATCATCTGAGTAGCCAGCATCATTGTTCTTCCCATGGGGCTGTAAACCCTTTCAGCAGCTCCCCCCGGACCGCCCTCGAACTCCTCCATTGGGGACCCCATGCCCAGTCCAATGGTTGGCTGCTAGCATCTCTGCCTCTGTATTTGTAAGGCTCTGGCAGGGCCCTTCCGGAGACAACCATGACATGCTCCTTTTGGTATGCACTTCTTGTCAACCATAGTAGTGTCAGAATTTGGTGACTGTTTATAGGATGAATCCCCAGGTAGGGCAGTCTCTGGGTGGCCTTTCCTTCAGTCTCTGCTCCACACTTTGTCTCCTTTAATGCTATTGTGAGTATTTTGTTCCCCTTCTCTGAGGAATCAAAGGATTCCCACTTCAGTCCTTCTTGGGCTTCCTGTGCTGGGGGAATTGTAACTTGTTTATTTTGAGCTTTTGGGCTAAAATCCACTTAAGTGAGTGAATACCATGTGAGTTCTTTCGTGATTGGGTTACCTCACTCAGGATGACACTTTCTAGTTCCATCCATTTACCTAAGAATTTCATGAATTCATTGTTTTTAATACCTGAATAGTACTCCATTGTGTAGATATACCACAGTTTCTGTATCCATTCCTCTGTTGAGGGACATCTGAGTTCTTTCCAGCTTCTGGCTATTATAAATAAGGCTGCTATGAACATAGTGGAACATGTGTCCTTATTACATGTAGGAGCATCTTCTGGGTATATGCCCAGGAATGGTGTAGCTGGGTCCACAGGTAGTACTATGCCTAATTTTCTGAGGAATTGCCAAACAGATTTCCAGAGTGGTTTCACCAGCTTGCAATCCCACCAACAATGGAGAAGTATTCCTCTTTCCCCAAATCCTCTCCAGCATCTGCTGTCCCCTGAGTTTTTCATCTTAGCCATTCTGACCAGTGTGAGGTGGAATCTCAGTGTTGTTTGATTTGCATGTCCCTGAAAACTAAGGATGTTTTAGGTGCTTTAGAGCCATTCAAGTTTCCTCAGTTGAGAATTCCCTGTTTAGCTCTGTACCTCATTTTTTAGTATGGTTATTTGACTCTCTGGAGTCTAACTTCTTGAGTTCTTTGTATACATTGGATATTAGCCCTCTATCGGATGTAGGATTAGTAAAGATCTTCTCCAATTTTGTTGATTGCCATTTTGTCCTATTGACCATGTCCTTTGCTTTACAGAAGCTTTGCAGTTTTATGAGTCAATTCTTGTTCTTAGAGCATAAACCACTGATGTTCTGTTCAGGAACTTTTCCCCTGTGCCCATGTGTTCAAGATTCTTCCCCACTTTCTCCTCTATAAGCTTCAATGTGTCTGGTTTTATGTGTAGGTCCTTGATCCACTTGGATTTGATCTTTGTACAAGGAGATAAGAATGGGTCGATTTGCATTTTTCTGTAGGCTAACCTCCAGTTGATCCAACACCATTTGTTAAAAATGCTTTTTTTTCCCACTGTATGTTTTTCAGTTCTTTGTCAAATATCAAGTGACTGTAGGTGTGTGAGAATCCCTGTCTTACATGGAGCTTTTTCCATGAAACTATTCCAAGCCAAAAGAGAGCTTTTCTTGGTTTCTTAAGTCAGTGAACAAGAAACAATTTTTTAATTTGTATATCTTAGATATTAGCCCTCTCTCGGATGTAGAGTTAGTAAAGATCTTTTCCCAATTTGTTGATTGCCGTTTTGTCCTATTGACTATGTCCTTTGCCAACTTTGTAATTTTATGAGGTCCCTGTTGCTACTATGTATCCAACCCTGTTCCCCGGTAAATGAAAGCTCAGCTCAGCGGTTAACAAAACAAGCTACAAGCCTAGACTGGGCAGGCCTCCCACTCTACTACTCTGTTTCAATCTATTTTATTCCATACAACTTGCAGTTTCTCTAGGCCCCGAGCTTCTCTCCCTGCCGCCTCTCCGGTTCTCTTTAACCGTTTCTCTTCATTTCTTCCCCTTTCTTCTCTTAGTTTCTTCTCCCTCCCGTTGCTCCTCCTCCTCCTGTTTTATACCCCGTAGCTCCTCCCCTAGACTCTGCTCCTCCCACTTTCCTCCTGCCCAATCATTGGCTCAAGCCTTTATTTGAAAAGTCAAGGTGGGGAGACGGTTCACAAGGCAACTCCTCATCTGCAGCCCCTCTGAGGAGTGGAATTAACATCAAAGTACTAGCCCAGGGCTATCCACAACAGGTCCCATTTGTCAATTTTATATATATATATATATATATATATATGTGTGTGTGTGTGTGTGTGTGTGTATATATATGTATGTATATACATATATTATTTTCTATATTCTTTGTTTACATTCCAAAGGCTTTCCCAGTTCCAGTTCCCCCCTTCACCATATGTCCCATAAGTCCTCTTCTCCACCCCCATTCCCCAATCACCCCCCTTCCCCACCATTTTTCTGTTCTGGTACTCCCCTACAAAACTGGATTTAGTCTTTTCCGGACCAGGGTCCTCTCCATCCCTTTTCTTGGGAATCTTTTGCTTAGCTAATTGTGTCTTGAGTATTCAGAGCATCTGGGCTCATTAATATCCACTAATCAGTGATTGCAATTCATGTGAATTCCTTTGTGATTGGGTTGACTCACTTAGGATGATATTTTCCAGATCCAACCATTTGCCTACAAATTGCATGAATTCATTATTTTTAATTGCTGAGTAGTATTCCATTGTATAAATATACCACATTTTCTGTATCCATTCCTCCTTTGAGGCACATCTGGGTTCTTTCCAGCTTCTGGCTATTATAAATAAAGCTGCTATGAACATAATGGAGCATGTGTCTTTATTGCATGCAGGGGAATCCTCTGGGTATATGCCCAGGAGTGGTATGAATGGGTCCTCTGGAAGTGTCATGCCCAATTTTCTAAGGAACCGCCAGACTGATTTCCAGAGCGGTTGTACCACCTTGCAATCCCACCAACAATGGAGGAGTGATCCTCTTTCTCCACATCCTCGCCAGCACCTGTTGTCTCTTGAGTTTTTAATCTTAGCCATTCTGACTGGTGTGAGGTGGAATCTCAGGGTTGTTTTGATTTGCATTTTCCTGATGACTAATGATGTTGAACATCTCTTAAGGTGCTTCTCGGCCATCTGATGAAAATTCCTTGTTTAGCTCTGTACCCCATTTTTTTATATACATAAGAACAGCTTAAGTCATGAACACACACATATTCACACACAAGCATATACATACACATACACATAGACACATATAGATCATTATCATCCTTTGTTTCATCATCATTGTGACTACCATCATCTGCTGCTATTTTTTTAAATATATAGATGTACTGAATTTAGTCCATTGTACTGAATTTCTTTTTTTAATTCTTTTTTTTTATTTTCTATATTCTCTGTTTACATTCCAAAGGCTTTCCCCTTTCCCAGTCCCCCCCCCACCATACGTCCCATAAGTCCTCTCCCCCCCCAACTATTCCCCAATCACACACCCCCACCACCATTTCTCTGTTCTGGATCTACAAAACTGGATCCAATCTTTTCAGGACCAGGGTCCTCTCCTTTCTTCTTCTTGGGAATCATTTGACTTGCTAATTGTACCTTGAGAATTTAGGGCTTCTGGGCTCATTAATATCCACTTATCAGTGATTGCATTTCATGTGTATTCTTTTGTGATTGGGTTAACTCGCTTAGGATGATATTTTCCAGATCCAACCATTTGCCTACAAATTGCATGAATTCATTATTTTTAATTGCTGAGTAGTATTCCATTGTATAAATATACCACATTTTCTGTATCCATTTCTCCTTTAAGGGATATCTGGGCTCTTTCCAACTTCTGGCTATTTTAAGCAAGGCTGCTATGAACATTGTGGAGCATGTGTCTTTATTGTATGCAGGGGAATCCTCTGGGTATATGCCCAGGAGCGGTATGCCAGGGTCCTCTGGAAGTGAAATGCCCAATTTTCTGAGGAACCGCCAAACTGATTTCCAGAGTGATTTTTACCATATTGCAATCCCACCAACAGTAGTGTTCCTCTTTCTCCAAATCCTTGCCAGTACCTGTTGTCTCTTGAGTTTTTAATCTTAGCCATTCTGACTGGTGTGAGGTGGAATCTCAGGGTTGTTTTGATTTGCATTTCCCTGATGACTAATGATGTTGAACTTCTCTTAAGGTGTTTCTTGGCCATTTGAATTTCTTCTGGTGAAAATTCTTTGTTTAGCTCTGTACCCCATTTTTTGATAGGGTTATTTGGTTCTTTGGCCCATTTTTTGATAGGGTTATTTGGTTCTTTGGGGTTCTTTGGGGTCTAACTTCTTTGTATATATTGGATATTAGCCCTCTGTCGGATGTGGGGTTGGTGAAGATCATTTCCCACTTTGTTGGTTGCCGTTTTGTCCTTCTGACAGTGTCATTTGCCTTACAGAAACTTTGTAATTTTATGAGGTCCTATTTGTCAATTCTTGATCTTAGAGCATAAGCTATTTATTGGTGTATTTATTGGTCAGGAAATTTTCCCCTGTGCCCATGTGCTCAAGAATCTTCCCCAGTTTCTTTTCTATTAGTTTCAGTGTGTCTGGTTTTATGTGGAGGTCCTTGATCCACTTGGACTTGAGCTTAGTACAAAGAAATAAGAATGGATTAATTTGCATTCTTCTGCATGCTGACCTCCAGTTGAACCAGCAACATTTGTTGAAAAGGCTATTTTTTTCCATTGGGCGGTTATAGCTCCTTTGTCAAAGATCAAGTGACCATAATTGTGTGGGTTCATTTCTGGGTCTTCAATTCTATTCCATTGATCTACCTGCCTGTCACTGTACCAATACCATGCAGTTTATAACACTATTGCCCTGTAGTACTGCTTGAGGTTGGGGATACTGATTCCCCCAGAAGTTCTAAGTATTTCATTTGTATCATAGAGATACTGTTACTTTTGTTCATTTTCATTGGTTTTATAGCATGCTTGGTTAAAGTATTAGTTATGTGTTATTAAGTAATTAACTAATCTCTTAATTATAAAAAGCATGGTCATGAGAAAAAGTATAAAGTATGAGACTGTGCTAGGAAAAAGAGAAGGCACAGCCTTCCTGCATCCTCAGTCATCTTCCCCTGCATAGGGAACCATCTGTCATGGGAAATGCGAACTACCACCTTAAACAGCAAGGTGAATGAGCTTCAGAGGGATGAAGGAGCCTCTTCTAAGTACAGTGTGAGCTTGTCTGTCACCATAGCTCTGGTACATCAGGAACCAGGCCCAACCTGGGAAGTACATTCACATATCTCTCTGGAGAAGAAGAAGGCTCAACAATGCGCTGTGCCCACTCCCTGAAGCTCACGACACTAAGATAATAAGTTTCAGAGGAAATGAGGATAACTCTGGAGCAAGGTAAACCAAAAGACTCAAGCAGTTGATATAAACCAAGCAGTTGGGATCTCTCCTCTGCCAAAAGAGGTTTTCAACTGCAAATTTTTGTAACCTGCAGATCCATCTTCTTCCCATTTTCCGAGACTCTGAGGATTGCAGGTGTTGCTTTTATTCCCTGAAAAATATTAACCTTGCCTTGAAATGCAAAACCTCCCTCTCGCAGGGGTAATTTCTTTGTGGCATTCAGGTACAAAGGCAAAATTCAAAGCTGAAGAGTAAAAGAAAAAAAAAACGAATGTGCAAGAATGCCTGAGGGGGTGCGAATACATTGTTCTCACAGCAGCAGACAGCAAAGGGAGTCAAGCCTCGGTGTATGTGTGTGACTCATCTTCAGTCAGACTTTAATTGCTGCACTCAGCTTAATGATCGGAACCTGTTCCAGAAATTCTGAAAACAGGTGTGCAACAAAAGATGGTATAAGATGTCACTTCCTGTGAGGCTCAACTGTATTTGCAATTGTCACATGTGATGTGCAACTTATAGGACCTCCATCATGTAATCTGAGTTTTAAATTTTAGAACACAAATCACCTGAATTAGACTCCATTATAAGCACTTGTCACTCTAATTATGGAAAACTTGTGCATAGGTACATTGTGAATCTCTTTTTGCAGTTTCAAGTGAATCCATTCTTTAACAATTCGTACATGGATATAACTCACTCTGGTCACAACCCTTCCTTATCCCATTGTCACCTTCTCTTATTGTTCTTCTTACAGGCTCCTGCCCCTTGTTTGTTTGTCTTTTGTTTTTGTCTTGTGATCCACTGAATTTAACCAGAACAACCTACATTAGCACAGGCATGTAGCTTTCCATAGGAGAACAGGGAACTCATCAATGACTACGCTACTCAAGACAATGACTCTTCTTCACCCAACATCCATCTACACCCACAAAAAGGAGTAGGGCCTGCCTGATCCTCCCCGATCCAGAACTGAATGCTGACACCCAATCTTGGGCAGTCCCAGTGCAGGCAACAACAGCTATTCTAAGCACAAGGTTAAATGGGCAAATCACATGCAAAGGACAGTATTTGAGGACATTCCTTCCCATTATCCCATTCTTATATTTTTTTCTGCCTTCGCTTCCATAATAGTCTCTGGTCCCTGAAGTGGGTGGTAAAACCATCTCCATATAAAAATAAATACTTAGGTCACATGTTCTCAGCACCTTGAGAAGCCAAAAGTCTTTGTGCTCACCACCATTAAGTGTAAGACGAAGTTTCTATGTGCCTATAAATTAGAAAGCAATCCAAGACCATGTTCATTAAACAAAACATCAGTAGTAAATTCCCCAATAAGGCCTCTGACATCTCCAGCCAGGAGCTGTAGACCAGATTTACAGAATCAGGCAAGAGTTACTTCTTGAAGATATAACTGCATATCCAATCAGAAAGCAGTCACTTATTTCATAAATCATACCACTGTGACACTAGTGGACCCAAAGCATGTAAGGCCTACCTCTGGGTAAGACCATGGATATCTTTTCTTCCCCAGTTGCCTCCTTATATCTCCAAGCACTATGGAAGTCAGCTAGCAGAGAGAATTCTCCAATTCAGTCCTGATTTTGTCTTGAAACCAGGCCATATGCTGCCTTTAGCACAAAGGTCTTGCCAATTAGTTCTGATGAGTAACCAAGAGCAGTGTCAACAGGCTGGGTTGCTTTGTGGCCATGGGATCCTTCATAACCAACAGTTCATAGAGAGACCCTGGAATTTTTGTTTCAGCATTATCCACCCATGTAACCTACCACCATTCAAAATTTTATTATCTTACGTAGTACCAGGTTTCCATAGGGCTCTCATTCATATGTGTGTATGTATGTATATATATATATATATATATATATATATGTGTGTGTGTGTGTGTGTGTGTGTGTGTGTGTGTGTGTGTATACACATATATATGTGTATATGTATATTTTCACATTCATATATATTTCAAATATATATATTTCACACACACACACACACACACACACATATATATGTATATATATTCTAAGTTTGCGTTAGCCACCTCTCACCCAGCTCATTTCTTCATTCACTTTGCCAGGGCCAGTATCAGCCTTTGCTATTTTTATTTTGCATGTCTACTGTTCTCACTCACCTTCAGACTTTTTCCTCGCATAGTGTCTCCTTTATAGATTCTACCAACATGCAAAGGTAAATACATAAATCTAAGCTACGATCTCCATATAAGCAAGAATATGTAGTATTTGTCTGTTTGCTCTTATATTACTTCACCCAGTATAATACTTTCCAGTTCCATTTTCCTGCACATTTCTTAATTTGGGTTTTTTTTTCTTAACATCTGGTGAAATTCCGTTGTGTATGTATTTCCTAGTTATGGAACATGGAGCAGGAATGAATGGGAATGTGAAAATGTCTTTTAGTCAGATGTAAAGTCCTTTGAGAATATGTCCAGTAGTCAAATGCTATGGAAGGCATATATTAATGTTTTTGTAAAATTTCCAGACTGATTTCCATTCCAGCTGCACCAGTTCCCACTCTCAGCAACAGTACATAGGTGCTCCCCTTGCCCTACATCTTCATTAGTACTGTCCATTTGTTTTTCAATGATAGGCATTCTGACTGGAGTGAGGCAGTATCTCAAAGTACTTTGAATCTGCATTTCGCAGATGAATAAGGATATCAGACGTATTTTAAGCACTTATTAGCCATCTGTATTTGAGAAGTTTCTATTGTGATGTTTAATTATTGTGTTATTTTCTTGATGCTTAGGGTGTTTGTTGTCATTGTTGCTGTTTTAGTTCTTGTGTATTCTATACACTAATACTTTATCAAATTATTGCTGGCAAGGACTTCTTCCATTCCATGGCCATCCTCTTCAGTTGACTGGTGGTATCCTTTGAGGAACAAAAGCATTTTAGTTTCATGAGGTCCATTTGTCAAATTTCGTCCTTGTTTCCCAAGCAACCAGAACCTTATTCACAAAGTCTTATATCTTTTAGTGTTTTAGTGTACTCCCTAATTTCCCTCTAACAGTTTTAAAGTTCAGGACTTAGTTGAGGTCCTTGATCCATTTGGAGTTGTCTTTTGTGTATGGTCAGAGGACAGATCTAGTATCACTCTTCTACATATACCTATATAGTTTTCCCAGTACAACTTGTTGGAGATGATATATCTCTATCAGTATGTGTATTTTGTAATCTTATTCAGAATTCAAATAGCAATAGCTGTTGAAGGCTTACATTTTTCAAAACCTATTTTAATAAGTGTTCTAAAATGCTTCATTTTTTCTATAGCCCGCCAACCAAAGGTAGAGGAGGAAAATGGCTAATAGGACAAGGGGGACATAAACTTGTTTAGAAATAGCTCCTTGGAGAAATTCTAATCTTTGTTGTCTGCATTCCAGTCCACTAGAAAAACACCAAATATGAATCAGCAGTAGTGGCTCATTCTAGAAGAAACCATGAGGCTCTGCCAATCAGCCCAAGTCCACCAAAGCAACAAGAAACATTTGGGACACCACCAGAAGTTCGTTGGTGAGTCATTCTCTATGAAGTCATGACAAAAGATCAGCAAAGAAAATGAGGTGAGCCAATGTGATAGCATTGTCAGCAAAGACCAGCATCAAAATCCTAATGAAGACCAGCAAGGTGTACCAATGCCAAAGTGCCATCCATTATCTGTTGGGCTATATACTTCTACTCTTGCCAAACATCATATGTCCTCTCAAGTGTCCTCTCCAGCAAAACATCACATGCCCTTTCACCAGGCAGTTTCTAGAAAAACATCATGTGTCTGTTCTCAGTAAAACATCCTCTAATGTGTATGCTTCAGCAAAACGTCCTCTTATAAAACAATTTCCAAAAAACCATCACATGACACAACTGGGTCTCCAACAAAACCAGAAATTTCCACTTTAGGGTGCATGTGCTTATATCTAGATCCTCTATTCTATCCCATCAATTCATATGTTTGCATTTGTTCTAGTACCATGCTACTTTTATTACTGTGGCTGTGATACAACATGAAATTAAATGTAGTGCATTGTCCACCGCCATTCCTTTTGTTCAGGTTGGCTTTGGCTATCCAACAACTTTTGAGCTACTTTATGAATCTTAAGAATTTTTTCTAGTTTTTTCTTTTTTTCTGTGAGAAAATGCACAGGAAATTTGATTGGAATTACATCGACTATATAGAGTACTTTTGGTATAATGGCCATTTTCATAATATTGATTCTACTGATCCATAAGCATAGGAAGTCAATTCAAAATATAAAAATAGAGTTCAGTAAAGAAGTAGAACTACTGAAAGAAAACCAAACTGAAACAAATATAGAAATAAATTAAGAAGTTAGATAAGAAGTTCAATGGCAAGTCTTCCAGTAGAATAGATCACATGAACTATAGCATATCAAGACTTACAACCAAGTTAGAGAAATTAGATTTTTAAATACTGTATGTCTGAAATACATGAGATCTTTGGGACTTCATAAAAAGACCAAATCTAAATGTTTCTGACCTTAACCCTAGATGTTACAAACAATTTAAATAAATATAAACCAAATAATGAAATTGAAGCAGTAATGAAAATTTTCTAACTGAAAATTACCTAAAGTGTGCTCTACCACTCTTATTCACTACAATCCTTGAAGACTTAGTGAAAGCAATAAGACAAAAGAAATGGGATAAAGAGGAGAATATTCAAAATACCCGTATTTTTGCATGATTCTATACATAAGAAATCCTAAAAACATCAGCAGAAATGTAGTGAGAGTTTTGTTTTCATTGTTGTTGTTGTTGTTGTTGTTGTTGTTGTAGAAAATCTTTATACATTTTATTAGATATATTCTTTATCTACATTTCAAATGTTGTCCCCTTTCCTGGTTCACCCTTCCCCGAAAATCCCATAAGCCATCTCCCCTTTCTGAATCAACCCTTCCCCACTTCCCTGTCCTGGTATTCTTCTACACTACAGCAGCAAGTCTTTTTTTTTTAATAATTTTTTTTAATTTTCTATATTCTTTGTTTAGATTCCAAAGGCTTTCCCCTTTCCCAGTTTCCCCCTCACCATGTGTCCCATAAGTCCTCTTCCCACTCCCCCATTCCCCAATCACCCCCAACCCTTTCTCTGTTCTGGTACTCTCCTGCAAAACTGGAACCAGTCTTTTTGGGACCAGTGTCCTCCTCTTCCTTCTTCTTGGGAATCTTTTGATTTGCTAATTGTGCCTTGAGTATTCAGAGCTTCTGGGCTCATTAATATCCACTAATCAGTGATTGCATTTCATGTGTATTCTTTTGTGATTGGGTTAACTCACTCAGGATGATATTTTCCAGATCCAACCATTTGCCTACAAATTGCATGAATTCATTATTTTTAATTGCTGAGTAGTATTCCATTGTATAAATATACCACATTTTCTGTATCCATTCCTCCTTTGAGGGACATCTGGGCTCCTTCCAGCTTCTGGCTATTATAAATAAGACTGCTGTGAACATAGTGGAGCATGTGTCTTTATTGCATGCAGGGGAATCCTCTGGGTATATGCCCAGGAGTGGTATGACAGGGTCCTTTGGAAGTGTCATGCACAATTTTCTGAGGAACCGCCAGACTGATTTCCAGAGCGGTTGTACCATCTTGCAATCCCACCAAGAGTGAAGGAGTGTTCCTCTTTCTCCACATTCTCTCCAGCACCTGCTGTCTCTTGAGTTTTTAATCTTAGCCATTCTGACTGGTGTGAGGTGGAATCTCAGGGTTGTTTTGATTTGCATTTCCCTGATGACTAATGATGTTGAACATCTCTTAAGTTGCTTCTCAGTCATCCGAATTTCTTCTGGTGAAAATTCTTTGTTTAGCTCTGTACCCCCATTTTAATAGGGTTATTTGGTTCTTTGGGGTCTAACTTCTTGAGTTCTTTATATATATTGGATATTAGCCCTCTGTCAGATGTGGGGTAAACCCAGTTATGTAAACATGTTTTTTATTTAATCCCACATGTGGGATATGGGACTGCTTCAGATTATTCACAGTGGCAGACTCTTTGCTTTGAACATGCTCTAGAAGGAGTGTGATTCTGCCAGCTACAGATAGTTTAACTCTGAGTATTCTGGAGAAGGTGAAATGCCAGAGCCAACTAAGCGTGCAGGATGCTCTGAAGGAGGAGGAGGAGGAGCTATGTTTCTCCTCCTGATTCCTGCTCCTGCTGCTGCTGTTAGAAAAAATTGGAGCGATCCTAACTATAAAGATTGAACTTGCCCCAAGGAAGTCAACATCCCTAGTCCACAAGTAGTTTAAATATCCCTTTAGATCCATAAGATATCTAATCCAGACATACAATATCTAATTAGAGTCATGGTTCAGAAAAGGGTTTCATTAAAGCATTCAGCAACCACATTTTACATTCCAAATTTCTTTGGGAGGGAGGATATTATCTAGTTTGTCTTGAAATTTTAGCTTCTCCACACCTTATTATTCTAAGTGACATCTATTTTCTCCTTTTAGTTCAAATCTTGTCTTCATATACAGAAACAGGGACACGAGGTGTTCTCATTAAGCCAACAGAAAGCATCTAACCAAGTGTAGAAACATAAGAACTCTCAGAACCCCTGAAGTAGGTGGTTTTCTCCTAACCGACATCCTCACCAGAGAATGTGCTTTTCCTCTGTAGCCTCACAAAGTAAACAATCGTGACCTTTTATATGCAAGGTCAAATGATTCTGGGTCCTGAGCTTCATGGATCAAGGCTCAGGCCTGGCTGTTTGCCCCTCCTCCTCTTCCTCTACCTTGTATCTGTGTATGATTAGAACATCTGTGATTGTGTAAGGGCATGAACACATGCATGTAGAGACCAGAAGACACTGTCTTCCTCTATCACTTCCAACCTCGGTATTTGAGGAGGAATCTCTCACTGCACTTGGAACCTATCCATTCACCTAGGACAGCTGGCTGGTAAGCTCAACCAGAGATTGACCTGTCCCCGTATACACACACCTCCCTCAGGATTACATTCACAGGTTTACCATGGGTTCTAAGGAGCCAAACTCAGCTCCTCGTGTCTATGCCATGAGTACTTTGCAAGCTGAGCTATCTCCCCAGGCCCTTAGATCCATTTTAGTGATGTTTTCCATGTCATCTCCATTACTGTTCACCAATTCATAAAATTATGTCCCTGCTGTCCTGGACATAATCCTCATTTTGTAGAGATTTAAACTGTGCTCAAAATTATCCTGGTAAGCCAGACTTCCATCCAGGCCTTCTACCTAGATCTTGTGTTTTCCCCCTTTATCCACCTTCTAGGTTTTCCATGATTACGGGTTGGTTCCCTTGTGCCTGGACTGGGTAAGCTCACTCTAACTCATTTGTCCATGCTTTCTCTCTCAGCCCTCTTAACAATGGAGAATGTCACTCCTAACACTTTTGTTCTACAACAAACAGTGCTCTGTGGGTTATCCTTTGGTTTGTGTTGTAATTTTAAGAAGTAATTAACAACATGTGGGAGTGGGAAATGATAAGACAAATCTCATGCTATAACTATCTCTCTCTCTCTCTCTCTCTCTCTCTCTCTCTCTCTCTCACACACACACACACACACACACACACACACACACACACATCTTCCATCAAAGTTTGAAAATGGCAGTCTATTTCAATGAACCATTCATTGAAATGAACCATTCAAGGGAACATTACTATAACTATAGAAATTCTGATCGCAGAAGGACCAGTCTTCTCTAGGGAAGAGAACACTTACTGGGTATCAAATACCAAATGGTCAGCTCTGAAAACACATACACACAAGTAACATTACACAGAGTGAGCAGGTTGTATTTATACATTTATATGTAATGTAGTGGTTTGAACAGGAATGATCCCCATAGGCTTGTGTATTTGAATGCTTAGTCTTCAGGGAGTGACACTAATTGAGAAGGATTAAGAGGTGTAGCCTTGTTGGAGGAAGTGTAGCCCTGGGGATGGACTTTGAGATTTCAAAATCCCAACCCAGGCAGTGCCTCTTTCTTCCAGCTGCTTGCTGATCCAGATGCTGACAGCTGTGGTTCCTAGATTAGTGCCAAGGAGCTAGCACTAGTTTAAGTCCAAGGCTTCAGAACAAGGCAGCAATCTGAACAGCTCCTGTAACACAGTTCCACAGAAGGCCGGGCAGGAGACCACCATAGAGGATGGGTATACACACACAGACACACTCAAGACAGCAATCACTGGAAAGGGTTCAGGTGGGTGAAGGTCAGATCCTGATAGGTTTAAACAGGTTCCTCTGAAGTGCATTCTAGGTTTGCAGTTTCCTTTCCTTTTCTTTTTTTTTTAAAGTTATGAGAATGAGCAGATGGACTGTAGTCTCCAGGAATGGTGATGTCTTTCAGGCCTCTTGTGTTTTTTCCTTTGGGGCCTGCTAGCAGCAGAGGGTGGGGTAGGCAGAAAGCTGTCTACAAACATTTGGACCTGAGTCAGGACTAGTGTTGGACAAAACCAGGGGTCTAGACTGGAGAGGTAGGTACCCCTCCAGACATATCCCTTGGAGAACATGTTCTCCTCCTGTTACCCCAGAACAAGGAACCAGAAAACCAGAGCAGAATGCCCAGGAAGGAGGGGTCATGGCCATGTGTGGCACCTTCAACAATGGTGAGCTTCCAAGAGGAAGGCCTGTGCCAGCCGTTCCCCCACATCTGTAGCGCTGAGGAAAGAGACAGAGAGAAAAGATGAAAGAATCAGCTTGTGGGGGAGCAGGCAGAGACCATAGTCTTCTTGCCCCCATCTTCCTCGGGTATAATAGGAAGCAGTTGGTGGTAGTCTATGCTGCCAGGTCCCCTGACCCTCAGAAGAGACCATAGCACTCCAGGTGCTCTTCCTATTGATGTCACTAGCGGCATCAAACACAAACTGCGTGGTTTTTGGTTCTGAGGTGTATGTGAAGAAGTGCATGTGTATCTCCTTGCTGTCTGCATATATTCACGGCCTCGAATATTCTCCGAACGTAGCTAGCTATCTAAAAACGACGTGAGTCTGAAAGAAGTGGGTGGGTACAAGGGAGGGTTTAGAGGGAGGAAAAATAATGTGATTATATTACAATATTAAAATTAAAATATATATTAAAATGAGAAACTGCGTCAGATTTTTAAGTAAAAGAGCTGACACAAAGGACACTGGCTTTGGTACATCTGGAAAAGTACAGAAAAATACTCAGGTACTATAGTCCACAGTGTATTCAGGGTGCTTACAATAATTACTTATTAAGTCAGTCTGGGAATGCAGCCAGTTCCTATTGACTAATAACCCAGACTTCTCTGTGTATCTTTAATAGATGTTATGCAAATGTGATCATTGACGTTACAATTTTTCCCTTTTGCTTAACTCCTCGGAAGTTATGATTTACCCCAAGTAAATTGATGAACTTCAGAAATTTAGTAATCACATTTAAAAGCCACAGGTGCTACTTATACTGACTGGGTAATTACAAATACAAATAAAAAGTATAACAAGTTTATGCAACTAAGGACTCACCAACCACCAAAGCATCACACATAAATGTAGAAATTTTTCATGACATTTCAAGGTCAGAATAGCAGAAGTTATAAAATCCAACCCATCTCATTTCAGGTCAGATGTAATGCTGTTGTTAAGCAGCATTCTGTGGAAAGCTGTGGCCGTGGACCGGGAACAGGCCAACAGACCAAAACAACATGGTTTACTCAAAGTGCCTGAGAGACTCTGTAGTCAGCTAAGTAATTAAACTATAAACTAGTTAAGTTATAACAACATTACTAGTTGTTTGCCTGAGCTATGGTTAATTTTAAGTTTCCCAGGCTTCTTCTGTTTTTCTGTAAATGTTGTCAAATTGAATTGTTGGTTGAAGTTCTCAGAACCTGCCTGGGTCCCAGCATGAACTCATTCATGAACTGTGCTTTTCTCAAATAGATTCTACCACACTTACTTGGGCTCTGAACTTTTCCTTTTAACATTTTTAGTATTATGACTAGGATTCAAAGCAGAGTTCCAGAGACCTGGGAAGCACTGGAGAAAGCAGAGGTGTTGTCTTCTGAGTTGTGTTCTGAGGGTCGCTGGCTATGTCCTGACTGTGATTTGAAAGGTCCAGTGACTCACCTTTGAACATGCATTTGCTTGAGCAACCATTTTGGTCCAAACTGCATTTGGAAGTTGTGAGGGAAACACGGGGATGAACCTTGTAGGCTGCCTCAGATGTCTGACCCGATCAGACAGAAGCTTAGTAGAATATAGTTCTAGAAGCCAAGGAGTCATGGGTTCATCTGGGTCTAGTAGTCTGGACTTCTGCTTCCTGGTATCCCATTCAAGGTCAGTTTGTGCTATGAAAGAGTACATAATCCTGGGGCAGTACCCACACTGCAGTGTGCTATGAGGGGGCTACAGGACCCTTCTGGCCTGTATGACACCTCCTTTAATCAGATTTAAAAGAAAAAAATGGAAGTTCCAGGAGTTGGAATTCTGCAGGCAATTCGCATAGAATCATGCCCAGAACCGACACAGTTTTCTAGAAAATGGAGTTAAATTTGTTAGAAATATTTTAAAATTACAATGATTACAATGATAAGATATAAATTTGAATAAACTCGTTTAGCTGTGGGATCTGTTAGAAAGAGAGGCCAAAAAAGCATGTAAAGTGAGTTGTATTTTGTAAATAGAACATGTGTCTATACAGGACCACACTGTGGTAGAAGGTTATTTGTAGAAGTTTAGCCCTTAGGTAATGGGATTGGCTTATTTCACTTAAACCTCTATGCCTTGGTCAGAACATTACACTTAGAATATTAGCGACTATGTCCTCTTGGTATGCTTAGAAATGCTCTCTGAAGCTAATACATATCTTTAATTCCAGCACCTGGGAGGCAAAAGCAGGAGGATGCTGTGAACTTGAGGATAGCCTGGTCTACATAGTGAGTTCTAGGACAGCTAGGCTATATAGAAGGACCCTGTCTTGAAAAAAACAAACAAAAAGGAGAAAGAGAAGGAGAAAGAAGATAAAGAGGAGGAGGAGGAGAAGGGGGAAGAAGAGGAGGAAGAGGAAGAAAGGAGGGAAGGAAGGAAGGAAGGAAGGAAGGAAGGAAGGAAGGAAGGAAGGAAAATGTTCTCCATCTCATCCCTTAATTGGTCATACTCTGAACTCTCACTAATTAGAATCACACAGCCTGGGCTAAAAGCCAGCCTAATCTTGTTTATCTGGAAACCTAACTCCAAAGAGGAAAGATTACATCTGTGAAAGATGCCTTCATCTGTGGTGCACCTGCTCTGGACCTGAAGAAGAAAAATTAAATCATTGACAGCTTTTCCATTAGTGGTATTAGGGTATGAAAGACACCCACTATGATTGTGTTGGGACTAGTCTAGAAGTGTTTATTATATAAAATTGAATATACCCAATTCAGTATGTACACATTTTAAAGTTAAGATATCCTATTGGTGGATTGTTCTCTTAATATGAAGTGACCTTCTTTATCTCTACTGACCAATTTCAGGTTGAAATAGATTTTGGCACACAATAAAACAGCAACATCTGCCTGTTCTCTAGTTCCATTTGCTTAGAACATTTTTTTCCTTTATTTTTACTCCAAAGTCACATGGGCCTTTGATGGCTTTGTTTCCTGGTCTTCTGATAAAATACCCTGACAAAGTAGGTTAGGGGGAAAGGGTTTATTTTAGCTCATAATTCCACATTACAGTCCATCACTTGGGGAAATAAAGGTAGCAGGAAGGCGAGGCAGCTGGTCACGTCCACAGTCAAAGCCAGAGAGGTTGATTAAAGCCTTAATATTAAAAAGCTTGCTTGGTTCTCTTCATTTACTCTTTCACAGTTCAGGGCCCCCTTGCCTAGCCAGCGTTGCTAGCCACTGTGGACAGATCTTCTCACATCCCTTAACCCAATCAAGATAATGCTCGCTGACGTGTCCTCAGACAGATCAAAGGAATGCAGACAGCCCCTCCTTGACACTCTTGCTGAGTGATTCTAGATAGTCTCAACTTGACAATTAAAACGAGAATCACAGATAATGAGACAAATTTCTCAGCAACAACAAATAAACGGGTCATTTTGATCCAATCTGCTACTGTGCATCCTTTGATTGTGGAATGGAGGCCATTAATACTCATTTACTACTGACAGGTGTTGTGCTGGAGACACTTACGTCAACCTGACAGACCCTATAATCATCCTAGGGTGGAGGGAACCTCCATTGAGAAAATGCCTCCATTAGATTGAGCAGGAGGCAAGCTGATAAAGCGATTTTTTTATCATCGACTATGTGGGCGGGCTCAGTCTAATGTAGGTGGGGCTACCCCTAGGCTGGTGGTCCCGGGTTCTATAGGAAAGCAGACTGATCAAACCATGAGGAGCACACCAGTAAAGAACCCCCCTCCATGGTCTCTATATCAGCTCCTGCCTCCAGGTTCCCTCCCTGTGTGAGCTCCTGTCCTGACTTCCTTCAGTGATGAACTAGGGAGCTGGGTGTGTAAGCCAAATCAATTCTTTTCCTCCTCAACTTCCTTTGGGTCATGGTGTTTCATGATAGCAATAGTAACCGTGACTATGACAAGTATGTAATAACTGCTATCATTTTTGCCAACTTCATAATATTCCCCTATTCCTCATTTTGCTTAAAATTATTCTAGCAGAGTTTATTATTTCATTTGGCATTGTGAATAGATTTACCTTTCTCTTCAGTCTGACAAATTCAGGTATCTTCTGAAAAACTGGCTTAAGAGGTATGAACGTCATGGTTTTATCATGAAGTTTATCTTTCTCACTCACAGATTAGAGAGAATTTTTCCGAATATAGAAATCTGCATTGGTAGATTCCTTTCCCATCTCCTCCTTAAAATATTCACTAATAGGTGGACAGTGTATAGTTGCACACATCTTAACCCATCAGTCAAGGTCAAATCAAGATAAATCTGATTTTTAAAAAAATCAGACCCATACTGGGTCCAGTGAGATGTCTCAACATGCAAAAGACACTCGAATCTCCAGCATCCACCTAGTAGAAGCCAAGTACCAACTCCTCTGGTCTCCACCTGCACATTGTTGTATAATCCTCATCCTATAAACAATGAACCAATTAATTAGTTAACATTACTAGAAGGTAAATGTTCACCAGGCAGTAGTGGCACCCACTCCTTTAATCCCAACACTTGGAAGGCAGAGCCAAGTAGATCTCTGTGAGTTCAAGGCTCACCTGGTCTACAGAGCAAGTTCCAGAACAACCAAGGCTACACAGAGACCCAGTCTCAAAAACTCAAGACAAAACAAAGTAAAAATAAAAATACAAGTTTATTTCTAAAACTACAGTGCAGAATCTCTGAGTCTCTCTGCATTGAGTTGTTACATCTGCTATCTGCTGTTTGTGTTATCTATCACTGGGACAGGGGCATTCCCCAGACCAAACCAATACCTCCAGGCTGGCTCTGGACTTTCTTTCGTAATTTGTGAAGTTCCTTATTTTACCATGCTATTAACACTAGTATTTGTCTTTTACCTTCCTATTTTGATAACCATAAGCCAATTTTCACCAGATATTTTTTCTTGAAATTCTAGCTGACCAGGCCAGTGTGCCATCTACTGTCTTCTGATCTGAAGAATTTCTTTTTATTATCACTATATATAGTCATTAAAACTAGAAATACTATTGTGCAAAGAAAGCAAGATATGGTTTGTGGGTTTGGCTGATGAAGCTATAAAGCATGAAAGGTGTTTTGAAGGAAAATAAAAAAAGTTGGAGTATAATGGCATGTGTACTGGTTAGCTTTTAACTGTAAAATTGACTCAGCCTAGAGTCAATGAGAAGAAAGCCACAACATAGAAATTGTCTAGATAAGGTTTTCATGTGGGTGTGTCTGTGGAAGATTGCCTTAATTGCCTTAATTGACGTGGGAAGACACTCTACTGTGGGCAGCAACATTCCCTAGGCAGGATGTCCTACGCTTTATAGGAATAAATAGAGCCAGGGCTGGAGAGATTGCTCAGCCATTGGAGGTGAGGCTCCCAACCAAAAATAAAAGAATAAACAAAGCCAGCTGGGCATAGGCAAGCAACATGCCTGCATCCATTTCTCCTCGCTCTTGACTGTAGATGTGACCAATTGCTTTAAGCTCCTGCCACTGTCACTTCTACTAGGATGAGCAATAACCTAAAATGACAAGTCAAGTAAACTCCTTCCCTTCCTATGTTACTTTTAATCAGATTATTTTATCACAGAAATAGAAAGAAAATTATAACAGCTGATTATCCTGAAATGATAAGAAAAGGACAAACACGAAAATGATATAAATTCCATGACTGTCAGTCAGGTATCACTCCTATAATAACACTCATCGAAAGAAAGAAAGGAAGAAAGAAAGAAAGAAAGAAAGAAAGAAAGAAAGAAAGAAAGAAATGATATAAAAAATCTAGAAATAAGAGACGGGTTTGAAGTGATTGAGCTGACTGAAATTAGAGGATCAAAAGGTTTTCTAGGGGGCTGGAGAGATGGCTTGGTGGTTAAGAGCTCCGTCTGCTCTTCCAGAGGTTCTGAGTTCAATTCCCAGCAACTGTATGATGGCTCACAACCATCTGTAATGAGATCTGATGCCCTCTTCTACTGTGTCTGAAGACAGTGACAGTGTACTCACATACATAAAATAAATAAATCTTTTTCTTTAAAAAAAATACAAGAGGTTTTCTAGGAAATGCACACTATCACAAATGTGTAAGTTCACAAAATTAGAATGTTGTTCCCTGTGCTTAAAAGCAAAGTTCTCTTGAAAGATATGTCTGCTTTTATTGGGAAATTTTGACTTTGTTGAAGATCCTGGGTCTTTCCCACTTTACTTGGCTTTTTGTGTTAGTATGTGAAGTCTTATCACTTCAGTTAAGCGAATTATTATTTTTGCACTGACTATGGGTTTCTTTGATCCAGAGTTCTGAACCTTTCATGCCTTTGAAAGGCTTTCACAGATCAAATTCTAGACTAGATCTTCTACCTTCAGGCTTACTTTTGGCGCATTCCGGGAGGCTTTTAGAAACAGTCTAACAAGACAAACCAGGTAAGCTTATGTACTATTTACAGGGAATGATTTTGCAAACAGAAAGGGAATAAGAGAGCTTTGTAGCTACAGCTCCCTCCTTCCCTGGCATTCTTCTGAGACTCGCAAATGCGAATATGTCAGTTTCCTCTAAGACAAAGTGTTTGATCACAGATCTGTAATACCCTGATAGTTTTTTTTAAAAATGTAAAAATTCAAAAGAAGGCATATTTTAACACTGCTGTGGGGAGACCTCCAAGCTTCTTGTAGCTCATTTTCAACAGTGGCCTTTCACAGCCAATTAGATAAATACTGGCTGTTCAGTACCTGATGAAGACCCGCAGGCTTGGAGCTAGCTGCACACTAAAGATGAACCAAGGACCCAGGTTTGAATTGACCCAAAGCTAACAAAGCCAGAAGGTAAATAGCAATGAATTCTGTGTACTCCTTTCCAGCCAACAAACCTGGAAGGCAAACAGCTGACTGGGCTCATTATCCCTACCTTAGATAGAAGCTGTGTGCTAGGCAACACACAGCAGCTCTTGGCTGACTGGGCTAAACCATGGAATGTTATAGTTCAAAGTTTCCCCAAGAGATGCTTATGCCTTATCCTGGACTGAAGAGTTTCATATTCAAGGAAATTCCTAGAACAGACTCTGACAAATATTAGACTTCTGTAATTTGGGAGTCCTACCATTGAGTTGAGTGAGGATTCCTAGAATTCTATCAGAGATACTAGTTGTTCTTGAACACATCATGAAGGACAGGAATTGATGAATACCGAGGAAATGTTTTGACAGACTTTCACTCCACAACCCAGTTAAGATTGTTGTGAGAAACAATTTGAATGAAACAACTTAAATGCCGTTATAAACCAAATCTGACCCAAATCAGATGGCCCACAGTGACCCTTGTAAGGAGATCATATTACACACTGGAGTTGGGAAAGGAACTTAATATTAAGCTAGGACTCGTGGAGGGCATAAGCACATATATGGTCTGCCCTGAGTCTTTAAACTTCTATTTCTAAAAGTCTTTTTACCCCATTCATCATGGAGAAGACAGAACAATACCAACTATGGGAAGATGTTCTGGTGACTGTCTCAATTTCTCTGACTGTCACTTCAGGGAAAGCCTCTGAATCTCAAAGCGTGACCCTGTATTTTGTAACATGAGGCTCCTTTTGTGTTCCTAGAACTGTACACAGTTTAGGGATCTTAGAGCACTTTCTTTGTTAGGGTTTCAATTGCTGTGAAGAGATACCATAGCCAAGACAACTCCTATAAAAACAACATTGGATTGGGGCTAGTTTACAGTGTCACATGGTCAATCCATTATCAACATGGTAGGAAGTATAGCATTTTGTAGGCAGACATGGTGCTAGAGGAGCCAAGAGTTCTACACCTTGATCCTAAGGCAACCAGGAGAAAACTGGCACCAGCAGGCAGTCAGGAAGAGGCTCACTTTTCCACACTGAGTAGAGCTTGAGCAAAGGATCTCAAAGCCCATCCCCACAATGACACTCATCCTCCAACAAGTCACATCTACTCCAATATTGCCACACCTCCAAATAGTGCCACTCCCAGGCCCAAGCATATTCAAACTACCGTATTCCTCTCCCTGGCCCCCATAGACTTGTTCAAACTCATGAGTCTATGGTTTAATATATAACCATAGCATAATGCAAAATACATTTAGTTTAACTTCAAAAATCCCAAAGCCTATAACAGTCTCATCAATGCTAAAAGTTCTAAGTCTCTTCTAAGATTCGTATAATCTGTTAACTGTAATCCCTATAAAATAAAAATAAAAAAGCAGATCACATACTTCAGACATATGGTAATATATATATATATATATGTATTGTATATACATATATATATATACATATATATATATATATATATATATATATATATATATATATATATAACTATTCCAAAAAGTTATAGTGAAAAAATACTAGACCAAGGCAAGACCAAAACATTAGCTGGGAAAATCCCAAGCTCTGCATCTCCATCACTGATGTCCAACTCCCTTCAGCTTTAATAATAGCAACATACTTCTTTCTCTCAGAATGGTTCCACTCCCTGTTAGCAGCTTTCCTCAGCAGGCATCCCATGTTCTGGAAACATCTTGGGGTCTCCCCAAGGCAACTTGAACTTCACAGTTTCTTGTTCCAGTGTCTGGGATCCCCCGAAAGGGTTTGGGTCACTTCTCCAGCTCTTCCCTCTGTAGCACTTCCCTTCTCTAGGTTCTGGTTGACTCTACTCCACTGCTGCTGCTGTTTTTGTTGGTCATCCAATGATATTACATCTCCAATATGCAGGAGTCTTCTGCTCCAACTAGGCTTTACTAATAGCTTCTCATAGGCTCCCTTCATGGGGTCAAGCCTCAACATCCTTACATGGCCTCTTTAGTCCTAGGCTGTGAAATGCAATTGAAACTGTACCTTTACCAGTGACCTTTCCTGGCCTCTCACAGTGCCAAGCCTCAGCATCTCTCCATGGCCCCTTCATGATTTCAAAACCAATACCACCTCAGTGATTCCTACACATTACCAAGTCCATTTTCAGCATGAGGTACAAACTTGGTTATGCCTGGAACACAACTTCTTTGTGCTTTCAGAAAACACTTCCAAGATTTCACCTCAGTGATGCTTGTCTCTTCTTAATCACCACTAATTGCTTAGCTCCAACTAACCAGCATCAATTGTTCCAGAAACCCCTTCTACTATTGGCTCTAAAACCAAAGTCATATGGTGGAAGCTGCTGAGTTCTGCTGCTTGCTAGAGCTGGAACATGGCCCCTCTTGTACTATTACATCATCACCAGCTTTCTCTTTTCCAACTCCCTCATTGCCTAAGCTTGACTGTCCTGGAACTTGCTCTGTAGACTGACCTTGAACTCAGAGATGTACATGCTCTCTGTCTCCTGAATGATGGAATTAAAAGTATATACCACCATGCTATACTAAGCCTTTCTCTACCTGGGCCTTGCTCTTTACCAGGCTGGCCTTGAACTCAGAAATCTGCTTTCATAGGTCTCCTGAGATTAAAGTTGTATACCACCATCGCTGGACCTAAGGTTTTCATGGCGACTATGCCTCAAGAAGCCTGTATATTCCAGCCTCAAAATCTTGACTACACATGTGCCCTCTATCTACGGATTGTAGTTCATTCCAGAGATGCTCAAGTTGACAACTAAGAATAATCATCACAATCCATCCCTTGTCAACCTGATATATAATCATATCATCTTATGTCCAAATGAAAACAATAACTAGATCATAAAATCACCTACATAATATAACTATCCCTGTTCAGTTGTAAACACATAAATAATAAACTTATCTGGGTGGGATCTTGCCCTAAGATCACCACTCCCTTAATCTGTTGTATTTCCTGGAACATAGGATTAAGCCCCATTGTATATCCTGGTGGCCCTTTAATACTTGAACCACACATTTTTTTATTTTTCCTTTCTCATATCGCTATGCTTGGTCAAACTGCTTTTCATGAGAAGCTAAAGGATAAAGTCTAAACTGAGCTTTTCTGGGACTTCCTTTGTTAATGCAGTTAATTGAAATCTCATTATTCAGACAAAGGCAAAAGGCAGCCACATTCTTCACCAAAATATCACTAAAACTGTCTCTAGGACACATGCTAACATTTTTCTTTGAAACCTCTTGAGCCAGTCCCCCACAGTTCAAATTACTCTTGACACCAATGTCTTTCATATTTCTATTATGATGGCCCATTAAGCTGAACTTATAGCATTCTACTGCTTTCCAAATCCAAAGTTCCAAAATCCACATTCCTCCAAACCAAAGTATAGTCAGGGCCATCACACCAATACCAAAGTCCGTGGTACCAACTTCTATCTTTTTTTTTCTTATTCTATATTCTTTGTTTACATTCCAAAGGCTTTCCCCTTTCCCAGTTCCCCCCTCACCATATGTCCCATAAGTTCTCTTCCCCCCCCATTCCCCAATCACCCCGCCCCCCCCCACCATTTCTCTGCTCTGGTACTCTCCTACAAAACTGGATACAATCTTTTCAGGCCCAGGGTCCTCTCCTTCCTTCTTCTTGGGAATCTTTTGACTTGCTAATTGTGCCTTGAGTATTCCGAGCTTCTGGGCTCATTAATATCCACTTATCAGTGATTGCATTTCATGTGTATTCTTTTGTGATTGGGTTAACTCACTTAGGATGATATTTTCCAGATCCAACCATTTGCCTACAAATTGCATGAATTCATTATTTTTAATTGCTGAGTAGTATTCCATTATATAAATATACCACATTTTCTGTATCCATTCCTCCTTTAAGGGATATTTGGGCTCCTTCCAAATTCTGGCTATTATAAATAAGGCTGCTATGAACATAGTAAGAGCATGTGTCTTTATTGTATGCAGGGGAATCCTCTGGGTATATGCCCAGGAGTGGTATGACAGGGTCCTCTGGAAGTGACATGCCCAATTTTCTGAGGAACCACCACACTGATTTCCAGAGCGGTTGTACCATCTTGCAATCCCACCAAGAATGGAGGAGTGTTCCTCTTTCTCCATATCCTCACCAGCACCTGTTGTCTCCAGAGTTTTTAATCTTAGTCATTCTGACTGGTGTGAGGTAGAATCTTAGGGTTGTTTTGATTTGCATTTGCCTGATGACTAATGATGTTGAACATCTCTTAAGGTGTTTCTCAGCCATCTGAATTTCTTCTGGTGACACTTCTTTGTTTAGCTCTGTACCCCATTTTTAATAGGGTTATTTGGTTCTTTGGGGTCTAACTTCTTGAGTTCTTTGTATATATTGGATATTAGCCCTCTGTCGGATGTGGGGTTGGTGAAGATCCTTTCCCAATTTGTTGGTTGCTGTTTTGTCCTTCTGACAGTGTCCTTTGCCTTACAGAAACTGTAATTTTATGAGGTCCCATTTGTCAATTCTTGATCTTAGAGCATAAGCTATTGGTGTTCTGTTCAGAAACTTTCCCCCTGTGCCCATGTCCTCCAGGGTCTTCCCCAGTTTCTTTTCTATTAGTTTCAGTGTGTCTGGTTTTATGTGGAGGTCCTTGATCCACTTGGAGTTGATCTTAGTACAAGGAGATAAGAGTGGGTCAATTCGCATTCTTCTGCATGTTGACCTCCAGTTGAACCAGCACCATTTGTTGAAAAGGCTATCTTTTTTCCACTGGATGGCTGTAGCTCTTTTATCAAAGATCAAGTGACCATAAGTCTGTGGGTTCATTTCTGGGTCTTCAATCCTATTCCATTGATCTACTTGCCTGTTGCTGTACCAATACCATACAGTTTTTTAACACAATTGCTCTGTAGTACTGCTTGAGGTCAGGGATATTGATTCCCCCAGATGTCCTTTTATTGTTGAGAATAGTTTTAGCTATCCTGGGTTTTTTGTTACTCCAGATGAATTTGATAATTGCTCTTTCAAGATCTATGAAGAATTGAATTGGGATTTTGATGGGGATCGCATTGAATCTGTAGATTGCTTTTGGCAAGATTGCCATTTTTACTATATTGATCCTGCCAATCCAAGAGCATGAAATATTTTTCCATCTTCTGAGGTCTTCTTCGATTTCTTTCTTCAAAAACTTGAAGTTCCTGTCATACAGAGCTTTCACTTGTTTGGTTAGAGTCACACCAACTTCTTCCCTAACTTCTTTCTCAGCCTGCTTGACCTTTGAGTACAGGAAGGCTACTGATTTGCTTGAGTTGATTTTATAACCAGCCACTTTGCTGAAGTTGTTTATCAGCTGTAGAAGTTCTCTGGTGGAGTTTTTTGGGTCGCTTAAATATACTATCATAGCATCTGCAAATAATGATAGTTTGACTTCTTCCTTTCCAATTTGTATCCCTTTGACTTCCTTATGTTGTCTAATTGCTCTTGCTAGAACTTCAAGTACTATATTGAAAAGATATGGAGAGAAAGGGCAGCCTTGTGTAGTCCCTGATTTTAATGGGATTGCTTCAAGTTTCTATCCATTTAGTTTGATGTTGGCTACTGGTTTGCTGTAGATTGCTTTTACTATGTTTAGATATGGGCCTTGAATTCCTACTCTTTCCAAGACTTTTAGCATGAAATGATGCTGAATTTTGTCGAATGCTTTTTCAGTATCCAATGAGATGATCATGTGGGTTTTTTTTTTCTTTTAGTTTGTTTATGTAGTGGATTACATTGATGGATTTCCGTATATTGAACCATACCTGCATCCCTGGGATGAAGCCTACTTGATCATGGTGAATGATCGTTTTGATGTGCTCTTGGATTTGGTTGGCAAGAATTTTATTTTGTATTTTTGCATCCATATTCATAAGGGAAATTGGCCTATAGTTCTCTTTCTTTGTTGGATCTTTGTGTGGTTTTGGTATCAGTGTAATTGTGGCTTCGAAGAATGAGTTGGGCAGTGTCCCTTCTGTTTCTATTTTGTGGAATAGTTTGAAGAGTATTGGTGCTAAGTTTTCTTTGAATGTCTGGTAGAATTCTGCACTAAAACCATCTGGTCCCATACTTTTTTTGGTTGGGAGGCTTTCTATAACCCCTTCTATTTCTTTAGGGGTTATGGGACTGTTTACTGATCTAATTGATCCTGATTTAATTTTGATATTTGGTATCTGTCTAGGAAATTGTCCATTTCCTCCAGATTCTCCAGTTGTATTGAGTATAGATTTTTTAGTAGGATCTGATGATCTTTTGAATTTCCTCAGATTCTGTTGTTATGTCCCCCTTTTCATTTCTAATTTTGTTAATTTGGATACTGTCTCTGTGCCCTTTGGTTAGTCTGGCTAAGGGTTTATTTATCTTGTTGATTTTCTCAAAGAACCAGCTCCTGGTTTTGTTGATTCTTTGTATGGTTCTCTTTGTTTCTACTTGATTGCTTTCAGCCCTGATTTCCTGTCTTCTATTCCTCCTGGGTGAATTAGCTTCTTTTTGTTCCAGGGCTGTGATGGTTTGTATATGATTGGCCCAGGGAGTGACCCCATTAGGAGGGGTGGCCTTGTTGGACTAGGTGTGTCACTGTGGGTGTGGGCTTAAAACCCTCACCCTGGCTGCCTGGAAGTCAGTCTTCCACTTGTAACCTTCAGATGAAGATGTAGAACTCTCAGCTACTTCTGCACCATATCTGCCTGGATGCTGCCATGTTTTTGCCTTGATGACAATGGACTGAACCTCTGAGCCTGTAAGCCAGCCCCAATTAAATGTTGTCTTTTATAAAACTTGCATTGGTCATGGTGTCTGTTTACAGCAGTGAAACCCTAACTAAGACAGAAGTTGGTACCAGGGACTGGGGTATTGCTGTGATAGGCCTGATCATGCTTTTGTTTGGAAGAATGTCGATTTTGGGACTTTGGATTTAGAAAGCCACGTAATGATTTAAGTGGGGCTTAATGGGCCAGACTAGTAGGAATATGGAAGACAGTGGTGCTGAGGGTCATTTGAACTATATAGGCCTGATGGCCCAAGAGGTTTCAGTGGAGAAGAACTTTAATATATGGCTGAGAGACTGTTTTTGTGATGTTTTGGTGAAGAACATGGCTTCTTTTTGCCATTGTCTGAAGAGACTGCCTAGGGCTAAGGTAAAGAGATTTATATTAATTGCATCTGTAAAGGAAGTCTCAAAAAAGCCCAACAAAGACTTTCTTCTCTGGTTAAGTCTGATGAAGAGAATTTTGAACAAACATAGCAAGCTGAGAAAGGAAAGTACAAAATATATAATTTGAGTATTAAAGGGACTCCAGGAAGTGAAACGGAGCTGAATTTAAGGATATTAAATTGAATTAAAGGAATGGTGACCTTGGGGGCAAGATTCAGCCAGTTAACTTTAGGTGCAGGCATGGTCGTACAAGCCTTTAATACCGAGAGGCAAAGAAAAGCAGATCTCTGAGTTCAAGGCCAGCCTAGAACAGAGCAAATTCTAGGTGAAGAAAAACTTTAATCCAGGCTTGGTGGACCACACCTTTAATCCCAGTGCTTAGGAGACAGGCATGCAGATCTCTTGAGTTCAAAGTCAGTCTAAGGAGCAAGATTCAGGACAGCCAACTTAGACAGTGAGGAGCTGGGAAAAAGGAAGCTAGTGATAATGTAATAGAACAAGGGGGGACCAATGTTCCAGCTCCTGCAAGCAGCAGAACTTGGCAGCTTCAGCCATATGTCTCTGGCTTTATATTCAAGAGGAGAAGGAGACTACTGGAACAATTGATGCTGGTTAGCTGGAGCTAAGAAATTAGTGGTGATTAAGAAAAGACCAGCATCACTGAGGTGAAATATGGGAAGTGTTTTCTGAGAGCACAAAGAAGCTGTATTCCAGAGATAACCAAGTGTTCCTCATGCTGCAGCTGTACTTGGTAACATGTAAGAATCATCCAGGTGGTACTGGTTTTGAAGGCATGAAGGCATCATGAAGAACAGCTGAGGCTTGGTACTGTGAGAGGCCATGGAAGGACATTGGTGAAAGTGTACCCTCAGTTGTAATTGACAGCCCAGGACTGAAGGGGTCATACAAAGGAGTTGAGGCTTGGTACTATGAAGAGAGCCTATGAGAGGCTTTGGTGAAGTATAGTTGCAGTGGAAGACCCTAGCATATTGGAGATGCCAGTACCATGGAATGACCACGAACAGCAGTGCCAGTGGAGTGGATCAATCTGAACTTAGAGTGCAACATAAGGCAGAGCTGGAGAAGTGACACCAGCTCTTTGGAGATACACAGATCATGTGTGGATCTCAGACATTGGAACAAGAAGCTGTGAAGCTGAAATTGACTTGGGGTACACAAGATGTTAAAGATGCCAGAGCCACAGGATTCCTGCCAAGGAAAGCTGCTAACAGGGAGTGGAACAAGCCCAGGAGAAAGAACCAGTTGCAGTCAACAAGGATGAAAAAGTAGTTGGATATCTGAAGAGTGCTTTACCATCAGAAATGGAGATGCAGAGTTTGGACTTTGCCCAGCTGGTTTCCTGTCTTGCTTGGAGGATTACAGTTAAGTGATTGAATGAATCTCAGAAGAGACCTTAAACTTCAGACTTTTAACACTGTTGAGACTACTGTAGACTACAGGGACTTTTGAAGTTGGACTAAATGTATTTTGTATTATGCTATTTTTAAGTATGGCCCCCATAGACTCATGTTTGAGCAAGCCTATGGGGACCAGGGAGTGGAATGTGATGGTTTGTATATGATTGGCCCAGGGAGTGACCCTATTAGGAGGTGTGGCCTTGTTGGAGTAGGTGTGTCACTGTGGGTGTGGGCTTAAAACCCTCACCCTGGCTGCCTGGAAGTCAGTCTTCCACTTGTAGCCTTCAGATGAAGATGTAGAATTCTCAGCTCCTTCTGCACCATATCTGCCTGGATGCTGCCATGTTTTTACCTTGATGACAATGGACTGAACCTCTGAGCCTGTAAGCCAGCCCAATTAAATGTTGTCTTTTATAAGACTTGCATAGGTCATGGTGTCTGTTCACAGCAGTGAAACCCTAACTAAGACAAAGGCTTTCAGGTATGCCATTAATCTTCTAGTTCATGCTCTTTCCAGTTTATTTTTGGAGGCACTTAGGGCTATGAGTTTTCCTCTTAGCACTGCTTTCATTGTGTCCCATAGATTTGGGTAGGTTGTACCTTCATTTTCATTGAATTCTAAAAAGTCTTTGATTTCTTTCTTTATTTCTTCCTTGACCAAGGTGTTATTGAGTAGAGTATTGTTCAGTTTCCATGTGTATGTGGGCTTTCTGTTGTTTTTGTTGCTATTGAAGACCACTATTACTCCATAGTGATCTGATAGGAGGCATGGGATTAGTTCAATCTTCTTGTATTTGTTGACATCTGTCTTGTGACCAATTATATGATCAATTTTGGAGAAGGTACCATGCGTTACCTGTCTTCAGCAGGCAGCTGGGAAGAGGCTCTCTCTCTGTTCCATACTGGGCACAAAGCCCACCTCAATGTTGACACACATCATTCAACAAGGCCACACCTACTCTAACTTTGCCACACTTCTTAATAGTGCCACTCTCTAGGCTAAGCATATTCAAACCACCACAGGTAAACTGAGGAAAAGTTTACCTCACATGTAGATGATCTGATGACCCACGATGAAATATCACATCTCCTCCATCCTGAGGGCTCTTCCTGCTCCTGACTTGTCCTTGCTTACATGGCTTTCACCTATTGGGCTAATGTGATAGTCAGTCTTCTAGATACTCTTCTCCATCTATTATGAATTAGTAGCTGTGGGGTGTTAGCTCAGTGGCTGTGCAGCAAGTGGTCTTGGCAGTTAATAATAGTTTTGTTGCATGGAATAAATACATTGAGCAATAAAGATTCTCCATTACAAAAAAAATGATTTATCAGTCATCATCTAATCGTTTGGTTATTTGGATTTATTTTCTACAGGCCTTGGCTAGGAATCATATGCCAAATTGTTGCTGTTCTCTTCCTAAGAGATGCACTAGCAGCCCCCCTGTTGGCTGTGTCTTCTCAGGCTTAAATGTCTGCATGCAGCCATCTGCTTAATGGTCTTTCATTATGTAGAATGACAAGAATTGAAATGTGTAGACATAAGGGTGATATAAATTATGAATGGCTTTTTAAATTATATCTAATATCATGGTTACCTTGGTTACTTCTAATGGAACAGATGCCAAGAGTTTGGCCAAACTCTAACTTAAGAGGATAACCCAAGGGAAAGAATTGTTGCAGGAAATATTAAAAAATTCACCATCCCAAGCTATACCCAGCTACTCTCAGGCCCTGGCAATCCCACTGCCTCCATGACTAGCCCCACGCAGTGACCAATCGAGGTTATCTTGATGCAGATTCTGCTCACAGTCCCAGATATCCACCCACTGTGGTAAGCGGTCCCAAATCCCAGTAACCTGGTAAAATCAAAACTCCAGAGGCTTGTAATTTATAAGTCAGATTTATATCAGCAAATTCTCACCCCACAAAACGTCCACACAATTTACTCAGAGACAATTGATATTGATATAAATTGCTCACCTAGATAAGACAAATTGTCCTGTAATTATCCATCCCTTAGATGATATTCATAGCTACCCGTGGTTATTGAAAACCACATGGAATCTGGATTGCCTTTCTCTTCCTCCATCTTCCTTCCTTCCCCTCTCCTCTCTTCTCATCTCTGTCCCTGAAACTCTTAGCTTCACCTCCCTTTCCCCTGTCCAATCACAGGCTTCTTGTTGTATTAATATTTAAATTAATTGGGGAAAATTCTGCTACAAAGACTGATTAAATAAAATTTTGTAACCGGGCAGTGGTGGCGCACGCCTGTAATCCCAGCACTTGGGAGACAGAGGCAGTCGTATTTCTGAGTTTGAGGCCAGCCTGGTCTACAGAGTGAGTTCCAGGACAGCCAGGGCTACACAGAGAAACCCTGTCTCAGAAAAAAAAAATTGTGAGGAGGTATGCATTAAGACTAGGTACCTGTGCAGGGCCCATCATACCAAATCAATAAAGTTTTATCCCCGTAACTGGACTTCAATTGTCGCTCAAGGCACTGCAGACAATTACCTAATGCAAAACAACTGCCTAAGCTGTAGACAATGACTAATAAATTATCTATAGCCAATCAAGTTGTTCTGTGTCTTCTTCTCTTTTTATGTTCCATTGTTGGTTGTAGCTCTCTGAATCTGTCTTGCTCCTACATTGCATGGTTTATTAATCATGTTTTGTTTCACACAAATATTGCTAAGATTGTAACTGATCTGGGAAATTCTCCATTTGACACACCTCCATATAGTATGTGATTCTAGCAAACTTCTATCAGAAGGTAACATTACAACACTACAGGGGTTTGTTTTGTGCCCTCCAAGATGTGCTACATGCTTTGGAATGGGCTCCTAAACCTGGGGGGGGGTTCTGATTGATTTTTCTGGGGTTCCTAAGGCTTCATCTTCCTGCTTCAGAGAACTGTGCTGATGGTTAGCTTTGTCTAAGAGGCAGCCTAAAGACTCAGGGCGGCTTACACAAGGTTCTCTTCTTTCCCCATCCACTGACAGCCAACAGAAAAGCAGGGAAATCCAGTCTTTTAACATAAATAGGCTCTGTACTGGGCAAATCTGAACACATTCTAGAGATGAATCATAGCACTAACCAGTATAGTAACTGGGAATGGAATAAAGTTTTTCTGCTTCTTCCAGAATGTCTGACTTGTCTTTTCTTACATGTTACCATGGATTCGTGTGTGTGTGTGTGTGTGTGTGTGTGTGTGTGTCTGTGTGTGTCTGTGTGTGTCTGTGTGTGTCTCTGTGTGTCTGTGTGTATGTGTTGTAAATATTTTCTTTGCTCTGATAAAAGTATTTCTTTGGGGGCATTTTTAAATAAAATTGTCATAAAATCATCACAGTACTTTCTTCTTCCCAAGTTCCCTCATCTGTACAAAGCCATGGTTGTGTAGCTGACATTTCTCAGCCAGAACGTTCCAGTTATTCCAAAGGTATGCTAAGGTATGCTTAATTTTTTTGTCAAATCAAAATCCTCCATTAATAAAGAGCTCATCAGATGTTCAACTAGTAGGACAATATTACCAAAATCATTATGCTACAGACAAGACAAAGACCGAGGTATCTAAAGCAAACTAAAAGTCTCTTAGACATCATTATTAGAAGACATTCAATGTGTAATGAAAAAGATGAATCGTTGAAGTCCAATGCGTAATGAAAATGATGAGTATGCCAAGTGCAACATATTTAGCATCCATAGCACGAGAGGACATGACCGTTGCGTTATGCAGGCCTCTTACTCCATAGGTAAGTGGCATGCTCTTAGTAGTCTTCCCTGGCAAGGCAAATTACTATCCATGCTAAAAGCAAACTATAGGAAAGAGCTTACCTAAAGTAAATTTTCTTCTTGTAAGTATGCTGAATTGGTGATTCATATCTTCCCTCTTTAGAAAACAAAATGTTATGTTTGGGTTGAAAATAAACTTCTGGTAGACTCTGTGGGGATATAAAATATAAATAAGAGAGTCTACTGGAGAAGGAAACGTCAGCCACTCTTCTTTGCAGCTGACAAGAATATCGTTTTGGTTGATCATGAATGAGAAATAAGTAAAATCGCCTTCAAAGAAGAGTCTCCCGTCACCGAGAGCTCAGTGTGGCCCAGTTAAAGGCCAGAGAGAGCTGGAAAAATGTGCTAAGCAGAATACAATTGATTAGCTAAAACAGTAGGACTGAGTCCTCAACACTTGACAGTGCTGGGCAAACAAGACGGCTCAACAGATAATGGTGACTGCAGCCAAGCCTAATGACCTGAGCTGGATCCCTGAGACCTACACTGTAGATGAATCAAACTGATTTCTGCAAGTTGCCCCAAATAAATAAATAAATGCAATAAAGTTTCTTTTAACTGACAGTAACTACAAAATGCTATGAGAAAAAAATATTTAGTTATCAAACCTGACCCCAAGTAGTTGATCACAGAGAAGAAGTGGGTTCTGCCCATGCTACCAGAGGATTCTGATTCTTATCATGAATTGCAGATAACACAAAAAATGGGCACTTCCATTACTTTACAGATTTGGGCTTAGGTTCTAGTGTTTCATGTTTGAAAAGTTGACCATACCACAGAGACTGACCGAATTAGCAGTGTAAAGCTATCCAGCTAAAGATCAGCGAAGTCACATCTGTTAGAATGACTGCTCTCTGTGAATTTTTTTAAGAGCAGCAGTTGTGTGAGATCAACCTTGCTCTTCCTGGCTTTACCAGGGTGTTGCACTCCCAGACAAGGTACCATGATGAGATGGTATCCTACCCAGATGGATGACTGGCTCTTCAGAGCAGGACTTGTTTCTGGTCTCTTCTCAGAAGAATACGATGAGATTAGGCGGCACACCTTTCCAGAGCATCTTGTTTCTTGGCACGTGGAACCATCTGTAACTTGTCATAGTTCTGGTGGGGTCTTTACATATGTGGGTTGCTTTTACAATGTGCCCAGGGCTTATGGAATTCCACTTGTCCGTCTACTGGGGTAGATTTGTAGTTCTGTAGAGATGGAACGAGATCACTTGGAGAAAGATATGCCATCTTCTTATCTGAAAAGACTAGAAAAAAATTAAGTCCAGTATTGTTGTGCCACTTAAAATATGGACACCATAAAGAATAACTCATCCTATGTGGAAACAGTTCTAGAATCATCTATTCCAGTTCGTATAAAAGATATGTGTAGATCAAGTGGCTTTTTGATGTCAGTTATACAGTTAAGTATCGAAATTAGTCTAGTCAGTCCTTGACAACAGAAGGTAAGCAAAGGAGTAAGAAAAGGAGGAGGGAAAGTCCCAGTTCATCTAGTGAGAAATAAAATAAATAAATAAATAAATAAATAAATAAATAAAGGACCAAAATAACAACTGAGCATGCGCGGGTTAAGTTCACTCGCTTCTGAGCGACCCCGCTCTAAGAAACTTGAGAGGCGATAGTTCAAACACCTTCAGCTCTCAGCACAGATTATTATTAAAATAAATGGCAGCATGCTTAGGGAGAAACCTCACAATTGGCAGTCTATGTGTGTATAACAAACACTGTGTGGTTCTAGTGGACTAGATTCCATACTACGTTTTGAAAAAGCGTCGTGCTATAGGCTCAAAAGATGTCAGTGTGAGCTTCTTGTTGCATTCTGAGCTCAGGGTAGTGACCCTCTTTCCTAATAAGGGAGTCCATCTATTGGAGCAGATGACAAAGCCCTGATTTAGAGGAACCGAACGAAAACTCTGAAGTTGCATAATATACGGCAAAAGTGCTATATAAATGTAAAGGACTATTGCTACCGAATAAAGAATATGATGCAAAAGTTGGTAGCAGGCCTTACAGATAGGTGGGTAAACACCGCGAGGATGCAGGATGGAAGACTAAGGAAACTTAAGAGGCAGCCGGTGGCACAGCTCCCTCTGCTGGCTTAAGCGTTCATCTGCAACAACAGTCTTCAGGGAAGGAGAAAAGCAGAACTTGAACTGTTTGAAGATTTAAGTACTTGATAAGCAGACCAGGCTCAAACTGAAAAGCTAATGTTGCCCACCGGTGATGGTACTTTGTACCCCTTGGTCAGCTTCGGCGGCTGAGCCTATAGCCAAGAACACAATCCCAGTGCAGGGTTTGGAGGGGTTGTTTGTTTCAATAAACCAAACCCACGAGGCGACGCTTATTCAATCACAAAGTAGTGCTCAGGAAAGGCATTTGCTACCAACAAAATACCCCGGGTCTCTGAGTTCAAGGACAGGCTGGACTACAGTGTGAGTTCTAGGACAGCCAGGGCTACCCAGAGAAACCCTGTCTCAAAAACAAAAATAAATTAAAAATCAAAAACAACGCTGCTTGCTCTGATACAATAGGGAAATTTGGTAATTGTTTAGAGTTGAGAATGCAATAGCTGAAGTGACACAGAATTCAGATTTTAAAAACCTGATAAACAAATTCCTCCTGTGCTAAATTTAGGAAATCCCATCTCATCGGAGTCTTCTCTCCCTCCACCGATGGCCCAAGGAGAAAAGGACTCAGAAATAAGTGAAGTGTGTTCATTGGCATCACACTCCTAAACATTAGATTAACATATGCTAGATCCAAGCACATTTGGGGGCCTCCCATGTAGATTTAATGTGATGAACTGCCCGAATCAGTAGTCTGATAATCACCCACCTCCATCCCCAATATTACACAGCATTGGTAATAAAATATAATCAAGCAAACTGGCATTACATAATACAGGGAAAACATTGTAACTCCAACTTCTTAAATCCAGTGAGCATTCTTGAGACTTTAATTGTGTCTTAGTCATTAAAGAACTTAAATTGTCCCTAGTGAAAATTTTAACCTACAGTGTAGAAGTCCTGCTGTGCCCAGTGCTATTTACATGCTGTGTGAAAATTCTAACTTTCCTGAAACCTAAATATCTTCAACTAATTTCCCTGGACGGCCCCGGCCATCTCCTGAATCACAGTAGAGGCAGAGCGCCCTCTAGTGTCTCATTTATATTATTATGCTAAATTAGAAAGTCTCATTTGAAAATTTCTAGCTAAGTTTACTGAAATTTATTTATTTATATTTGTTACTGTTTTAGATAACAATGCCTGATATAGTTACTACTTTAGAGTGTTTTCTTACAATTCAATCTGTAAAAAGTGTTGGTTTACAAACTTTGGTAAAATTTTGCATCGATATAAAACAAAGAATATGCATTTTACATACTCATTTCACCATAATTAGAGATCAATTTTTAATTCATAAATTATTTATCAAAGTTAATTTTCTACATTTAATGCCTTAGTTAAGTGACTACTGTATTAATTAATTCACAGTACAAAAGAATGGTATAAATTAGAATTAAAATATAAATATGAATTGTTAATCCATGTAAATGTGAAACAATCTTAACAACATCTCCTCTCACATAACAAGTCATAAACAGAAACACAAAAACAATAATAAAATCCTATGTGTATATGTATACATCAAAGAGGAAAGTATAGAAATAAAAATATTCAAAACATTGAAAATAGCAGAATTAACTTTACGTCTTTTTATTTAGAGTTTTAAGAACTTTTAATAAGCTTGTTTTACTCAAAAATAATCAACATATAAGTATTTATTTTGGAACCAAAGTCATGAGTTAAAATTTCTTTTTTTTTAAGTATCACATCTCTGTCTCCATGAAGGCAATGCAATTTTTCTATGTCTCAGTTTCTCATTTATTAACAGATATTCATTAATTAGTCATTTGTTGCTCAAGTGAAAATAATTATATTCTTTTTTATGAATACCAAATACCAGGTGTCCTCCATAGTGAACACCAAAAAATATTTTTATTTGAATTCATATATCTTTTAGTTTCAGAAACATAAATACAGAAAGAATTAAACTTAAGCCCATTGTTAAACTGCTTATTGAAATTTAGAAATGTGGGAAATTTGATTCTTGCTACTACAAGTTTCCTTTCAATAAAATTTAGTATAATCATCTCCAAGAGAAAACATCTTGGAACGTTATTTACCATCTATCAGAAAAACAACAGAAAAACACTTATTCTAATCCCTTTACCTGCCCTATAAACTTATTTGATATAAGCCTAATATCAATTTGGCTATTTTATTATACTTATTATAAATTTGACTATATATTAGTATGCTTTGCTAAGGTCACTAACTGCTACTTTGACTCTATTCCTGGAAGTTGAGAAGCAATGAACATAGTAAGAATTAAGCAATTAGGCTCATTTCAGCATGAAGATAGTAACCCCTTTCTTTTACTGCTTCTCTGCAGCACAAAGAACCCAAACAATGCTAGAGATACTTTTTAACTCTTTTAACTCAAACTCCAAGTTCAATGGATGCATGCTAAAAGCCTAAGTGACCAAGCCAGCTCAGTCAGTCAACCGGTTCTCCAGGGCAGGAGCAAGGATTAAAAAGAAAAAGACAATTAGACAACACTGTAGCATGATCCCAGCTTGTTCTGAGGCTGAAGCGAGTTTATTTTTTCCCAGTCTGCTTTTACACCATTTTAATGACATGCAAATAATAAGATCAGTGCTAGGTTAAGGAACAAGCAAGACACTAACAATAGTCAAGGAACAAGAAGGCGATAAACAAAGTCCTGTGATCACTGTTTCTCCAGGCTTATCAGGATGACCAAGATATCTGAGCCTACTTACCAGTCCTAGAACAAAGTCAAATTCTTGCCTGAAGCCTGTTTTTGTTGTTGTTGTTGTTGTTGTTGTTGTTGTTGTTGCTGTTGTTGCTGTTGTTGTTGTTCTAGCCCCAAATCAGATTCCTGCCTGAAACCTACTTCCTTGTCCTGGCCCAAGGTCAAATTCCTGACAAGTTTTCTAGAAGCTGCTGCCCCCCAAGCTCTCCACACCTAAGTAAAAGTATTCTTCCAATATAGCTGAGCAAATTAGTCAAGAAAACTTGAGAGTCCTCAGCTGCACCTCAAGGAGTGGAGGTGAAAGAATTCTGCTTCCTGTCTTGGTTCCTGGCTCAGGATTTTTTTGACCATAAGAATAGTACTCATCATCAGTGATTTGAAGGGCATTGGTCAATCCTCACCAAAACTTTAATCATTTGTTTTTGTGTTTCTATGTGGTATTATAAAATACAGGCTGCCAACGACCTCTTAACCACTCTCTAACTGGTACATCTTTATGAAACCATTCCCTAGATTTTGGAAGGTATCATACACTATTGCTCTTGTAAATCTTGAGTTTTGTAAGTATGGTGGTGGTACAGAAGCACTGTTCTTTAGTTAGGAAGGGCATTTATATTTAGAGAGAATATTAATTCAAACAAAGATGGGAGGAAGAACCAAGGTTGAAGTTAAGGGTTGATGTAATCTACTTGCTGTGTAATGACAGTCGTAATTACAGGACAGGAGTTTGCTCTTTGATAGGTACTGTGTGGAACATCATAGTAGCTGGCCTAGCTGTGGCAAAGGATGCATTATACTGTCCGCCTCTCTACTACCATTGCTAGTCTGTCAGCTTATTGTGTAAGCACTGTACAGCCAAACACAGGTTTTGTTCTGGGTTGGATCATTTCAACAGGCAAAAACATAAGAAAGAACCACATATACTCAAAGATCTGGCCTACTCCTCTTTTGTAGTTCTTTTGGCCCTTGATCTGAAAGTGTTAGCCAATCTACTCCCCCTAATCCAAGCTGTAAATCACCCCCTGGGAAGCATATTGTTACTTCATCCCAAGTCTCCTGCATAGATACTAACAAATCATTCTAAAGCTCATACTTCTGATAACTGGGAGTACTCCACGTCCAACTGTTCTTCGGGGCTACCTCTGAGAAGCGGTACAGCAAGTCGGCCATCAATATTTGATACCACAGATGAAGTCAACCAAGCTGTGAAATAATTTCCTGTGAAATGGGAAAGTGAGCGATGTCGGTTCTATTGAAATAACTCGGTGCACCACTTCAAGTTCTTTGGGCCCCAATAGAACTTTTTTATGTTACGATGAACTGTCACTATGCTCTTTCAAACTTACTATCCAGGCTGTAACAAGCATCTAATAATCAGACACATTCACACTTGCCCTAAGCCTGTCTCTCTCCTAGCATTCTCAGTGGTGTACCATTTTCATTAGTGGATTATGGTTTTGTAAGACACAGTCTTGTTCCAAAATCATAACATTCCATAATAAAGACTTTTCTTGTGTACAATCCCAAATATTATACTGAGTCTACCTGAGATTCAAAGACGTTTTCACCATATGTAGTTCCACGTTCTGCCTCTCCTCTCGGGGTATCTGGACACTACTGTTACTGGCTCGGGAGAATAGGGAGAAGTCCAGAATGGGCATCGTCCAAGAGCCACCAGTTCCCTCCAGGATGTCAGACACTGCTGTCCACCAGGCCAGGAGATGTGACGCAGAATCAAGAAAGGACAGGATCCCAGTCTGGTTGGGAAGGGGGAGGTGCTTCGTGGAGAATCTTAGTGTTACAGTTCTTTTAGGTGAAGGCCTTCTGAGATGATGTTTAATGAAGAAGCTCTCTGAGATGATCTTAGCTTGTTTGTATTTCCTTATTTGGGGTAGGTCCGAATGCATATTGTTCATTTGGGATGAACCAAGGGTTATATAGTTTGGGGGAAGGGAGTGAAAATATCCAAGCAGGGAAAAGGTCGCTGGCTGAAGGCTTAGGTTCCTGAGATGCCTCATTCGCATGGAGAGGTAGCCCAGTTGCCGATTGCTTTCGACCACCTGGTTGGGGCTCGCCTGTTCACTTGCTCCAAGGCAGGCACAGAAAAGGGGAAGGAGCTAGTTGTGCTCCTACCGGTCTCAGGTCTTGAGATTTCTGGGGTTTGAGCATGCTCTACTTCATCAGGTCCATGCCCGTTCCTTTAATGGCATGGTCCACAGCACTATTTTGGAAGGGTCTGGGACCTTTGGGAGTTGAGCCCTCATGGCATATAGCTCACTGGTGGTGCACCTCTGACAGTCATCCGCAAGCAAACCCCTGCTCTGACCTCAGTCTTTGCCTTTTAGTCTTCTGTAATATGAACAACTTCCATCCCATGCTATGGCTGCCCTAAGCGGAGAAGTTTTGCCATGCCTTCCCTGCCATTATGGACTGAAGTTCTCTGAAACCAAGTGCCAAAATAATTTCCTCTGCCCTCAGTTGTTTCTGTTGGATATTTTTGTTACACTGAAGTGAAAATAAGTAACACAAAGCATTGGCGCCAGGAGTAGGTTCGCTGCTGAGACTAAGTTTGACTCCATGGTTCTTAGCCCTGAGGAGCTTGCTTGAAGGCAAAACTGGGGGAAACATGTAAATGTAGAGTAGTGAAAACCAAAAGCGATTACAAACAGACAGTGACGGGCATTTCTAGTGGGCAGTCAGGCCAGAATGCCAATCAAAATGCAGACAGTAAGATCTTAATCCATTTTGGTTATAGATGAGTCAATGAATTTGTTAATGTTTTTGCCAAAATCCTAAAAATTTGAGTGAGACTGAATTAAATACTCATGGACTAATATTAACTTGGCTCAGAAATTTTCAAAAGAGCACAGCATTCAGACCGTGGCATGGCTATAGCCGGCTGCTATTGCCAAGCCTACAGTGAGCATCAGAAGCTAAAGGCAGACCAGAATGTTCTGAGAAATGAGCACTTGAGACAGAAAAGATCGTTGTTTAAAGGTTAAGACAATGAATGCAATCATATAAAAGGATAACACATTAGAAATACATCAAGCAATCTACACTGGGGTGATAGAAAGATTCCTGGAGGGCATTTCAGGAATTGGGGCTCTGGGGTCGAAAGCGGCAAACTGGTGTGAGAGACTTGCCTTTAAAAATAGAGTATCCAAAATAACAGAGAAATGGTGGGGTGGTGATTGGGGAATTGGGGGAGGGGGAGAGGACATATGGGACATATGGTGAGGGGAGAACTGGGAAAGGGGAAAGCCTTCAGAATGTAAACAAAGAATATAGAAAAAATAAAAAATAAAATAGAGTATCCAAAATAAAAATAAAAATAAAAAATAAGCCGGGCCGTGGTGGCGCACGCCTTTAATCCCAGCACTTGGGAGGCAGAGGCAGGTGGATTTCTGAGTTCGAGGCCAGCCTGGTCTACAAAGTGAATTCCAGGACAGCCCCGAACTACACAGAGAAACCCTGTCTCGGAAAAAAAAAATAAAAAAAATAAAACTAAAAAAATAAATAAATAAATAAATAAATAATAAAAAATGGAGTACCCGCTTGGCTTTTCTAATCTCACAGACATACCTGCAAAAGCATCTTCTTAGCTTTATCCTTTCAAACCCTCAAAACTGCCACAGTCTAAGATGACAGAATATAACTACACCCTCAGTTAGCAGCAGAACTGGTATATTTATGTACCCCTGCTCTGGTAGTGTTAGTGTTATGAGGTTATGGAGGCTTCTGCCAAGACTGATTTTTTTGTTTTGTTTTGTTTGTTTTTTGTTTTTTGCCTGTTTGTTTTTTTAATGAGGAACCTATTAGATCAGGCAATGTGTACGTGTAAAGCTGTAAGGGTAAGCCTGAGGTAGAGACACCAGAATGTCTGATGGCTGGCAGCATGAGCTATGTGAGGAGAAAAGGTGCAGGTTCTGAGCAGAGCCAGCCTCAGTGGGAGACAACATGGGCTTCTTACGGCGGATGATGTGTCCATGAGACCCAGATGCTAGAGAGTCACAATATTTAAAGTCTTCTCTGCTGTGTTTGGGTCTTGCTTTTGCCCACACTTTCCTCCTCTTCATTCTTTATATAACAAACATGTTTACTGTTGGCTACACTGTATCACAATTCTGTAACTTTCTCCTTTTTGCAGTCACCCTCAGAGCTAAATGTATCACAGTGAGAGGATACAACACAACCTCAACAAAAGGAAGAGAGAGAAAACCAAGCATGGGCTTCCAGGACTCCTCTTCGGGTGAGTCACACGGAATGTACTTAGTTCCTGAGTTAGGACAAGTGTGAAGTGAGCGTCGGAGAAGCTCAGTAGAGACTTGGTGCTGTAAGTTCTGACTGTGGGCTGATCCTGTAGACACCTTCTGTCTAGTACACCCCGAAACTTCAGATCTTCCAAAGGAAAGCACATGCTCAGCTTGAATCCCATCGGCACACTTAAATCACATAGAACCACTGGTAGTATCGTCAGGAGAATGATACTAACTCTCCTGAAATGTAAGTTCCTGCTTGTAAGCCAAGGCAAGCTTTGCAAGCAGGCCTTTCTTGTGTTATTGCTTACTTTTGATGATTTCATACACATATGTAAGCATCACGATCACACTTCCCTCCCACTGTCTCTTATCTCCTCCCCTTCCTACCCCCCCCATCAAGCCCTACTTCTCCCTTTCCCAAACTGATGACCTTTACTTTCTTTTGGTGTAACCACAGCAATCTATGTGGTCATTGGATTGAAGCTATCCATTTGAACCTGGTGGACTCTAGTAGGTATACAACTGAAGCTAATATCCACCCCATCACCCCCCACCATCCCTGCCACCGCCACTGCTGCCATTTCCTTGACGTGTGTCAGTAGCCACAGTTCAGCAGTGAAGGGTAGAGCCCCTGCAGTCTCTCCTCCACTCATGCCTGGCTTTGGCCAGGCCCACTGTTGTGCAGACTCAGTACAGGCACTTGCAGGTGTTCAGCTGGTGGTTGCAGTGACCATGCCCAGCCAGGAGAGGGCAGCGATGGCACCGTGCCATGCTCATTTCTCTTTCCTGCTCCCTCTTCCATATTGACTTAGACAAAATAGTGTAAAGGTCTTTTTTTGTCACTTATTCTCAGCACCTTGTACAATCATAAATTTCTACATTCACCTCCATTCACTGGAAACAGGATTCTCTGATTAGAGCTAAGAGTAGCATTTGCTTGTGGGTATAAACATAATGAAATTAACCCTGTTAAGCTAAACTACAGTATTTGGGTAGGAGAGTCTATGACTTCCCCTTCCATGGGAATTTGACCAGGTTTCTAGTGCAATGAGTGAATGAATTTTCCCAATGGAGTAGGCTTCAGATCCAATCAGACACACCCATATCTGTTATACCCATAACATCTGTGTGACTATTACATAAGTCTTACCCGGCAGGTAGGCTGCCATAGATTATAGGGTTCACAATATTGACATCTCTTCCTCTCCAGCAGATGACATAGAAACTCTCAGGCCTATAAAAGCTAGCTAGCAAGGGGGAAGTCTCCGGCTCATGTTTAACTTGTCTTCTCTGTATCATGCAGCCAAGGGTATATAAACTTTCATTTATATGGTTAAATGTTGATGAACACCTTTAATCCCAGAATTTGGAAAGCAGAGATAGGCAAATCTTTATGAGTTCACAGCCAGCCTGGTCTATATAGTGAGTTCCAGGCATGTCAGAGCTACATAGGGAGACCCTGCCTCTAAAGAAAGATGGGTTACTATGAGTTACAGAAGAGATTTTAACTTTGAGCAGTGTACTGGTTGGTTTTGTGTGTCAACTTGACATGGGCTGGAGTTATCACAGAGAAAGGAGCTTTAGTTGAGGAAATGCCTCCATGAGATCCAGCTGTAAGGCATTTTCTCAATTAGTGATCTAGAGGGTGGTGCCATCCCTGGGTTGGTAGTCTTGGGTTCCAGTCTTGGCAAGCTTAGAAAGTCAGTGAAGCAAGCCAGTAAGAAGCATCCCTCCATGGCCTCTGCATCAGCTCCTGCTTCCTGACCTGCTTGAGTTCCAGTCCTGACCTCCTTTGGTGAACAGCAATGTGGAAGTGTAAGCTGAATAAACCCTTTCCTCCCCAACTTGCTTCTTGGTCACGGTGTTTGTGCAGGAATAGAAACCCTGACTAAGACAAGCAGCATTAGAACTGTTAAGAGACTTTAGAGGCTAGGGGGAAAATAGTATGGATTCGATCTAAAATGTATGTCACAGTTGTTTGGAGCACTCTGTCCCCAGCGGGTGGCATTATTTTGGAAAGCAATGGAATTCTTAGAAGGTGTGGCTTATTTGGCCTAAGTAGCTCAATAGGGGCAGGCTTTTGAATGTCCAGCCATGGTTGTAGCTTCTCACTATGCTTACAGGTCTACCCTGATATGGACAGCCCCCGTCATCCACTCCCATCATGGTGAAGTGAGCCCCTCTGCCTTCCACAGCCCACTGTGAGAAACAAGTCCACCAAAACTGTGAGCCATCAGAAGGCTTTGCTCCCCCGAGTTGTTTCTGGAATTTTGATCACAGAAGCATGAAAGGAATAACTGACAGGCCTATCAGCATCAGTGTAGACACTTCTCAGAAACGATGCTTATCACCTTGTGCATAAACAGCAGCATTTTATTGTCAGTCGTTCACGTTGTATCAGCCCAAGTGTGACGCTTGGTTGGAAAGAGTGCCTGGTTTTCTTCTGAATGTCTGCATGTGTGTTTTGCTGCTGTTTCCCATGCACTCTTTATTAAATATGTCACAGATATGCATGTATGCTGTGCATGCATGCATGCATGCGAGTGTATGTGTGCGCACACACACACACACACACACACACACACACACGTGTGCAAACACACCCATGGAGGCCAGAAAAGGGCATCAGATCCACCAGAGCTGTAATTACAAGTACTTGTAAGCTGCCCAGTATAGATGCTGAGAAATGAATTCGGATACTCTGGAAAATCAGTTATCATTCCTAACCTCTGAGCCATCTCTCAGGCTCTACACATATTCTTATTCCCACACGGTCTCAAAGTAAGGTTACCTTTCAGGCACTATACAATATATTTCCCATTTTGCAAACAAAAAACAAAAAACAAAGAAAAACCTAATCTTCACCAAATTTTTACCGTTAACCACCAAACTTATGACAAATCAGAAGGAAAACTATTTTCTAACCGGACATTCTTGTGACTTATTTGAATCTGTAATGTGTCTACATTGTTATTCAGAATACTTTAATTTTAAAAGCCAGGTATGGAGGTGGGAATAGAAAAATCATGATTTTGAGGCTCTACTGGCCTATTTTAACAAGACCTAGCCAGAAAGACAGAGGGATAGAGGGAGAGAGAGAGAGAGAGAGAGAGAGAGAGAGAGAGAGAGAGAGAGAGAACTAGACATTTCAACTTTTTTAAACATTACCTTATACCTATTGATTGTATAGCATTTCCCATCACGCCTTTGAAGGCCTGTCAACTTACCCAAAGCTTCTTGCGTGGAAGAATGTCCTCAGACATCTCCACGACTCATGAGTATTTCCATACTGGATATTATCATCATTCTTTTTGTTAGAATATTTGCCTCCAGACAATGAAATGTGATTAAGGAATAACATGAGAGCAGGCGACTGTGAGGTCCTTGAATAAATCTGTTAACGGGCTTGTTTTCCATTTGCTGCTTCCTATAAATAAGAAGATATATGGCCTCATAAAAATCCAAGGAGAGCATGAGGCAGACAAGGAACATATGCCAAATTACAAGTGATGGGGCATAATAAAAAATAAGACCAATTCAAAAAGAAATTATTTATAAATCTACAGGACAAGGGCAAATTCATCTTTGGGAGCCAGCTCAGAGTTGCATAAAATGAGACTGTATGTCTCCAAATTCTGTCTCTTTTATTTTATGAAAATTTGAAGCCTATCAGCAAACTTTCATTTCTTCTCATTTCTAAGGTTGTAAAGCAGCAGCATGGAAGAGCTTGATATCAACAGTCCTAGACGGAATTCCTGGTTCTATCAATTAACTGACTTGTATAAGGTTATCTTCCCTCAGATATGACAAGCATAACATATGATCTCACTCCTTATGGACTGCGGGAGGCTACCATAAATCAGGTACATATGGCATATGACCTCACACCATGCAGACTGCAAGAGGCCACTGTAATGTAGGTATTCCTAATCAACACACCTCTGAGAGATAACAGTAAAAACGCTGGAAATGTTTTCCTGCCACTGCAGGAACGGTTAAGCACTTTAAATATTCAAATAAGTAAATAATAAGGTATTAGCCGGACCTATCACTAACAGCAAGATAGTAAATAGTAAAGTTTTGGGGTAACTTGTGAAATATATTATGAATGTAGTTTCTTCTCTCTTTATCTCTTTCTTTTTCAGTCTCTCTGTCTCTGTCTCCACCCCCCTCCCTTTCCTCTGTAGACGTATAGCTGAAAACTAGCAGGTTAAAACCAGTGGAAACCAGAAACTTCTGGATTAAGATAGATAAGTTATCCAACTTCTGCCCTGAACAACGAATGACTCTAGGTGTACCTGAGACCCAAAGTATCAGTTTGTAGCATTTAGCATTAGAGACGACAGGGAGGAAGCACTTGAGAGAGGAGAGGACGGTGAATCCAGAATCCATACGTTCTGCATGTAGTCAGGGGGAGCGAAGGCAGACTCCACTGACTTCTATCCCCTGGGATGCACACCCCAGATGTAGGCAGATATGCCGCACTTGAGACGTTTAAGAAAGTAATCTTTATATCACATGGTTAAAAAATCAATTGTGTAAAAACTCAGAAGACATCAGGTGTTGGCGAGGATGTGGAGAAAGAGGAACACTCCTCCACTGCTGATGGGACTGCAAGCTGGTACAACCACTCTGGAAATCAGTATGGCGGTTCCTTAGAAAACTGGGCATGATACTTCCGGAGGATCCAGCCATACCACTCCTGGGAATATACCCAGAAGACTCCCCAGCATGCAATAAGGATACATGCTCCACTATGTTCATAGCAGCCTTATTTATAATAGCCAGAAGCTGGAAAGAACCCAGATGTCCCTCAACAGAGGAATGGATACAAAAAATGTGGTATATATACACAATGGAGTACTATTCAGCCATTAGAAATAATGAATTCATGAAATTCTTAGAGAAATGGATAGAGCTGGAGAACGTCATACTAAGTGAGGTAACCCAGTCTCAAAAGAATACCCATGGTATGCAGTCACTGATAAGTGGATATTAGCCTAGAATCTTGGGACACCAAAGACACAATTCACATAACAAATGATGTCTGACAAGAAGAAAGGAGTGGACACTAATGCTGGAAAGGATCAAAACATCAGTGTAGGGGAATACCAGAACAGGGAAGTGGGAAGGGGTGGATCAGGGAGCAAGGGGAGGGAAAAGGGGCATGTGGGACCTTAGCGGGGTGGGGAAACAAAAAAAGGGAAATGAAATGTAAATATAGAATATATCCAATAAAAAAAAAGAAAAAATCAATTGTGTAGCTGAGCTCCAGGCCTTCATCTACTTGTCTTTGATTAAATCAAAAGTCAGGGGGCTAGAGAGATGTCTATCCCCTCAGCTAAGAGTTCTGGCTGCCCTTCAGAGGACCTGAGTTTGGCTCCCACTGGCATCTCCCAGCCATCCATACAACCAGGGGATATAATGCCTCTGGCCTCTGCAGGTACTACACATATGTACGTAGTCCCACACAGACATATACACAATTTAAAATAATAAAAAATAAATTGTGGTGGGTTTTTCTATTAATCATTTTATTCATTTACATTTCAAATGATATCCCCTTCCCTGTTACCCCTCCAGAACTCCCCACCCCATATCCCCTCCCTCCCTCCCCTTTGCCTCTATGAGGGTACTCTTCCACCCACACACCCACTCCCACCTCACCCCTCTAGTATCCCCCTACTCTGGGGGCATCAAGATTCCCTCCCCTCCCAGTGATGTCAGATAAGGCCATCCTCTGCTACGTATGTATCTGGAGCCATGGGTCCCTCCATGTGTACTCTTTGGTTGGTGGTTTAGTCCCTGGGAGCTCTGGGTGGTCCAGTTAGTTGATATTGTTCTTCCTATGGGTTTGCAATCCCCTTCAACTCCTTCAGTTCTTCCCGTAATTTCATTGGGGTCCCCAGATTCAGTTCGATGATTGGCTGTATCTGTGTCTGTATTGGTCAGGTGCTGGTAGAATGTCTCAAGGAACAGCCATACCAGGCTCCTGTCAATTTTTTTTAAGTAAATAATTTACTAAAGTACAGGTGGTCCTAATCAGGTTTCCCCTAGCTGGCTTAGGAGAGAGAGAAACAGGATGCTATCAAGTGTTGACAGAGAAGTAGTATTCATTTGTTCAGTGTGATGCCCAGAACAGCTAGTGAGAGGACAAGTCTTCAATCCTAGAGCTGCAAGGAAATGAGTCCTGCCAGCACCCCAAATGAGTGTGGAAAGAGGCTTTAACCCCCTGAGCTATCAGAGCAGCTGGGACCGTGAGCACAGCCCCGTAAATGTGAAGAGGGAATCTAACTAACCTACATCCACACTCTCACCAGAGGAAACTGAGACCTTAAAGTTGGGGTGGTCTAAACTGTGCACGCTTTTCGTTGTTGTTGTTGTTTTGTTGTGGGTTTTTTTTGTTTTTATTTATTACTGTGCACTCTTATAATCCACACACCGAGGGAAAACCATAAATGTGGTGGAACCTCCCTTCCTGGTGCCCAGTATCAGCCTGCGATGGCAGGCACTGAGAAGCCTAGCTTCCAGATGACATATTGAACATTTCAGTGCTCATACCCAGTGGGCTGGCATTAGCAGATGCTTAAGAAAAGCAGTTCTGTCATAAATCAGTTATCCCCAGTAGTGGAGTAATTCCTTTGTGCATGTGACAGAGATTTGAAAGGTTCTTAAATATTCAACTTGACACCTCCTCTGGATAATTCACTGTGTTGCACCAGACTGCATTTTCTAATAACATTAGGCAAATAACTCTAAATTTTTTTTATGCCTGACAGAGATGCTCCTACTTAATATATGTCTATGGATTAGAGAGAACAACAGAATTTAAACCAGCAATTATTTAATAAGCACCTGTTTTATATAAGATATTAGATTACCCACTTAGATCAAAGACAACCTCCCTACTATTGACAGCCAGCTAAAATCATAACTAATAATAAATGATCAGAGGCACCTGCTAAACTAAAATCAAATATATATCCTATCCCTTTGTAACCATGAGAAAGTCAAGAAGAAATAAAAATAATAGATATACAAAACTGACATTATTTTCAGAGGCTATAACTATCTACTAAAGTTCTACAAGAAACTACAGGCAGTTATTAAAGTTAGTTGCATATAATGTGCCAAACCATTTCAACACACTAACAGTAAATGGTTGGAATATACAATTTTAAGAGATAACCTTTCTAATAACAAGAATATAAGACATCTATATATAAATTTAACATAGGATGGGTGAAAGATCTAAAACTTTATAAAATTCACTAAAGAAGAAATACACAATACAAAATACAAAAATTCTCATTCTGACCATCTATACCTATAAAACAGATATAATGCCAGTCAAATAGATATTAAATATTTTATAGACTGACAAGCAGAAGCTGAATTTTATATGAAAAATCAAAGTGGCACAAACATTTTGCAAACTAATATTTTGGGGGAAATATAGCAGAAGAATAAGAGACTTGCCTTACCTCATATTAAGACTTACAATAAGCAGAGATTAGTGACACTGGCCTGTAATCCTAGCATTTGAGAGATGGGGCAAGATGTCCAAGGACAGCATGAAACCCTGCACCCCCCAGAAAAAAAAAGACATTACGTAAGTCAAAATAGCCTGGCTACCCTTATAATAACTAGAATCTGTTGCTGTTCAGAGCATATATGCAGTCATATCTTCTGCAGTTAAATGTTACCACGGGGTTGTTTCTATCAGGTATCATTGTCCCTCTTAAAGTCAGGAATCTATCACAAGTATGGTTTATAAAAAGGAAGAGCTACAAGATGGGTTTTCGGGGATATGAATGTGGGAATGGGAGGTACTTGGTTTTCATTTGTGAAGCTCTGGGTTCTGGATACAAACATACTCACATACACACACACACACACACACACACACACACACACAATTAGTGTGTGTCCCCTCACCAAAGTTTTCCATGTGAATTCTGAAGAGACCCTTGAAGATCTTCTCAGAAGATAGGACTGATGGCCTGGGAATCCAGGATGATTTAAGAAGTCTTCTTGTACACCAGGAATCAACAAATCCTCTCTATAAACGGTTGTGGTTTAAGAATTTTAATTATTTTTTATTGGATATATTCTCTATTTACATTTCATTTCCCTTTTTCTGGTTCCCTTCCCCCCAAAGGTCCCCCATGCCTTTTCCTTCCCCGTGTTCCCCCATCCACCCTTTCCCACTTTCCTGTTCTGGTATTCCCTTACACTGATGCTTTGAGCCTTTCCAGAACCAGGGTCCACTCCTTCCTTCTTGTTGGACATCATTTGGTATGTGGATTGTGTTTTTGGAAAGTATAGAATCTTATCATCTTCAATGAGCATAATTTTCTTTTTTTCTATGTGTATCTCTTTTATTCCTTTACTCATCTTTTTTGCTCTAGCTAAGATCTCAACCTCTATATTGAATAACAATGAAAGAATGGAGAGTTTAACTCAATCCTGATTTTGGAAGAAATTCTCTCAGTTTATCCTTTAGTATATACTGGCTCTAGGCCTCTATTATATTAAGATATGTTTCTTCTAGTTTTACTTTTTCAGGACTTTTAGAAAAGATCAGTGAAGAACTTTGTCAAAGGCCTTTCTACTTCTATTGAGATGATAATGCTAATTCTGTTCTTGGTTCTACTTATGTGCTATATAACTCTTATTGATTTGAGAAAGTTGCACTATTCTTTCATTCCTTTTGTCTAGATAGAGCATGATGTATATTTTTTATGTACTGTTAAATTATCTTATTGAGTTTTTATCAATAATTACTGCATCTCTACTCATTGGGGAAATTGATCTAAAATTTTCTGAGGTTGTATTTTTATGATCTTATCTAGTTTTAGTATCTATGTAATAATAAATCCATAGAATGAAAAAAAGAATTTTAATTATTGTAAGCCAAGGGGACATATTAAGGAGATACTATCACGAAGAGGATTTAAGGTGTTATATAAAAAAAAAGAGAGAAACAGAAAACTACTAGTGCTTAGCTTCTAAAACTGCATGTGGGGATGTAGATATATCTCTAAGAATAGAAAGATCTTCTAGACAACCTGATTTGTATCATCTCAGCACCAATGCCAGGCAGCGCTCAACCACCACACCAACTCAAAGTCCAACCTCAAGGGATCTGACATGCACTCCTGTCCTCTGCAGAGACAACCTGAGGGGAGTGGAGAGAAGGAGGGTAGGAGGAAGAGGAGGAGGAGGGGGAAGAAAAACAAAAGAAAATTAAAGGAAGAAAAAGAGAGAGAGAGTAACTTCAAATTGAATTTTCTAATCCAGGCTAAGAGTTTGATAAATTTTTCAAATAACTTTCTTCCATATGAAAAGCAAAACCTCAGTGTGGGGATTTTATTAGAAGCCATCATGTATAGAATGTACAAGAGAGTAAAAGGAAGTCACTGCAGACGTACAATTCAGCATCAGACAAAAGACAAGGGGTTGGGACAAAGGTGCTGAAGAAGATGTGACTGCATTCATCATCCTCCACTTAGTCCTGAACAGACTAAGGAGGAATTCAAAATCCTACCTGAATCACCAGGTATGAAGATAACAGGGCAAGACTACAGCAGATAAGTCTGTCTCAGGGAGTCTAGTCTAAGAAAGAAAGCATGACCCAGCCTTGTAGAGCAGAACCGTGGGGAAATGTAAGCCAGGTTTAAGATGTCTGATGTGGGGTCTAGGAAGTCAGCCTGAGAACTCTGCCAGAACTGGGACTTTTAACCACTGAGCCGTCTCTTCAACTCCATCCCGTCTTCTGACAAGCATTCCCACCAGGTGAGAAGAATTTGCAAAATTTCTATTAGATCAATGTACAAAAGGGAAGTTAAAGGTCTTGTTTTCTAGCTGCATTTTCTTCTCTGGCTTCATCTTATGTGGGGAGGAGTTTCTCCGCCCTTAAACAACCACATACACAAAACTATAATAAACACATTTCTTTCTTGGTGTCTAAAATCATATTTTCTTCACTATCACTTCTACCGTAATCCCTTCAGCTGAAGATACACTAAACTCCCGTGTGCTTTAAATTCTGTTTCCCCTGGCTTTCTATTACGTTCTTACAGGAGGTTTCTATACTCTTCCTCTCATATCTACCTCAAACACCACAACGGAAGTAATCTTCCTAAATGGTCCATCTCATACACATCTCTTCTATTTAAGAAAACGTGCATTCCCACGGTGCTCTTCTTTCCTCCCCATCTCAGCTCTTTATGTGAGAGGAAGTGGTATTTCTCAGTCCTGGCGGCCCTGTAAAGAAAATGACCTGAGAAGCAGTAAAAAAAAAAAAAAAAAAAAAGACAGATTCCTGATTCCTACATAGTTCTGATCAGTTGCTCTGAGTGAGGCCCAGCCAGCAAAGTTTTAGAACTCTCCAAGTGAGTCTAATGTGGGACAGAGGTTGGTAGTCACTGACCAGATCAGATCAGGGGTGGGAGTGTTTGTTCTGGGCCCCAGGCTTTGGTGCATCTCAGTTATCTGAGAAAACTGGTTCCAAGCCCTGGGCTTCCAGTTACTAAATACAAACCTCTGGGGGAGGGCGCTTGGCATTTCTATTTTTAGCAATCACCTCTCCCAGGATTTTATTTAGCCACAGTGATCCTGGTTTGCTAGCTAGCTAGCATTTGGGAACCAATGACCTACAGTGTTTCTTAGTCATTAGTGTATGCATAAAACGACAGAGAATTGTACGCGTCTGGTTTTGATTGGATGGGTCTATGACAAATCCTGAGATTCTGGTCTTCAGTGACGCTAACACGGGGTGCCTGTCCTTGGGGCCTTGGAAGCACACTTTCCACTACTCAGAATTCACACTACCCAGAGAACCCTCCATACCTCTCCATGCTTTCCTCCCTCTCCTGCCTAATGTTTGTAGCTTGGCTCTGTTTGTGGTAACTATCTAGAATGTTCTTCCTTCTGAATGATCACTCACCTGACACAGAATCTCCTTCCCTCAGTCCTCACATTGATCTATGCTTGCTAAATCTTGCTATGAAGTACTGCAACATTTATCGTCCATACCCATTATTTTCATGCCTAATGGCTTATTTATGACTTATTTAATATTTTTACATTTATCTTGCATCCTTAACTATCTCCAGAGATATCTAAAAAAAAAAAAAAGTTCCCTTAAAAAGAGTAATAATTCAACACTTGCAAACAACTAATAGTGAAAACAATTTATGAAAGAGAGGAAAGAACAGATTTTTTTTACAAAGCTTGAAAATGATGTAACTTTGTTTATTTTTCCTTAAATAAGGTGTACGGGCTGGTTTTGTGTGTCAACGTGACACAGGCTGGAGTTATCAGAGAGAAAGGAGCCTCCCTTGAGGAAATGCCTCCATGAGATCCAACTGTAGGGAGTTTTCTCAATGGGTGATCAAGGCAGAAGAGCCCCTTGTGGGTGATGCCATCCCTGGGCTGGTAGTCTTGGGTTCTATAAGAAAGAAAGCTAAGCAAGCCTGGGGAAGCAAGCCAGTAAGAAACATCCTTCCATGGCCTTTTCATCAGCTTCTACTTCCTGACCTGCTTGAGTTCCAGTCCTGACTTCCTTTGGTGATTAACAGCAATGTGGAAGTGTAAGCTGAATAAACCCTTTCCTCCCTGTCTTAGTCACAGTTTCTATTCCTGCACAAACATCATGATCAAGAAGCAAGTTGGAGAGGAAAGGGTTTATTCATCTTACACTTCTACACTGCTCTTCATCACCAAAGGAAGTCAGGACTGGAACTCAAGCAGGTCAGGAAGCAGGAGCTGATGCAGAGGCCATGGAGGGATGTTACTTACTGGCTTGCTTCCCCTGGCTTGCTCAGCCTGCTCCCTTACAGAACCCAAGACTACCAGCCTAGGGATGGCACCACCCACAAGGGGCCCTCCTCCCTGGATCACTAATTGAGAAAATGCCCCACAGCTGGATCTCATGGAGGCACTTCCCCAACTGAAGCTCCTTTCTCTGTGGTAACTCCAGCCTGTGTCAAGTTGACAAGCAAAACCATCCAGCACACTCCCCAACTTGCTTCTTGGTCATAATGTTTGTGCAGAAATAGAAACCCTGGACTATGTCATAAGCCCTTTTTGATGGATGACATGAAGTGACTAGCATAGGGACTGTTCTAGAAGGGTTGACCTCCCATCAGTATGATCCACTTTAATTAACTGGACTCTGAGAAAGTTTGCCTGTTAAGCTGCGCAGTGTTTTTATGGCCAACACAATGCTTCATAGCTCTTGAAAAGACAATTTTCAGCTTCATAGGGAAACACAAAAATAAAAGCAAGATAACTAAAATTTAAAAACTCCTTGAATTATAAAAGAACTATTTTAGATATCACTATCCCAAATCTCAAATTATACTACAGAGCTGTACAAAAACAGCACGGTATTGGCATAATCAGGCATAATATTTTTCATTTTTGTGGAGTCTCTCACTGTCCACAGTGTAAAATCCATTGTGACTTGAGAGATATAGCTTACTTGCTGGTTTGTAACAAAACCTTCCCTACGTTAAGTTTTTCTCCTGTATTAACAGGATTTTATATGCATCACTTGGCATTCATTTTAGCCAGGATGCTTAGGCATGTTTGCTGTGTTGAAAGAGTATATTGTTGTGTTTAATAGAAAACTTTGTAAGGGATTGAAATGATAGCATGGCTCAACTTCCAAGGCAGCGGTTCTCAGCCCTTCTCCTGCTACGACCCTTTAATCATGTTCCTCGGATTGTCACTCCAAGCCATAAAATTGTTTTTGATGCTACTTCATAAGTGTGATTTTGCGACTGTTATGAATCACGATATAAATATCTGTGTTCTCTGATGATCTTAGGTGACCCGCAGGTGGAGAGTCGGTGCTCCAGGGGCTCTTTATGGTTTTTTTAATTTTTTTAATTTCTTTTTTATTTTTTTATTCCTGCACAAGTAGCTCAGGCTCTCTGGGTCTTGTTTCCTGTGTCAATCTAGAAAGAGAGTAGGCGAATGTACAATCTGTACCATGCTCAGATCCTTCCCTATCTCTGCACAAGAACGATCTATCCTTAATAAGTAAGCTTGGCAGCAGAACTGGCCATGGCTTCTAAATACAGAAAAGCAATAAAGTCAGTTCCACAAAGATAAACTACTTAGAACCAAACCAAATAATGACAAAATGAGAATTGGAAGACTACAAGTTAAAAGCAGAAGAATCTCTATTGATCTTTGAAGTGGAGAAAGCTTTCCAACTGTGGCCTGGAATCCAGAAGTGCTAAAGAACTCATGTCTGACCCAAATGATATTCTAAAATGTGTGCCCAAAAATGCAGTCAGTTAAAAGGGAAGAATAAAAGCTTACCATTTTTTTGCTAACAAAATGTTTATGGAGATTTTAAGTCAAAAGCCTGAAGAAGACTCTGAGGAAACAAACTGCCGGTAGAACGCAAAGCCTTGTAAACAGCTGGTCATTTGACAACATCTTTAAAACCTGTAACTATTTGGGGCTAGAGAGATGGCTCAGCAATTTGGAGTATATACTGCTTTTGCAGGCGACCCAAGTTCGGTTCCCAGGACCCATGTCAGGCAGCTCCCAGCCACTAGCTCCATGAGGCTCCAATGCCTCTAACTTCCCCAGGCAACCTTACCCTTGTGCACATCCCCACCACACGCAGAGACAGTGGAGACCCATGACATCAGAGCTGCTGGGAATGCGAAATATGTGAGCTGAAACCAGCAAGGCAAGAAGGATGGGGCTTCCTAACTCTTCTGGGGCTCACATCACATCGTGTTGTGCCCTGGATACAGGATATGAAGCTATGGGATTTATGTTTCCCTGGATTCGTTTTGGTCTAATCTTTCTTTTCTATTCTCCTGTTCCTCCCTACATTTTTAATTTTTTGGAGCTTCACAAGTAGGAGTTGCCTTAAATGATACAGGATTGTCTGGACTTGGATATTTGAGTAGTGCTAGAATTAAGACTATGAAGATTCTGTGATGTTGACTAAATTAAGTTTACATTGTGAGATAAACCTTGGAGAGCCAAGGTACAATGTTATATATGGAGGAATGTCCCCGTCCCACAAAGCATCATGTGATAGGAACTTGGACCCCAGCAGTTGACACTAAGAGTGTTGGATCATAAGGGTGCCGGTCTCACCAATGGAGTACTCCATGTCTGAATGAGCTACTGACAGGTGGGACTTCATTGCAGCAGTAGATCGCTGGGAACATGTGTTTGAAGGGCATATTTTGTCTGTAGATTCTTCTCCCTCTGCTTCATGTCCGCCATGAGGTGGGAAGCATTCCTTCACTGTATTCTTCTTCCCTGACATTCCTGCCTCTTGTCCCAGGCCTAAAGGCAAGGCAGACAGTCAGCCCTGGGCTGAAGTCTTGGAAAGTCAAAATGAGAGAAGTTTGTTCTCCTTCAAGTTGTTCTCACAAATTCCATTTTTGGCAGAAAGCTGAACAATAGCATGCCTTGTTTAATTAAATTAATCTTTAATTCAATACACACACACACATATATATATATAAAACATGAGTATCTATATATGTAACAATTAATTTTTATATATAGCATATATGTTATATATTAATGTAATATGATGTAGAACATATAATTAATGTAACAATAAGAAACATATGTTTTTTTCTTTCTTTAACAAAAAGGGACATTCTCTGCTGTCAAATCTCACTGAAGCTTTTAGTAATTTATTTAAGGAAATATTTTATGCCAGTGAAATATGCTTATGGAATATTATGTGGTTTCTCATTATTAAAAATAATGGTAGAGTAGATCCTTCCTTCCTTTAATTATTCAGGAGAAATAACATTAACTTTAGAGTCATAGGAAGTTGAAATAATTATGGAGCATGGTACTGCATTGGTTGTTATTTTATGTGTGTGATTTAACGTCTCCGGAATTCATGGTCCTTATCTATAAATTGTGAACAGTCCTAGTACTCACCATTATTAAAGTACCTGTCAAATGTTGGAGCCATGGGAAACACTCTTGGATGCTAATCTACTCCGCTGTATGCCCCATCCCTCTGCATCTGCTATTCTCTTTCCCACCAGCCCAGACATTCAAGGTTCGCCATAAGCCAAAGCACCAAGCCAATGTTACTGGGTTACCTTGGTATTAGTGATGAGCCACCTTCCTCCCTAACTTTGATCCAGTATCTTTTCCAAGCTTTCTACATCCACTACCAGTCTCCTCTGCAAATTGGTAAATGAAGCAGAATACATCATTTCTGCCAAGATCATTTGCATTTTAATAAGACGTAAAAATCTACTCCATTAGTCATTAGAACAATTTTAATCATCGCATAGCATATAATTACTCTGTACCATATAATGAGCCCTTTTTGAACTAATTTGAACCTGACTTGACTGGACTTAGCAAACGTCTTATTTAGAGACGAGCTAGGCAATTTTTTGATCACTCCAGAAATTATCTACAAATGAGGGAGAAACTTGAACTTAAAACACACTTTCCTGAAATGTACAGCAACACCAAAAATGAGGAAGAAATCTGTTAATTATGTAGGAGGTGTTTTCCTTTAATGCTCTCACATAATGATCTATATTAAGATTTCCAAATCTTAAGCTATCTTTTAGACTTAGAAAAACAAAACCCTACTTGCACATGAATATTATGCTTTTAGTGCATTTCTAGCTTTGACTTCCTAATGCTTCATATATAATATATAGTCTACACCTTTGTACTTTCTTTGTTTTGAGTGTTTTTTTTCTTTTTTTTTTTAATTTTTATTTTCTATATTCTATGTTTACATTCCAAAGGCTTTCCCCTTTTCCAGTTCCCCACTCCCGACGTCCCATAATTCCTCTCCCCCCAACTATTCCCCAATCATTCCCCCTCCCCCCACGGTTTCTCTACAAAACTGGATCCAATCTTTACAGGTCCAGGGTCCTCTCCTTTCTTCTTCTTGGGAATCATTTGACTTGCTAATTGTCCCTTGAGTATTTAGGACTTCTGGGCTCATTAATATCCACTTATCAGTGATTGCATTTCATGTGTATTCTTTTGTGATTGGGTTAACTCACTCAGGATGATATTTTCCAGGTCTAACCATTTACCTACAAATTGCATGAATTCATTATTTTTAATTGCTGAGTAGTATTCCATTGTATAAATATACCACATTTTCTGTATCCATTCCTCCTTTGAGGGATATTTGGGCTCCTTCCAATTTCTGGCTATTATAAACAAGGCTGCTATAAACATAGTGGAGCATGTGTCTTTATTGTATGCAGGGGAATTCTCTGGGTATATGCCCAGGAGTGGTATGCCAGGGTCCTCTGGAAGTGACATGCCCAATTTTCTGAGGAACCGCCAAACTGATTTCCAGAGTGGTTTTACCATTTTGCAATCCCACCAACAGTGGAGGAATGTTCCTCTTTCTCCACATCCTCGCCAGCACTTGTTGTCTCTCTAGTTTTTAATCTTAGCCATTCTGACTGGTGTGAGGTGGAATCTCAGGGTTGTTTTGATTTGCATTTCCCTAATGACTAATGATGTTGAACATCTCTTAAGGTGTTTCTCGGACATCCGAATTTCTTCTGGTGAAAATTCTTTGTTTAGCTCTGTACCCCATTTTTTGATAGGGTTATTTGGTTCTTTGGGGTCTAACTTCTTGAGTTCTTTGTATATATTGGATATTAGCCCTCTGTCAGATGTGGGGTTGGTGAAGATCTTTTCCCACTTTGTTGGTTGTCGTTTTGTCCTTCTGACAGTGTCCTTTGCCTTGCAGAAACTTTGTAATTTTATGAGGTCTCATTTGTCAATTCTTGATCTTAGTGCGTAAGCTATTGGTGTTCTATTCAGGAACTTTCCCCCTGTGCCTATGTCCTCCAGGGTCTTCCCAAGTTTCTTTTCTAATAGTTTCAGTGTGTCTGGTTTTATGTGGAGGTCCTTGATCCACTTGGAGTTGATCTTAGTGCAAAGAGATAAGAGTGGGTCAATTCGCATTCTTCTGCATGTTGACCTCCAGTTGAACCCGCACCATTTGTTGAAAAGGCTATCTTTATTCCACTGGATGGTTGTGGCTCCTTTATCAAAGATCAAGTGACCATAAGTCTGTGGGTTAATTTCTGGGTCTTCAATCCTATTCCATTGATCCACTTGCCTGTTGCTGTACCAAGGCCCATACCTAAACATAGTAAAAGCAATCTACAGCAAACCAGTAGCCAACATCAAAATAAATGGAGAGAAACTTGAAGCAATCCCACTAAAATCAGGGACTAGACAAGGCTGCCCTCTCTCTCCATATCTTTTCAATATAGTACTTGAAGTTTTAGCGAGAGCAATTAGACAATATAAGGAAGTCAAAGGGATACAAATTGGAAAGGAAGAGGTCAAACTATCATTATTTGCAGATGATATGATAGTTTACTTAAGCGACCCAAAAAACTCCACCAGAGAACTTCTACAGCTGATAAACAACTTCAGCAAAGTGGCTGGTTATAAAATTAACTCAAGCAAATCAGTATCCTTCTTGTACTCAAAGGACAAGCAGGCTGAGAAAGAAGTTAGGGAAATAACACCCTTCACAATAGCCACAAACAACATAAAGTACCTTGGCGTAACTCTAACCAAACAAGCGAAAGATCTGTACAACAGGAACTTCAAGTCCTTGAAGAAAGAAATCGAAGAAGACCTCAGAAGATGGAAAAATATTTCTTGCTCCTGGATTGGCAGGATCAATATAGTAAAAATGGCCATCTTGCCAAAAGCAATATACAGATTCAATGCGATCCCCATCAAAATCCCAACTCAATTCTTCATAGATCTAGAAAGAGCAATTCTCAAATTCATCTGGAGCAACAAAAAACCCAGGATAGCTAAAACTATTCTCAACAATAAAAGGACTTCTGGGGGAATCAATATCCCTGACCTTAAACAGTACTACAGAGCAGTTGTGTTAAAAACTGCATGTTTTGAGTGTCCTTACCAGAGCCAATCTCAAACTTATCTTTGAAAACTTAATTGTAGGTATCTTGCTTCTTTTTTATGTGAAAGTAAATAGTAGAAGAATTAAGTGTTCACTGGAATCTAGATTCAACTCATGTACTAAACAATCTGAGCCTCATGTCTGCTAATTGTTATCTACAAAAACATTAACAACTATCTTATCCAGAAATCAATATAAACATGCCACGCCCCTACTGAGCTACTTCTTTTTTTTTTTTTTTTTAAATACTAGATGTCAATATTATTAGGGGATTGGTGAATGTATTGGTCTTTTGTAAAGCCATTTTCCTCATAAATTTTCCTCATATTCTAGTGACATAGTAGGATTGGGGCCTTCTTGATAATTCCCAGAACCCTGTGAAACTTTGTTTAGAATCTCAAATATACACAAAATTTGTGAGGAGCACAACAGGTACTGTAAGGGCCTCCACAAATCCCATTTTCATCCCTCACAGTAAAGGGTTCCATGAACCCCCTGCACCCATCCCTGGCACAGCGAGGGGCTTGATGAACCCCATGCACCTCCACAGCGAGGGGCACAGGCAATCCCGCATGTTCATCCTTCGTTTCCTTCAGTCCACCGCTTCTATCCAGTCCTCTCCACAGCACGTTGTTTTGTCAAACTGCACTACATTATTTCATTGTAAACATTTATATTCCTTACCTGCATATAATGAATCTTTCCAATACCAACACAACATATTATGACAACTGAAAAGAATTAACAAGGATTTCTTAACAATAGCAAACATCTAGTGTTTAAAATTACATTTTCCTCATGAAGACCATAATTTAAAAATAGAGCTCATGTTTTATTCCAGTAAGCCCACAGATTGAAGACAAATTGCACACCTTTTGAGACCCTTATTTGGTAGATCGCTTTTTCTCTCTCTTGTTTATTCTAATTACAGCATGTGGCGGGGAAGGCGGGCTGTCTTGTGGCATGCGCCATTGTATTTTGCTGATCATATGTCCAACATCTTCCCAAGCTCTCTGTATTTCCTGTAAATTTATAGTTTCGTTTAGGGGTGCCAAGATTTCGTCTGGATGCTTTACACAATAAAGGTTTAGCTCGTGCTGTTTGCTCCAAGAGACATGTATTATTTACTTGCCTTTTTGTGTGGTGTGAGCTGCTATTAAGAATCAGTGTTTGGCTTCATTTTTGATCTCTTAGTGAGCCAAATTTTTAGTTTGTGGGGCAAGTGCAAAACTGGTAAGGTTGAGCAGATTAAGGATCCCCAGCAATTCTCATGGTTGAGAATGGAAGGTGTCTGAATATGCTCCAACCAGACTCCTGTCCTAGAACATGTGACCATGACACCCCACTAAAAGGATCATGACAACCGGTCACGAGCATAGAGCCCAGAGTTCTCCATGCTAATAAGGTATCAAGATGGGCCCTGAGGGCTTAGCCAACAAATTTCCCTTCTCGGACATTCCTTCCTGCAAAAGGTATTTAATCTCTGGTCCACCCTGATTAAGTCACATTCACCCTTTCTACCATGAATAAACAGTTTAGACAAGCAAGGCTGTCTCCTTCCTCAAAGACTGTGGTGGGGGAAGCCTTTATCAATATCAAGCCATGCCTAAATCTCCTGCAGAGAGCCTCCCCTGGCTCCTGACACTCACCCCGAGCTAAACTGGCTGCTCCCCCTTCCCTCCCCTCACCCTGACTCATCCCAGATCTGAGAACCCCACATTCTCAGCTCCTTGAGGCCCGCCTGTGCCATCTGGGTGATTTGGAATTAGACAGCCTGGGCCCCGGTCATTTCTCACCTGGAGAAACATAGGCTAAGTTCTGCCTCCCCTGAGATGTTTCTGCATATCACAAGCCCAGCAACCCCGATGGTGAACCTAGCACCCCTGCATTTAGTCTCCCAGAGCAGTGTCCCAACATCCCCCAAACACAGAAGCACAAACATCATATTACAATTCTTCCATATTCATTCAGTTGATACTATGATAAGATATTTTTACATCAACTACATAGTAGACATTGCATTGCCATTAAAGAACACAATTTTAGGAATCTGCTGCTTTTATACTAAGTAATGTAAGCTTGGGTAATTGAAGATTACTGTAGAGTTCAACAGCTTTAGGCCCAACTATGAATTTACAGAAAGTATGGTTTTAAAACTGAGTCAGGAAAAAAGCTTAAGACCAATTTTATTAGCATTTGAGAGAAAAGCAACAGGATAGACAAGCTATAAATCCTGATAACTGCCTAGAGAAAACGAGATGGAGAGAGAGAAACCACACGTGACTATTACAATCAATGCTGGCATAAACCACATGGTGGGAAAGGAAGGGACCTTAGAGGAAAATATACATCATAAATTAGTCTTCAAGAACTCGTGTTAAGCAGTGATCTCTTTGATATTTAAATGTGATACTTCTCCACTTTTTTCATAGTAAATTATTTTTATAGTCTATAAAGTGGTCATTATTTTGGTCAGTTTTTAAAATTTGTTAAAAAGCATTATGATTATAAAATAAAAATTTAGGATCATGACCAACTAGTTCTGTTTCTTTTCTTTGACAAAGGCTCTAACATTTTGCTCTTTTGAATGACTCATCAAAAAATAAAATAAAATAAAATAAAATAAAATAAAATAAAATAAAATAAAATAAAATAAAAACTGGCCATCCTGGTTTGTCAGGAGCTTGGATATCTCCATATCATTGTAACAGAGCTGGCCAAGTCCGAAGTCTACAGCACCTGTTAGATCTGTAAGAAAAGTGAGGCCTCAGGGCAAGGCACTGCCCCAAGTGATATACATACAAATACAGAGAATCACAGCTCAACGTACCTAGAAGCCACAGGCAGAAATCTTCATGGAAGCCAACGTTTGCGGAAGAAACACTAATACTGTAACTGCTAATTGCTAGAAAGTCAATGTGGACATGTCCGGGAACAGAAACTCATTAACATTAAAGTTTTTCATTCCGGATCATCACTGTGCCTGGTCAGATTTTCAAGACCATCAGTTGTTCCCCATCCTGATCCACCCCACCTGTATTTCAAAGACAGGCAAGGAAATGGTTCATGGAGACAGCTTTGGTTTTTTTACTTTTATTTTATGTGATTGAATGGCTTGCCTGCATGTATGTCTGCAACACATGTGTACCTGATACCCTTAGAGTCCAGAAGAGGGAATAGAATCCTCTCAAACTGGAGTTATGGGACCACTGGGAGCTGAGAATCAAAGCCAGGTCTTCTGGAAGAGCAACCAGTGAGCCAGTACTCTTACTCACTAAACCATCTCTCCAGCCCTGGGGACAGTTTTTGCATTCAAAACATAATTTTGCTCAAGGAAAGACATTTGTTTATATCACTGTTACCTCAGGAGCCCAGACTCTGAGAGGCAGGGGTATTGGGGAGTTGGGGATCATGAATTTGCAATGTGCTCATGTTAAGATGGTAAACACTGAGATGAATTGGTGGCTGCAAAGCAGAAGCCATGATGATCCGACTGGATCAACGGACACTCTTCAGGACATCTGCACATGCATGTACACATGGCACGGACTAGTAAAGGTAATGATATTCTGGATTTCTTTTTCAAACCTGTTGAAACCTACAGAAGTTACTGCCAAGATATTAAGAAGGCAAGCAAAAAATGGAGAGGAAACAAAAAGGCAAAAGACATTGAGAATAGTTATCTAAAATCTGCGAATAATTCTTAAAAGTCAACAATAAGAAAACCAATAATCCAACTTTAGAGTGGTCCATAATCATTAACAGCTTTGTCACCAAAGAAGACACTCGAATGGAACATGAACGCACAAAGTGTCCCAGACTCTGTGCCACGGGGTGTGGAACTTGGTGGGAGGCGCTTTTATCCACCCAACCACTCTGTTTGCCCGCTGTTGCCAAAGAAAAAATGATCTTATGATCTTAAAGGCAATAATTATGTTTTTATGGGAAGAAAGTGAGTCTCTACCTCCTACTAAAAATTGCCATACAAAAAAATTGCCATCTGTTCTTGAGCTCTGAAGTTAGGCTCTTGAGAGTCTATTATATTGTTTATATGTCTGTGTATAAAAAAAAAGTGAGAACTCTGAAATAGCAGACACTGGTACATTAGCAAAATGATATTTACACTAGCGTTTTTATTTATATTAGCAAAGGAAAATTCAAACAAGCTGCAGAAGCTGGAAAACACTATAGAGCAACTAGTTAACCTATAAAAATCAATTTAGTGAAATATATGTATGTATATTATAGAATTATTGGGCACTTATTTATAAAGATTAGAACATCTGAGATATGTTATAGTTTTAAATAGAAAGCACAAAGGTAATCTTTCAATATCTTATAGATGTGAAGAAACTAAAGAATGGGCAGAAAAAAATTAACAGTAATTATATGGAGAAAATGGATTTTTTTTTTGCTTTTCTATCTTTCCTTTTATCACTTATTCTAATCGTGGAAATGTTGCTTTTTAAGGCCCAATATTTTCATAGAATAATTATATAACCTACCCCATCACCCAGGCAAAAGAACGAGACTTCCTGGCAACAGCTTTATAGTCCCTTAAAGGCTGACCTTAATACACTGAGAACACAGTGTGTTTGGCATTGAGTCTTCTTGTTTGCAAGGAATACAGACATTTGGCAATGCCAGTCAACTAGATGGGGGAATCAGAAAAACTAAACATGCCTGCCAGGTCTTTACAGTTATCAGAGAGGAAATATCATCCCTAGAGTACTAAGAAAAGATTGGAACTTTTATTCAGCAAAATTAATTGGCCCAGAAATGCAAATAAAACCAGTTCTATTCATTGCTTAGATGATTCTTGCTGTTGTGCTTTATTTAAATATAACTTTTTATTTTATTTTATTTTTCATTGTATGTGTATCTGTGTGGGTATGTATATGCTAGAGCAAGTACCTATGGAGGCCAAAACAGTATATCAGATCACTTGTAGATAGAGTTATAGCAGGTTGTGAGCTGCCTCACCTGGGTTCTGGGAATAGAACTTGGGTTCTCAGAAAGAGCAGAAAGAGATTTTGATCACTGAACCTTCTCTCCAGACCCTAAGAATCTCAATCTCTCTCTCTCTCTCTCTCTCTCTCTCTCTCTCTCTTCTCTCTCTCTCTTTACCCAAGGAAACAGCTAAATTTATGGTTCCAAATTCTAGGTTCCTCTTAAAAACACCAATATAAGTGTTAAATTATGAGGAAAACTCCAGCATGTGTCCTGAATAGTTAAACTGCAAATGTTATTTATTGGGCACTTGTGATGCACAAAGGTCTGTACCACTTCCAGTGGAAGAGCCAATGGCCAGTGATGGGTGTTCTTACCGATTACAGTGCAATGAGAGAGCAGACATGTACCCGATTCACACCATGGAATGTCTGTGATGAATTAATTTAAGGGTTCAGAGCAAATAGGCACACATTGGCCTGATTCATCATAATTATAAAAGCTATGAAGACAACCTTTTTTTAGGTAACTATAAGTAATAGATACTAAATTAAATATTCTATTGATTTACAATTCACATGTCACCTTGATTTTCTGGTTAGATTTAATATTACCTGTTTATTAAGAGAATAGGTGGGGTTATCTATCACTCCGTTGGTGTGAGCAGACTAAATTCAAGTCCTTTTATATCCGAAATAAAATTAGTAAGTTAGAAGCAGATAAATCTATTGTTCACTTTGGATTTGTACAGATTATTCCATCTCCCTTCTGATCTCTCAAAGAGGAAAATCACACAGAGCGCTTTCTGTAAGAATAACCATAATTTTTAAGGCTTTAGTTATAAAGACAAATAGAGATGAAACTTTATGGCATGAACTTGTCCATATACTTAAGTGGATCTGAACCAGCCAAATTAATCTCAGTGGCTTAGCAAGCAAAACAATTTATTTTACCAAGGACTGTGGGAATATTATCGAGGCCCTGCTTAATGGTTTTAAGACACACCCATCCTGTGATCCCAGCTCTGTGAGAATAATTTTTAACCATTCTCTCTTTTCATAAATGATCTGAATTATAATCAGAGATATTTTAGCTTGGAGAATTCTGACCTTTTGAGACTTGTGAAAATAAATGAGAAAAAAAATGGGTCTGCTTTTTCTAAAATATAAATGGAACTGAGTATTCCAGGAACATTGAGTAGAAATTTATGCAACAACTTTATGACTCCCTCCTGAAACAATGCTGAACACATATCACAGTCCAGAATCTCCCACTGAAAAGTCTAAAGGAGAGGAAAATGTCACAACATGAACAGAAAGTCACTTCTCCTTGCTCACATGGTCCCAGACCTAATCAAGCTAGCCTGGGACTTCCAGCCTCCCTGACAAGCTGTGTCTTTTCACACAGAGCCTTTCATATTTCATGTCTCTCAACCCCGGTTGCCTTGTCCATAAAGTGGGTAGATGGTCTGTACTTCTGAAGAATATAAAGAATAGACAGAAAATTTACAAAGTACCAAACAGAACTTCACTTCAGAGTATGTCTGAGTAATGTATTTCTGGCGTTGGTCAGGTTTCTGCCCTGCTTGCATGACTGTAGGTTTATAGAAGAATATTATGCCCTGAAATTCATAAGAAATCAACATTGTACAAGCATGAGAACCTGAATTTAGAATCCCATCTTTCACACAGATGCCAGCATATCCCCAACACTGTAGCAGGGCCCTAGGGAGGCAGAAACAACCAGCTTCTGAGGGCTTGCTGGTCAGTCAGTCAATCTGAAACTGCGAGTGCAGAACCCAGTGAAAAACCCTGTCTCAATACAGGCAAACACCCAAAGCATCCCCAAACAACACTGCTATCTAGTCGTAAGTATTCAAATACCTGCTATTTCTTGTTCAAACCACTACATTCCACTTCCTGCCCACCCCCCCAACTCCACTCCCTAATCCTACCATGATGTGAAATACATTTAGCCCAATTTTGAAAATCCTCATAGTCTTTCGTATTGTTTCATAGTCCTCATAGCCTTTCATAGTCTGAATATTGTTTAAAATCCACATTCTCTATTCCAGGTAGTCTTTAACTGTGACCAGCTGTTATAATCAAAAAGGAAAGTACATGCTTACAAAAGCATAGAATACAAATTTGTTGCATCTTCCTTTCTGATCCAGTAACCTTTATCATTCTTCTACAATTCTATCAGTGTAACTGTATGCATATTCAGGAGCAGATTAAGTTGGAAGAGCGTTGAGACATTTCTTTTGTGGCACTTGTATTGAGGTCAGTAGGCTCTATCCCTAATCTTAGTTTGAGAGTCTGCTACTTCCTAGGCAAGCAGATGGTACTCAAAGGTCACCATGCTCCTCGTTGGTCCTCTCTTCTGCTGCCTTCTGGTATAGCTCTTCAAGTCTAGAGTGGGGCAGGAGCTCTTGGGAAGGGGAAGGCCTACCTAAGATATGTGGGAAACAAGATTGTAGTGTAATGGGAAGCTTACTGGATGGGAAAAGGAGGCCTAGTCTGAGCAGTAGGGGCCCTGGAGAAGCCTGGAGATCTGACAGCACTTGGAAGTTAGATCCTGAAAGAGCTGGCTGGCCCATGGGGTGAAGCAGAGCAACACCTATCCACTTACTCAAAGAAGCAATGTCCGTGAAAAGATGGATTGTCTATTGGATGGGGAGAAGCAGTTGATGGTTCCAGCTCAGGGGACTGAGTCTAAGGAGATGGTAAGGCTATGGGATAAGGAAAAGCAGGGCCTGCTTACTGACTCAAGGAAAGGTAGTCCAGAAAGAGTCTTGTCTTCGATGCTTTGAAGTGTGAAAGACTTGAGCTGCCTGGGAAGTCGCGGAGTCATGGGGGAAGCCTGTGTGGTTAGGAGGAACAGACCTACCTAGCAGTGTGCTGAAGAAGAGCCTCTGCACACTTTTACTATGTTTTAAACCAAAAAGATAATCCATTTGTTAATATTGCTAATTCATAAACAAAAAGGATCAGTTAAAACTTTTTTTTGCAAGGAATAAATGAGGTCTTTGAGATATAAATTCAACTTTAATAGGGCTAAGCGTTAAAGGAAAAATTCATGCCAATAGAACTGTTATATTAAAACTACAGAGCATTACTGGTTTTATTATCATGAATACTTGCTTTCAGTAATCCACTGCTAGAAACAAGAAACATCACCTTTCATAGTTACTCACACAGAGAGAATTTTTACTTCCAAATGTGAATAACATGTAAATTAAAACCTTTTGAAAAGTGAACAGGGTAGGAGTTTGGAGCAAAATGGGAGCTGTTGGCCATTAAATAAAACAAGGCCAAAGGAAGCCATCAATGGGTTCCTGTTCAAGCAGGAACAGTGGTGCAGTGTTAAAAGGCTGGAAAGTCTTTCATCCCGACTCCCTTAAGTCCCATCTTCCCCTCTACTGGTGGACAATACTCCTACTTTCATGTAGAATATCTTCACTCAACATCGACTTTTCGGTGTGTTGGTCTATTCTTTTTTATTTTACACTTTATGATAAAATTAAAGATTCACATGGAAAATATTTCAGATAAACACGTTAAAATTGACAATTTTTATGGTAAATTAAAGAGTAAAGTGGTAGACATGTAAAACATTAATTGAAATATGGGATAGAAACATTTTATGATAGAATTAAAGATTTACGTGGAAAATATTTCTGATAAAATTGTAGAAAAATGTAGAAAAACATGTTAGAATTGAAGATTATCATGGAAAATTTGGTGTAGATATAATAAAGGTAGGTATAAAAGTATTCCTAAGTTGATTGAAAGTGGAATTATAAATATTTTCTGATAAACTTGAAGATTTACATGGAAAATATTTCTGATAAAACTGAAGAAATATATAGAAAAAACATGTTAAAATTAAAGATTATCATGGAAATTATATAGATAAAATGATAGGCATAAAGATAATTCTAAGTTGATTGAAGGTGGAATTATAAACATTTTCAGATAACATTGAAGATTTACATGGAAAATATTTCTGGTAAAATTCAAGAAATAAATAGACAACCATGTTAAAATTGACTATTTCATGGAAAATTTTACATGTAAAATGGTAGCTATAAAAACTCTTTCTAAATTAATTGAAGATGGAATTAGAAACATTTGTGATAAAATCAAAGTTGTACATTGAAAACTTTTCTGAGAAAATAGAGGAAGTATATAGAAAGACATTAAAATTGAAGATTATCATGAAAAATAATGCAGATAAAATGGTAAACATAAAAAAATTACTAAATTAATTAAAAGGAGAATTATAAACATTTTCTGATAAAATTGAAGATTTACATGAGAAATATTTCATTAGTTGTAACTTCCCACAGTTACATCGAACGGGTTACCTGGAAGGGAAGCTGGGGATGTATGGGAAGGCGGCAAAAAAGAGACGGAGACCAAGATAACACCTGTTATTCAAGGTCTCAACATTCAATGAAGAACTCCCAAATATATAGGGGAGGGGGGGGGAGTCTGGAAGCTTCTCAGCAGAATCAGTGCAGTTGCTCCACAGGTAGCTAGTGTTTTTCAGGAAACTGCAGGTCCTTGAAGAATAGGCTTCACCATTGTCTGTGCACTCCACCCTAGGTGGAAAGGATTATGGCTGACACAGGAATTCCCACTCAAAAGCTGGGATAGGAACTTCACATTGGTCAATGTCAAGTTCCTGCCAGGTGGCATGGCACCTCAACAAGGCTCTCTACAGTTATTCTATGTCTTTTTATTGGGTTGAGTCCATTGTTATTAAGAGATATTAGGGAATAGTGATTGTTGCTTCCTGTTATTTTTATGTTTGTGTGGGTATCTTCTTTTGGGTTTGTTGGAAGATTACTTTCTTGCTTTTTCTAGGGTATAGTTTCCCTCCTTGTGATGGCATTCTCCATTTATTATTCTTTATAGGGCTGGATTTGTGGACAGATATTGTGTAAATTTGGTTTTGCCATGGAATATCTTGTTCTTTCCATCTATGATGATTGAGAGTTTTGCTGGGTATAGTAGCCTGGGCTGGCATTTGTGTTCTCTTAGGGTCTATATGAGATCTGCCCAGGATCTTCTAGCTTTCATTGTGTCTGGTGAGAAGTCTGGTGTGATTCTGATAGGTCTGCCTTTATAAGTTACTTGCCCTTTTTCCCTTACTGCTTTTAATATTCTTTCTTTGTTTTGTGAATTTGGTGTTTTGATTATTATGTGCCGGCAGGATTTTCTGTTCTGGTCCAGTCTGTTTGGAGTTCTAAAGGCTTCTTGCATGTTCATGGGCATCTCTTTCTCTAGGTTAGGGAAGTTTTCTTCTATAATTTTGTTGAAGATATTTACTGGGCCTTTAAGATGTAAATCCTTGCTCTCGTCTATACCTATAATCCTTAGGTTTGGTCTTCTTATTGTGTCCTAGAGTTGCTGGGTGTTTTGGGTTACCAGCTTTATGCATTTTGCATTTTTTTTTTTTTTGGCTGTTGAGTCAATGTGTTCTATGGTATCTTCAGCACCTGCGGTTCTTTCTTCTATCTCTTGTTATTCTGTTGTTGATGCTTGCATATATGACTACTGAATTCTTTCCAAGGTTTTCTATCTCCAGAGATGTCTCACTTTGTGATTTCTTTATTGTTTCTACTTCCACGTCTAGCTCCTGGCTGGTTTTGTTCATTTCCTTCACTTGATTGTTTGTGTTTTCCTGTAATTCTTTAAAGGATTTTTGTTTCTTCTTTAGGGGCTTCTGCCTGCTGACCCATGATCTCCTATATTTCTTTAAGAGATTTTTGTGTTTCCTTTTTAAGGGCTTTTACCTGTTGACTGATGTTCTCCTGTATTTCTTTAAGAGAGATATTTAAGTCTTTCTTGGAGCCTTCTATCAGCATCATGAGATACGATTTTAAATCCAACTCTTGCTTTTCTGGTGTGTTGGAGTATCCAGGACTTGCTGTGGTGGGAGAGCTGGGTTCTGATATTGCCATGTGGCCTTGGTTTCTGTTGGTAGGGTTCTTGTGCTTACCTTTTGCCATCTGGTTATCTCTGGTGCTAATTGGTATTGTTGTCTCTGGCTGGAGTTTGTTTCTCCTGTGGGCCTATAAGCCTGTGTCCTTACTCCTCTGAGTTCAAAAGTGAAAGCACTTCTGGGAGATCACTCTCTCCTGGCAGGCTATGCACAGAAGGCTGTGGAGTTTCCCAGCTCCCTGGTGCAAATGGTGGCAGGAAGACTTCTGTCCCAGCTGCTCCACTGATCTTGGGCCCTGTGTGCTACTAGCAGGTCTCCTCCTGAGAGAAGGTGGAGCTCTCACCTCTGTGCTCAGAAGTGAAAGCATTGCTGGGAGATCACTCTCTCCTGGCAGGCTATGCACAGAAGGCTGTAGAGTGTCCTGGATCTCTGGTGCCTGTTAGTCTAGTCTTGAAACTTTCATTTAATATTAGCTTTGATTTTATTGATTTGGCAACAGCACATTCAGTCCTGCTTCATGTTTTATAATATTGAGGAAGGAGACAACGGTGAGATTAGAAAGATGGCTCAACAGGTAAGATCCCTTGCTATGCAGTCAAAAAGACCTAAGCTCAAATCCCCAACGCAGGGGTAAAAAGCCCCTCATGGTCATGCTTGCTTGTACCTCTAGTGCTGTGTGTTAGGTCTGTGTGGTAAAGAAGGTTATAGAAACAAGAAAATCACAGAGGTCTCTGGTCACCATTGTTGTGATTATAAAAAGATAAAGCAACATAAGAATATGTTCTATGGTGTGGTGAGGTGTGGGGTAAGGGAATGTCTCAGTGGGGCCATGCCAAGGCATCCCTTCCCCCTTAGAGACCAGACACATGACAATATAGTATAGAATAGAGTTTATTCAGGACATGGGGAGGGAAGTTAAAAGAGTAGTAGAGGCAGAGAAAGGCAAAGAGAAGGAGAGAGTAGAGAAGTAGAGGCCAGCCATGACCACATGGAAAGGAGGGGGAAGGGAATGGGAAGAGAGGGAGAGCAAGAGGGCAAAAGGCAAGAGAGAGAGTTAAGAGTAAGAGAGTAAGAGAAAAGAGAGAAAGGGCAAGCAGCCCCCTCTTATAGTGAGGTAACTGTGGGGAGGAGCATACTTGTGGGGAGGAGCATACCTGGCTGTTGCCAGGTGACTGTGGGGAGGAGCATACTTGTGGGGAGGAGCATACCTGACTGTTGCCAGGTAACAGTCTGAAACTCTGTCACAAGGAACCAAGAAATAGAATGATAAAGCAGTTACTTTCTGGCTTCCATGCACATGTCTATGCACATGCAGAGTTAATAAAATAAAATGTCAAAGAAGGGAAGGCCCTTGGAAATAATGCTTAAAAAGAAATTGCTATGTATGTAAAAGGAACTCACCAAGAAAGGAAGTCCATGACAGGACCTGGCTGAGATGAGATGAGGAAAGTATTCTAAGGCAGTTTTTATAACCTACCCACTTTCTTGTTTATCATCTTGTTCTGGCCACACAGTATTAAAGCACATGACTGCTAAAGCAAGCAGAAGTTGCAAAAGACAAATAGAGGTTCACTTTCACCCAAAGTCTGCTAAATCAAAGACCATTTGTATGCTAGCAATATGAGGAAGCCTGGGCTCTCCATCAAAATTGGCTTCTCGCAAGTAGGAACAATGGAACATTCAGAATAAGCCCTGACTACCTAAGTGTCCCCAACGTTTGTGGTAAAGAAATAATTTCAAGTTTCTTCTTTAAGCAGAATGAAGAAAAACAATGGTAACTTGGTAATGAATAGCTGATATATAACATATTATAATTTGCCAGGCACTGTTCCCACTCATTTCATTTCTGTAGTAATCCAATGCCCTGTATGTCCCACAACAAACCTGGGGGAAGGTGCTAGATTATCCCCTTTGAGAATTAAACCTATGGGCCAAAGAAGAAGCACAAGAAAAATCAGAAAATATTTGCTTTGTATAAATAAAAACAGATGATTCTGGAAGAGTATTTAGAAACATACTAGAAAGGAACGAGTATCTCAAACTAATTTCTTAAACATTTTAAGTAGTAAAACTTTAAAAGAAGATCAGTTAAGCCCAATAGAATCAGAGTCCTGCCTAATATTTGTTTTCTTCCAGATATATTTCCGTGCCTAATTTTCTGAATTGCTGAATGACTTCTGAGAACAGATCCTTGAGGGCATAGAGATAAGGCATGTTTGACATTAGGCAGGTAAAGCCAGTCAGCCAATAGAGTGGTGAAGTTAACTTCCTCAGGGGCCTGTTCACTCTGCATATAATATGGTGCATGGAACAGATACTGGGTCTGTACTAGGAAGCCCATTTTATTATAGTCTGGATCATGAAAGATGTTTTATTGTCTGCCTAGAGCAGTGGTTCTCAACTTTCCCAATGTTGTAACCCTTTAACATAGTTTCTCGTGTTGTTATAACGTCCAACCATGTTTGCTACTTCATAACTGTAATTTTGCTACTGTTGTGAGTCATAAGATAAATATATGATATGCAGGATATTTGGATATTCAACCCTACAGGGATTATAACCCACAGGTTGAAAACCATTGGCATAAAGTGACTTGTTAGTAATCAGAAGAATAGAGTGGCCCTCTTTTGAAACTTGGTATGTCTCCTTCCTACCCTGCATAATCTTCTAAAGGTCAGTGTAATTACTAAACAGGAACATTACATTATCAAATAAGGAACACAGATACCTTTACAAACAAGAGAACTGATTGACATCATTCTAGTTAAAGGAAACGTTGCAGGCAACATCTTCTAAAACTGTTTGAAGGAGATTAACCACATGACATGAAAAGTTACTATGGAGAAGAATATGAAGTAGATTCCAACAGGATATGCTTCAGGTATGTTGTTGGAAGAACAGTTTGAGGAGATTACAAGGAGAATGAACTGCTAAAGTGTATGGACAGAGGTTTCCATTCCTTCCTTGTGATTATCTGGTAATCTGCTAAGAATGTGCCCCATCCCTAAGAAAGTGCCCCATCTGCAGGAGAATAATCAAGGAGACTGTTCATGCATTTCTCTCATAAATTGAAGAAAAAGTGATCTTTAAAGTATTGTTGGTCACCTGAAGCCACCTGAACAAAGAATGAATTCTTGGTTTTTCAACCAATATGTTCATGTTCTGCTTGCTCTGGAGTTAATAACTATGCTTTCGTGAAAGGCACTCTTCTATATTTAATGTTAACCCATTTGGCGTAGAGGAGGTTCACACTGAGGAGATGTAGTGTGCATGTGTGGCCACAGTGGGAACAGGAGTGGCAGTGTTTGTCACGCATCATCTCAGGCGTTACTTGATTTGGTGTCTATGAGAGCCATCAGCTACCTCTCCACCCTATCATCTTCTGTGCTGCTTGTTTCTTCAAATATAACATGAAAGCAGTCAAACCCAGAGGGGGGAAAAAGACAACATCCCCTTAGTCCTCCTCCTTTTATCCATTTCAAGTTGCTAAATTCATTGTCCCTTTATTGGAAATCAAAGGCAAACTCCTGAACAAACAAGAACCTTTGACTTGCAGTGCCTTCACGTCACCTCCTAGGCTAGCAACTCTTCCCTCTGCACATCAACATACAGCTGCCCTCTCTATGATTCACTTACTTATCTCCCAAATTTTAACTACCCATCTCTACATTCTACTTCTTGTTGGTTGTTTGGCTGGTTGGTTGGTTGGTTGGTTGGTTGGTTGGTTGGTTGGCTGGCTGGTTGGTTTGTTGGCTGGTTGGTTGGTTTGCTCTATTGAGACATGGTTTCTCTGTGTAACCCTAGCTGTCCTGTCACTCACCAGGTAACTTACAGTTACCACTTGGGCAACTGTAGATCAAGCTGACACAGAATTCACAGAGATCCACCTGCCTCTGCCTCTGAGCTCAAATTGTGTGCCACCACCACCCAGCTAGATTCTACTTCTTAATATATAACTAAGGTTCTAACTTTTAGTATGTAACTACTGCCCGTCTCTGACACACCAGTTAGACTTGCACTTCCTTCTACTTCTTTATTTTTTCCTTTATCCTTATGCCTTTAGCGACTTTTGTTTACTCTTATTGACTCATTTTTTCCTTTTACTTGCATAAACAAGTAAACTTCTCTGGGGAGTGTTCTCTTCTAATTTATGAAAGATCACCATAGCCAGTATCCACCTTTGCCATATCCATGCTGCATGCATCCATTATGCCATATCCATGCACATTTTCACCATACCATATCCATGCATGTATCCACCGTGTCATATCCATGCATGCATCCATTATGCCATATCCATGTACATATTCACCATACCATATCCATGCATGTATCCACCGTGTCATATTCATGCATGCATCCATTATGCCATATCCATGCATGTATCCTCCGTGTCATATCCATGCATCTATCCACCTTTGTAGTATCCAGGGACTGAGTCTTTACTAGGCTGGTGAGGAAATAAAAGGCAAACAGACAGACAGACAGACAGACAGGCAGGCAGACAGACAGACTGACCAACAGAGAGGCAGATAGATAGAAACACTAGTGGTCAGATGGACTGTGGTCTCTGCTGGAGAAGCTGCAATGTCCTGAAATGTATATTTTACACAGTTGAACTGAAAGACAGAGTTATTGCATACAACTAAGCAGGGGAGTGAGTTCTTCTACACAGATAAACAAGGAGACAAGGATTGTGATATATGGCTGGATATTAGCTGATCTCTGTGGGGATATAAATCTTCAGGCTACAAACATGAGGTTGGAGGAGGTGGGTGGACATTTTCTGCACATTCTATCAACACTTACACATGGACCAGAGGAAGGCTTTGCCATGCCTCTGAGCCTCACTCTGAAGAGCCTCACCATCTTCTCCATAGGTATGAGGCTCAGGAGTCCTCGCCATGGCTGTGCCTATCTCTGTCAACAGTACATTCACTCAGGACCACACTCACCCAGGGCTTTCTCTGCTCCCTACAAAGAATTGTTGGAGAGACAATGCTATTTACTTCTGGAGTATCCAGATAGCCTCTTAACCTGTAGGTCACAACCATGTTGGGGTCAAATGACCTTTTCATAGTGGGTGCCTAAGACCACTGGAAAACACAGATATTCACATTATAATTCATAACAGTAGTAAAATTACAGTTATGAAGTAACAATGAATATAAATTTGTGATTGAGGGTTACCATACCATAAGGAACTGTATTAAAGGGTCACAGAAAGAGGAAGGCTGAGAACCTTCCTTATGCCATCTTTCAGTTTCTTTCCTTCTCCTCTTCTTTCAGCATTAGGGAGTTGACACAACTCCCATATCAGTAACTATGTAGTCAGGATTTGAGACTGAGCTATCCTTCTTCCCAGGCTTCTACTGAAGCCCATTTCCAAAGCAACTTTAACCAAGGGAGTGTTCCACATGACTGCACCTTCTGAAGAACTATTGCCAATCCGAAATACAGTCGCAGGCTCACCATTTTCTTCTCCTGGAGTGTTTGAATTTGACAACAGCTGTTCAAGGAGAGGATATCGAGCTTGAATCTCATCAGCAAACTCCTGTCCTTGAAGGCATATCAAGAAAGAACTGACACCTTGGAAATTATCTGGCATGTTCTATTCATGGGTCATGTCCAGATGTCCAACACCTGGAGCCACCATCTTAACAAAACCATTTGACATCATCAGGGCCATCAGAATAAAATCTAGCTCTCGCAGCTTCTTGGACTAAACTGCAACCGTAGCTAGCTAGTACGTGAACATTCTCATTTGAGCTGAATGTGACTGCATACCCAGATTTGAAATACTACCTGTGGTGGTTTCAATAGGTATGATACCCACAGTCTCATGTGCTTGAATGCTTGGCCCATAGGGAATAGCACTATTAAGAGGTGTGGCCTTGCTGGAAGTGTGTCACTGTGGAGGTGGGCTTTGCGGTCTCCTATGGTCAAGCTACCCAATGTGGCACAAAGTCTCCTTCTGCTGCTGACAGATAAAGATGGAGAACATTTCCAGGCTCCTCCAGCAATATGTCTGCCTGCATGCTGTTATGCTTCCCACTGTGACAATAGTAGACTAAACCTCTGAAACTATAAGCCCGCCACAGTTAAATATTTTCCTTTGTAAGAGTTGCCATGGGAAAAAAAAAGAGTTGCCATGGTCACAATGTCTCTTCACAGAAAAAAAAAATCCCTAAGACACTACCCCAGCATTTCTAAAGACAAATTTCCCAGAATGGTCAGTGATCTAAAACAGCATCACCTTTCATTTCCAGTTACTGAACTCCTGATTGCAGGCAAAGCAGGCCACGTTGTCTCCAGCTTCTACATAATAGAAGCTGGCCTCTAGAGAGCTCTAAAGATGACTAAAAGCCTAATGGTCACATACAGTTCTTAAAAGTGGAATCTTCAGAACTCATCGCACAGCTACATGGTATCCTATGAAGATTCCCATTTCATACTCCAGACAGTTGGCAGACCACTAAACACCCTGGTTACATGATAACACGAATAGTTTGGATAGGGTCGGTGAATTAAAGAAGTGGTCCGTTTCTTTGGCTTTACATTATCTAGAACTCCTTGATGTTCTGCTGTGTAGTTTTTGTTTTCTCTTTACTTCTAAAGTCATAGTGATAGCATGAAAGACTGATCATATGTACATCCATCCAGGTCTTGATTTTCTCCGTTAACCTTACTGCCTAAGACTTGTGGGGCTTCAGAATTGGAGTCCCTGCAAACTGACAGTAACACATCCATCTCAAACTTGAATTTGAGCATGCTGTTCTACTTGAATTTTCCAACTTCAGTCACAAGTTTTTCATTTGTGCTACTTGGTGTGCTGGCCCAGATACCTGATGAGTGAATTTTCCCACCTCAGCGTTAGTCTCTGATCTATGCTAGCTGGTATGCTGTCCCACATCCCCTGGTTTTTATACAAGTTGTTAAGTGGATGCCTAATGGTCAGAATTACATGTAATAACCTGAAATATCCTGAGAAAATAGAAGGTGTGCATGTTGTTGCCTATTATACCCTGGTGTGGAGCCAAGCCTCTAGGCGACTAGATATGAGATTCCGAAAATGCAGGCTGGCCCTATGGGATTTTGATGGCAAAAATGCTAGGTCATCTCTGGCATGAATTAGGGGTCTGGATCTAAGCCCCATGGTTGCAGATACTGCATATGAGGCTTGAACTATCACCCGAAGATCCTTATAAGCTTGAATTCTTCACGTAACCCCTAGCCCTAGCTGATTTCCACGGAGCTCAGGAGACCTCCAGATTCCAGATCTGCTAGGAAGTAGCCTGCAAGGAATCCCCTCAGGCAAGTGCACCACAGACTATCACCCCCCTTTACTCCTTTGCGTATTTCCAATATACTTTTAAAAGTCCCTTTAACTGTACTTAATTTCTCCATTTCCTTTTATCTGTTTTTTTTTAATTTGTTGACTTGCTCACAAGAAAAAATATAATTCTTTTTTTTTTCCCAAGACAGGGTTTCTCTGTATAGCCCTGGCTGTCCTGGAACTCACTCTGTAGACCAGGCTGGCCTCAAACTCAGAAATCGGCCTGCCTCTGCCTCCCAGAGTGCTGGCATTACAGGTGTGTGCCACCACTGCCCTGCTGAAAAAAAATAATTCTTAATTGTATCAAAACACACGTATTTATTAGTTTCAGGTGACAACTTGATGAGATGAACAAATGCTTAGAAAACTGGTGGCAGCTTTTGTTTTTTGGTGAAAGGATGTTTTCAGAGAAGACAGCCACAAGAGTCTGCTGGAGTGGAGAAAGTCCGCCCTCTGTTAAGATGGGCGCTGTCTAATCAGATGAGAACCTGGGTAGAATAAGCAAAAGAACTTGTCTCTCTCCCTTGTAAAACTGCAGACACACTCTCCCGCCACCCATAGACATCACAGCTCCGGCCTTTGCATCCCAGGACTTCCGTGCGTACTTCAGACCTCCAGTCTGAGGCTGGCACCTCCGCCACCAGCTTCCCGGGTTCTGAGCCTTTAGGACTTAGACTGAGTCATCTGGCAAGTCTTATCTGAAAACATCCTTAAGGAACACCCTAACAAAGTCCGTCACCAGTTTCCTAACTATTTAATGTTACTCTCATCAAGTTGACATCTAAAAGAAATAACTGAAAAAAAAACCCTTACATATTTTGATGCGATTTAGAATTATTTTCCCTTATGAAGGTGTCCAACATATAGGTAGTTAGTCATGGGTCCTCAAAATTTTCCATAATTATACAAGCCAGTTCCTCTAATAAATATCCTCATATCTGTTTGTCTGTCTGTCCTCTTGATATTCTGCCCCACTGAGAACCTTGATTGGCGTAGTTACCTCCACTATGAGCTAGGTGTATCATCCTATCTTATAGCATAGTGCCCGATTCTTTTCTTTAGCCTTTCTTCACCTCTTATTTTGAATTGGCTTCCTTCGGGTCTTTAGAAGTAAGCCCATTCCCACTTATCACTCATAGCTCTTCTCCTGTACATAAAAGCACAATATTTTCTATTTATATGTGTGCATGTTCCTTGAATGTTTTTTGCCCATGTTTGCCCTCTCTTTTAGGACTATTTCACATTTGCATGTGCCCCTGAACCTGTCCTGAGTGTAAAACTAGCAACTCCCAGGGCTTTTGTCCTGTGTAGAACTTTTTCTTGGAAATGTGTCATGGTCTCTCTTCCCAGTCTGTGGCAGGCGACTGTGACGCATTGGCATCAGAAGCACCAAAGCTCTTTTACAACCATCAGTCCTAGGCAGAATGCAAAGTTATTTGTTCTTGAGAAGGCAACACAATCCCATGACTGGATTCTGTTCTATTAATAGGAATCTCATTTATTGCCTGTGAAAATGCAAACTGGTATGGCCACTCTGAGAGCTGTTTACTACTTTTCTTTTAAAAACTAACTATGCATTTACCATATAATCAGCTATAGCATTCTTGGTCATTTATTCCAGAGAAATGAAAACCTATGCACACATAAACACACTCTGCATCCTACACACAAATGTTCAAAGCAATACTATTTGGCATAGTCCTAAACTGAAAACAATTAAGGAGGCAAGTTAAGAGTCTTTCCACCTCCATTTGGACCAGGGAGCCAGGAGACTCCACAGCCTTCTGTGCACAGCCTGCCAGGAGAGAGTGATCTCCCTGCAGCACTTTCACTTCTGAGCATAGAGGTGAGTTCTCCACCTTCTCTCTGGAGGGGAACAGCTGGGAGCACACTGGGCATAAGATCAGTGGAGCAGCTGGGATGGACCAGGGAGCTGGGCAACTCTACAGCCTTCTGTACACAGACCCTGAGAGGAGAGAGTTGGTCTCCCAGGAGTACAGACACAGGCTTACAGGTCCACAGAAGGGACAAGCTCCAGCCAGAGATAGCAAGACCAACTAGCACCAGAGTTAACCAGTTGGCAAAAGGCAAGCACAAGAACCCTACCAACAGAAACCAAGGCCACATGGCAACACCAGAACCCAGTTCTCCCATCACAGCAAGTCCCTGATATCCCAACACACCAGAAAAGCAAGAGTTGGATTAAAATCATATCTCATGATGCTGATAGAAAGCTTCAAGAAAGACTTAAATAACTCCCTTAAAGAAATACAGGAGAACATTGGTCAACAGGTAAAAGCCCTTAAAGAGGAAACACAAAAATCCTTTAAAGAATTACAGGAAAACACAAACAATCAAGTGAAGGAAATGAACAAAACCATCCAGGAGCTAAAAGTGGAAGTAGAAACAATAAAGAAATCACAAAGTGAGACATCTCTGAGATAGAAAACTTTGGAAAGAATTCATAAGTCATAGATGCAAGCATCAACAACAGAATACAAGAGATAGAAGAAAGAATCTCAGGTGCTGAAGATACCATAGAAAACATGGACTCAACAGTCAAACAAAATGCAAAATACATAAAGCTTGTAACCCAAAACATCCAGGAAATCCAGGACACAATAAGAAGACCAAACCTAAGGATTATAGGTATAGAAGAGAGCAAAGATTTCCAACTTAAAGGTCCAGTAAATAGCTTCAACAAAATTATAGAAGAAAAATTCCCTAAAGAAAGAGATGCCCATGAACATACAAGAAGCCTACAGAACTCCAAACAGACTGGATAAGATCAGAAAGTCCTCCCTGCACATAATAATCAAAACACCAAATTCACTAAACAAAGAAAGAATATTAAAAGCAGTAAGGGGAAAAGGGCAAGTAACATATAAAGGAAGACCTGTCAGAATTACACCAGACTTCTCACCAGAGACCATGAAAGCTAGAAGATCCTGGGAAGACCTCATACAGACCCTAAGAGAACACAAATGCCAGGCCAGACTACTATACCCAGCACAGCTTTCAATCACCATAGATGGAGAAACCAAGATATTCCATGATAAAACCAAATTTACACAATATCTGCCCATAAGTCCAGCCCTACAAAGGATACTAGATGGAAAATACCAACACAAGGAGGGAAACTACACGCTAGCAAAAGCAAGAAGGTAATCTTCCAACAAATCCAAAAGAAGATACTCACACAAACATAAAAACATCAAAAATAACAGGAAGCAACAATCACTATTCCTTAATATCTCTTAACATCAATGGACTCAATTCCCCAATAAAAAGACGTAGACCAACAAAAATATTTTTCATGTAAATCTTCAATTTTATCAAAGAATGTTTGTAATTCCTTTTTCAATTAATTTAGTAATTGTTTTATGTCTATTTTATCTGCATTATTTTTCATGATAATCTTCAATTTTAATGTTTTTCTCTATATTTCTTCTATTTTATCAGAAATATTTTCAATGTAAATCTTTGATTTTATCACAAAATGTTTTTAATTCCACCTCCAATTTACTTAGGAATGTTTTTATATGTACCATTTTATCTGTAAAATTTTCCATGAAATCAATTTTAATGTCTGTCTATATATTTCTTGAATTTTAACAGAAATATTTTCCATGTAAATCTTCAATTTTACCTGAAAGTGTTTATAATTCTACTTTCAATCAACTTAGAATTATTTTTATGCCTATCATTTTATCTGTATAATTTCCATGATAATCTTCAATTATAACATGTCTTTCTATATATTTCTTCAGTTTTATCAGAAATATTTTCCATGTAAATCAAGTTTATCAGAAAATGTTTTATAATTCCACTGTCAATCAACCTAGTTACTTCTGAACATCAATCAAATATTTTCTATAATTAAGTACATACTGCAGCCAATAGTTATATGTTCTCCTATGTCCAGCAGCCTCTCTCTGATGTTCACAGAGAAAGTGCTGTCAACCATTAGTTTTCTGAGTCTAACCTATCCTTCTCCCACCTCCCAGACAAGATGTGTTCTTTGATATCTCAAAGCTCATGTCATCCTTGAATCTGTGGCAGAAGGTACTGGCTCTGTGTACCACCCAACTGGTGAGAGGGTAGGGGTGACTTTAGGTACACAGTAAAGTGTTATCACAGGCAGTAGGACAGCTGCTCTTAGAAGCAGCTCTTGGGGGGCTGGAGAGATGGCTCAGTGGTTAAGAGCAGTGACTGCTCTTCCAGAGGCCCTGAGTTCAAATCCCAGCAACCATACGGTGGCTCACAGCCATCCGTAACGAGATCTAACGCCCTTTTCTTGTCTCTGAAGACAGCTACAGTGTACTTACACATAAAAATAAACAAATCTTAAAAAAAATAGTGTTTAAAAAAAAAAGAGCAGCTCTTGAAGGGTTAGCCTTTGGTTGGCATCCAGAAATTTAGCTGGTCAATAGTTTTCCCCCCTATGTTATAAAACTTTCTTTGAATGATAATACTGGCCCATGGTGCCTAAACCATACAATGTGGTTTGAGCTGAATACCTACTTTCCTTCTGGGAGGCCAGGGCCTCATTAGCTGCTAAGGAGAGGATGCTTTTGTGTCTAGCTCCGATAAAACCTCAGGCATTTAGCCTTTGCTACATTCCCCTGGACACAGACAGAGCATGTCAAAGCTTGTTTCTGGAGTGGGGAGCTCTACACTGCTCCACAGGGTCAGGACTTTGCAACCTTAGACTTTGTCTCTTTCTAACTTTGTCCAGACTCCTTTGCCTTGCAGATTTTGTCATTTGTTATTTGTGTTATTGTCTTGGTGGACTCCTGATAGAGACTGCCTATGTTGAATCCAAAGACTATCACAACTGACTGTGTGATGAGTGCAAGGGGCTTCCCCTCCTCTCTGCTTTGGTTTCCTCCTATGTAGAATTGGCAACAGTGCCTGGAGCGCCGGCTCAGCCAGTAAGCTCCCACTGCATACTGCCGGCCTGAGTTGGATCATCACGACCAATGTTGGGTGGTGCACAGCTGCCTGTGTCTCCAGCAGCTCCAGGGAGCCTTGATGATTTATCTGTCCTCTGAGGTTACCTGCACATGTCCGAACACAGATACACAAGCATATACATAATAATTAAAAGCAAGACATAAGCTCTTAAAAAAAAAAAAAAGAAGAATTGCTAATAACAGTGCTCACCTCAGAGGGCTGTTGCGATAATTAAATGTATTAATGGGAGTGGCATGTTTTAAGTAGTACCTGATACATATGAAGTACATGCAGTTTTAGCTATAATTGTCATTTCACACTAAGAATGCAGAAGATAAAGACTGCACTCCAATTCCATCACTTTGAGTGACTTCGCATACGTTACTCAAAGTCGTCCTGGGAGTGGTAGGAATAGGGGTAATGACCCCAGAACATACTCAATGTCTGAACATTCAGATACTTTAAGGAATTGTCTTTATTGGAATCACACATACTTTCCTCTAATTCTCTGAGTATATCACCCTAAATTTCACCGTATTGACCATCCTGTTCCTATCCCTCATTTGTCATTTATTTTGCCCTGTGAATGTGTGCTTTACCCAGCCCCGAAGAGTAGCTTTAGGAACAAAGGGCTACTCTTCCTCTTCGTACAAACCAAATATTGATTCTTCATTCCACCCTAATGCATGTGTTGAATACATGCCCAGCTCTCTTCTAATGAGGCATTGGGGGAAACCAAATTTCCCATCTCAAAGAATCAGTACTGTAGACCAGCCAATAAGATGTTCTTGAAATATGTTGTGATTAGTGTAGCAATCAAAAATAATGTGGTCAAATACACTTCATTTCTTTCTACTGTGTACTTTCTGTAGTACACAGAAGATGTCTGCAAAAGAAACATACTGAATCTTGAAATGATATTTACTTCACCAGATGAAACTAAAAATTAAAGGGCAGTATCCCTCTTAAGAAAGTGTCATTGTGAGATTATAGCCTAGCCCACGTTAGACCTGAATGGACTGAACAGAGCATCTGTCAAGGGAGCCAATCAGAATGTAGGAGGGAATCCCAGCTGGTTACAGAAGGGAGGGCCAAAATGAGTAATGGGAAATGGGTGACATGGGGAAATCACACTTTTCAACATCAGCAAAGAAGGCTGCATATTTGCAAAGAGAAAAATTATAAAGAATGAATAAATTCTGTATCACATAGAAATACATTGAAATTTGGAAGTATTGTGTAACATGATAATTTTACACACACAAACATGACTATTTGTGTATATGAAATACAGTCTCTAATAGTTTTATAAACATAACCATGAATATGTGTGTGTATGAATATATATACACTACCTCTACCTACTAAGAAGCAACGAGTACTACAGTACTAAGGAGAAAGCCTTAGATCTTGTAATCAAATACCATCTTCAAAGTAACCAAGACTTCTTGGAGAAATACCTCCTGTAAGTACCAAAGCAGGAAGAGTCCTGAATGACCCCAGAAAATCCTGTGTACTAAATTAAAGCATCTAAATGTAAAGAATGGTAAGATTTGCAAAATGGCACACACACACACAAAAAAAAAATTTTAAGAGTTTCAATTGGCCAGATATAAACCTACTTAAATTTCTAAGTAAAGGAGAGTAATAGGTTTGATTAATTTCATAAAACAGGAATCCATGAATCCATAAGGATATAATGAATAAATCAAAAGCTTAACAAGAAGAATTTATTTCTCCAAGTAGCTCTAGAAAAAATGTAATTTATATGGAAAAATCACAGAAATCCTCATAATCAAGTTATGTACCACTACCAGTCATGGAAACAAAATTTTGAGACCATGTGATAAGATAGTAAGAATACAGTGCCATTTGCTACATGTCAAATGTACACAACCTAAATCAAATCATGAAGAGTCTTCAGTCAAATAAAAATAGGAAGGTATCTATAACAGAATTGGTCTGTATTCTATACAAGTTTAAGACCTTGAAATCTAGGAAAAACTGGATAAACATCTCTTGTTAAGTAAGGAAGTGTGGAAAACTATTATGGTAAATAGAAAAGAAATAAAAAAGCTCCTTACTAGATCCTTCCACTGGGAAGTCCTACTGATAATCGGAAAAACCAGAATCTGACATTGTGGACTAGACACTGATAATGTGTTGACAATAGCTTCCTGTTTTTGAAAGTTGTACTTATAAAAGAAAGCATCCCATCTGTGAAAAAAATGCACACTAGTTTTGGGAGGTCATGGGAGAAGTCCCAACTTACTCCCAAACTATTGAGAAAAACAAACTTTTTTGTACTACACATTTAATTCCTTGTAACTTTGAGATCATTTTCAAATTAAGCAAAATCATCCTTGCATAAAACATTTCATTACTTAAAACTCTTCTTCAGCCTCCCATTGAAAAGGGAAGGGCTTTTAAATTCTATTTTTAAGGATTTGTTTATTTTTATGCACACTGGCATTCTGCCTACATGTCTGTGCCAGAACCAGAGTGCCAGATCCCCTGGACCTGCAGTTACAGACAGTTGTGGGCTGCCGTGTGGGTGTCGGGGATCGAACTCAGGTCTTCTGGAAGAGCAGCCAGTGATCCTAATCACTGAGCCATAAAACCTCTTAAAATGAGCTGAAAGCTCTTGGACAGGCCGTTTCTACCTTTTGGTCTTGCTGCAGTCTGTGTGTCTTTTTGTTTCTCTAAGTATTTTTTTTCTTCCTAATTACAGACATATTTGAATAGCTAGCAGGCTAATGTGTCCCTCCATCATCAAATTTCTTGGGAGCCGTTAGTCTTTGCTCATGTTACTCACCAGGATGTAACCCAGAGACGAGAGGATGGTTACATACTGCTTTAAATTACTTGCGACAAGCTGCTTGTGTCTCTGTGTTCTCTCTGCTCTCCCTTTCCTAAGCATGTCGCCTTTGTATCCGCCCTTCAAGAGTTGCAAATGATGTAAGATGCAACTCCAGAAGCTTTAAGAAGCTTCCTTATCGCCTAAAAGATAAAGTCTAAATGAATTCACTGTGGTAACAAAAACCTACTATTAGCTTCCACTTGATTCTTCAGTTCTCTGTCTTGCTTTTAGATTTTTTTCTAAGCAGTTTTGGATCAGTGTGGCATAATGAACTAGTTTGCTTAAGTGTTAATCTTGTTTTCCTCAAGTTTTAGTTACCCTTTTATTTATCCATTTTGAAACGTGTATGATAATCAGCAGTATCTCCCGAGATTATCTGTAGGGCTGAGTTAATGTGTACTTCGGCCAGTACCTGGTACAGGGAAACAGCTGCTACTTCAGGCTGTTTCTGATATTTCTGCCTTTGCTCGTTATACTTCCGCTTCTTTCCTACAATATGTTCGTTTAGCAACAGGTCCTACAGCCATAAAATTATTAACTGACATCTGGTTTAGTACCCAAAGACTATCAATTTCTACTTATTTCAAATTATGACCATCAGCTTCCATCGTTTCCTCTTTCAGGGACTTTAAATGCGTCTACTTCAGTGGTTAAGATGTCATGACTCAAAAAAATGCAGTTTCTCTATCAAATAAAGAAGAGGATCAGAAGGCAGATTCACAAACCCAGAAACCCTTCATGTTTGTTGATACACAAAAGTTGTAAATAATTTTATTTCTAGGAAGTTTTATTTTTAATTATTCTGTCCGGTCCCTTGCAAACGGGGTCAATTCAGGCGAGCACTCTACTATCTGCCAAATATGCCCTTTCAAGGATACCCACCCTTTAAACAAACCTCTAGAGAGGACTCGCAAGCCGGATCTCTCCACCCGGGTTTTCCCGTCGCCCTGGCAACGGGACCGGAAAAGGCGGGCTTCCCACCCTTCCTTCCGCCAGCCGTTGACCACGGCCGCACTATGCCTGTGGGCCGCGCTACGGCATTCTTCCCTATCTCTGACTAGGACCGGGACCCGCAGCCACCACCGCAGCCGCACAGAAGGCCACGTCAGCCTAAGCGGTCCCCACCCGTCCCTCTCCGCCGGCCGCTGTTCGGCCTTCTCCCACGCCTTTCCCACAATGCCCCGCGCCAGGCCCCGCCCCTCCGGCACGACGGGAGCGACCGAATTGCTGCTGCGCGCGTTCGCAGGCGGCGTCCAGTCTTGCCGGGTCCTGAGCTCGGCGGCCTAAGGATGGGGCAGTAGCGGAGGACGCCGAGGTGGGCGCGGGCCGGGCTCCACGCACCGCGGGGGCTTCAGGGAGGGAAGGCGCTAGACCCATCCCGCCGCCTCGGCGCCCCCATTGTGCCGGGTTCCCACGGCCCCCTCCACCCCACCTCTGCGGGGCTCCCTTCTGCTCGCACTGCCTTACTCGGGTTCTCTCTCCCAGGTCCGACCTGTGACCTCAAACACACCCTCTGTCTTTTCGCCTCTCCCCGATCCCGCTCTGGAGCGATGGCAAGCATCCATCATTAACATTGCGTTTACCTGCAGCCTCTCTGGCCCCGGGCAGTTCAGTTATTCCCAGGCTGCCTGAGAACCCACGCTAAGCCGAGGAACACCCTATCCCAAAGTCTTCAATGAGATTTGTCCTTCATTTGTTTTCCTTCCTGATGATGGTTGTCAGTCTGGATATTTCTGTTTTCCTATCAGTATATTTTACAAAGGTATATTTGGGGAGGATGAAAAGGAGGAGTTAGAAGTGATGTGAGGCCTGGTCCCAGGTAAGGAGGAATACTTAGAAACTTACCTGGACTTCAGTAAAGAGTGCTTAAACTGAGGATGTTAGGGAAGTTTGCTCTTTCTTTTCCAGAAGCATTTTAAGATATTAAAGAACATTAGTTTAACGGTACGGTTAAATGCTAGGGTTCTACCCTCAAGCATGCCTGGTTCTCTTCTATTTTTGTTTATTCCAGACAATGAATTTTGCAATTACTCTTTTCTTAATATAAAATAACTTCTCTTGGTGCTAACACTTGAGAAAACTTGTGTGGCCTGCTTTTTTTAAGTTATATCTATTTTTATACTTACTGAAGTTCTCAAACGGTTATGTAAAAGGGACAACCCTCTTGGAAAAACTTTAAGCTTCCTTTTATTTCCCTCAAAGGCATTCTCTACAAATGAGATTAGATTTTTAAAAAAGGAAATGGAACGAAGGCTTTCCAGGCGTGGAAGGCGCTGAAAGGGAAGAGGTATTCGAAAAGGGAAACTTGATGGGAAAGGAAGTACCGCTGGTTCTTATCCTGGTAGTGTCTTAATGACCAGAGCCTTTGACTCTCTGTCCCTGTCTTTCTGTCTCTCTGGCCCTCTTGTGTATGTGTGTGTGTGTTTGTGTGTGTTTCTTGTAAGCTAGCTAGCTACTACCACTCATTACCTTTTTCCTGCTATCTAGAGTGATTTTACAAACATGCCTACCTGAATATAGAGGCAAGGGAGGGTCCTAGAGGCCAGGTGTTCAAAGCTATTGACAGTGATGTGACCTTTAGTGGAGACCGTATTGCTGACTGTGTCACTTGGCAAATCACGTTATGAATTTTTTGGTTTGAAAAGTATTTTAACTGCCTGGTTTGCTCTCTTTAGGTTAACATTTCTGAGCTGTGTTCCCGAGATGCTTGATTGACCCGTGAAGTAATGTGGACAGAGATTCTCACGTGTGCTTATCATAACCGCCGGACCCAGCATTGTACCTTAATGTTCACATAAGTCAGAACTTGCATAACAAGGAGAATGGGAGTCTGGTTAAACAAAGATGACTTTATCAGAGACTTGAAGAGGATAAGTCTCTGTCTTCTGATACTGTATGTGGTCATTGTAGTGGGCACGGATCAGAATTTTTACAGTTTACTTGGAGTATCTAAAACTGCAAGCAGTAGAGAAATAAGACAAGCCTTTAAGAAATTAGCACTGAAGTTGCATCCTGATAAAAACCCGGTAAGTAAAATTTCTCTTTTAAATATCTGGTTATTTTGCTCTGTCTCTGTTTTAATTATTTTTAAATAAGCATTTGAAATGCTTAAGCATAATGTCAAGAATTATGATTTGAGAACTGCAGATATAACTCAGAAGTAGAGCCTTGGCAGCAAGGCTCAAGGATTTGATCCTCACAGCCTGAAACTAATGATTCATTCGTTAAAGCCAGGAGAAACAAAGTGCAGTGATTTTGTTGGTATCAAACACATGGTTACCTCTTCTCTGTAAACTGGTTCCCAGCAGAAGTAGAGACACTACCCCCAAGCCCTCTGTGAAGTGGTGTTCATACTAAAGTGGGTGAAGAACGATAGACAAATCTGCCCTCAGAACTCAAGTGTCCTGCAGGTGGGACAGCAGTAGCTAGTCACAGCGTGCTCTAACTTTCACTCCTGTTTTCCATGCACGGCTCCAACTTTTGACTTACAAACTTGTAAATGAAATGTTGAGAGCTCCAAATGGATTTCCAGTTGTAAATATTTGAATGTATATCCAAGAATCTTTAAAAACATTTATTTTGAATGTTATGGTATTTAAAGTTTTTTTCATTAATTTTTAGCTTGTCATAAGAGAGGACATGATGGAGATATCTTTTGAAGTAGAAATTTATAAATGAAATTATTTTGTTCAATTACTTAATAATTAAATTTAAACTCTTAATTATCTTTCCCAGAGATCTGTATTATATTTAAATATTTGTTCTTGTTGTTTTTCAAGTTTTTGTCTTAAAATTTTCCAAGTGTGATTTCCAGAAGCCAGTTCTGTGAAACAGTAAGAAAGTTAACATTTTTCAGTCCAGTTTTGAATTGTTACCTTGGTATTATTTTTTATTTAGTAAACTTGATGCATTACAAAATACACTTTATGTTGAGGCTCACCCGGGAAAATTACCACTGTTAGAGAAGTAACACAGTTTGGAGTAAAGGCTTCAAGAGTCCCTTAGGTCTTTTCTTAGTGTATCTATTTTTCCTTTCAGCATTTTTTACAAGAGAATTACTGATCTTTACCCACTGATCTTTTTTGGATACTTTATATGGACATGAGAAACTGTGTTGCCAAAACTGTCAAGCTTTTCTCGTGTTTTGAAACTGCTTCCTTAGGACTTCCTTCTTTCATCTTGAAGATCCATGTCCTGTTGTACTGCCCTGCTTTCTCTGCTGGTAGCTGACTCGTGTCCTGTTGTACTGCCCTGCTTTCTCTGCTGGTAGCTAGTATTCAGGAAATCCTGGGATCAGTTAAAGCTGTCTTTCTGAAAAGATTCAAATTGATTTAAAGTAACTACTGCAACTAATTTTTTTTAACAGAATAACCCAAATGCACATGGTGATTTTCTAAAAATAAATAGAGCATATGAAGTACTCAAAGATGAAGATCTACGGAAAAAGTATGACAAATATGGAGAAAAGGGACTAGAAGATAATCAGGGCGGCCAGTATGAGAGCTGGAGCTACTACCGCTACGATTTCGGTAAGGTGATGCCACTCCCGCCTCTGAGTTGACTCCTCCCTCACCCATGCTGGGACCTTGTGCTCTCCTCCACCGAGCTGTCTCCTGACCTCAGGTGTTTCTTAGTTTAAGGGAAAGAAAAGTTAGTTTTGTTCTGCTATTTAGTTTATTTATTTCATAAATGTTACTTTGATTAGTGTTTTCTGATTTACTCTCAAGCTGAATTGATGTTCAGAAATAACTATATATATATAAGTATATTGGTCAGTTCTTCATATTCTTATTATTCATCTTATGTGTGTTTCGTGCTGTATGGAGCATTAGATGTTAACTCTAAAAGCTTTTCAAAACTTTGCGTAGCATTAGATGTTCCAACAAAAGCTAAACTTTTTTTTAAGTATAATGTCAGCTTGTCTAGTAAAAACACTGTCCTCCTTGTGTGACACCTTTGTTGATCATGATTTTACATGGTAACAAGAATAAGCAAGAAAAACAGGAGAGGGGCACAGAGGAAAGAAGGGAAGGCAGAAGGAAAGATAGACGTCACACCAGGAGTATGCTCACAGAGCCAGTGCTTCCTGGTGTCACTAGATAGCTTTGAATGCAGGCTAAGACCTGACGTGCTTTTATATTAGAATAAAGAAAATAGTTTAAATTTATTACTGCAATTTACTCAAGACTTGATTTGCTTATGAAAATATTTAAATATATTATCTACTGACTTTCTCCTGTAAGACCTGGTTTGCTATTTGCTTAAATAAAATTTTATTGGAATGCACTTCTACTCATTTGTTATATATGATTTATGACTTCTATAAGACTATAAGGCAGAATTGAGTATTTGTGTTTAAAAACAAAACCAAACAACACCAAAGAAACTGTGTTCTATAATTTCTTATAAAGTCAAAAATATTTATTTACAAGTGGCCGCTGTTAAAAATATGCTATTTGTACTATATACCATTGTTAATGTTACTTGGATATTTTAGGTAGTAATGAGGAATTTTCTCACATTGAGTTTAGCTATAGTAAACAAAACATACTACTAAATATCTGCTGCAGATTTTATAGTCATAGGATTTTCAAGCAATATAACATTTTAAAGTGATACCATATATTAAATAGCATGTCATTTTTAGGAGAAGTTAGGTGAAGGGTACATGAGAATTTGTGCTGTTTTTGAAACTTCTTTTTTTTTTTTAACATTCATTTATTTTATGTATATGGGTACACCATTGCTCTCTTCAGACACAGGAACCTATTCAGTAGGATTGCGATGGGTGATTAGGAACTAGTCACCTCCCCAGGGAGAAGCTTACCAAGATGCTGTCAGTTATGAAACGAGTCATCAGTAGTCATAGTTACCATTGGCTTTTCTCTTATGTGTAGTTTTCAAGTTTGAAATTCAGTGTAACTATCTGATTTTTGTATAGCTAAGGCACTTTTATGTAGTGATTTGTTTTAATGAAGTTTTCATTTTATGATTTTTATCTACTTTTAAAATTAGGTATTTATGATGATGATCCTGAAATCATAACATTAGAAAGAAGAGAATTTGGTAAGTTTATAGTCATATGACTTTCTGAAAGTACATACAAATCACATCTTATCCCAAACTCACCAGTCTAAATGTAATCAGAAGTTAGAAATTCTTCAGATCTTAAAAAAGAATATACTGTACATGGTCCATTAAACTGTTCAGAGAAGCAATGGAGCATATGGCTCAGGGTTTCAGAATAAAAGCACCAGCATGGGGCAGTTCTCAGCTTGGAGAGCGAACAACCTTTGGAGTCACCTAAAACCTTCTGTACATCAGATATTTACATCATTCTCAATGGCAGCAAAATTACAGTTAGGACATAGCACCAAAATAATTGTATGTTTGGGAGTCAGCACAGCTGAAAGATTGCAGCATTAGGAAGAACTACGTTAGAGAGCTTGCTCAGGGGTTAAGAACCTTCTCCTCTTCAGAGACCTAGATTCAATTCCTAGCACCCACACGGTGTCTCACAGTCATTGCTAACTATAGTTTCAAGGATTTCGATGCTGTGCAGAACTATCACATACATAAAATTTTAGAAACTTTAATACTTTTTAGCCATTGTAAGTTGTGTATATGAATATTTCAACATCTTTCCTACAAAAGAAATAGGGGAACCCCATTTATTGCCAGGGAAGACTAACACCTTATCACACTGTATGCGGTTCTGTAGCTTTTCCTGTGCGGTTCTCAGACTGACTCATCTCATCTGTAAGTGTTTTGTGGACCATTTGTGGTTAGGAAACAGCAGATTGCACATAGAATCAGAGGAACTGAACCAAACCTGCAACTGGCTGCTCTGTGAGACCACCAAAAATAAGACTGTACTAAGGCTTATGTTGCAAAAATGGGCCTCCTAATTAGGTCACTTAGAACCCCAAATGATAATTTTAAATTCAGCCATGAAACCCTAGAGATAATTCAGAGATAGTTAACTACTACTAGCTCTGTTCTTCACGTCAGGAGATGGTGATAAGATGATCCTGACATTTTAGTTCAAGAAGTGGAGAGACAAGTGTGGGTTACAGAGACAACTGGTATTTGGGCAGATGTCACCATTGGGCCTGTTTGTGAGTTTCTATGCCATTTTTTAATTAGTTTGAGTTACTTAATCTTTCAATAAATAACTGGAACCATTTTTAAATGATGTGTGTATTCTTAGTGACTTCTGGCATAGTCCTCAGTACTCTCAGATCAGCTCTATTCAGGTAGAACAAAATTATCACATGCTGTGCTGTCTGGTCATGCCCAGTTCATCTCTGCTGGCAGAACACTTCCTCTGTACTTTTCAGTCCTGATGAAGCCATTGACATCTCTGCCCTTTCTTGCCCCTCAGGCATCTCCTCAGGCAGTGGCCAGTACTGGCTCTGATTCTCACCATCCCATATATTAGCATTGGATTCTTCAGACTTTCAACATAGGTCTTTATGTTTTGTCCAGTTTCCAGTTGTTAAATCTAAGAAAATCTAAATTACACGCTTCACTTTTCTGGGGTTCGGTTCAGAGGAGACTATAGTAGTTAGTGAGCTTCAAAGTTGTCATGGTCTTTCCCTTTTGTGAGGAATCCTCTTTTCCATTTAACATAAGCATATTATCTTTATCGTTGTCACGGTACAACAGTACATGGGATGTGATCAAGTTCTAGGCTGTATTTGAAAGGTAGAAACACCTCACCAAATAAGGCCATAGTTCAGGCATCCTTTTGAAGATGGCTCAAGAAAGAGGAACTTAAGGCAGTGTTGTGTTTTCTGTACCAGTAGAAGCTATTGCACAGATATAAATAGATATTCTGGCTTTGCGATTTAAAAGAAATTTGCATTTTTTAATATTCTTCTGTTTTCGGTTACTGAGTTACTATAAAAGCATTTTATTGTGCTATTTTACTACACCTTTAAAAATACTTTAGTCCAGCACAATGGCCTGTCGTGTGAGCCAGCTACATGAGAAGCTGAAGCAGGAGTCCCTGCCCAGATTAAGACAACATAGCAAAATTGACTTTGTTTCTCAATCTAATAAATGAAGGAAATGAAAGTGGATTTTTAATCTTACTACTACATAGGCAGTTAAGAACTGAGCAAATACTCATTGCTGAGATTAGAAGTGTTTCTGACTCAGGGATACTTACAGCAATAGATCCTCCATCTTGTGTGTTTATAATTCATAAAAGGATCTTTTTCCATGGAGGTTTTCATTAACTCTGTTGAAGACTTTCCCTAAATTATACCACTTGCTGGTCTAAGCCAACATGGCATTTGTTGAGATCATTTAAGTAGTGTAACATGTCCTCAAGTCTGCTAAGGAATGATTGAGGAAAATCCTAAGTGATGCACTCTTGCATGCAGTGTGTGGATGAACTCTTTCTCCACAGCACTGCCTGGCCACTGAAATGCGTTTCTAAATGTTTTCAGCTAACCAGTCTGTTAAGCAAAAGAAGCATAGTACACACTTCTTAACAGTTACAATTTATAAAATTTATAATTTTATTTTAATTTTATAAAATAAAAATTTTATTTTAAAATCACAGCTGATTTGGGTATTAAATGTTACGAACACTCTTAAAGAAATTGCCCTCACATTTTTATCTAGAATATTAGAGTGATCCTTACTTAATATCATAAAGTTTGTCTTCATCAAGTCATTCTATAGTTCCGTGCTGCTGGCTGGGCATTACATGGTGCTTTGTATCTGGGTTAGGAAAAATATGTATTGATGTTTTAAGATGACAGAATTCTTTACCTTGCGTTCTTAAGCAACATGCTTTTCAAAGGTAAAGATTTATTTAGGAAGAGGATTTAATTTAATCACTGTAATCTTTCCTCTGTTGTACAGGTCACTAGCACACACCATTGATCTCAGTACTCGGAGCCAGGGGCAGTAGGATCCCTTGAGTTCAAGGCAAGCCTGGTCCTCATAGCAAGTTCCAGGCCACCAGGGCTGTACAGTGAGACCCTGCCTCAAAGATCAAGCTTAGCGTCTGTGAGAGGCACTGGCCTTCCTGAGCCTTGCTGTCAGTGGTGGAAGAGCTTTAGTCTCAGCTCTGGTGTTCCTCTTTATCTCCTATGTGCGCAGATTGGCATAGGCCCTGGCTCTTACCGCCTATGCCACATCTTGTGTGGCTTCATGGTAGCCCTTGGTGGCTACAAGGGTCATTCAGGTATAGACTTAGGAGAGGTAGTAAAAGTAATGGGCTTGACATTTGAAAAGAAAGATGGCACTAAGGGAAGCTCAGGAAGCAAGGACAGTGTACACTGTTCAGGACTGATTTCTTTTTTCATTCTGCTCTTAGCAGAATGGTTTGTGATTGAAATATGCTGTGACCTCAGTAAACCATATGACGTATGTGCTTTCAGATGCTGCTGTCAACTCTGGAGAACTGTGGTTTGTAAACTTTTACTCCCCGGGATGTTCGCATTGCCATGACTTAGCCCCCACTGTACGTATGTGTAATAGCCCAGCCATTAAAGCCTTTGTCCTGTTGATGGATTATTTGTGCTTTCTTTTTTTCTTATTGTAGTATGTTGGAAATTATTTTGTGTTGATAACTATGAAACCATTATCAAATATTTTTCCCATGTTTTATTTAGTAAAACTTTTCTCCTTTAAGATTATATAAAGTGAAGTGTGTTCAAGAGAAGAAACATTACTAGAGAAACACTTGTTTTCTTTTTCTGTCATAGTGGAGAGAATTTGCTAAAGAAGTGGATGGATTACTTCGCATTGGCGCTGTCAACTGTGGCGATGACCGGATGCTTTGCCGAATGAAAGGAGTCAACAGTTACCCCAGCCTCTTCATCTTTAGATCTGGAATGGTAAGGGATATTTCTGTTTTTAAGATTTGTGAATCTTTATAACCAGCGAAATACTAGAGAAAGCAATATGTAAACTTTTAGGCTGTTTCTGCTTTTTCTTATTTTATGAGCTAATTTATAATAAACATTTTTGTATTGCTTTATGAACCTTTTTAGGGCTCATCAGTTCCTGTCATACAGAATACTTAATGCGCATACCGTGTTTTAAGGTTTATAATGTACTTTAGGCACTGTCTCATAGGATAGAAAGTTCTAATTTCTTCCTTTTCCCCAATTTCTATGGATGAAACTAGAACTAAAATTGTTACTAGTGGTACAAAAGATCTATACTGCATGATCTTTACTGTGAAGGCTCTCAAGTATTATTTGTAAATACACTGTGTTGTTTAAAAATAGAACTTCCTGTATTATTCAAAGTAATGTTAAATACAGGTATTTGGTAGGCTTTTGAAATGAAAAAGTAAAAGATACTTTTATGGAAACCAACAGGCTGCAGTGAAATACAATGGAGATAGGTCAAAGGAAAGCCTCGTGAGCTTCGCCATGCAGCATGTCAGGAGCACAGTGACAGAGCTGTCAACAGGTAATGGCCTGATTGCGTGGGTTTTAGTGATGTTTTGAAATCAATATATCGAATTTGCAATGCTAGTTGTACATTCAGGTCACAGTAATGATGTTTTGCAGTCTCTTGTCCTGTGCTTTTTAGAAAGGCAGGACGTGTGTCCCTGGGCAGGTTGCCACTGCCTCCTGCATTGAGCAGACTGGTCGGGTTGACAAAGGACTGCTGTAGCTCAGGGGTAGAGGGCTGTGAGACCACGGCTGGCTCGGCACTGAGGCGGCGCCTGCTCCCGTGGCCATTGGCAGAAACTTCATTTAAAGTTCAAAAGCATTTCTAGTGGTAGATTTTAATTCACCAAATGATTTTAGGTTGGCTGTTTGAAGTGTCCATGAGACAGATCCTAGCTAAAGGAATGTCTTGTTCATTCATTTAGCACCTGCTGCATGTAAGACACTGTGTTCAGCACGATGTTTACAGTAAAAGAGCATCTGATCCCACTTCACTTCAGTGAGCAACTGGAACATGGCCCAGTCACTTTTATGGTTAGAAACTAAGCGGAAAGGATACAAAACACCGCAGTTTAGGAAAAGAAAGGTTAGAATGTACTCTTTAAAGAAAACATAACTAGTTTCTCATAGCATTGAGTAGGAAGGCTTCAGAGAAGACAGGGTATTTGGAAATCAGTAGTTCTTTCCACATCTAAAGCAGAGCAGTGGAGTGCAGTGAGCTTGTTTGGGAAGAGGGCCAGTCCACAGGCACAGCTCAGGTCAGAAGGGACTTTACCGACGTTAGAGTTTCCTTAAATAATTGTTGTCTTAAAAAATAATTAGTAATATTTAGAGGGGTCTGGAAGTAGTTAAGTTTGGAAAGAAAGAAATACCATTCAGAAGGGTTAGATGTACTCATAAATTGTATTTTTTTTAAAGGAAATTTTGTCAATGCCATAGAAACTGCTTTCGCTGCTGGTATTGGCTGGCTGGTCACTTTTTGTTCTAAAGGAGAAGGTGAGTTTGTCTTTGTGTTAGAGTAAAAGGACCAATGTCTACATCTAGAGGGTAATTTATGCTGCTGAACTTGTTTGGTTTTTTTGTTTTTGTTTTTGTGGGGGTTTTTTTTGTTTTGTTTTGTTTTGGTTTTTTTGCTGTCAGTAATTAGTTATTTCAAAATACAATTTAAGCTTCAAAGTGTTTACTTAGTAAATGTGTATGTCTTTATTTCACACATAACAGGTAATTAAATTAGTGATATATAAATGTATCTTTATAATTTCATGTTTGGTGAATGAGTTTTTCAGCCTAGTTATTCTCGGGATACATTGTACCTCAAATAGCCAAACATAAACTGGGCAGTGTCCAATGTAATTAATTATATCAACTACAATTGCTTCCAAAGTAGTTTTTAGAAATTTAAATTTTGAAAGTTACATATATAAAAAAATGTGTCCACCTCATAAAATTAGTTAATGATAGTCTCATTTTCTAAGGGCCTTTGTAAGATGTTTAAAATTCAATGTCCTACATGCCAAACAATGAGCTCAATTAAAAGAGGCTCCAAATATTATAAAACAGCCCCATTACTAATAATTTTTGTGTCTGATCCCAATATGTGTATTTCTCTTACTCATCTCCTTTTTACCTTTGTGGCCCTTTGCTGAGGATATATTGTTTTATGACTATGTTAAGAAATGATAGCCTTGAAACCCAGTGTTTCTCAACCTTCCTAGTGCTGTGACCATTTAATACGGTTCCTCATATTTTGGTGATTCCAACCATAAAATTGGTTCATTGCTACTTCATAACTAACTTTGCTACTGTTATGAGAGGTAATGTAAATATCTGATATGCAGGATGTCTGACAGGTCACGACCCACAGGTTGAGAACTGGTCTAGCCAATACCAGCTACTGATTTTTCCATCTACACATGAGCTTTTGAAACTTTCTAACATGTTGTCATTCATCTCTAGCCTCTGACATTCCACAGTTCTCTTTCTCCCAAAACTTACCTCATTGTATCCTGTTGTTCATATTTAACATATTATATATATTATATATTCCTGTTTTAAGATTAAAATTTTATTATATTTTGAGGATTCTGCATATACCTTTTCAAATGGTTATATTACATTTTACTTCTTTCAGATCATGAGGTTTCTTGTCCAAAAGGAGAGTTAATGAGAGAGTAAGCCCTTACAGAAACACTGGCTGCTCTTCTCTGGGTGGAAGTCCTGAGACATTAAAGGGATGGAATGAAAGAGTGTGTGTGAGGCAGAGACCGATTGTTGATGGACCCAAGTCTACTCTGGGCCTGTCAGTCTTCACCAAGACAGCCAGCTCATTTACCTGCTGTGGGAACAACATGCTTATACAGGGGAACCATTCTAACTAAAACTAAAATAGCCTCATACATTTTCTTCCCCTCAGATTGTTTGACGACACAGACCCGACTCAGGCTTAGTGGCATGTTGGTAAGCATCCATTCTTTCTGTAAAACTCTTTATCATCCTACTTAGATGTGATTTTTTTTATGTTTGTTTGTTTTGGGGGGTTTTTTTTTGTTGTTGTTGTTGTTTGGATTTGGTTTTTTTCGAGACAGGGTTTCTCTGTATAGCCGTGGCTGTCCTGGAACTCACTCTGTAGACCAGGCTGGCCTCGAACTCAGAAATCCGCCTGCCTCTGCCTCCCAGAGTGCTGGGATTACAGGTGTGCGCCACCACCGCCCGGCTTTGATGTAATTTTCTGATAGACATGATTTAGCTCTGTGTCTTCCTAAATGTTAGCTATGCTCAGTCCGTGTTAACAAGATCGCCTCCAAGTCTTCCATGTTTATTATTTTCTATGAATTAATCCACTTATATGCTAATGTTTTTGTCGTTTCCAAACTTTAGATTTTGTTGTCTCAGTTTTTAGCCTGCTGTTTCTTCCCTTACTGTATGTAGTGCTTGGGTATTATGCTGTAAATGATTCGTATCCTTTCAATGTTACTAAAGCTCCCACTGTGCTCTGGGAGGATGGCAGTTGTAAAAACTGGAAAAGTTCTATATACTGCTGATACTGACATTGATTGGGTATGATTTTTATACTTACCCAATACTCCTATACATAGGAGACCAAAACTCTGAAGTTTATGTCTGCCTTATTTCTATACTGTTTAATTTGAGGGATGGACATATTAAAACACTAAAATTGATTTAAATGTAATGTGTGTGCATGTGTATACATGTATGTAGGATAGTCATCTGTTATTTAAAGATTAAGGATAATGTACTAAGGAATATATTAGTCAACTTCATCATCATAAGGCATCATAGAATTTACTAAGACAAGCCTAGTATGTTCATGGTGCCTAAAACCTAGCCCTTATAGTGTAGCCTCTTGCTTCTAGGCTATAAAACTGTATAGCATCTTACAATGCTGGAAATACAGGACGTGGCAGCACATTGCTAAATATGTATGTGTAAGCATAGAAAGAATATGATAAAAATGTAGTATGAAAACTAAGAATTAGTAGACCTCTACAAAGCTTGTAACATGAAAGCAACTACATGATTGCAGGCTGCTCTTAGGGAATGAGTGGTGAGTGGCTGTGCAGACCTGAGCCAACTTATCACTGCAGTCTCTCCGTGCATTGTACACTGGGCCACACCACCTTTGTAAATGCGTGTCCTTAGCTAACTACAGTTAACTGAAGGGCAGATGCACACGCTGGCCTGCTCCTGCTCAGGCTCTTCTGTGCTATCTCCTATAGGATGAACTCTAAAGGCAGCAGTTGTTTCTAACCTGCTAGCTCCCAAATGATTGAGGCAGAGACCTCTTGGTTTGTTCAACAAGCTTTAAGAACAGTAACTGAGATATCTGCTTTCTGGCCACTTGCCAGCCACAGGCCCAAGTTATTTGCATTTAGTCTCTTTTGGGCTCCTTCGGCTGTAGTGGTCTGTCCTTGTGCAGAACTCCCTTGGTGACTCCTCCTTATTCCTGACCTCATGTCGACCATATTTTTCTTCCTCCACTTCCTGGCTCTTCTCCCGAACCTTCACCTGCCTGGTGGCCAACTCCCTCTCTCTGGCTCTACCCCCTACCCCTGGGATGAGAAGTCCAGTCTACCTCTCTCTTCTGACCAGTCATTGACTGTTCGGCTTTTTATTAACCAATCAGAGATAATTGGGGAGCATTCTTTACACCACATTAGTACAGGAGATTCGTCAATTTTCATGACAGTGTCCATGTCCAGACTAGGACTATAACTAGATCTCAGGGCATAGAAGTCAGCATCTGAATACACAGAGCACAAGACTAGCCAAACCCCAACAATCTCCCACCTCTCTATCCTGTCCCACTGGTAGGTCTTGATTGACAGTAGCATACAGGGAATCACTCTATGAAAGCAATACAACTTTTGGATCTCTTCTAAAGGACCTGACTAAGGCGCTTCTTGAAGATTAGACCCCCTTTGGGGAATTATGTCCGTGACAGTCTGTTAATTGTATTCCTATATTCATCATAGATTTACTTTTAAGTAGATAATATGCTTTGAGCATCCTTCTCTTTTAAAGGAAGCCATTTGTGTTGGGTGTCCATGTTTTAAAATTTTTTATGGAGTTTACTAAAGTCTACAGAAAGTTTGGCAAAGCCTTTCACTGAATTGCAGGCTTCTGTTTTTTCTTCCACATTTTCCTTTTATTGGCTGTGAATTCTCTAGGCCATAGAATTGCTGTTCCCTTGCAATCTTTCAGGATGACTGTCAGATACATGATCAAAGACAAAGACCATTGCTCACCGTGAGAGCTTATGCAGTACATGGCTGTACTCTGACATTGTTCAAAGCAACATGATCATAATAACCATCTGATAGCTGTTTGTGTATATTATGGGTTTTTCCTAAAAAAATGGCTTTGGCTAATATTAAAATTGCAAACTTAATGTATTTGTTTCCTTATTTCACTTTGAAATTAGGCTACTGCTCTTTCAAGACTACTTTAGAATCACTTAAAGATCTTTAAAAATACCAAAACCACATCTCCCAGATCGGTTAAAGTAGAATATTTGAAGGTGAGATGGGAACATCGGTATCTTTTACTGGTTTGCTTAGAATCTTTGGTCATCAGAACTACTGGCCCCTATTCTTCCTCCAGGAGACAGTAGTTTTAGCATCAGGGATGTACTGTCCTTGAAACCATGTTGGAAAGGCTTGTCTTTCTCTCCCTTTCAAAGAGATTTTCACCTTTTCAGCTAAGTTTTTAATGCATTAGTATGTGGCTGTGTTAAACACCCTAATGTACTTTGATGACATTCATTTGTTGCCTTAAGTTGCTGTTTACTTGTACTTTCTGGGGTTTGTTTGTTTGTTTGTTTGTTTGTTTTTCTTGATCAGACTTTAAAAGTTTATCATGTTTTACGAGTCTTGTTTTTTACTTATTTGATATTTTATTTAGTTTTATGCTTTATTTACTTCTTTGTTTTCTTAGGGTTCAGTTTGTTCTAAAATTGTTCAAATAGATAAATCATAATAGGATTTATGACTGTGAGTTTTCATCAGTCTTCCATGCAATAAATTGAACATAGTTTTGTGTGTATGTGTATCTGTATATGGTGCTCGTGACTGAATCCAAGGTTTGAAGTATGCTAAATATATCCCAAGCCCAAATGAATTGTGTATCTTAAGTGTTCAATTAAAGTTTTACTTAAGATGCTCACATAATAATAATTCCATCTGCTTTTAAGGTACATATCTCTAATTTCCTAAAGTTTTGTTACCACATAGGTGTAATTTTCTAGTTTTGCTTTTATACTGTTGGACTTTGTGAACCTGTAGGCTAATTTTTTTTTCAACCTGTCAGCCATTATTTGAGATTTTGCTTTCCTGTTCTTTTGTCTTTCTGAAATTCCAGTTAAATAGATGTTAGTTCTCTGTGTTTTATCAGCTGACTAGTCTGGAAATTTTCTTGACATTTCAAGAAACATACTTTTCATGTAGGATTTTGGTGCTCATTACAGGAGGTCAGCCAGCAACAGGTGAGAGCTGGCATTGTGCTAATTTGAATGACATCATAGCTGCAGAGAGCACATGAGGACCTCCGTGATTGTGGAAGGGCACTTGGAGTGCTGTGCGTGCACGAGTCGCGGTTTAGGATTTTTATATCTGAGGCTATGAGCAGCCTAGTTTAAAATAATACTGTGGGATGTAGTTTTTGTAAGTATGTACAAAAAAAATGTAAAGGTAGATGTTTACTCTGGTAGGTGTTTAATATTGCAGAAACTACATTTTTTGTTGGAGGTTATAGAATACTGTAGAGTACTGTTTTTGAATAGTTGCAGTTATATAATGGAAAAGCCGAGTTTGAAGTAAAGGTGAGTCTCGGAGACCGTCTTCTTTTCTTTGCATCATGGCATTTTTATTTCTTCCCACTTTCCCAAGGATGGCCTTGTTAACGTGGGCTGGGTAGACTGTGACACCCAGGAAAGCCTCTGCACAAGCTTGGACGCCACAGCCAGCACCACTGCTTATTTTCCTCCTGGAGCCACGTTGAATAACAAAGAAAAGTCCAGTGTTTTGGTATGTCTAACTTTAAGGAAATCCCTTTGCTTATAATTGGACACATGCACATACTAGAAGGAGGTAGTAGTAACATTTGTGAACAATGTAGAAGGAAATTAATCAGTTTATATCATTTGATTGTGGAACATCTCATTACTGTTACATTTTGAAATGACAAAAAAAAATGGAGTATATTTTCACTGGTTTCCTATAACTGTAGTTCCAGTTTGGAATCTATATCATTAGATATGACTGGGACTGGGATAACCTATTTTTTTCTGTTGAGTATTTAGTATTCCTCCCGTCCATTTCCCCCTCTGGTTGCTCCCGTACCCTTCTACCTTCATGTGCCCTCTTGTGCCCCTTACCATCCCATAATTTGCTTATGTGTGCTGTCATTGCTTTCTCCTACATTATTGTAATGCATATTACAAGGTTGAGTTTATTTGCTGATAAATGCTGAGCACATAGAATGTATGTGTGGTCCCTGCAATATTATATACACATAGATGTTCGTGTATGTACACATAGGTTCTGCTAATATGTAAAATGGAATGGATAGGTGTAGATAGGACTTTTTTACATAAATAGGATCATGTAGTGAATAGTTTTTAATCACTTTATTAGAGAAAGGTTTTCTTATATTTATAATATTATAATTATTCATTTATACATTAATTTATTTTAAAATGTTCATTTTAGAATTGCTAAGTATAACGTACTATGACATACATAGTTTAGTGCATCCTCTTTGATTCATAGTTGTGTACTTTCATGTTATAAGCAGTGTTGTACAATCTAGCACATTCTTGTGTATTTCTTTAGTTATCTGTTTGAAACAAGATCATTGCAGCAAATTTCCCCAGTTCATATTTTCAGATTGCAAAGCCAGCTCCCTAGTCACGAAATGATTTCATATAAGAATATTTGTGCTATAATTATTGTAAGAGCACATTCAAGAAATTGAGAAGAAAAGTGAGTTTTCTGCTTGTGGTGTTATAATTACGTTTCTATTCACTCTTCATTTGTATGCCTAGCCCCAGCCGTAGTACAGTATAGGTCTCATGACAGTTCCTGTGGGTTTAAAGGCGTTTTAGTAAGTTAAGTAATATTTGAATTTTTAAACATAAATGGTTCATAGCTATGAAGATATATGCTAAATCCTATGATTAATATCCTATACATTTTCTTGTTGAATTTTTTATAGTAGCATATGCTTTGTCTATAGGACAGCACAGAGTCCTAGATTGCTGAGGATAAAATGCAGGCAGAAATAAAGTATGTTTGATGGGAGGTGTTCTTCTTCTAAATAAGAAGACCTGAAATTCAGACATGTTTGAAGAAATCTTTCTCTATGTATTTTACTCTCAAAAACTCCCACCTATGTGATTTGGTTTCTGCAAACATCCATAATCATTTATTCAGCTCTCAGTCCTTATAGATAGAAATACTTTAATATTAGAAATGTTCTAATATTAAGCATCATACAAGACTGTGAAGCATAGGCCTTGTGTAAAATGTAACTGAAACTGAAATTAAGCAAGCATATTTTCCTACTGAGTTAGAATTCACTTCACATTACAGAGAGGATTACCACAGAAAGTTTCACTTACTGAAGTAATGTCTCATAATTCTTTTACATCCTTAATTTTAAAAAAGAAAAACAAAAGCCTAGACATCTGGCAAGATGTTTCAATAAAGGTGTTGACGTGTACCCGCCTGTGAGCTGAGTGCTGACTGGGGCCACATAGAGGCAGTAGACCTGTATATAGTGCTTGTGCGGTGTGCGTGCACACACATGCACACTAACAGACTTTTTAAATTAGAAAATAAAGTCAAGATCATTTATATAATATTTTTAGTAATTACCAAATATGGTATACTTTTAAACATTGTCATTTAGAATAATTTGAAAAACTGCTTAACGTACATGATTTTTTTCCAAAAGTTTACTCTATAGAAATTGAAATAAGATGTCAAATATACTAAATGAGTATTTACTTAAAAAGCTTACAATGAGGTTTCCTTGTTCTAGTTTCTTAATTCATTGGATGCTAAGGAAATATACACGGAAATCATACATAATCTTCCAGACTTTGAGCTGCTTTCAGCAAATCAACTAGAGGTAATGTTTTCACAACATTAATAACTGTTGGTAGCATTGCAGGTCTTAATATTTTAACAATATATTTTGTTTATTACTAGAAAGACTCAAATTGCACTTAAAAAGGTGCATATATGCACTAATATATTACGTATATTAGTTCTGGGTTCAGTTCTGATTACTGAAATCATGGTGTTTCTAATTCAGAAGATCCAAGTGTCCCTGAATCTGCGCTCCAGAGATACCAGAAAGGCAGGGTACGGTTGACCGAGCAACCTTGTCTGACTTGAGCATTACATTCATCTTACACAGCTCTGTTCTGGGATTCGGGGAATGTCTTTTGAGTATATTTACAAATGAACAGTTAGTAGTAGAGTCACTCATATTATTCTGTTCATCATTTACCTCTGGATTTAGTATTTATACAAAAATAATATACAATTATAATATACAAATAATATATAAATTACAAATAATATAAAATAATATTTTATATTATTAAGCCTAAAAGGGAATCTGATTTCTCCAGCCCTTCCTCAAATATTAAGTTACTAAAGTTGTGTTATTTTCTTATAACCACCGCTACATTAACAACCATTGCATTATTTTTATAACTCAGTGACCTACCTCTTACTGTATGCTTTACGTAGCATTATTACTAGTGACTACAAAATAAGAATATAATTGACTTTGAATTTAGCTGAGACTTTAAATTAATGGGTAGGGTAACTAAACTTTATTTTACGTCTAAGGAATAAGCATTAGACACTTAGGAATTATAATTGCACTAGCTGACATTGGGTTTTGTCACTTTAAGGATCGTTTGGCACATCATCGCTGGCTTGTATTTTTTCATTTTGGAAAAAATGAAAATGCAAATGATCCTGAATTGAAAAAACTGAAGACTCTACTTAAAAATGAACATATTCAAGTAAGGAAAAAAAATACGCTTTGTGTAACTAGTGTGCTTTCTTATCTGTCAGTATGGCTGAAGGTTTGTCAACTTTTTTCTTTTCAAAACTAGCTGAAATGTCTGGAGATATGATTGGTTAGTAGAGTGCTTCACAGTGTGCATGAGGCTCTGAATTTGATTCCCCAGTGTATAAACCTGCCAGTGTACAGATTTGAAGTCCCCATGGTATCAGTAGGATTCCATCCACTACTTACGAGCCTCCCTGAACCACATAAGACTCCATGTTCCTTGAAGTACATGTTTAGTTTCCCTACTGATATCTTTGGAATATAGACTTAATGTTTTTGTCTTACTGGTGCCTTGTCCTCTGGCTTTTGGTCTGTCAGTTAATATGTTCACTTAATAACTTCAAGGAAACAGGGCCTGGCAGTAGCACTGCCTGCCTATCCAGGAGCCTGCCCCTCCTCTCTCCTGATGTGGAGCCTGGGCCCAGTTTCAGGGCATTCTCACTTCCTTGTACATTCCTTAAGAGACCCATTGATTATCTTGTTCATTGTAGAGATATTTATTTTGTTCTTTGTTGTTTGTCTTGATTTCCACTTTTATTTCATTGTAGTCTTAGTTGATGCATGTAACTTTAGTTGTTTTAAGTTGTTGATCCTTGCTTGTGGCTTACATAGTTTGTTGTAGTATTCTTATAAAGGATACTTCTTAGTAGCATCCACTAAATAGTAATGATTGTGAATAGAGTCAGTCCTACATACACAGTGCATGGGGACGCTAGAGGTCAACATTGTGTCTTCCTCTGGCACTGTTGACCTATTTCTGAAACAATGTCTCTCACTGTACCTTAAGTTTGCCATTTGAGGTAGGTCAGCTGCCCTGCACGCCCCAGCAATCCATTTGTCCCTCCCTTTCCATCACTGAGATTATAGGTGCAAATCACTGTGCTCAGATTTTATTGTTACTTTTTTATTAATTTATGAGATTATGATACAACTACATTATTTCTTCCTTTCCTTTTCTCCCTCCAAACATTCCCATATGCTCCTCCTTGCTGTCTTTCAAACCCATGGTCCCTGTGTTGTTTCTAACATGACTGCTGGTTACTGAGCTTGGGTCCACGTGGCTGCACAGCAAGCAGTTTCTGCAGGAGCTACCTCCTCCGGCCCCTGAGTGTCACTGTTGAGTCAAAGTTCTCTGCTCTCTGTAGTCCTAGCTCATTTTTCTTCCTGCTCAGACGTTGGTCCTTCTGATGGTCATTTTTTTAAATGATTCTTTTGTCTTAAATGCTATGCTCCCCCCACCCTTAGTTTATCATTTGCTTGTGCTATTCATGCTGTTTTCTTTGACACTGGGAGCATGATCGTTTTTTCTATATTATTTTTGAAGTGCCTCCCTTGTAAAATTACCTTCGCTTTACTACGGATGAAATAGCCCCTACATTCTTTTCAAGGATATATTTCTTAAGTTCACATTTTTGCACGCCTTTAATCCCAGCACTTGGGAAGCAGAGGCAGGCAGATTTCTGAGTTCGAGACAGTCTGGTCTACAGAGTGAGTTGCAGTACAGCCAGGGCTACACAGAGAAACCCTGTCTCAAAAAACCAAAAAAAAAAAAAAACAAGTTCACATTTTCTTGGAAATATCCTGAGGGAGCATTCTTTAATGAGTTCAGTATTAAATATAAACGAACCATTTCTGTTCCCTTTATAATCTATTGACTTCTAATGATAAACATACCATTTGAGGAAACTTATCTTTGTGAATATTTGGAAATTGTATAAAATGTGTTTATTTAATTCAGTGTTCTACTTTTCAGGTTGGAAGGTTTGATTGCTCTTCTGCACCGGGCATCTGTTCTGATCTTTACGTTTTCCAGCCCTGTCTAGCAGTGTTTAAAGGACAAGGAACCAAAGAATATGAAATTCATCATGGTAAGTGTATTAGTTATTTTTCTTTTGCTATTTTAAATACCATAACCAGGGCAACTTAAAAAAGGAAGCTTTATTGTTCCAGAGGAATAAAAAGTCCATCACCATCCCTACAGGTAACATGGCAGCAGCAGGCATGGCGACAGGAACAGCTGAGAGCTCACATCTGGAACTACTAGCAGGAAGCAGTACAGACTGGGATTGGCATGAGGCTTTGAACTCTCCTAGTCTTTACCAGTGGCACATTTCCTCCAAAGAGGCCACAGTCCTAAGCCCCCCTAAAGAGCAGCATTGGCTGGGGGTGACTGTCCATCACAGTGAGAGTAGGAAAAATTACAGAAATTCATCTTGACTTTCAAATAGAAATATTTAATTGTGATTTGTATTTTATGGACACAGTTATTGTCAAAAATTTGTTCTCACTAACAAATTTAGGGAGAGACATTTTTATATATAGTCATTATGCTGATTCTTATAAAGATCTTTAATATTTTGATAATTATTTTAGCAAAAAAAATCTGAGAGTGGGAGATGACTGTGTAGAAATTAGCTTATTGTAAAAGCAAGCAGCCTCTGCGGTCTCTATATCACCATGCCTTGCCTGCGTTAGACCTCAGGCCTAACTGCTTTGTCTCTTGAACATCAATTATGTTTCTGATGTCCTGAAAGACCTGCATGTAAATGAGTAACCGATACTGATTTTCTGCCTCTCACTTGAGCTGTACCTATGGAACTGAGATTACAGAGTTGTAAGGCATGGAACAGTCTATTGCTGTAAACAGACCCATTTCCAAGGCAACCTAGAAGAAAGTATTGCTTGCTTACTGAGAGTTTCTGAGAGTTAGTTCAAGACCATCATGGAAGGTGGCTGGTAGGCAGTCATGGTGCTAGAGCAGAATCTGAGAGCTCGCATCTATTCTCCTCAGGCTTCAGGAAGAGAGAGAGGAATGAGCTTGGGCCTCAGCTGGGCTTTTCAAACTTCAAACTCCACCTCAGTGACACACCTCCAACAAGGCCACTCTTCCTAATCCTTCCCAAACAGTTCCATTTACTGGAACCCACATATTCAAATATGTCAGTCTGTGGGGGCCATTCTCATTCAGACCACGAAAGCAGTGCTCTCAAGAAGTTTGGATGGCATTGTGATAAGGACAAGAGAAAGATCTCTAAGGAAAGCATGAAAAAAATGCTCACTTTATATAGACCTCAACAAGACCAAAAGTATTCGTCTAGAGCATAGGTCAAGTGACAGTATTTGAATTGAGCATAAACTGCTTACCTACTAAAAGCAAATGCAGAAATAAAAGAAATAGGAACCTTTAGGCTAAAGCAGCAGTTCTCAACCTGTGGGTCACAGGTTGGGACCCACAAATCTGTATCTCTAAAATCTGTATCTCTACAGATTTGGCAAATCAGTATCTCTAAAAATATTTACGATTCATTACAGTAGCAAAATTATAGTTATGAAGTAGCAACAAAAATAATTTTATGGTTGGGGGCCATCATGACATGAGGAACTGTATTAAAGGGTTGTTGAATTAGGAAGGTTGAGAAGCACTGGGCTAACGGAACTGTGTGAACAGAAGTACAAGGTGACCCTGACTACCAGTACTGCTTACAGTCAGATAAGGGACTCTATAGGAGACCTGTTGACTTCTTCACAGCTTCCAGTGCAGGGAAAACTGAAGTGGAAAGTGTTAAGTAAGTTGTCCCAGCTATGCCAAGTAGACTTTTACATGCACTTGTGTCTTAACTCAAAAACCAAAGCTTAGGACTTCGATATGCTAGAGCCTCACAGGAAGATAGGTTTTATTGTGAGCCATGCTAGCCTGAAACTCAGTGTACTCCAGGCTGGAACTGCCCTTGAGCGTCCTCTTCCTCTTCCTCTTCCTCTGCCCTCTTCCTGCCTTGGCCTCTGTATAGGTTTGTAGCAGTGTGCCCAGGTTGGGGTTAGATGCGTTACCTCTGAAGTTTTCTCACAGCTTCTGCTGACTCCTTGCTTCCAGCCAATCATCACTTTGTCTACCGTTGTTTCCTGCTGGTTTGCACTTAGTAACTAGCACACCATTTTCATGCCACTGCTCTGCCTTCTGAGTCTTCTGAGAGTGAACGTCACACTCCTTAGTATGGCAACAGTGGCATGGTGCTAGGACAGGAAATGGAGTAGACACAATCATTCAAGAATCATACACAAGAATCCCTCTGGAAAGCCGGGCGTGGTGGCGCACGCCTGTAATCCCAGCACTTGGGAGGCAGAGGCAGGAGGATTTCTGAGTTCGAGGCCAGCCTGGTCTACAGAGTGAGTTCCAGGACAGCCAGGGCTACACAGAGAAATCCTGTCTCGAAATATCAAAAAAAAAAAAAAAAAAAGAATCCCTCTGGAAAGTCTCATTTAGGCACCTGGGTAATGATTATGACAAGTCAGAAAATATGAGAAAAGAACACGTGACCCATTACAATTGATATAGATTATGTTTCTACCATCAAGTACATGTTCCCAGTGGACATTCTGTAACAGAGTTTGGATTCAAGAGAATACTGCAGTGATTGTTGTACTTCTGATGGTGAGAAAGCAAACCATAGCAGTCTTTTCACTTAACTAGTCCAGGAAAAAGGGCGTATAGTAGAATAGCAAGCCAAGGGGAGGATAGAGAACACAGAAACCCCACCAAAGCCAGTGTGGCCATAGGCCCATTTTACTTTCCTGAAGAGTTTAAATATAGAAATTGCAATGTTTCTGTAGATACAAGACAGCACATACTTTAATTTTTCTCAATTTACAGGAAAGAAGATTCTATATGATATACTTGCTTTTGCCAAAGAAAGTGTTAATTCGCATGTTACCACACTTGGACCTCAGAACTTCCCTGCAAGTGACAAAGAGCCGTGGCTTGTTGACTTCTTTGCCCCTGTGAGTTACCTGTCAAGTTTCAAAAAACTGTTTTCTTGACAACACGAAGGCTAGTACTAGAATTGTCCCCGCTTTGCAGCTCCTGAGGGCTCTCCCAGGACAGAGTGATAGGCAGAACGGTCACCAGACTGGGTGTCAGGAGCAGAGACGGTGCACTCCTCACTCCCACAGACTGCTGCTCACCCGTCTCCCTCTCTTCCCAGTGGTGTCCGCCATGCCGCGCACTTCTGCCAGAGTTACGGAAAGCTTCTACACTGCTCTATGGTCAGCTCAGAGTCGGCACCTTAGACTGCACAGTTCATGAAGGACTCTGCAACATGGTAAGTATTAAAACGACTTTTCAGATGCATGCCCATTTATAGCAGTAATGCTAGAACAGTTTCAGCAAAATACTAAATTGTAGTTGAATGGTAAATAGATATGTAGAAGGTTGATGGTATGCAAGATTTTGTTTGCCTGACTCCAGCATGTATTTATTTAATTGACTTCATAAAATACTTATATAAATTTATTTTGGGGGGGCATTTAAGACAGGGTTTCTCTGTCTAGCCCTGGTTATCCTGAAACTCACTCTGTAGACGAGGCAGGCCTCAAATTTAGAAATCTGCCTGTCTCTGCCTCCCAAGTGCTGGTATTAAAGGCGTGCACCATCAAGGCCCAGCAGTATAAATTTCTATTTTATCTAAGTCTTTATACTTTTGTAACATATTTATGTTTCTACAGTCAGTATTATTATTATTATTATTATTATTATTATTATTTAGATTTCTTTATACTTGTCAGCTTAGAATAGTTGTTTTGACCAGACAGGGTATCCAATTTAAAAGAATTGTTCATTTTTAAGATGTGAAAAGGATAATGTGCTTATGTGGGTGACGACATCTTACATTTTAAATATACTCTGGTACTTATGAATGGGATGTGAAACTTTATAGTGTTGGTGTAAGAGTAGACTAGAAACGGGGCAGGTATAGATGATGTAAGTGTTGCGGTCTTAGTTTGCGTTTCCATTGCTGTGTAGAGACTATGACCAAGGCAACTCTTATAAGGGACATTTAATTGGGGCTGGCTTACAGGTCAGAGGTTCAGTCCATTATCATCATGGTAGGAAGCATGGCAGTGTCCAGGCAGACACAGTGCTGGAGAAGGAGCCAAGAGTTCTACATCTTGATCTGAAGGCAACCAGGAAGAAGACTGTCTTCCAGGCAGCTAGGAGGGGAGTCTCAAAGCCCACCCCTACAGTGACACACTCCCTCCAAGGCCACACCTACTGCAACAAGGCCACACCTCCTAATAGTGGCATGCCCTAGGCTAAGCATATCCAAACACATGAGTCTGTGGAGGCTAAACCTATTCAAACCACTACAGTATCCTTTTTGTAATATGAATGTTTTAACTCAAAAATTAAAATGTTAAAACGGTGGCAAGGAAAAGAAAGCCTGTTTTTTAATACATAAAAGAAGAATAGAAATGTTTAGCTTCTACTAGTCAAGAAAATACAAACTCCATCAAAATTTTGATATGTTTCCTACCAAAATTTATCAAATTGACAAAAAATGAGCAATGTAATGAGATTTAGAAAGGGTATAGTGGGGGCTGGAGAGATGGCTCAGTGGTTAAGAACACTGACTGCACTTCCAGAGGTCCTGAGTTCAATTCCCAGCAACCACATGGTGGCTCACAACCATCTGTAATGGGATCTGATGCCCTCTTCTGGTGTGTCTGAAAACAGCTACAGTGTACTCATATACAAAAATAAATAAATAAATGAATATTTAAAAAAAAAAAAAAAAAAAAAAAAAGAAAGGGTATAGTGAAGTACCAGAGCACTACAAATAAGCCAGGTGCAGGGTGTAGCTCGGGGATCTAGCACTTCCCTCCCATGGTTAATCCCTGGGTTCAAAACCTTGCACTGAAAAGGAAATCTTTAACAGCTTGAATAATCCTAAAAACCTCAATGTAAGATGAAAAAAGCAGGTTCCATAGCAGCAGTTTAGTATTCTCAAAATCAGAGAAAAGTCTTTAAATATTCAAAGCAGTGCAGTGCTTTAAGAAAATGTACATGTGGGAAAGCTTAAAGCACAGTGGATTAGACACCGCCAGTGCAGCAGACTAGAAAGGGTTCAGACCAAGGGAGGTGGTGCCAGCAACACACCGGCGTGGCCGCACCTACTAGTTGTTAGATATAAGGAGCAGGTAATGTAGAGGGTTAGGAGATTTCTCGGTTTCGATGTGTTTGAAATTAAAAGTAAATAAAAAGTTGGGTTGGGGGGGGTGTTTTAAGGAAATACATAAATAAAGACTCATTGGTGTCTAATATCCTTTATGTGACTTGGAAAGTAGATGCCAATGCCAACCAAAGATGCAGACATCGTGAGAAACACTGGTTGATTTTAGCCCCTTTAGTTTTTCTACATTTTGTCTCAAGTAAGTACATTATCAGCAATTAAACTGTAAGGGATAAAAATAAGCCTGAAGTAAGGCCAGGGTTCCCCACTTACCACGCACCTCCTGCAGTGGGTTCACCAGGGTCAGGTCACTCATTCCTCAGGAGCTCACTGGCCTCCTCTGTAAAGTAGATTTTGTCAATTTTTTCTTTTCTTTTTTTTGTTTTGTTTTGTTTTCTTTTCTTTTTCTTTTTTTTCAAAACAGTGTTTCTCTGTGTAGCCCTGACTATCCTAGAACTCACTTTGTAGATCAGACTGGCCTCAAACTCAAAGATCTGCCTGCTTCTGCCTCCTAAATGCTGGGCTTGAAGGTAACACCACCACCACCACCACCAGCAGGCTAGGCTTTGTCATTTTAACTACTGAGTATAACTGAAGTATGACTGAGAGTTTCTGTGTGACTAGACTAACTCAGAAGATAATAAGAACTTGTAAACTTTTACCTAGTCTCTGTTAACCTAATTAATGCTTTGAATTCACACATTTTCAAACTTCATGATATGCTATTTTTTCTAGAATTATGAATCTTTAAATTTCCCATTTACTAATAAGTTAGACAAGAAAATCACTTCATCACTTTAAAAATTACAAAATCTTCTCAGGGCTGATGCCCATGTTAACTGTGAGGAGGGAATTAAATGTTTTATACTTTAAGAACTGTCTTGAGTAAAGAATAAAAAGTGATAATTTTCTTAGAATATGACTCATAATTTAATATAAAATATAGGTGTGGTCATTTGTTCTATTTTATGTTGCTAATCACTGCCCTCTGGGATGATTAATTACTGTCACTAGAAGTGACTACTGCGTCATTTCTCTCCTCTTGCCTCCTAGTCTGAAGAGAGCAAAGCAGATGAAGTGGATACTCAGCAGTTACGCTGGCTCACTTCCCACGTGTTAGTGCCCTTGGTTAATAATGAACTGATCATCAGTACAAGCTTTAATGCATTGTCTTTGCTAAATGTGTCTACCCACCAAGAAGATAGCAGTGCAGTTCTACAATCTGTAAAGGGTGCTAGAGACATGACTCAGCAGTTAAGAGCATTTGTTGATCTTACTGAGGACCCAGGTTCTGTCCCTGCACCCACACGGTGAAAACAGCTGTCCATTAGTCCAGTTGCAAGGGACCAGGCACTGTCTTCTGACCTCCAGCACCAAACAGCACATGATATACATACATACGCTCAGGCAAAACACTCATACATATAAAGTAAAAAATATGTCTATAAAAAGCAAGCTGTTACAAAATGGAAACTAATAGGTAAAGTGTGTGAATTTCTTCTTCTTCTTCACAGTATAACATCCAAGCTTATCCAACAACAGTGGTGTTCAATCAGTCCAGCATTCATGAGTACGAAGGACATCACTCTGCGGAACAGATCTTGGAGTTCATAGAGGTATTTTAAATCTTAGGCTAGGACCAGAAATCTGCCTATTTATATGTATATTTTGGACAACAGTTTGTATTAGGACTTAATCTTTTTGTGCCAGAAGATTGTTTTTGGAAAACCTTTTTTTCAATTTAAGCCTTTGTTTTATTACTTACTGTGGTGTTTTGTACATGGGAGACACTACCATTGAATATGGGGATTATAATTTTCCATGAAGCCTGTCGCCCTTTTCCTGTTCTTTCAGTGCATTCACAGCATCAAGGCTCGGCATCCTGTGCTGAGCTGGTCATTGTTAGCACAGAAGGGCCTGTTTTCATTCAGTCTTGACTAGAATAATTCCAGTGACTTGGAAGAAATCGAAACTTTTAGCTTATTGTCATTCACTAGTGTCCATTCTCCTGTGTCTGTTCATCTGTCCTCCTCCAAAGTAATTTGTTTGCATCTCTGTTTAAACATCAAAAATAATAGTAGTAGGCTTTGTGTTAGTCATTAAATGATCACTTCTAAGCACATATTCCTGCTACCATAACAGATAGTGGGACCTATGTAGGTATCTAGATTACTCCTAGAACTTGATTATATGATCTATTCACAGTTTCCTCCAGGATACCTCTTTTTCCAGTTTGCAGTGCTTTTAAAAACTAGTAAGAAAATATACCTTTTAAGAAAACTAATTGGCAAAATCCAAACTTCATAATAAATTTCTTTTGAATATCTGTATCTTCTGTTTTCTCTAAAACAGGAACTTTCTAAATGATAGGTCCAGCAACTTGCCAGAAAAACATGGTGTGTGTAATAATGGTCTTTTTGTTTTGTTTTGTTTTAGGATCTCCGAAACCCTTCGGTGATCTCTCTTACACCCACCACTTTCACTGAACTGGTTAAACAGAGAAAGCATGACGACGTCTGGATGGTTGATTTCTATTCTCCGTGGTGTCATCCCTGTCAGGTCTTAATGCCAGAATGGAAGCGCATGGCCCGGGTAGAGTGACATAGTTTCCTTACATCTTATACCTACTGAGAATGTTTGCTTAATAGTTACTGTGAAACCAAGGGGATACGCCTATAACTAGACAATTTACACAGACCTGACTGAATCGTTAAGATGACACAGTGCCTCTGCCCAGTAATTGAACTGTCAAGTACACTTCTGACCAAAGTGCTGCCAGCACCAGTCCTGAGAACATCTTCATTTTCTGCTTAAATTTTTCCGTCATTTTAATTTTAGAGCTTACAGATGCTGTTTGCTCATAATATTGGGTCTTTAAAATAACTTTGTAGGCAGTATGGGGGTGAGTCCTGATAATACTAGCCTTCAGACATATGCTGAGACAGAGGGATCGGGAGTCTGAGAGTATTCCGGGCCACCAAGCTCCAGACTCTTCCTCCAAAACAAACAAGCAAAAATGAAACAAAGTAGAAAAAAACCTCAAACACTAAAACATATATATATATATATATATATATATATATATATATATATATAAATTTCCTGTAAACAGGCAGTGTTATAAGATACTGAATAAAGGCAAATTTAAAAATACTCAGACAAAGCTTATCTTTATTAGAAAAAAAAATTTTTTTAAATACTGATTATATTTTGGTTGCTAATGTTTTTGTTGTTTTGTTTTGTTTTTGTTTTGTGAAACAGAATTTCCCTGTATAACCCTGGCTGGCTATCTTGGAACTCATTCTGTAGACCAAGCTAGCCTTGAACTGAGAAATCTACCTGCCTCTGCCTCCTAGGTGCTGGGGTCAAAGATTTACATCACCATAGCTTTCTAGCGTAGAATTTTTGAAAAAATGTATTTACCTATATAGTAAATAAGTAGAACCAGTTATTTCATCTGCAATAACTGTGGGAATTTCTTAATTACAAAGTTATGGCATTCAAATTCATTAGTTTAAATAGCATATTTTAAATGCTTACCCATTGTTCCTCTGATACTGATAAATAATAAAGTACCCATTTTATGATGACTGTTTAGCACGTATAAAAGTTGTGGTGAGGGCTAGAGTGTTGAGTTGCATCAAAGCTGAGATTACTGGCTGCTCTTGCAGAAAACCTGTTCAGTTCCAGGCACTCTCAACCATCGTTAACTCCAGATCCAGGGGTTCCAGTGCCCTCTTGGCCTCTAAGGGCAGTGCATATACATGGTGCATATACATGTAGACAAAGAACTCATAAGGTTTTTCTAATTGTGAGTTATAGAGATAATTTTCGTCATTGACCCATGTGTTGACTTTTGTTCTTTTATAGACATTAACTGGACTGATCAATGTAGGCAGTGTGGACTGCCAACAGTATCATTCTTTTTGTACTCAAGAAAATGTTCAGAGATACCCCGAGATAAGATTTTATCCCCAAAAGTCAAATAAAGCTTATCAGTATCAGTAAGTATTCTGTCAAATTTGAAGGTATCTATTATAATCATTCGGTTACACAGCTAACATTTAAGTCAGACCAACAGATATGTATTGTTGCCACTGGATGTTCCCTCAGAAGAAGAGGGGACTGGACAGTAAAACCAGTCACGAAGTTCGAGTCAAGGAGCTGTGGGAGAAAGGACTGGGGTTTAAGTCCTGGCCAGGCCTTGCTGACCTTGTTCACTCTCATCTGTATGCGTAGTGGAGGGGTGGGGCCATGCCTCTCCTGCCTGTGCTGAGCAGGAACTAACCTATCAGACTTAGAGCTCACCTGCTAAGGTTGGGGGCTGAGAGTTGAACCCAGGACTGTCCTAGTGCCCACCTATTCTATACTGCATAGGTATTAAAAAGAAAACGCAATTGTAATTAAGTGAAAATTGAGCCATGGGTTTCACTATAAAAGATAATCACAAAAAGCACATACAGTCCTGAGTACTTAAGGGTGGGGAAAGATAGACTCAGAAAAATATATTTGAAGTCGTATAACTCTTACTTACTTTGTGGAAAGAGATACAAGGTGACATTAACCAGTCAAGAGCTGCTTTTTTTTTTTTTTTTTTTTTTTTTTAATTTCTAGAGTAAGACTGTTTCTTGATCATATCCATTAATAGAAAATACTATTTACAACTTGATTTTTTTATTCTTTCAGTAGTTACAATGGCTGGAATAGGGATGCTTATTCCCTGAGAAGCTGGGGTCTCGGGTGAGTGATTAAAATGCATATTATTGTATAACACTGATTTGAAGCTGTTTATCTTCTCATGTGTATAGTTAGGATTCTGACATTTAAAATACTTGGAAAAGGATGACATTTATCAAGAATTGAACCATTTCTAACTTAGGAATGCTTGCATTATTGCCATAGAATGCTTGCTTTGCTTTTTGTGGGTTTGTTTGTTTGGTTGGTTTTTGGTTTTTTTAAGACAGGGTTTCTCTGTGTAGCCCTAGCTGTCCTGGAACTCACTCTGTAGAGCAGGCTGGCCTCGAAATCCGATATCTACCTGCCTCTGCCTCCCAAGTGCTGGGATTAAAGGCGTGCACCACCACTGCCCGGCCTTGCTTTGCTTTTGTATAATAAAAAAATGGTGTCTGATTTCCTTACTGCAGATTTTTACCCCAAGCATCCATAGATTTAACACCTCAGACTTTCAATGAAAAAGTTCTACAAGGGAAAACTCACTGGGTAATTGATTTCTATGCTCCTTGGTGTGGACCTTGCCAGAATTTTGCTCCCGAGTTTGAACTCTTGGCTAGGGTAAGTATTGTGGTCTAGTTAAATAAATTTTACACACATGTATGTTTAAACAATTGGTTAAAACATTGTAAACTAATTCTTAATTTAGTTCTTAAAAATATCTCAACTTAAAAAAAATGTGTTTCTCTAACTATTATCTGTCTTTCTTGAGACAGGATTCTCTTTTTAACCCTGGCTGGCCCAAAAGTCCCTATGTAGATGGGGCCAGCCTCAGACTGCTTGCCTTTTCCTGGAAAGTGCTAGTGTCAAAGGCATTGAGTGACAGATTGCAGGTGTCCGAGTGTGTGCTTGTGTCTGTGCACTGTTATTCCTATAGCTGCCCTGCTAACTTATGTTAGTCTCCCTGTTTGTGTTTATTTCAGTAGCCATAGAAACCAGAGGAAGCAAAGACACTTTCACTGTCCCAGAGCTGGAGAGGATACCATAAGTCAGTAGGAGAGTGACTGTAGAAAGGAGGGAGACGGTGACAGCCACAAGAACAAGCAGAGCTTGATGTTTATGAGAGATAGGTGACGCGAAGGCAACTGAGGGCACAGCACCACCTTGAATGGCCACAGAGGGAAAGACTCGAATGCTTTATGTATGGGTGTGTGAGGCCTTCGCAGAGAGCAGTCCAATAGGGTAGATTACCAAATCAAGGGAAGAGTCATCCGCATAGGATTGTATAGGATCTCACACCATGAAAATACCCAAAGATGTGGCGAATGGGATGTAGTAGCCTGAAGGTAAAGAAGGAGCTCCCTGTTCTGGGGAAGGGTGGGGCTGGAGGAAAGTGCGGTCAGGAAAGAAAGAGGCGGGTGTAGACAACAGTGTGAAGCACACAGGAAGAAGTCCAGTAATTGTCTATTTGGTTAAATCAAGAAGAAGTCACTTGTGACCTTAAAGCTGTTCTTGTGTTGGGAATGCTGACAGATATCAGTGGAGAGTACCACATCCATAGAAGATGAGGGAGGGATGAATGCCCAGATAGCAGAGACAGGATGCATGCTGCTGGTGAGAGGAGACACAGCACTGCAGGGAAACCCCTCTGTGACCATCTGCAAAGGCATGGAAAGAGCAAGGCTCGACCTGGACTGCATAGAGACTGACTCTCTGACCTAGACAGTTACAGTGCTGTGCTCAGCCACGCACCAGATCAAGAATGCCAACTGGGATTAAAGACAGATGTTTGCTTGTGGTGGGCAGAGTAGGGTGGGTGGAAGGTTAGGGAGGTCAGAGGCAAGCCTCCAGGTACTGGTGAAGAAAAGACTGTTTATGTTAGACAAATGCCAGCCAGTGAAGCTTAAAGAGCTTGGAAGAAGTAGAAACAATGTTGTTTCTGTTGTTTAATGCAAAGAATTAAAACTGAGTTTAAAAGTAAAAATACTTTATGTAAATATAAAGATTTGAAATATATTATGTTGGAAAGTGGCAAGATCTGTGAATTCGTTTTGTTTTGTTTTTCAGATGGTTAAAGGAAAAGTGAAAGCCGGGAAAGTGGACTGTCAGGCTTACCCCCAGACGTGCCAGAAAGCCGGCATCAGAGCCTACCCCAGCGTCAAGCTGTACCACTACGAGAGAGCGAAGGTGTGTGCAGGCCCTGACTCCGCCTCCTTCCGCAGGCCGAGCCTGGGCGCTGTATGGGAGGAAGATTGTCTAGTATCCAGTTTCTCCCTTCTTCTTTTAAAAATATTTCTTACTGAGACATCTTTTTTTTTCTGGTGTACCAAAGGATCTTAAAAGGTTTTCTGGTCTGTGTTACCTTACAGACAGTTACCTTACAGACTTTGTACTCCATGAATAGAAAAAAAATATAACCAAATATTAATATATGTTATATCTGGGTTGTGGAATTCAAAGTTATTATTTTCTGTGCAGTTTTATATTTTTTACTATAATAATTGTTTTTTAAATGTTTTCTTCTGAAAAAAACTGAAAAATAGTTTGTAAATACTTTTGAAATACACTTAGTAACAGCATTTTTGAGGGATGCTTACTAAAAGCTTAGATTACAAGTAGGGCCTTTTGTTTTGGGTATAGTGGTTTGGGGGCGCTACTCCCAATATGCCTTTGTTCTTTGTTGGTTAGGTTTGGTGTTTGCTTGTGTTATGTAACTTGCTTTGTAGAGCCCGCTATCATTGGTCTCTTATTTAGATCCAGCTGCCTCTGAGTGTTAGGATCTCATGCACCACGGTGCCTGGCTGTGTTAGGTTTTCAGTGAAAGAAACCAGAGCTCTACCAAGGTCTCAACAAACCAGAGTCTAGTTTCAAAAGTTGTATCTTTCAGCTGATCCAGTTGTTAACAAAAAGCCCGTAAGGCCTATCCAGTCTTCCCAGGTATAATACTATGCTTTTGAATAGAACTATGATATTGTAGCAAGATTATTGATCCTTTAAAGATAAATGAAGACACATTTTATCTACTGAAATATTTTATAAGAAATGAAAGAACTGGGATGTGAGCTGATGGCACGCATCTTCGTGGTTTTTACTTTGTAGTGCTGAAGACTAAACACGCAAGGCAGTGCCCGCCAAAGCGCTCCCGCGTCAGTCCGTTACACACATGCACCCCACACAAGAGTCTTCGCATCAGTGATGCGTTTTCCTAGAATCATTTTGTGCTCCCATAGTGCTGCAAGTAGTATCCTTTCTAGTGTGGGTTAACTACTTTTGTAGCATTATGCACTTGAAGAAACAGGAAATTTAAACACCATTGGAACAAAAACCTAAGGCATAAGTAAGCAAGCTTCTTGTGTGGAAATGTCATGTTTTGGTTTACGTACTTAAAAGATAACATGAATGTTTTTAATTTTAGAAAAGTATTTGGGAAGAGCAAATAAATTCCAGAGATGCAAAAACTATTGCTGCCTTAATTTATGGAAAGTTGGAAACACCCCAAAGCCAAGTGAAGAGAAATAAGGTAAGAGCCAAGCTGTGCATTGCAGAGCAAGTGAATGTTCAAAGACAGGCTCGCTTCGGAGAGACACGGCGGCAACAGCGTAGACTCTGGATGAGTAAATGCTTGGAAGTTTGCATACTCACCAGTTAACAGAGTGATCAAGTTTCTTTCATAAAAACCTGGCCCTCTAGTGTATATAGCAACAGCACTCATACAGCAAAATAAGGGAAGACAGCCAGCCACCAACGGAGTGGCCAAGCAAATGTGGCACATGGGTGCCGCCTGCAGAGTCTTTAAGGTAAAAAAATGAAGACTGCATCCATACGACATGGAAAGACTGCATCTATACGACATGGTAAACTTTTGAGAAAAACATGATCAGCACTAGAGAGATTAGGGCTCAGCGGTTAAGAGCACTGACTGCTCTTCTGAAGGTCCTGAGTGGCTCACAACCATCCATAATGAGATTGGATACCCTCTTCTGGGGTATCTGAAGACAGCTACGGTGTATTTACATATAATAAATAAATCTTTTTAAAAAAATGATTAGTAAACCAGGGAGTGGTGACACACTTATAACCCAGGCAGTTGGAATATGAAGGCAGGTGGATCTCTGAGTTGGGGTACACCCTGGTCCATAGGGCAAGTTCCAGGACAGCTAGGGCTATTACACTGAGAACCCCACTTTCAGAAGAAGAAAGGATGGATCGATGGATCAATTAATGGACCAGTCAATCGATGGAAATATGCTTAGTGGAATGAAACTAGGCACAAAGTACCATTATAGCTGGTTCTATGTATGTAAAATGTTCTAAAAGCAGGTTAATGGCTGCCTGGGTGAGAATAGAAATTGCACTGACTACTTGAGCGTGTGAAGGACCCTGGCTCTGAAGTGCAGGAAATGTTCGGAAAGTAGTTGTCTGGACTACAGTGCAGATTTTCTTTCTTTTTTCTTTTCTTTCCTTTTCTTTTCTTTTTTTTTTTTTTTATTTGGTTTTTTCAAGACAGGGTTTCTCTGTATAGCCCTGGCTGTCCTGGAACTCACTCTGTAGACCAGGCTGGCCTCGAACTCAGAAATCCGCCTGCCTCTGCCTCTGCCTCCCAAGTGCTGGGATTACAGGCGTGTGCCACCACTGCCCAGCCAGATTTTCTATTTTTAATATGTGAAATATGCAAGCTGAATTTGGTGGTGCACATCTTTAATCTCAGCACTTGGAGGTAGAGACAGGCAGATCTCTGAGTTTGATGCTAGCGTGGTCTACATAATAAGCTTCAAGCTAGGCAGGAGTCCTGTCTCAAATATTTAAAAAAATTTTTTTAAATTACAAAGTTTCTATAAGGCAAAAAACCCTGTCAAAAGGACAAATTGGCAACCAACAAATTGGGAAAAGATCTTCACCAACCCTACTACATTTGACAGAGGGCTAATATCCAATGTATACAAAGAACTCAAGAAATTAGACCCCGGAAAACCAATAACCCTATCAAAAAATGGGGTATAGAGCTAAAAAAAGACTTTTCACCCGAAGAAATTCGGGTGGCTGAGAAACACCTTAAAAATGTTCAACATCAAAAAAAAAAAATGTTCAACATCATTAGTCATTAGAGAAATGCAAATCAAAACAACCCTGAGATTTCACCTCACACCAGTCAGAATGGCTAAGATTAAAAACTCAGGAAACAACAGGTGTTGGCGAGGATGTGGAGAAAGAGGAACACTCCTCCACTGCTGGTGGGACTGCACGCTGGTACAACCACTCTGGAAATCAGTCTGGCTGTTCCTCAGAAAACTGGACACCATACATCCAGAGGACCCAGCCATACCACTCCTGGGCTTATACCCAGAAATTCCTCAACATGCAATAAGGATACATGCTCCACTATGTTCATAGCAGCCCTATTTATAATAGCCAGAAGCTGGCAAGAACCCAAATGTCCCTCAACGGAAGAGTGGATACAAAAAATGTGGTATATATACACAATGGAGTACTGCTCAGCCATTAGAAACAATGAATTCATGAAATTCTTAGAGAAATGGTTGGAGCTGGAGAACATCATACTAAGTGAGGTAACCCAGTCTCAAAAGAATACCAATGGTATGCACTCACTGATAAGTGGATATTAGCCTAGAATCCTGGGACAACAAAGACACAATCCACATACCAATGATGTCCAACAAGAAGGAAGGAGTTGACCCTGGTTCTGGAAAGGCTCAAAGCATAGAGTATAGGGAATACCAGAACAGGGAAGTGGGAAAGGGTGGATGGGGGAACACAGGGAGGGAAAAGGGCATGGGGGACTTTTGGGGGGCAGGGAACCAGAAAAAGGTAATTGAAATGTAAATATAGAATGTATCCAATTATATATATATATATATTAATGTTATTTAAAATAGTGATGTAATTAATAGTTATTTAAATGTTTAGTATAAATAAAATACTGAATTATTAGCAGTAAATTCTATAACCTGAACATATTTTAGAAGACAAAGTTTCCTTTGTGCTGAGCATAGGTGGACTGCGTCTAAACCTTAGTCCAGTTGTTTCTGAATTTTTTATCTGCTCATCGGCACTGCAGGCTCCTTCCTGTTGCTCTTCTGAAGCTGATTTGTTTGATCTCTCTTAAGTCTGTCCTCGGCCTGCAGAGGAGCAGACTCCTTGAGTGTGGGAGCTGCTGAGTAGATTTAATACAGTCAACCTAGCACAGCCTCTGGGGAGTCCCAGGCTTTGTATAACCTGGTTCTGCATCGCAGTGAATGGAACCCCTAGGTGACAAAGGCTTATGGCCTACTTCCCAAACATCTATCCACAGCTAAGGGTAAAGGAGATAGAAACCCATGTCTTCTTAGCACATACAGTAGATTTTTCTAGTGTTTGAGTCATTTTAATTTTTTCAAGTTATTTTAAAACTTATGATTTTACCTAAGTTAAATATTTTAAAATGTGTTATTACTCGTAAACCAAAATACTGTAACTGAAATTAAGATAAAGAACATATCATATTATCACTTAGTGTCTTAATATCTTTTCTGTCGCTGTGTAAAATACTCTGATAAAAGCAACTTAGGATAAAAATAGTGCTTTTGACTCACCGTTCAAGAGCACAGTGTATTAGCCTGGCGAGGAAGTCAAGAGGCAGGTGCTTGGAGCAGCTGGTCACGGCACGCCCAGTCAGGAAACTGACGAGCACATGCTGCTCTCGTGCCTCCCTCGGTCTTAGAGGCGCTGCTAGGAGGTGGCACCATCTCAGTGGGGACGGCTCCCCATCCCACGCGTGCCGTCGTGATAACTCCCCACAGGAATTCCCAGAGATGCCATCAGGTTGACAGTAGTAACCATCTCCCACAGGATGACACACCAGTAGGTATGACAATACCCACTGTGTGCAGGTGAAAACTGACACCGATTGTTAACCAAAGAGTGTTTATGTGATACTCTATTCAGTAAGAACATTGAATATGTGTCAATAGAATATTGATTAGCTTATACCTTTCTCTTTCAATCACCTTTATATTAATGCAGGATGAGCTTTGATGATATTGAAGAAAAAAAGATGTGAGGAAAAGAATCTGGAACATAGCCCCAGAAGATCCCTTTCCCACTGAAGATGCTCCCGAGGAGGCACATGCCCACGGCCTGCGCTTGCAGTTGCACTGTGCAGATGAACACCCGTGTGCTGCTGCAGTCTGCAGGCGCTTCCTGCACAGAGCCAGGCAGCGCCGGCTGCGACTGGAGTCCACATATGGTTCTTTGTTGTGTCTTTGTTGTTGTTGTTAATCCTTTTAGAAATACAAACATCAGTCTTAGCTCAGGGCCACATAGAAATACCCCAGGCCAAGTCCAGCCTGGGGACTAGTTTGCTGACCACCAGAACTGATGTTTGGACACCTGGCCCCACATGTGGGCCTGTTATCTTCATACTGTATGAAGTGGACCTGGGGTTTTTACTTGTAATTTTCTGATGGGCCTGAAAAGGCGGCTTTTCAGTCACCCCTTCTAAAAATTCCATCTATGACCATACACTTTATTTTGACTATTTTCACAACATGGGAAAATAAAAATGTACCCATTTTTCCAACTATGTACTACTGTATAGACAAAGGATTTCTTGTAAGAGTTGAAGAGTTGTTCTTAATTTATCACAACAGTAAGTGTAAAAATCCTGTAACCTGCAGCCCCAAGAACAAGCACAAGGTAAAAGGAAGTTTACAGCAGTTAGTGGGCCGTGTGGGCGTCAGGGTCTAAGCCCTGAGCCCCGCTCAGTGTGCACACCGGCATTTATTTGCTCTCATAAATGTTCCTACGGATGGTTTTGTGTGTTCTGTTTCACGTGTCTTCCTGATACTGACATGTTTCCCTTCTGGGCTCTCTGTTTTGATCACTCATGTTGATTATGTTTTCCCCTATACCTATGGATTTTCCTTCTGTGTAATATTCACTATTCCAGTAGGAACAGTTATTTTAGATTTATTTTAATGTGGCTCATGATGATGCTGTTACTCAATGATTGTCTTTTTCAGTAAAGTATTGCCATAACAGCTGAAGTGCTTTTTACTAAAATCAAGCACATGATGGACTCTTCCCACTTCTCAGTTGTTTAGACCCACAGGGTCACAGGTCTCTCCTGCAACTCCAAAAACAGAGTGACCACCAGTTCAGTTCTCTCCCAGTGTGTGGGATGGTCAGAGGATGCCAGTGAATAAAGTCAAATTATTTTTTCTAAAACTCTTTTGAAGATGATTGTTGTGTTTGGAAGATTTTATCATTTTACCTTGCTCCCGAGTCTGTCTTCATAAAGGTTATGCCCTAGGTGTGAGTTAGGGAAAGCAGTGTGCTTTATTTTCCTTTCTAACCTCATTCGGATTCTCCTGTATTTTATTACATTTTAGCTCCCTGACTCAGACTCTGTGCCGTACATGTGAGCACACATGGGAGTTACATTCCTAACCAACTCTTTGAATCATGACTGATAATGGCAAGAGCCTTTCATTTATTAAACTTTGAAAGCCTAGAATTTCTTTTTAAATTGGCTTCTTTGCCAGGCGGTGGTGGCAGAGGCAGGCAGATTACTGAGTTCAAGGCCATCCTGGTCTACAGAGTGAGTTCCAGGACAGCCAGAGCTATACAGAGAAACCCTGTCTTGAAAAAAACAAATCCAAAAAACAAAAAAACAAACAAAAAAAATTGGCTTCTTTATGCAAACTTCCACAAGTGGAATGCCCAAAGAAATGTTAAATAGTAAAAGTATACTAATTTAGTGAACTAGTTCCTGGCACACTACTGAATTGGGGCAACAGAGAGGTGCACCGAGGGAGCCTACAGACTACCCTCCTGTCCGAAATCCTAAATAGTGGATAGGTACTCAGGGTCCACCTGTGATTATTTCCTGTACTGACTGGTAAGCATTTTACAGGCAGCACATGAAACAGTAGGTATTACTTTTGCTTCAGCTCTATGTCTGTGGAGTGTGCGCTGAACGTAGGACATGCTGCTGGACGTGAGGTTAGGACACTCGGATAGCAGTACAGTAGCTGACCTCAGGGTCGTGCTGTATTTGGCAGCAGTGCTACAACTCTCAGACTGGCCCGCAGGTTGATACTGAAATGGGAACACCCCTAAGGAGTATCACATGTACAATGCAGCAATACCATTCCTGTGCGCAGCTCGTCCTAGCAGACCAGAGCGAATCCTAGGACACAGGCTGTGCACAGCCAGTTAGAACTTGTATTGGATACCTGGGTCCTTAATATCTTTTTAGTCAAGAGTATACTACTATAGGGACTGGGGAGACGGTTCACTGAAGCACTTGGCAATGCAAGCTTAAGGACCTGAAAACCCAGCTGAAGCCAGGTGAGATGGTAGTGTGCTTACATCCCCGTTCTTCTGTGCCCTGCCTGCACTCCAGCCACGCCTTTACAGTTCCCCATATCAGAGCTAAGAGTGTGGCTTTACACACAGCTCTACATGTATATTTTAATTAACTGCACATATATTCTAATTTTAATTCAAACTACTATGCTAATAATTTATGGTAAAAATTACTGAGTAAATGATAATTTCAAATGAGATGGTCCAAATAGAAATACTTCATCATAGAAATAGAAGTAAAAACCCAAAAATATATATTACACTGAGAGGGGGAAAAAAAGAATAGCCAGAGTGATTTGGTGAGAGAAGAAAAATGGAAAATCCTACAAAACCTGACTTCAAAATTAAAAACTGGCAGTTCAGTGGAAGAGAGGGCCCTGAAATTATGCTCATATGGACAATTGATTTTCAACTAAGACTCCGATAGCATACAGTGAAGAGACAAGTGTCTCCAGTAAGTCTTAGTAAAACTGAATACACGTGCAGAGGTAGCCTCAGATTTTGTAATTAAGGAAATATAGAAGGGACACTTCGAGATAGTAAAGTAATGACTTTTTAAATAAAGACACCAGAGGTACGGGCACAAATGGATGAAATTATATCCAACTAAAAAGCTGTATGGCAAAGGAAATAATTCAGAGAAAACGTTAATGGCGTATGGAAGTACAAACCTCATCTGTGACTTTAATGTCCAGATTGTAAAGAAAAATTCAAAGTAGGATAAAAATATGACCCGTCTGTAGTCAACAGTAAGAACTGCTCAGCCTCATTAATAAAGAAATGCAACCAGAAACCAGAGATCCCAGTGACACACAGCGTCCACCTGTTCCAGTGGCTGTCGTCACCAGTGAATACAAGTGCCGTGTGACAGAACATCATTCAGCTGTTAAAAGCAGCATGCGAAGGACTGGAGTGCACTCTACTAAGTGAAGTAAGCTAGGCACAGAGAAATAGCACATCTTTCTTAATGAAAAGTAAGGCTTCCAGAAGAGCAGAAGTGGCCACTGTGCCACCGCAAACCAAAGGGGGGCAGACCAAGAGAAGTAAAACACGGGTCAAACAGCGGTGCTTCTGTGGGTTCTTTGGCAGTGATGTAGATAAAGCGCCCTACAAAAGAGCAGGTGAGGTGGTTGTGAGGAGTTAAAGGCACCTGCTGTAAACCTACCCTCCCCCAGCTCCCCACCCCTACCCCAACAACCTGAGCTCAATCCCCAGGACCCACGTGGTAGAAGGAAAGAACTGACTCCCTTAAGTTGTCTTCTGGTCTCCCCATGTGTACCATGCATACTCTCACACAAACACAAATCTTTTTAAAAAAAATCTGTAATACACTTCAGTGCACTAAAGGGCAGGAAGCCAACACACAGGGATGCTTACTGCTTGGAGAAATAGCAGCCCATTACTTGACTTACAGGAGAGTGGAGCACTATACCTCATATATAATTTACATGCTGTGCCCAGAAAAGTGCAAATGCCATATTTTAAAAAAAGTCTCAGTGATGGTTCCTGTTTTATTAGTACCCCTCACAATATTAGGACCCAAACGCCTAAGAATATTGTAATTGGCGTTTTTAAGATGTTTATTAGAAAACCTAATGTATCTTTGCCTGTGAAGCCACACCTATTCCTTTGAAAAAATCTTTCTTAGTTTTCCTAACTTTTTTTCCTTCCTTAGGCTTCCCCGTGGATTTTAATTAGAAATAGCAGGTACCAGTAGGGGGCAGTGAAAACTAAGAAAAGACTTCATTCCACCTATGGGGCAAAGTCTTTTCTACTTCAGGCAGTTCTATGGAGTCAGACCCCTCCTTTGCATTGTTTTCTAGCTAAAAGGATCCTGAATATCGAGTGTTGTCTAGTGAAACTGTAAGAGGCTAACGTTTGAGACCTGATGTAACATGACTAACATGTAACAGCACATAGGCACACAAGCTACTGTAGAGCGCTAGGCTGGGTCCATGAAGCCCAGCAGACTCCCGCTGGTGGAGAGCGCTGCCTTCTTTACGTGTGGCGCTTCCCAGGATTTAAAACAGTCATCAAACTGTGCTGATGCTTTTTTTTTTTTTTTTTCAAAATTCTCAGAATTTTCTGTGCTTCCTAATGTTCTTTTAAACTCATGACATTCTCATTCTCGGTTATAAAGGATTGCTGCTCTAAAAAGGGAGTTCCTGTCTTGTGACCCAGTTCCTTGGTGAGTTTGGTAATTTTGCTTACTTTATCTGTCTGTACCATGACTATTTAATTTGCTAAGTAGAAAAAAAAATATAGCAGAAAAAGAAAGTTCTGCCTACTTTATCAGCTAGTCATATAGGAAAAATACGTTTTTTTTAAATGTGCAGACAAAAGTCAAAATGTAGAAATTTTATGAAACAAAAGGGATTTTTTATCATATCATCCAAATATAGTGTGTGTACTTCTTGAGTCTGATTTGTGCGCGCGCACACACACACACACACACACACACACACACACACACAAAAGGGGGTACATATCTAAACAGAATTCTCAACAGAGGAATCTGGAATGACAGAGAAGCACCTAAAGAAATGTTCAACATCCTTAGTCATCAGGGAAATGCAAATCAAAACAACCCTGAGATTCCACCTTAAACCTTTCAGAATGGCTACGATCAAAAACTCAAAGGACAACACATGCTGGCGAGGATGTGGAACAAGAGAAACATTCCTCCACTGCTGGTGGGAGTGAAAATTTGTACACACACTCCAAAAATTAATCTGACAGTTTCTCAGTAGCTTGAGAATAGTTCTACCTCAAGACCCAGCTATACCACTACAGGCATAGACCTAAAAAAATGGGCCACCATCCCACAAAGACACTTGCTCAACTATGTTTGTTCATAGCATCTTTATTCATAGTAGCCAGAAACTGGAAACAACCTAGATGTCTCTCAACTGAAGAATGGATACAAATAATGTGATTATTTACACAATGAAATACTACTCAGCTATTAAAAACAAGGACATCATGAATTTTGCAGATGGAACTAGAAAATATCATCCTGAGTGAGGTAAACTAGAACCAAACGACATGCATGGTATGTACTTACTTAAAATTTTATCTGAAGTCTTCCCTTTATTGCAAGAGGCACAACAGAGAACTCCTTGTTGTCCCTGCTCGTTCTGGTCACTCCCCACCACTGCTGATTTGTGTTTGATGTCCTGACACTACTGAGCCGGACTGCTGATATCCTGACAATGGAGATTAGAGTCACCCCAAAGAACTACTTGTAAACTACTCCTTGTACTACTTATCATCTTCTCTCCCCTACCTTTGGATGGTGGGCTAGAAGTGGGAGTCGAAGCATTTGAGAACCCTTACTAAAGTAGGTTGTGAAAATCTAAGCCTACGGAGGATGTTTGAATCTTTCTCAGAAGAGAAAACAAAATAGATATCAGAGATCAATGGAAGGAGGGAACTGAGAAGAGGGGAGGAGGAGGAGGCAAGGGGGAATCATAAGTAGGGAGAGCAGGGGAGAGGGAAGGAAGATCAGTAGATCTCTAAGAAGTACCAGAGACCTGGAATGGGGAGAGGCCCCAGAGGGTCTAAGGGTCTAGCTCAAATTCCTAGCAGTGGGTGATATACTGAAATGGCCACTTCCTGCAGGCTGGCAGGACTCCCAGTGGAAGAATAAGGACAGCAACCCATCCACAAAGCCTGTGACCCAAAATGTGTCATACCTACAAGATGTGGAGGAGTAAAGATAAGAGCAGAGACTGAGGGAACTGCCAATTGAGACCCAGCCCATGGGCAAGAACCAATCCTTGACACTATTAATGATCCTCCACTGTGCTTGCAAACAAGAACTTAGCATAACTGACCTCTGAGAGGCTCCACCCAACAGCCCATGAAAAGAAATGCAGAGACTCACACCCAAAAAACAGATGGAGGATTAAAGAAGAATTGGGAGAAAGATTGAGGTATAGGGACTCCACAGAAAAAAACAGAGTCAACTGAGAACTCCCAAAGAATGAATCACCAACCAAAGAGTAATACTACCCCTGCACATGGGTAGCAGAGGAGCAACGTGCAGGTCCTCCAAGCAACTGGAGCAGGGGTTCTCCCTGCGTCTGCTGCCTCCCTGCCTGCCTGCCTGTGGATCCCACGCCCCTAAATGGGCAGGCTCGTCTGGCTTCAGTGAGAGAGGATATGGCTAGTCCTGCATTGACTTGATGTGTGTGTGTGTGGGATGACACCCAGGGGGGATTCCCCTTCTCAGAAGGGGAAGGGAGATGGCTTAGTCCTGCTGAGACTTGATGTGCCAGGGAGAGTTGGTACCCTCCTGGGAGAGCTTCCCCTTCTGAGGAGAAAGGGAGGAGATAATGGGGGGCTTGTGAAGGTGGGAGTGGGGGGAGAGGAAGGAGGGAGTTACAATCAGGCAAAAAGACAGACAGATAGACAGACAGATAGATAGATAGATAGATAGATAGATAGATAGATAGATAGATAGATAGATAGATAGATAGAGATGACAGATAGAAAAGCAAGCTTTGGAGGAAACAGTATTAATAATTATTCGCCAGTAAGTCAATTCACTATTTCAGAAGTAGGGAAGTCACTGGATGGAAATAGATTTGTCTGGAGTGAGGAACTAGCATGTGAGGTAATCTCCTCACCTTCCTTCCTTCACTTCCCGATCCTTGGAGTCCAGTGCCCTTCTCTGGAAGCAGCTCCAGCTCTGAAAGTGCTAAGTTACAACCCTATCCCCACCCAACACCTGAGACTGTATACTCGGGTACAAACCAAGAAAATTCCTGTCTAGTCAAAAATCTTACCTTGTCTCCAAGAAAGATCAACCAACTCAGGACAGGGTAAACCATCTTAGGGAGCTAGATGACCTCTCTTGTCCCCAGGAATAGACCTAAGTGAATGGCAGTACCAGTACCCAGATCTGGATAACCACCCATCAGTGGTTATTGCACTGCACAGAATCTCAGCTCCTCCCTCCCTCTCTTTCTCTGTGTTCACATGTGTGTGTGTGTACACACGAGCATGCACATGTGTACATGCATGCTACATCTATATAAAACATAACATACTAGAAACTAGAACTTTTCCCTTAAGGGAATTCCATGTATTGTGCTACATCTAACCTGGTTCTCCACAATTGGAAATATTACTATTTATTAACAAAGTTAATTTTATCTAAGGCACTATGCATACAATAGTTAAGTCATATAATTAGTGTATGAGACAGGTTCATATGGACTTACTAAGCTTGTATGTTCTAAAGTCAAACAAAGAATTTCACCTGACTTCTATATTCCTGAGGGGGCCGTCTTCCTCACTCTTCCCTGTGTGGTAAACTCGATTTCATCAGTCCTTTTATTATTTTTTTTCCCTTTTCAAGTGTATAGTGCAGGATGGCCTCAAAACTCAAAGTCCTCCTGCCTCAGCTTCCTAAGCTCTGGGTTACAGGATAATACCATTAGACATGGTTTCCAGCATTACTTAATGTTACCTAAATTGAAATCTCTAAGGAGCCCAGAACAGATTCATTTCTCAATTCATTTGCATATGCCAGATATGAGGTATAAAAGGTTATATGGTCGTTTGGCCAGAAACACTCTTAGCTAGACCTTGATACCCCAAGTTAGGGGTATAAACTAAGTCCTAATCAGTGTAGAAGTATATAAAAAGGAATTTAGTTAGTTAGTTTCAAATAGTAAAATTAAAGATTTAAGTACTCAATGTTTTGTTTTAATGTTTTCTGTAGTGATAATTTTGGAATTTTGGGTTCTTTAAAACAGAACAAGAATGTTTTTGTTTTAATCCCCGATATGGGATATGGGATATGGGATATGGGATATGGGATATGGGATATGGGATATGGGATATGGGACAATCTATGTGTGCAGATTGTCCACAGCATTTGAATATGATTTACATCATGCTCTAGAAGGGGTGTGATTTTTGCAAGCTGCAGATAGTCTGCGATTGTGTGACATTTGGAATTTAGGGGACTTTTCAGAGGGTATATAAATGCTAGGGACCCAAGAGGCATAGTGGGTTGGTAGTTGGTGTTGGTTGGTGTTGGTCTCGATTTGTTAAGTAGTCATGCACAAGAAAAACAACAAAAAATTAGATATACTGATGGCAAAATCAAACTCCCCCAAGGAACTCGACACCCTAATCAGTAGGAAGTAGTCTAACAATAGTCGCCCACTTAAGACCCCTAACTTCATTCAGGGATCTCTTTCCTTTCCTCTCCATCTTCTTTTCTCTCTTATCCAGGACTAAGGGCTTGAAAGGGTGGGAGAAAAGGGGTGGATAAGGGTTGAAAAGAGACCCCATAGAGTAGCAAAAAGACCTGTAACAGTTTGCAGATTTTACAATAGCCTAGGTATATCATATATCATATATAGATGTGTGTATACATATATATACATATTTATATATTTATTTTAGAAATTGTGGCCTGAATGTTAGTGCCTCTTTCCCCACTGTATACATGCACACATATGCACACGCATACATACACACACACACACACACACACACACACACACACATACACACCAGATTCATGACAGACACTATTAGGAGGTGGGGTTTGGAGAGGTGACTAGTTCATGATGTAGAATGAGAATGCTAGCCTAGACCCACCTAGAAGGTTCCACGTATGAAACAAACGAGGAACTGATCCTCATCAGATGCTAAGCCTGCCCATACCTTGATCTTGAACATCTTGTCTTCCAAAACTCAGAAAAACCAGCCTGCTGTTGACAAGCCCCTGGTCTGTGCTTATTACAGCAGCTTAAACCAGCTAACACTACAGTGAGAGTTCCAGCAGACACAGTGGGGAGGCCAGAATAAGCAGGCAGTTGGCCCTAGAGACCCATGACTTGAAGGTTTGTTTGATAACTTTAATTTCATCTGGTCATGTGTTCCCTTCTGCAAAACAGCAATTGATACACATGTGAAAATTTTTCTTTCTCTTTTTTTCCTTTCTCTAAAAGAGTATTTTGTTTTGTTTAATTTGTTTGACTCATCTCTAATTTCCTGAGTGCACAGACAATACATGAATATAGGCTTGTTGCAAATCAACACAGGTGGATTGGAGAGATGGCTTGGTGGTTAAAGCCACTGGCTGCCCTTCTAGAGGACCCAGGTTCAATTCCCAGCACCTACATGGCAGCTCACATCTGTCTGTAACTCCAGTCCCTTAGGATCCAGTACTCTCTTTTAGCCTCTGTAGGTATTGCATGACATTTAAGATGCAATGCAAAACATTCATGCAGGCACGACGCCCATGCACATAAAGTAAAAATAAAATCTTAAAAAAATACAATTAATACATAGACTTCAACAAAACATGTAAAGTAAAACCAACCCAAGAGGCCCTCAGTTCTCAGATTCCTACCTACAACCTAAACATAGGCAAGTCTCTCTTTAAGTACGTATAGTAATTACAAAGATTAACTGCCCTGAAGAAACACTGAGTAGTGGTTTGCTTTGGTTTGGGTTGGTTTGGGTTGGGTTGGGTTGGTTTGGTTTGGGTTGGTTTGGGTTGGTTTGGGTTGGTTTGGGTTGGGTTGGATTTTTTTTTTTTTTTTTTTTTTTTTTTTTTTTTTTTTTTTTTTTTTTTTTTTTTTTTTTACTGAATTTATGGCTTATGCCAAGAATTCCAACTCTTGGAAAGAAATTAGCTCCAGATTGAGGTCAGGGTGGGTAATAATGGTTTTCAGGCTAATTTGGGCTATTGTGTGAAAATCTGTCTCACATAATCAAAACAAGGAAAACCTTTGTAGCTTGAATCTTCATCTGACATGGTGTCTTGAAGGCTCCAAATCACTACTACCTAAAACATGAAATTTTTTCTACTGTTCTGTAATATTTTAATAACATCATATATAAAGTGAAATTAATTAGGTATTTATTAATAAACATTTAGATAGGATTTTTTCCTATCTAGCTATCTATCTGAGAAAGCTATTAATATATATTCATTGTTCAAATGTGTACCATGCTGTGTGTGCATACTGTGATGAGATGTGTGTGTGTGGGTGTGTGCTATATCTTCTTCCTCATTTCCCATCATCCTGCTCAAAATATTTCAAAGATTTCCATTTGTCAATCATTCCATATACTTACTAGTCATTACCCTTTCTTCTGTGAATTGTCTGGATTTGCTCTCAATTTTCTATTCACCTATTACACATCAATCCTAAACCCTCCATACCTTCCCACAGTAAAACTTTATTTCTCCCTCACCCTGCATGTCTCACCCAGAGAGAGCCAGGGACAGGGGTGACTCAGAAAACTCAATCACAGCCTCCTTAGAAGGAAAGGTTGGAGAACTACATCTGGCTCGCAGAAGTAGCAAACATCCCTTGCAGAAATATTCTTGTTTATACCAACAGTAGGGGTAGAAGAGTATAAAATTGTTTGGAATATTTGCTAAATGTCACTGTCTCTGACACATTTTGGAGTATTTGTTATTTTATTGACAGATACTGATATTACATGAATATGAATTTGTTTGGCCCATTTGAAATATATAATGTTGAACTTTACAGACAAAAGGATTATCTTGAAAAGGATCACTGGAAAAAATACTAGTAGAAACAGCTGGGATCAGAGTGAATAACCTAGCTCTCTTCACGTGGCCATTAACTCCTTGTCGTAGTCTCTGTTTCTTCAGGCTCTGGGATGTGTGTAACAAAGAGAGTGCTGGGCCTGGAAAGATGGCTCAGTGGTTAAAAGCACTTGTTGTTCTTACCAAGGACCTGGGTTCAGTTCCTAGCTCTTATCATGGTGGCTTAAACCATCTATCCGTCTGCTTCTAAGGAATTCAACACCATTTTATGACCTCTGTGGGCACTAGACACATACATAAAGTCTTTTAAAAAGGTTTAAAAGAGAAAAGAATGTGGGTCTAGTTCCTTATCTATTACTTCCCTGATGTATAGGTTTTGAATAATTTATAACTTGTACTGCTCAACTGCTCAAGCAGTTTTGACAAACCTGTGGTCTTCTACCCTTGCTTAGAACAAACCAGCTCTATAGTAAAATAGGTATAGGACTGGATGTGTATTTGCAAAGACTTGTAATAGGCAAAGAATATCTAAGATTTGGGCACTTTTGAAGATGAGATAATAAGCAGAAAAACTAAAACCTTCTCTTTTGCTGGAACCTCAGAAATAGGTCTGACAAACACTGAAACTTGAGAGAATCAAGGGACCGGCAGGAGAGCTCAGCGGATAATGGTGCTTGCTGCCCTGGTGTGGCATCCTAAATTCAATCCCAGGAACCCCTACGTGGGTGGAAGGAAAGAGCCTACTCCACAAAGCTGTTCTCTGTTCACACAAGTCCTGTGGCACACAATCCTCCACATCTCTTGTACACACACACTTATAAAATAAGTGAGAAAACTAGAGTAAAAACAGTATTCATAAAAGTCATAAATTTTAGAAAACACCAAGAAAGTAACAATGGAGTTGAAATAGTTCTCTCACAAGGAAACATCCTCATAGGTAGCAGTAATGAGTCCTATAAGAGATGGCCGCGTCCATTATTTAGTTCCAGAAAGCAGAAGGAGGCATTACACCTTACAGATATCTTTATCTCAGAGTAAAGCCAAAGAATTTTCTTACTGTAAGCTATTTACTAGTTTTTAAAAATGGGAAACTTCTGGGGTCTTCACGATCACATGAGAAATTTTTTTTTTCAGAGCACACAGACTTAACTGTTGCTGTTTAATTTTAAGAAAGTTACCTACCGATGATCAATTTCCATAACTGTTTCATCTTGGAAAACTGAGACTTACACCACGAAGCAGCAAGTCATCTTCCCTTGGCACCAGCTGCTAGAGATTGCCATTCTATTCCTCTAACTTTCATGTTAGCTAATCTAGATGTTACTAACAAATGAAACCACTGGGCCTTTCTTGACTGGGTTATTTCATTTAACATAATATCCTCAATGTTTGGAATACCCACAGTGTAGCATCTGTCCAGAATTTTCCCTTTAAAGGCTGAGAAACAGCCAGGAATACACACACACACACACACACACACACACACACACATACATATACATACATACATATATATCCATGGCTGTTATACATATGTTACTTATATACATATACATATATATCCATGGCTGATATGTACATATATGTGTATATATATATACATATACATATATACACATATTATACATATATGTATAGACATATTAACATATGATGTTAATCCATTCATCTGTTGATTGACCCTTGGGTACTACAGTTGGTTCATCTTCGAGCCACAGTTGATAATGTTGCTGTGAACAAGGGAGTACAGAATCCTTTGAGTCCTTGTTCACAGTTCTTTGGCACATATTTATGGGAGTGAGATTACTGCATTATAGAGTAATTATTGTTTTTTAATTTTAGGAGGAACCACATACTCTTTCTCATATAGCTGCACTATTCACGGTTCCATTAACCAGGTAACAGAATCCCAAATTCCCTGTATCTGCACCCACTTGGTGGATTTGGGGGTTGCTGATAATAACCATCCCATGAGCCCATTTATATAGACATCTGTTTAGGGCTGACCACTCGAGGTTGAATAGCATCAAGAGAGCTAATCCCTGGAGAAAACTGCTTCTCCCTCTCTGGGCAGCCATTGACTGCCTAAAGCTCTTCTAGAAATCGGATATTCATAGTTTTGGTTTCTATTGTTTGATAAAGCACCATTTCAAAAACAACTTGGGGAGGAGTTTACTTGGTTTATGTATCTTGGTTACACACTATTGAGAAAAGCCAAGGCAGTAATATAAGCAAGGAAGAATCCTGGAGGCAGGAGCTAATGCAAAGGCCATGGAGGAGTGCTGTCTCCTGGCTTGCTCAGTCTTCTTCTCTATAGTACCAAGGACCACAGCCCAGTGGTGTCCCAGTCACAACGGACAGAGCCCTTCCCCATCAATCACTAATTAGGAAAATGCTCTTACAGGCTTGTCTGCCTACAGCCTGGTCCTACAGACGCATCTTAATTGAAGTTGGCTCCTCTCAAATAACTCTAGCTCTGTCAAGATGACATAAAACTAGCCAGGAGAGGGACCTTGTGGAATTTTCCCCATCTGTGTTGGCATGTCAATCCATGGTGTCATTTTGCAGGTCTTGTTTAGTAAACTGTATTCCCGCGATTTCACGGATGCAGCTTTCCCATCATCCCAGAAGACACTATCTTGCCATAGGAATCTTAACCTTCTGGCTCTTCCAGCCTTTTAACCCGCCATGGGGTACCCCAAGCTTTATGTACAGAGGATCCATTGTAGATGTACAAATTGGATATGAGTATCCCTCAGTCGCCTAGTTTCTACATTGTGTGGATCACAAGAACTACACATACCTGTGGGTATAAGGGTAAGTGTTTAGGATAAGCAGTTAGGAATTATGTTGGTTTAGGAAAACAGCAGTAGTAGGTTCTCTTCTAGAATCTACGAGCTTTCCAGCCTTGAGTTTGCATCAAACTTCTCATGTTAAGCTGTATTTAAGTCTGTCTTAGTCAGGGTTTCTATTCCTGCACAAACATCATAACCAAGAGGCAAGATGAGGGAGGAAAGGGTTTATTCAGCTTATACTTCTACATTGTTATCCATCACCAAAGGAAGTTAGGACTGGAACTCAAGCAGGTCAGAAGGCAGGAGCTGATGCAAAGGCCATGGAGGGATGTTTCTTACTGGCTTGCTTCCCCTGGCTTGCTCAGTTTGCTTTCTTATAGAACCCAAGACTACCAGCCCAGGAATGGCACCACCCACAATGGGCTAGGCCCTCCCCCCTTGAACACTAATTGAAAAAATACCTTACAGCTGTATCTCATGGCATTTCCTCAAGGGGGGCTCCTTTCTCAGTGATAACTCCAGCTTGGGTCAGGTTGACACACAAAACCAACCAGTACAAAATCTAATAGACAACTGCTGGTTATTTCTAACATGGAAGTACCACTATTATACCATTGGGGACATCTTTCTAGGCTGGTTATTGTTGTGGTTAGTAGATTTTACAGCTGGATAGAACTACTAATGGATTTTTCTCCTTTATCAGCTTTCACGGCACCTTCAGGTACTACAAGAGCTTGTCCTCAGGGATGAGGCTTCTAGATCTGTTTAAACTTCATTCCTCCAAATCCTGTGTCCAAAACGGGTGGTATCTTCAATAGTAGGATATTGTCAGCAGCAACAGGGTCTTACAAAGGTGACCAGGGACATTGGCCATAACCTATATTGTTTTAGGAGTTTCTTGAATGCTCTCTGACCAACAATTGGAAAGGAAGTTTCCCATGCCTGGCTCTTTGGCTTTGTTAGATAGTCTATCTTGTGGGGTTCTCTCTCTCTCTCTCTCTCTCTCTCTCTCTCTCTCTCTCTCTCTCTCTTTTGTTTTGAGAAAGGGTCAATGTACAGCACAGTCTGGCTTTACGTTCATAATCATGCCTCAGCTCCCAAGTAACAGGCACTGCAGGTATGTGTTTACCCAATCTGGCTTAGATTTTCTTTTAATCATTTTTTCCATATCAAATATTTTAGGAATTTAGTTAGTTGCATTTTATACCTTGCTTCACATTATTCTGTGTGGATGCTATTCATCCTGGACCTGATTCCTTAAACTCCAAACTGAATCTTCTACTGTAGAGCCTTCGTTGGATTTTTACTTCACCTGCAATGATCTGTGAACTTCTAAAGATACTTAACTCTTGGGGCTAGAGAGATGGCTCAGCAGTTAAGAGCATTGAGTGCTCTTCTGAAGGTCCTGAGTTCAAATCCCAGCAACCACATGGTGGCTCACAACCATCTGTAATGAGATCTGACACCCTCTTCTGGTGTGTCTGAAGATAGCTACAGTGTACTTAGATGTAATAATAAATAAATCTTAAAAAAATACTTAACTTCAACCATGTGACTTAGCAATCACAGACACCCCACACACACTTTTATTCAGTCTTGTGTTAGCCCCTGATTTTCACACACATCATTTTCTCTCAAGCTAGACCGCTAGATCTTCAAGAGTAGGAGAATTTTGTTTGATGCAGACAGACCTGCTGAGGTTCATGTATAAAACATACTCATTTCGTTTACATGGCAGAGGGCCAAAAATTGAGCCGTTTACATTTTGTTCATTCAGATCTGAACAATACTTAGATGTGTTTGAATCTGCTAGATAAAGTGTGGCAAGAGGCACTGGCTTTTGCAAACTCTTTTTTTCTTGAAGAAGATGACAGAAGCTTACCATCCGGTACAGAAATCGGGCACTTCACGACACTGCTCATGGGTTTCACTGCAGCTACGTGCGCAGGTTTTCTGAGACCATCCTTGTTTTGTGTTGTCTTAGTTTCCCAAGCTCCAGGTTTCCCTCCCCCTCCCACCCCGACTCTTTCTGCCTTTGTTCATTCTTCTAATTCTTAAGCTTGATGACATAAAATTTCAAGTAAACACTTTAATAGTTCTTCATTTACGATGAAGTATGAACTCTATAAATTCATAGGATAAATACCCACACAGAGATTTACCCTACATGAAATGTGCCCCCTCAGAAGTAGGGCAATTCATCCATTACAGGCTTGAGCCATAAAATTGGAATCCGGGCAATAATTCTCCAATTAAAGAAACTCTAGAGCCTGGGGTTCAGTTCTCCTGAATCATAACTAGTTGGCAACAAAGCTATCCTGCCTTGGTGTGAATAAACCTTAACATAAAAACTCTTCACCTGGCCCGAAAAGTTAGAAATTAAGGGAGAAATATATTCAGGCAGACATTTATACTCAGCATTTTGCATACCATTTTGGTCAAATTCGTCTCAAATGAGTTACTGTAAAGTGAAATTTAGACAAGGAAAAAAAAAACATATAAACATCTTGAACTTTAACAGCTCAGCCCTACTAGAAGTCAGTGTGTATTCCGATACAAGGCTGGGAGATAGGTTTGTCCGTGATGATTATACAGCTGGTCATAAGATATTGTCCTTACCACAGCAGTCCCATGCCTTGTTTTCCAGATACTCTCCACACTGGCCTCCCCTATCCACTCCACCTACAATGATGCCTACTTGTTGAGTCTCTCACTTTTCTTGAACAAATCTAGCATTCTGGTGTATAAACTGTACAAAATGTGTCCAAGCACACAGTCAAATATGTTAATAAGATGAAGAAAAAAATACAACCCCGGGAATTTTGTGGTTTCTAATGTTTTAAAGATTTCTATTTAAAATTATTTGTTTTTAATTTGTTCCATCATGAATATTGAATTAATGCCCAAATATCGAACTTGCATTTCAAAAAAAAAATGACCATTTAAAGACATTGTAAATTACATTTGTATTTTATAAAGTACCGAGCATATGAGTTTTAAATTGAATTCTAAACAATAGAACATTCAAGGGAATCAGAGAACCAGATGCTAAAACTTTTCTAAGTCCCAGCCTGGTTACTCTGCTGGCTCCCCTGCCCCAGACTACATGAAGGTTGAAAACTGGGTGATGTTTCCTTTACTTTCTAGGTTATGGATTCAAAGCTTAATATGCTTTAGGAAAATAAATGAAAGAAAGTAAAAATAGGTGTACAAAGCAATAGCCTCCCGAATGCAGACACAGCATCAGGCTCATTTGTGCTGTAGCCATGCACAGGTCTCTGTGGACCCAGATGCATCAGCTGAACTACACACGGAATTCGAGTCAAGTAAGACTACACAGTGTAGTGGGTTACCCATTATGAAAGGTTCAAGGGTTTGTGGAATGGAATACAATTTTGAACTCAAAGAATAATGTAAATTCTGTTCAGTCTCTTTCTTACCAGGAAGCTTTTTATTATATTTGTCAAAGATCTTAATAAAATCAATTGATTTCATTTTTAGTTGCCCACTTGGTTCCCCAGGTTAATGCCACCGAAGTGTCGGTCCAAAGATTTATTGTTTAGCTTATTTCATTTGTACTAACAAATTCCGGGCCTCTTATATGTAATTTACCTAAATCACATACCAGTTTCTTACTGTCCAGTACTTTTTAATCTTTTGTTCACTTGAAGTTTCATGAATGTGGCTGAGAATCTTTACAAGCAACAGTATCATATCCCATTGCTACATGGGACCTAGAAAAGATGTCTGTGATCCAAAACCCGGATCAGAGTGTTATTGATGGCCGTAGTTCCCAGGATTGGTGATTCACATCTTAAATGGCTGGGGAAAGTCCACTCCATCCCATAATTCCAAAACAGATGGAAAGGTGTGAAAACCCCCATAACCTTCCAGAACAATACCAGCTGATGGGGACCAAAGTCAAACTCATGAGCCTGTGGGGGAACATTTCATATCCAAACCACAATGGTTACAAAAGCAAAAACGACAGGGAAGACTGCATCAAACGTAAAAGAGTCTGCACAGCAAAGGAAAAGCACAAAATTAACCAACAACCCCAAGAAAGGACTGAAACACAGTCAAGCTTTCCATCTGACAAGAAATTCACATCCGGAAGGACTATAAACTGAACAGCAAAACCCAAATAATTCCATTTCAAAATGAGCTGTGAATCTGAATATACAGTTCTCCGAAGAAGGCATACAAACAGTACATGGGAAATTGTCCTGTCTCACAAATCATTAGGGAAATGCAACTCCGAATCACAATATTCCATCTCAGCTACAATAGCTATCATCATGAAAACAAAACCTAAATGCTGAACAGGATGTAGATAAATATAGCCATCTTTGACATAGTTAAAAAAAAAAGTCAGTATGGCAATGCCTCAAAACATGAAATCTCTGGGCAATCACAGAGACCTAGATGAGGAATAGCTCACTTCTTGGACTAGACTTTCTTGAAGGCCCCTGTGGTCTGTGATGCCGTTGAAGCCCATCTGTGAGTCAGTAGTCCTGATGCAACCAAGGACCAGGTTGATGTCTGAGGCCCATGTTACCACCTAACACCATCCCGATGTCTGTGGTCTCTTGCCTGTCCTGAGGCCATGCTGATGTGTGTGGGCATACTGCCATAAGGACCATATAGGCATGAGTGGCCTGCCCTGCCACCTGAGGCCACGGTGATGTCCAGGGTCCGGGCAACCTCTGAGGGTCTTGTTTAGGTCTGTGGTCCTCCTGCAGCTGGGTGACTAGTCCAGTCTGTGCTGTCACCAGAAACCATGTGGAAGCCCTTGATCCCACTGACCGAAAAGAGCAAGGTTTGGCAGTGAGATTGCTGACTGAGATAGCGGGACATGGAAGGCTTCTGTGACAGCCCCATCCCCTCAACACCCCCCCCAAACAGCCTACATAGGAAGACACTGAAGAGAACTCTTTAAAAGTGTGACAAGGATGCTGACGTGTAGCTCTCCACAGTTGATGGCTTTTGGCAAGAGTGTGGGAATGGAATGACTCAGTTCTGATTAAGGGGCAGGCCACTGAGAGTTTGACCATGCTCCAGTGATTATTTTACTTTATTTTATTTTTATTAGGTAGAGGTTTATTAAGTGGTGGTGGAGTCACAAGGATAGAGGTTGAGAAATCATTAATATGGTTGAGATATATGATGTGAAATTCCCAAATATATAAACAATATTTATTGTTTTTGGAAAAAAAACAACAGCTGCCTATGTTTCCAACCATTCCACCAATGGATACATAAACACACAAGAGATGAAATAAATATGCCAAAAGATATGTTTCTATGTTTATCACAGCATTACTTACCGATGAAGTAGTCTAGCAGGGGTGAATGAAGAAAACGTGACGTGTGTAAATCTTATTCAGCCATAACAAAGATTGGATCCTGTCACCTGCAGAAGCATGGGTAGAGCACGCCATTGCGGTAAGTGAAGTAAGTCAGAAACAGAAGAAGACCACATTTTCCCATCGTTTGTTATCTCATGGAATGGAGTGGAAGAGCGGTCCTCACACACTGGACACGGCGAGCAGAAAGGAGTGGAATAATGTCACCATAGCGCAGAACAGGTATTTGTTCTGTATCGTGTAGTGCAGAATCTGTTAAAGCGACCTCTGGTATATTTTTAAATGACCAGGAAAAGAGTGAAATGCCACATAAAAATGAGTTGTGTTTGGTTTCAAAGCATTAAGAAGTTGTATTCCTAAATGCCTGTTTACCACGCTAAAGATGATGGGACCTGGGAGATTGGAGGCCGTAAAGGAGGCAGACTAAAGCCTCGTGCAGTGGCCAACGTCATCCAGAGCATCGGCCAGTTCATACTCCGAGGGCGAAGAGGTCACATTAGTAAAATGTCTGATCACAAAACCAAGCCGCACACAGTAGACAAGCCATACCCAGAAAAAAAAAAAAAGTTTTTCCATAGAGTCATATAAACAAAAACCAATATCCAGTTGTAATGAATAATCTGAAGTAAACTCCTACCCTACACCTGGCAGGAGCACCAAAACACATTCCAAGGACAAGTCTGTATCTTGAAGAAGCTGAAGTCGCCAAACTCTTGTTTTCTCGGAGTTTTCTCACAAGCGCTCAGAATTCTCCTCACACGACTCCACCATGTTACCATGCAGTGTTCTGACACTAATTACCCTGATTTGACCTTAAAATCTTTTACGTCTAAGCCCGAGTGGGTGCGTGCGTGTGTGAGTGCATGTGCGTGCGTGCGTGTGATAGCGCACACATATGAAGCTTAGAGGATAACTTGTGGGAATTGATTCTCTTCTGTTGTGTGGGTCTTGGGTTTTAAGCTCAGATCCTCGGACTTGGCAGTCCGCTCCTTGGCCCACTAAGCCGTTTCACCTATTATTTCATCCTGATTAATTCTCAGTGTATTTACGTGCACCCCGTAGAATGAACAGATGATATATTAATTTCTTTTAAAGAAATCCATCTATCATTCCCTACCTCCCTGTTGAGGCTGGCACTGCGGCGAGCACAGAGCTTTGCCTCTGGCGAGGGAACAACCTCCAACTCATTTTCACGAAGCTCGCTTGAGTGGAAGGATTCTGGACGGAGGACTGCAGGGCCCACAGTCCATTCGATTCTCTAAATAGCCTAAAATGTTTTCCCAGACGAAGCCAGACCAGCACCGCACCACAAACTCGACCACGTCTTCTGCAGGCCCCACCCCCACTGGAGAGCCTTTCACTGAATTTGGCCTGGGTGTTTGTTATACGTTATGAAACAGTGTGGGATGTTATTAAAAAATGGGCCTGTGAAAATCTGTCAGATTTATTGGAAAATAGTGTCCTCTGTATCACATAGTGACTTCTTTGTGGGATTTACAGAGAAATTTCTTCCTGGTCCCCTAACCAGAAATAATTATGCTTCTCTTGAGTAACTAGCTGGCTCGTTTTTTATCTCCTAAACACTGTGTCGTGTTGTGGATCATTTTCCCTTCTCCGCTTTGTCTGCCAAGAATCTTAAAGGCAAATTTGTGGTCAATCTCTAGCAAAACCACAGGGCCTTACAGTTTCTGCTCTGTGTATTACCCTTACTTCCAGATTCATTGTTGAGGCAGGGTAGCGTCACGGAGCCGACAGGCCTGAGTTTTGAGTTCGAGGTCTCTAATATTTCAAAGTTGTGTGGTCATTATCACAGACCCATGCTCAGTCTGCCCATTTCTAAAATGAAAATAACAACACCTACCTCATGGGGTTAGCATTAGGACTAAATAAATTCGTACACACGAGAAGCGTAAAACAGGGCCTACCACGCAGCAAGCAAATAATTTATGTTTTGACATTATTCTCAGCTAGTTTCACTTTTTTTTTCACGTTAACCTCCTCCCAGCCTCCTCCATATGGTAGCTAACAACAATCCAAAACTCCATCTCCAGGACCAATGCTCGCTTTTGATCTTCACATGCACTGGGAGTGTACATGGTACGTGTACATACAGCAGGCAAAATACATACATATATATATATATGCATAAAATAAAAATAATTTATTTATTTCTGTTCTTTTTTCCCAACATAATGCTTTTATTGATTATATAAAAATTTCACATTATGCACCCCAGTCACACTCACTTTCCAGTCCTCGTATATATGTGTATATATATATATATATATGTATATATATATATATATATATATATACACACACACACGCATATATATGCGTGTGTATATATATATACATACATACATACATACATACATACATACAAGACTTCCAGCATAGCCACATTATCTAGATCAGAGGTTTTCAATCTATTATAAGCACTTTTGGATCAAAAGACCCTTTCAAAGGGCTCACCTTTCACAGACCATCAGAAAACACAGACATTTGCATTACAATTCATAACAGTAGCAAACTTACAGTTATGAAGTAACAACAAGAATAATTTTATGCTGGCGGTCACCACAACATGAAGAACTGTATTAAAGGGTTGCAGCGTTAGGAAGGCTGAGAGCTGCTGGTCTAGGTGCACCTGAATACAGTTCTTGATTCTTTCGGGTATGCTAGAAGTCTCACTGTGCTCTGATTTGCTTTAATTATAATCTACCCTGATGGCAAGTTCTGTGAGGAAAGTCCTTTGTACCATGTGACTCTTCAAAAAGCACCTTTAGGAGATGCCACTGAAAATCTCCTCAGGAAACAAGGTCAGCATTTCAGGAAAGCTGTTTCTCTCTGCCTTATCTTTCCAAAGAGTTCACATCTCCAAGAAATCTTCCCTCTGGTTGCTTGGCTAGAAGACCAATGCATCCTTTGCTTGTGTGTGTTCAGATAAAAATGAGGGCCAGGTTTGCATTCTAAAGAAAACACATGGGACAAAAATGGTTGTCATATAAAGGCATGGAAAGGTTTTACTCCTAATGTAGACTACAATGTGATCAAAGGGGAATACTGTGTTTTACCATAACTTAGACAAGTAATTTTTATGTACTTCTTTGTTTTCTACTTCTGGGAACAGTGGTTGAAACGGTTTAATTATGCTCTTAGGTGTGAAATCCAAGGAATCCTTTACTATGTAAAAATTCTGTTTTTCCAAGATATTTGCCAGCTATATCATCTGAAAGGATTAGTACCTCAAACATACAAAGAACTTTAAAAACTAAACTCAGGAAAACTACCCAACTTAAAAATGGAATATAGGAGCCGGGCGGTGGTGGCGCACGCCTTTAATCCCAGCACTTGGGAGGCAGAGGCAGGCGGATTTCTGAGTTCGAGGCCAGCCTGGTCTACAGAGTGAGTTCCAGGACAGCCAGGGCTACACAGAGAAACCCTGTCTCGAAAAACCAAAAAAAAAAAAAAAAAAAAAAAATGGAATATAGGAGCCGGGCGTGGTGGCACATGCCTGTAATCCCAGCACTTGGGAGGCAGAGGCAGGCGGATTTCTGAGTTCGAGGCCAGCCTGGTCTACAAAGTGAGTTCCAGGACAGCCAGGACGACACAGAGAAACCCTGTCTCAAAAAAGAAAAAGAAAAAAGAAAAAAAAGAAAAGAAAAGAAAAGAAAAGAGAAAAAATGGAATATAGGCCTGAGCAGAGTGTTTGGTTTTGTATTTTTTTTTTAATTCAAACACAGAGATTTTATTTTCTCTACATAGGAATCGAAATTAATAAAAAATATAACATGTTGTCACAGACTATCCAATTACTATAACATTTCTTTTCTTGGAAGGCTCTGAGGAAGGGTTTTTGAAGCAATAAGGTAGAAAATGCTCTTGAATTATTTACAGTAACATGATTTAGAGATGGCTATTGCTTCTTATATAATGGCAGTTATAAAATATGTTTATATTTCTTAAAGCACACCCTTATTTCAAACAGAAATTGTTAGATACAATTACAAATTCCAATTTATGTGACAAAATGAATTTAGTGATAAGTATTTTATTTGTCTAATAAAACTACTTAAAAGGTTGTATCATAATTATACTGTAAGCAAAGTGACATTTGAGCTACAGGTACATTTCAGGTGGGATATAATTTTTACGAATTTTCGACCACTTTCCTTGAAGTTACTTAGCAAGGGGATGCTGAAAATGGCCCGTTCGTGGGCTCTTTCTGAGCAGGGTTCTCACAAGAAGAAATAGGAACAGTTTGTAAGCACTTTGAAAACGTGCTCAACCTTGTGAGCCTCCAGGGAAATGAAAAGTCCTTGGAGATTCCACCTCAGCCTCCTCAGAACAGTGATGGTCAAGCACGCAGCTCATGCTGGTGTGGACATGGGAGAGAGGAACCCTTCTCCAATGGTGGCGGGAGTGCAAAGTAGTGTGGCCACTGTGCCATCAGCCTCAGAGGTTCCACAAAGAAACGAAATGTAGAAATACCACATAGACCAGCTACATTAGTCCTGTGTACATACCAAAGGATTCTATATTCTCCTGCAGAGATACTTCCATATCTATGTCCACTGCTGCTCTACTCTCAATATTTGGGATCTGGAATTATCCTAAATGTCTACCTACTGATAAAGGAATAATGAAAACATGACACAAATACACAATAGAATTATATTGTGATGTAAAGAAAAGTGAAAATCTTCAATTGGGTGGAAAATACTATACAATACTTACGGTTGAGGTAAAGCAGGCCCAGAAAGTCAAATGTGTCACATTTTCCCTCATATGTGGATAATAGCTTTGATTTTTATATTTGTTTGTTTAACTTGGAATTTCTTTTTTTATATGTATTTGATTTTTCTTTATTTTATTTTATTGGATATTTTATTTACATTCAAATGTTACCCTTTTTCCTGGTTTCCCCTTTAGAAACTCCCTCCCCCTGCTTTTATGAGGGTGCTCACCCACCTACCCACCCACTCCCACCTCCCCACCCTGGCACCCCTCTACACTGGGGCATCCAGCCTTCACAGAACCAAGAGCCTCTTCTCCCACTGATGCCCGACAAGTCCATCCTCTGCTACACATGCTGCTCAAGCCATGGGTCCCTCCATGAGTACTCCTTGGTTGGAACCATGGTTTAGTTCCTGGGAGCTCTGGGAGAGAGAGGGGGGCTGGTTGGTTGATATTGTTGTTCTTCCTATGGGACTGCAATCCCCTTCAGCTCCTTCAGTCCTTTCTCTAGCTCCTCCATGGGGAACCTGTCCTCAGTCCAATGGTTGGCATTTCTATAAAGGCCTATAAGTGAGAAAGGGGCTATGGCTGGGGAAGCCCTTATAGCAAAACACTTGTAATATGAAACAAGATGGAGTACCAAGGGTGGCAAGGGTTAGACAAGTGGGTATAGAGATACAGGGAGAAAAGTTAAGTACAGTTAAGAAAAGCTAAGAATGTATGGAGCAGCCATGTGGAAACCTGCTTTTCCATAAACTAACTTTAAAATATAACCTTAAAACAAGTTTGAACAGAGCAATCCCAGAAGCCATGGGTTATTCAACAAAACTCATTGCCAGCTGTGGGATACCTCCCTAGCAGTTGCTTGCCAAGCCCCAGAGACCCCCCAAACTGTGCATACTATAAGCATAGCCCCAGTGGCTGCTCGTCAGAACTGTATGGTGAAACCCTATTGCTGAAGAAACCATACACCTTGCCTACAGAGCACAGAGAGGCCATGATTAAGTTGAGCTGGGAATTGAGCTGGGAATTTCCTCCCTGCTGGATAGCTTTGATAGTGCCAGGAGAGATGCTAGTGAGCCGCTGAGCTTCCATGTTATGATGCAAAACTTGTGCACGCACGTGCACACACGCGCGCGCGTGCGCGCGCGCGCGCGCGCACACACACACACACACACACACACACACACACACTTACTAGGACAATAGTAGCACAGCTGTTGTGGAGGAAATCAACTGATTTCTGATTGTTCCTAAAGACTCTTCTGAAGAAGAATGCTCATCTCTGGTGCTGTTGACTTAGTTAAAGGCCCGTCCGTGGCTGGGAAATCATAGACTGTTCTTGGAGTGAACCTACCACTTTTATTTTTCTAAATGAACATGTTGCCAAACTGCCTCCTACAGATTTGTTTATGCCAATAGAATAAGTCGGTCCTTAGTAATAAACAAAGTCTTCTCTTTGTAATAAACAGCACTTAATGAAGACTCATGGCTGGCCAAGCTGTTGCGAACAGGTGATTGGTGTGCGTTCAGTCTTACAAGGAACAGCCGTATCACCTACTCCAGGGAGTACCATGGAAGAGGGAAGGAGAAGAAAGGATCTAAGAACCAGATGATAGGGAAGAGGGCCAGGGAACACTATCTTGTGAGCATAAAATGGCCATAGTACTCATGAACTCATTGCAGCTGCGGTTGGCCTACACAGCATTGAGACCATAAACAGTAACATAGAAGGGGGGGATCATGGCACACCATTGGAGCGCTTGAGGGAAAGGATGTCATTGTCCTCAGAAATGTCGCCATGTGAGGTGACTCATGTGACAGTGGATAGCTTCACAGTCTTCCCACATGGGCAGCCCTGGTTCAACCCAGTGGGCCACAAAGAAAAACATGTGACTGTGATAGGGACTTGGTAGGGGGAGGTGGGGCTTGGGAGGGGGCTTGGGAGATGACTAGGATGTGATACACACACATATAAAATTGTCAAAGAATAAATTAACATACAAAATACTTTCTCCAAATTTTAATTGTTGTAAATTGGAGCTTTATTCCATGGATTTCAGTAAGAGCAGGTTTTTCTTACGATAATTAAAAACTATTCAATTCTGTTCTCTCACTAGGTTTCTAATGAAAATTAGGTTTGTATAAAAGGAATGACTTAGCGACTGGCGAGATGGTGCAGGGGTTAAGAGTACTTGCTGCTCTTGCAAAGAATCCAGGTTCATTTGGTCCCGTGCCCACCGTGCCCACCATGCCCTGGCCCATGTGGGATGGCTCACAGTTATCTGTAACTTCAGCTCCTTGGGATCTGTTGGGTCTCAAACACAGCAAAAATGGCTGAGGTGCCTATTTAACATATCAGAGCAGACCTGGCCAGCAGGTTCTCCCAGCATGCCTCAGTTTTTACCCGTTATAGGATATGACTGGTACACCACCTAAACTGATCCAGCCCAGAGGCTGCACTGCTCTTTCTCCAGTTACCCTCCCCTATATAATCCAAGCATGTCCGTAGCTCAGCCTTTTTGCCTTCCCTCTCTCTCCCCTCTCTCCCCTTTCCTCTCTCCCCTCTCTCCTTCTTGCTCTCCTCACATGGCCCAGCTCAGAGTCATGTTCACTCTAGACTTTTCCAAACATTCCTGCCTCTGGCTGTGCTCTTGACAATTAACCTCCTCCACACTACCTAGGAGCAGTCATGGCCTTCCTTCCATTTTTATTTCTCCTTCTCCTTCTCCTTCTCCTTCTCCTTCTCCTTCTCCTTCTCCTTCTCCTTCTCCTTCTCCTTCTCCTTCTCCTTCTCCTTCTCCTTCTCCTTCTCCTTCTCCTTCTCCTTCTCCTTCTCCTCCTCCTCCTCCTCCTCCTCCTCCTCCTCCTCCTCCTCCTCCTCCTCCTCCTCCTTCTCCTTCTTCTTCCTCCTGCTCCTCTTCCTTCTCCTCCTCCTCCTCTTCCTCATCTCTCCTCCTCCTCCTCCTCCTCCTCCTTCTCCTCCTCCTCCTTCTTCTTTTTCATTCAGGATCCAACACCCTCTTCAGGCCTCCTGCACACATGTATATATAAATATGCATGGACGCATACATGAACATATATAAAAATAAATCTTTTCAGAAACAGGGCTTTAGTCAAGAACTATTCACTACTAGTTCCTACTATTTACTACAGAGATAAAGTAAAATGAATATTCTTCTGAAGAGCATCACAGTGGAGGGACCCAAAGAGAACAATGTGTCTGCTGATGGGAGACACAAAGAATCAAAGCTTTAAAAGAAGAAAGAGCGACAGTAAGGGGTGTGACTGGAGTCACTGCTTGGAAAGGGGACCAGGGAAGACCACACTGAAAGGGGATATGGCAAAAGGGCTGTGTGGAGGACATGATTTGCACCAAGGTGAAGAAAGAGACCAGACCAGCAAAGGGTGAACAGGTCCCTGGGTTCACTTTGCTGGCTGCTGACCGTAAGTCCAGTCCAGATTCCTAATCTTGGCTCCGTCAGCTCCCTGCCCTGCTTGACCTCATCTCTCACAAGAAGGTAACAGTGTCTGTCCTGTCTGTACTCCAAGGCTGCCGAAGCCTGGGTTTACACTCAGAGAATATTTTGAGCCCTTTGGGCAGGGGCAAAGAACATCAGGAAAACACAAAGTACAGTTACGTGACTTTCCTCCCATATTTTCTCCTGTCTTTTCCCATTTTGGCTGTGATTTTATTAAAAACAAATAAACAAACCCAGTGGCTTATCCCTCCCTCTCATTAAGCTAGCCTCATTGGCCATTTTAGACACATCAGCATCAAGGGTAGTCCTAAGACTATCCTCTACATTGAAAGTCAAGGTCAACATGAAAGTAAGGTCCTACCATTCTACAAACTATCTCAGCTTTCTTGCTAGACTATGAAAGGGGTTTGTGAGTCAACTTTACTTTCAGAAAAACAAAAAGCAGACCATCTCCGAGTCTTCGAGGCAAGAGGGAGAGATGCTTAGACATGGTTCTGAAAGGAGGGTGAATTAAAAAAAAACCCAGAGGAAAATGTACTTCTTCTGGGTCCACAGAATTCAGTGTCCTTTCATAACCCGTGTGCTTTCGTCTAACTTCGTTCTATTTTAGTTTAGCCACAGTACTAAGTTATGGTAAACATGAAGAAAACAGGATGATTAAGGAAAATTGTGCTACTGACCTAGACTGAAAACATGACAAACATTCATAATGAAGTTCAAATCTCTCCATAGTTTAAAGATGACTCTATTATGGAACATGATAAACATAACTTCGAAATAAAGAACACCCTTTCGGCTTTGTGCACAGGGAATGTTTGCTCTACCCCTATGTTCACTCCAGAGGAGATAGTGTGGAAGCCCCCGGCAGAAGTCATGTGACTTGAACAGCTTGCAACTTATTGCCAATTTGTCTCCCCGGTGCCCTGACCCAAATGCCTGTGCCTCCCCAGATTCTTTTTAAGTTAACCCAGCTATCCCACTGCTCCACCGGGACGTGCAGGTGACTTTCTCAACTCCTACCTGGTATGGATTGGCAGGTACTATTGACTGCTCCTAAGGAAGAGGAAGAGTCACGTCACTATAAACCTCTGCTCATAATGTTGTCAACTGGTCTGTCCATACATGACCTTGTTCTATGTGTTTCTGCTTTAAAACACATGATTTAATATACTGTCCATTTATTAACATCAAACATATGGCCAACAGCACTGTAATTCATGCCTACTTGAAGTTTTCTAATAGATGTGTTCGTTTTTTTTAAGATTTATTTATTCAGTTAGTTTATGTATAGGAGAACACTGTCACTGTCTTCAGACACACCAGAAGAGGGCATCAGATCCCATTACAGATATGTGGTTGCTGGGGACTGAACTCAGGACCTCTGAAAGGACAACCAGTGCTCTTAACCACTGAGCCATCTCTCCAGTCCCAACAGATGTGTGTTCTTAACAGGCAAATGAGTTTTGTACTTGGGAAAAGCCAGAGAGTCAGCTCTATGCATGAGGGAAAAGTGCAATATGCACAAACATAATAAAGTCGACCAAGAGGAGGGAGGTTTCTTTCCTTTGTTTTTAGAATTAAGAACTGAAATGAGGCAAGGTCAGGTGCCGTGGCATCATCTTCAATCCCAGTACTCGGGAGGCAGAGGCAGGTGGATCTCTGTATTTGAGGCTAGCCTGGTCTACAAAGCAAGTTCCAGGATAGCCAGCCTACACAGGCTACTGTCTTGGGGAATGGAGTAATAAAACAAAGAAAAGAAGAAGAAACAAGAAGGGAGAGTGTCACCTGATGTCTTCTCGGCTGCACTATTTTCTTCAGGCACCTCACCTTCCCACCACCCTGACTATAAACTAGCAGAGCAGCAAAGTTCCACCATGCCCAGCTTGGGGGTAACTGATGCATTTTCAGGCCCTAGCAAACACAGAAATGTGACCCCAGTCACAGTCCAGATCAGTTGTGACATGGATTTCACAGAAGGGCTGTTTTTATTAATAGAACCACAATACTGTTTTTTTTTCTGAATAAAATTAGATTAAAATTTTTATTGCATTTATTTATAGCCTGCGTGCACATGCATGTGTGCATGAATTTACACACGTAGATGGCGCTCAGATGACAACTCTGAGGAGCTCCCTTCTCTCCATCCGTCATGTGAATCTCAGGATTGGACTCGGGTCACGAGGCCTGGCCGCAAGTGTCTTCACTCACTGAGCCATCTTGCTGACCCCTAGAATTTTCAGCGTGAGTAACTTTGAACGGCTTTGTCATTCAAACGCTGTCGGCGGCCACGGCACGCTTTGTGTTGATCGCTCCGAGGCTGGTTAAGGAAAGCTGTGAGTGATTGCACATGGTCTATGGTTAGTGGCACAGAAATGGAAAGTACTTTAAAAATCTATAAAACTTTTGCCATTGTGTCAACACGTGGGGGGGGGGCAGTCCGTGCTGTCCCAACATGACTCCATGTGATATTGTTAACATGAGAAAATTGATTCTTCATATCCTTGGATAGTTATTGGCTGTCCAGCTCCCCACTGGGCTGTTGACAGTTTTACTTCCGTTTTTATATTAAACAGTCTTAATAGACATTTTCTTGCTTAGTGTTTGCTTAGCAAATGCCTAGTAGAGGCATCTCATCTCACAATAAAACGAATTCTCCATAACTGGATGTTTAAAAAATCTTTAGAGCTGGAAATTCTGCTAATTTCTCAAGCCCTTGGCCCTTCTTCTTCCTCTCCACCTTCCAGTCACGTGAGTGACTCTTGGGGGGAATCTCCCAAAACACCGTCTCTGTCACCGGCCCGTTGAGTTTTCTGTCCCCTCTGCCTCTAGTGCTTGTTCTCCAAATGGTGATCTGCTTGACTTTTTGTCATTCAAATCTCAATCTCAATTTTAGAAAAAATATGTGCACTCAAAGTAGCAAATTTTATTGTAGCATTTTTTTTTCTCAGTTCAACTTTCATCCCTAGGAGCCAGTGTTTGAAAACCCTTGCGCTCCTTATTTTTGGTGTGTCATTTGGGTGATTGTGCACCCAAGTTTCCCCAAAAGAAGAGAACCACTTCTTTCAAATTCTCTAGGGAGCAATTTGAGAAAGAATCAGTTGAGTGTAGGACCTGAGAAAGCTGAACTGAGGAAACCAGACCCAGCAAAGGGATATCAGAAAACAGCAAGCACAAAGAGGGCTGAAGATAGGGGAATAAAGTTACAAGATTCAGGAGGCTGCTCCCTAAGGTTACATAGGCAGTGAACAGACAGGGGACCTGGCTTTTGGAATTGGAAAGCCACAGGTGACCAAGACTAGAGCTTTAAGCCAAATGCAACAGCCTGTCTCTAACACAACATCTGTCATCACTAGGCAGAGTATATAGCCCTCTGGAAGGCAGAGCCCAATTCTTCTAGCTTCTTTATGTTTGTGTGAACTCAGGGCGGCACCACACACATGGTAGGTTCTCTTCCCAAAAGCAGATGACCAGTGAAGGAGAAGATGAGGTCAGGGGAGGACAATGGAGACTAGAGACCGGGTGAAGAAGAAAGGAGCGAGAAGTGGAGAAATGGAGGAAGGAAACAAAAGACAAACAGAAGGAAAGATCCAACCTTCCGTAGGGATGACTCGGTTGTTTTTAGGGTGGAAACCCTTGAGCAGAGTTCTGAGTGGAGTCAAATGTAACCCAAAGAGAGACAGCTCTAAAGACAAAGTCCTTTGTGATGACCTTGTTACACAGTGATGTACATGTGATGATTTTGTTACATAGTTGTTTTGTTGTTGTTTTTTTTAACTGAAACATCGCTTCCTGGAGGTGTGGGGAGATTTACAAGTCTCTGGAAGCTAACAAAATTTAGGGCTCCAGGAAACTCACAAAAGCTCGCACACTCAGGAAGCCCATAAAGTTACAAGATTCATGAGGCTGCCCCCAAGGTTATGTAAGCAGTAAACAGATGGGAGACACTTCGGTGAGGCTGCCTGCAACGTGGACAGCTTCAAAGATGCCCCTTCAGGAATCGTTGCCCCAGCACAGCTGGGCTGTTTGCTGATGCAGCCGGCTTGAGATCCTCCTGTTCCTGCCTTGTGGTTCCCAAGGTCTCCAGTAAGTGATTCCAATAAGCTCATGGACTCACCAATATAGGCTTAGGTGGGACCAGTTCTTTGGACCCTATCTATGAATAGACATTTGCTCGTGTCTCCCCCCCAAACCCTATAAAACTGCTGTGACATAAGGAACTATAGAAAAGACATATATTATAATTCAATGAAAACTAAATTTTGTAAGAGAGAAAGTCAATGGCAAGTCATATCTTGCTTGTTACTTATGATTTGAATTGTCATGATCTTATACCGTTTTTTTAATTGGGTTAATATTACAGTTAAGAGTGAAGCAGCTAATATTTGGGCAGGTGAGATGGCTAGGCGGGTTAAGTAATTTCCCACCAAGTATGATGACCTGAGTTTAATCCACACGACCCACATAGTGTATTGAGAGAACCAACTCCTGCAAGTTGTCCTCTGACCTTCACAAGCACGCTATAGCATACACACGCATGTGCACAAGTGCTCTCTCTCTCTCTCTCTCTCTCTCTCACACACACACACATACACACACACACATGCTTATACACACAAACAGAAATAAAATAGGTAAATTTTAATCTAATTTTATAATTTTGATTACATTCTAGTAGTTTTAAACTGTTGTCTTTGTTCCCTATGAATTCTCCTTTGGAAGAATTTTGCACACTAGCAATAAAACATTACTTCTGAGGTTGGGGTAGAAATGGGGCAAAGAAGGAGAATAAATATTGCTCTCACATAGATACCTGACTGCTTTACTGGCATCAAAATTGATAAAGATTATTAAAATAAATGGAAACTCAGAATCTAAGATTGCAAACTAAACTTTGTCTATATTTTCTATATTCTTTGAGGAATGTAGGCATCTCTACACTACCACAAAATGTAGGAAAGGTCATGTTTTCCTCCAAAAAAAAAAAAAAAAAAAAAAAAAAAAAAGCAAAAACAAACTCTAAGTCAGTGGTTCTCAACCTTCCTAATGCTATGACCATTTAATAATACAGTTCCTCATGTTGGGGTGACCCCCCCAGCCATAAAATTATTTTTGTTGCTACTTTGTAACTGTAATTTTGCTGCTGTTATGAATTGTTGTAGTGGTGGTTGGTCAATCAGATCTAACGCTCTAATCTCCCCTGTGGTGCTGGGGCACCACACCCACTACCCACCCAATGTTCTGAATTCTTGAATGAAAGACACATATACATAGCCTTATATTTAAAATGCCTTAGTCAGCTCTGTGGCTGGGCCACTCCAAAACCTCCATGTTGCTAACACATCCCTCCAACACACCCAAGTTATTATTACTTACTAAAATCTATATTCTATCTTTGTTGTCCTAGACCCAATTGGGGACCCCCTGGGGCCACTCTTCCCAGGCTTTTACTAGTTGACTGTCTATCTGTCCTTCACTCCAGCTCCCCTCCCCCGCCCCCTGCATAGCCGTTCTGTCCTTCTCCTTCTCTTGGTCCCCTTGCCCTACAAAGCCTAAAGTCCTGCCTCTGTCTCCCTGCCCAGCCATTGGCCACCAACAATTTTATTTACCAATAAAAACCAACGGGGAGAGGGGGGAGGGCCAGGACCCTCAGCATCTTATATACAGACATTCGAATTCCTCTGTAATTTTGGGAACCCAATTAACATAATACAGACAAAAAGCCAAATCCACAACAAACTGAAAGGTAAATAACTATGTCTTCCAGTGGTCTTTGGTGACCCATGTGAAGGGGTCATTCGACCACCAGGTTGAGAACCGCTGTCCTGAGTCTAAAGCTCTTTTGCTAATGTTGACAAATTTCGTGTTTGCCCAAGTTGATCTGTGTGTAACATTTGTTCCTTCCTTGAAGAAAAAAAGGTCCTCCTGATTCCTCGTGCTATTTTAAAAATCTTATTTTGGCCTCTTCCCAAACTCAAGAAAACAACTCTTTAGTCTTACCTAATTAGAATCTTCGTCAAAGACAGACAGTTCTGTTCCTAAAAAATAGGTTCAAAGTTATCACCCAATACCAGAGTCTGTGTCTCTGTTTTTTTGTGATATTTGTCAGACCCAAATTCTGCCACGACCGTTGTTTCAGGAGAGATGGGCGCCAGCTTGGGGGAGTGGGTCATCATCTTCTACTGTGTGAGGATCCCAGAGATCAAACTCAAGTCCGCAGGCTGGGAAGCCAGCACCTTCATCTGCCTAAAAATCTTGCCCTGCTCCCTTTTTTAACTTCTTCAAGGCTGTTAGAGTTTTCCTCAGCCCGCCTATGGTTTTTGAAGAAAACCTCCCTCCCGGCTTGTACTTTTTTTTTTATTCGATATATTCTTTATTTACATTTCAGATGATTTCCCCTTTCCTGGCTCCCGGCTCCTCAAAAGTCCCATAAGCCTTCTTCCTTCCCCCTCTTCCCCCATCCACCCCTTCCCACTTTCCTGTTCTGGTATTCCCCTACACTGATGCATTGAAATGAATTCATGAAATTCTTAGAGAAATGGATGGAGCTGGAGAACATCATACTAAGTGAGGTAACCCAGTCTCAAGAGAATACCCATGGTATGCACTCACTGATAAGTGGATATTAGCCTAGAATCTTGGAATACCCAAGACACAATCTACATACCAAATGATGTCCGACAAGAAGGAAGAAGTGGACCCTGGTTCCGGCTTGTGCTTTTGAAAGCTCGGATCTTCCTTTTCCTTCACGCTTACTTATCACACCTTACCTAAACTTTCCCGGGCCACCTCCTTCCTGTGCCCCAGTCCCTTGACACTGACTCGGAGCCCCTTCTCCAAAACTCCATAAAACCCGGTAAGACTTCAGACCTTGTCCTAGGCGTGAGAATACCTAAGCGGTACCGAAAGAACTCTGGATTCCTTTCCTGGCCATGTTCTCAGCATGTGGCACCGGAAGTAGCCAAAGCAAGCGCTGGAGCTGGGACACAGAGCCCTGAAGCTTCCCTTCGGACCGCAGAGTGGGAATCCTGGGGGTGGGGCTCGTAGGTGTTTTCAAAAGTACCCTGAGAGCTTCTGGGGTAAGTTAAATCTTGAGGGTACTGTAGCTTATAGCTGCCCTTGCTTGCTAGCGTTGTCTGAGGGAGAATGTAGACGTTCGGGTTGGTTTTGGCAGCACTGAGGAAGGGCCCCAAATTCCTAGTCACTTTATTCTCGCTCGAGGTGTTGAACTCTGCATTACCTTCAAACAGGAAGTACACGCAAAGAGCATTTTTGTTTTCTATCAGGGAGGGTTAGTTGAGGGGTGCAGAGTGTGTGTAAATGGTGTTATTTTCCCGGTTTGTTTAAAATATCTAGGTTATCTTCGTAGCATGACTAAATCAGTCATGGACACATACATAGAGCAAGTCTGCGTATTTAAGTTTTGCCACCACCTTCATTAAAACATATAAATGGAGAAACTCAGCGTGGCATGGGGCCTTATTCCCAGCGACGTGGACATCTAGATTAGTGGCTGTATTTGTGGTTCAGAGATGCCTGGCTGGGTGCCTTCTTCCGTAACAAATTTAGCAACCCTTTAGGTTAGTGCCCTGGACAGGCAGCCTCCTCACAGCCTCCGCCCCCCAAGTCCTCTGGAGCCGACTACAGCCCTGCTAATGTCTTCAGACAAAGGCATCATTTTCCTCAGCGTTATTAATAGCAGCAAGTGTTAGAGACTCGGCAGACCGAATCCTGTGGGGAGAAAAGTCCCGGCCGGGTGTGGACTTAAGCCCTACCATCACCTCATCACCGTGCTTCTATTTTCTTTTCATGAGAACCAAAATAGACAATGGAAAATACACGAATTACATCTTTTTCTCATTAAAAAAAAAAAAAAAAAACGAGACACTGCTTTCGGGTTTAGCTAGTGAGGTTTATCTTTGGATAAAATAATGGAAACAGCTATCTGTGGTGGCTCAATCTTCTACTTGCTGCCTGATGGTTCCATTTAGAAGTTTTTTTTTTCTTTCAAACTTGAATAATCATATAACATGTCATTGCACATAGAACATTCCCTTTGTTTTTTTGTTGTTGTTTTTGTTTTTGTTTTTCGAGACAGGGTTTCTCTGTGTAGTCCTGGCTGTCCTGGAACTCACTCTGTAGACCAGGCTGGCCTCGAACTCAGAAATCCGCCTGCCTCTGTCTCCCAAGTGCTGGGATTACAGGCGTACACCACCACCGCCCGGCGAACCTTCCATTTTTTAAGAAAATTAAGGGTTTAACTGTAACAAGCTCCCATACTTTTATCTTATTTGGAAGAATGATCACGACTTTCTTCTAAGAAAATTTAGTCCCGAATCTGTAGTTTTGTCATTACCTAGGGCAACTGCAGTTCAGAAGAGTCACTTGAAGACCAGCCTGTCTCCAGGGCTAAGTAACAGTAAGCCATGACAGATATCTGCTCTCTGCTGTACTGGTGCTATAGTAACGGAGCATGGAAGGAGGACAGCAGAGCCAGATGCTCATTCTCAAAGACAGCACACAGCTGCTATTTTTGCTCACGATTCTAGAGAGCTCTAGAATGGACATCTACCACAGAACTACCTGCTGAGAGCTCCGGAAGCACTTCAGCTTCGCCTCGGTTCTCAACAAAACCCCCAGGGAAACAAAGTCAGATGGAGATACTAGGAAGGCAATCTTCATTTAGCAGGAAGCTAGACCAGCATGCAGAGCAACCATTTACTCAAAAGACTATGGACTGCCTGCCAGGATTGCAACCCTCGCAGATCAGAATTCACTGTTTAAGATTAGAGCACTCCGTCAGGAGCTCATATACAGGACGATAATAGGGTCTCGTTGCAGGGATGAAAAAATTTAGTAAGACGTGTGTTAACTATGAGATGACCAAGGTTACCTGTGGAAAGGAAGAGATTACTGCTCTCTCTCTCAACAGGCTAACTTTGAGAAAGCGTTCAGGAGACTCACCAACATGAATTCCTCTCCCCTTTAGGACCAGCATTAGTCAGCCAGCTGAGCACCTCATCCACAGACGCTCAGATGGACCTCAGACCCTAGAGACCAAGCTGTTGAACACCGGCTTCTTGTTGTTTGACCACTAAGCTCGGAAAGACTCAGAGAAGCAGGGAAAGAGACCCATGGGTGCCATTGAAGAGGCTCAGTCACCAAAGGACTCCTACATAGATCTCAGACATCAAATTATAGAAACCAGATCAAAGCCCGAGGCCCCTGGACACACTGATGCACCAAATACCACCCACAGCTATAGCCAATGTGTAAGAAACCGGAGGCATAGCTTTGGAAGGTGGATTTTCCCTCTTCCCAGAAAAGGAAGGGGACACCCCCTGCCATTACCACGTTATAAAACTAAAGATATGCAATGAGGCAGACAAGGAGACATAAGAGCAAAAGGCAGCCTTCTGGAGTCCTAAGAAGTAATTTTGTCTCTTTTCAAGATATTTACCTAAATATCTAAAGATATACTTCCTATTTTTTTTTTACTGGGTATGTATTGATTTAATATGATTGCGTCAAATGGATTCATAAGAATTGTTTTCATGTAACTGTATGTCCCTGTGTCTAAGAAAGCATGGGATAAATGCATACTGCCTTATGAACTCAGGTACTCTACTTAAAATCTAGTAAGATAGTAAAAATCTAGTAAGATTATTGGGGCTATTAAATATGTCTTATAAATCCTTGAAATGCAACTTGTTTGTTAGAAACAACATTTACAGAATAATAAAAGTTTTATTAAGCTACAAAATTTAACATTGTCTACATCAATTTTATAAGAATTTGCTTCAAAAACAGATTTTAGAACAAAATTAAAATTTTATTTCAATTTTTATAGTCAAGTTAATAGAAATAAAAGGTCAGGCTGGAAGGATGGTTCAGCAGTTAAGAGCACTGACTACTCTTCCAAAGGTCCTGAGTTCAAATCCCAGCAACCACATGGTGGCTCACAACCATCCATAATGAGATGGTTTGAAGACCATCTTGTGTATCTGAAGACAGCTACAAGTATGCTTACATATAATAATATATAAATCTTTAAAATAAATAAATAAAAGGTCACAAAATACTTTGTTAATCAAAATACTACTAAATAATGTACCTTAAAAATCCCTTTATCAGATGAGCTACTGTGAATTTGTTTTCCATATTTTAAGATAAAATGATAAATGTAAGATTTTAAGAATATTTCTTTTTAATTATGTAACTTAATTAGGTCAGGCATTATGTGGATCTGAGTGTGAAATATAAGATTACTATAAAGTATGTGATCTATATAAAATAGTGGATATAGGTGGAGGGGGCATTTGCAAAGTTTCTGATAAATTTCCTTTTCACAATGAAATTGCAGGGGTACAATCTCAACAAGCAGTAGCATTTAGAATTCTGGGCAACCTATCTGTATGTAAGGGGAGGGAGTTCTGGTCAACCTCTCAGTATGTAAAGAAAGGGAGTTCTGGTCAACCTATCTGTATATAAGGGGAGGGAGTAAATACAGTATTGTCTTAACAAAAAGAGAGATAACTAATATGTCACAACTCTAGGATAATTTTTTAAATTGCAATGTGTCACTAAGTATGAGTCATTGCCTGCATGTGTCTGATCTCATCAAAAGTATGAGAAGGAACAAGGTCACTTTAAACCAAGCTGTTAATGCCTATTCAAGTTGCTTGGACACTTCTCAGTAATTAGGCTGGCTATTGTGTTTTTAAGATACAAATGTTTTTAATTTATTTATGTTGAGTCATACCTTTGATGTTTTCAAACTGCCTTCTAAATACTTAGGCTTATACGCACAAGTTAATGCTGTTTTCAACCTTTATAAGAGAAGCTTCCTTTTTTAGTGTGCCCCAGTCAGTTCAGAGACTCAGAATGGGTCAAACGCCAAGAATAAGTGGCTATTGAGTGCTCAGCCCTAAGTAAGACATTTACATCAACCCACACAAGGCTCCAGAACATTATGGAAGAGGAGGCAGGAAGAAACAGGAGAGCAGGAAGATTCAGGGTGTGGTGAAAAGCTGTCTTCTAGGTGTGACACCACTGCTGCACTCAGGAACTCACTGCAGCTGTAGCGCATAAGCTCAAGTCAGTGACTAATTAGAGCATGGGTGGGGGTAGAATCCCAGGAGGCTCTGCCCCTATCTGACCAGCTCTTGACAATTGATGGTGGCTGGAGGAGAGTATGAACAGGAAACGGCAAAAGTCTTTAACCCTTTAAAGTCTACCTCCAGTGACATACTTCCTCCAACAGGGCCATACCTCCTAAATCTTTCCAAATAGTACACCAATTGGGGACCGAGCCACCGCTTGGGTTCCAGGATAGTCAGATAGTCAGCACAGTGCCTACGGTGACTCTTGATACACAAGGTGCTAATTGCTTTCCCAATAACAGGGCATTGTTCTCTACCTTAATGACCCAGAACCCCTTACGAAGTGGACTTGCATTGTAATCAGTGTTGATGGGAATCTCAAAAGCCAAAGGAATTATGGTCAGCCTCAGCTTTGGTAGTTGCCCTATCCATGGCCTAGTAACATCAGGAGTGTGGGAGTATTTGCCCACACTTGAGGATAATTCTGGACCTATATTCTCCAGCTAAAATATGTAACGTGAATATCTAGAACAGGTATTAGTTAGAACAGCTAAATTAATGCTGGTAGATGAGTTGTTTGTAGGACATAAATATTTTGTTTGATGTTCCTTCTCAGGATGACTCCAAAGCTAGTCTCTAAAATAGACCTTGATCCTTCTGAGTTTTTGAAGCCTTGAAAATACGCTAATGGGCTGGAAAGTTGGCTCCAAGGTTAAGAGCAATTGTTGCTCTTCCAGAAGATTCAGGTTCAGTTCCCAGCACCCACCCACATGATAGCTCAGAGCCATCCACCTGTATCTCCAGTCCCAAGGGACCTGATACCATCTTCTAGCTTCTGTGGGTGCCAGGCATGCATGTGGTACACATATATAGATGTAAAACCCTCATACAAATAAAATAATATTTTTAAAAGAGCATTGCAAATATGCCATTTATACCTTAAAAACTAATAGGCAAAAATAAAAACAATAATAATAATCCTTAAACCTCTTCAAGGGCTGGAAAGATGGCTCAGCAGGTAAGAGCACCAACTGCTCTTCCAAAGGTCACAAGTTCAAATCCCAGCACCTACATGGTGGCTCACAACCATCCCTAAAAAGAGATCTGACGCTCTCTTCTGGTGTCTGAAAACAGCTACAGTGTACTTACATATAATAAATAAAGAAATCTTTAAAAAAATTTTTTAAAAATCTCTTCAAATAAGAAAAAGGTAGATAGCATCTTAAATACAAGTATAAGACCTATCTTACATCTATGAGTAGTTGTAACCTTACTGTATGTTGGTACGCAATGATTACAACCTCACATTATTTTTTTAATCTACTCTATTATTTGATTTCTACCTAAAACCCTGTTTCTACAGTTTGTCACATTCTCAATATATAATCATCAGTTTGCTTTGGGATTTTGTTTTGTTATTGCTGACTTTGTTTGTTTGCTTGTTTGTCACTATCCAAGGAATCAAACCCCTGGGAAAAGCTTTACATACGGATGGTTCTGCCAGGAAAAGCACAGCCATGACTCTGCTGGATCCATGGGTTCCCATAGTCTCATTTAGACCTTATATTTTGAATATGTAGAATTTGTATCTTCTAGAATGTATGACTATTTCCAACTAAATTCTTTATGATGCAGGAATCCCAGCTAATTTCTAATACGGGGCATCCAAAGTCTCCTCCTCAACTTAAGTCCAACATAGGAAAGAGTTTTGTGGTTTCTTCCAGGCCATCAGAATGGAAGGCATTATAAAAGACTGGTCATTATCCTTCCACGCACCAGGCACAGTCATGGCAGGAGAATAGGGCAGAAGGTGCCAACATCACTCCATGAAGGAAGCCAATAACAGAGAGAGACTAGAAACACCCACGCCATGGCTGTGTGTAAGGAAGAGTCATTACACACGGAGAGCCCGTGAGCTCCACGTGTGGGAGAAGCCAGGTACTGTGAGACATGGATAAAGGGCCATCCGGCTCTCACGCCCCTTCCCATCCTCGGCTGTGCTCACTTAGCAAACCCTGTGTGTATCATTACCCATGTGGCCCTGGTCCAGTTCTTTGTTCCAGTAACAGACGAACCCAGAGATGTGGTCCAGACTTTGATTCATGCCTATGATAATTTGTACTCACAAAAATCACTTTTAAAGCATTCATCACCTATTATATTAAAAAATTAAAATTTACAGGTTACAGGAGACATTAGAAAAACACAAAGTGTAGGACAAGCGTGTTGTCTCAGTGCGCAAAAGGTGATAATGACTTGAGTTCAGTATCTGGGACCCACATGGTTAGAAAAGAGAACCAAAAATCTGCAAGTTGTCTCTGACCTTTGTATGTATGTTTCGTGGCATGCGCACATAACTTCATAATATGTTTAATATTGCATAATAATGATATTAACAGCAATAGTGAAAAATTTTAAGCACAAAGTATAGACATTGTGGAAGACAAAAATGGGTGATGCCTATTGGGTTCTCAGTCACCCCCAAATGGCGTGCTCTGTGCCGTCTAAGCATTACCTTGCTTGCTCCTATGCTAGTCCCGCTCCACAGGTCGTTACTCCTACTTTGTAGATAAGAAAGCTGAAAGCAGCAGATTTATGGCCTGCTCCTGACTTTAGCCTCCAGACCATGCAGTGATTAGACAGCCTTGTCTTAATTGCCCTCGCCAGAGATAAGACGGATGTTTACATCCCCAGGACTGCTTTTCAGACCTGCACCAAGGGAATTGCTTTCTTGGCACAAGTTGTGAAAACGAATGTGTGGGATCTCAGGCCCCTCTTTTCATGGGTCCTTTATTTACCTTTTATTCTTGTTTTAATACATTTAAATATGCTTTCTCCCTAAGACTTTCCCGTATCCTATTCAGATGGCTAAATGCAATTCTTGAACCAACATGTGGATTAACAGGAAAGTGTATGTGTGCATATGTTCTACAGGATTTTTAAAGCTGGAATCATTGTACATACAGCTTTGAGCCCTGTTTCATTCATTTCTATTCTATCAAAAACTTTTCTCATTCTATTTAAAAACCTCTTCACATGTATATTTTCATAAAAATTTAAAAGTTGATGCTTTTCCGCCAAGTGGCTAAATCACAGGTCTTTTTGCTAAGCATTTGTGATGCAGTATAAAGCAAATTTTTAAATATGTGGGTCAATCCTGCCTTCTCAATCTATAAACTAATCAGTAGATGTACTCTGAGCTGGTACCTAAGGGCTATTGCAATCAGTAAATTATATAGCATGTCACACTTCATCAATTTTTACCATATTAACGGTGATTACACGAGTCTTAAGTTTCACGGGGAAATCAAATAATTGACCACAGCTGGCAATATTTTATTTTACATGGAACACCACTGCTGGGGAATTTCAGCCTAACCTTTAACAGGGCTTTAATTGATGACAAACATCCAGGGGCAATGCCTTGGGCTGGCTGGTTTTCTCTCCTCTGCTAACTTCATTTTTGTCTCTGAATATTTTCAGAAGTACTTGCAAGTATCATACAGCCTTCACTGAGGTCTGAGGGGGACCCAGGAATGCACCCAGCTTTGTTCTGACATGAAAAGCAAACCTTTGACCATGCACAATATAACACGGGCATTTTCCATGTCAGGCATGCTTTGAAATGAATTTGATCTCTCTCAGCTTTTATGGCTGCTCCAAATCATGACGCGAAGACAGTGACATCAAAGAGCAACTTTTGAATGCCATGTGATCTTACCACCATGTTTTTATAAGGAAGGATGAAATCGAAATGATTTGTGTAAAAGAGAAGTAAAAATGTTTTTTTGCTAGTTAAGCTTATAATCTCCTACTGAGTCAGTGTGTTTTACTGGGATCAAATGATTAAATGCAGAAGTGCTCCGATGAGTCACGGCGCAGTTTGGTGATTATGTTCATCCATTCTGTGGGAATAAGAGGATGTGCTTGCACTCATTTTGGTGTTGGAAAGAAAACTCCAATCCATTTTGTTGGCAGTCTCCCACCAGATCAACATGTGGCATGATATAGACTTTAATTAGGCTAAAAAAATAATTAGTTCTCACTGAACACTGTAAGAAGAAGAGAATGAATAGGCAGGCATAGTCATGATTTACCTAAAACAGAGACACGGAAGCTCTCGTTAGAACTGCTTTTCACTTGGCAGAACAAAGACTGTTGCTGTCTGTGGCAAGGGCACTGAAGGTCGTTGCCTGAGGAAGCACAAATAATCCTCCAACATTTAGGTAACTGTACCATGCCATTCCAGATTCTTATAATTGAACTGGAGTCAAATGCATAAAAATATTTTCACTTCTAAGAAATAACTGTATGTACATGTGCATACATATACACACTCCACAAATTCTAGCTTCTATAAAATAATGTTATTTTTAAAATTCTGTCCAAACAGGCTACAGTTTGTGTCCATCTCCATATATGTGACACGATAAAAATCATAGTAAATTATTTTCAAGTGTACAATGTCCGTTTCTGTGAGGAATAACTTTTTAAATAACTGGTCTATTTTTAGCAGCCTTCAAGTTTTTCCTTTCAGTACTTTCTGTATCTTATTTTTAAGAAAATGTTGACTAGCAACTTTAACATTTTTTGTAGGCAGTTTTTCATGATCTGTCCTGAGTTAACCCACAATCTGTCGCACATATTCAACCACCAGTGATCAAAGTTAGGAGTGTAAGAAATCTCATAGATATGTTATCCCCTGAATTTTTCCAATAACACGTGAAAGTGAGGTGTCCTTCAGAGTATAATTTTGTAAAGTAATAAAGTACAGGTCAAAATTATAAGCTATTAGTAACAACAGAATAATTTCATCTTCTGAACCAGTAACTTAAGTTTATGTAGTGATGGCACATGCAATTGTGAGCCAGTGTAGATTTTATTTTATTTTATTTTTTAACCTAGTTTAAATGTAGGCAGGCTGGCAGCCCTTCCCATCTTCTGGTGTCCCACTGGAGCCTTAACGTTAGCAAAGTATCTTTTGTGCCCCATGTGGGAACTTAGTAACCTTTCTGCCACCACAATTAGAACAAAGACCTATGTATTCATTCAGTATAGTTCTTCATTAACAGTTGGCCCAGGACTGGGGGAGTCATTAGGCGTGTTCCTATCTGGTTCATTGTGTTTCTGCCTCGGTAAATAAGCCTGCAGCCAGAGTTCTCAAGCTTAAGGCTAGACACCAGTTTATAGAGCAAAAGGCAGCGGGGCCATTTAACTTTTGGCTAAGTGCTTTTCTATTAGCTGGGTCACACGTTCTTAATAGGCACCGCTGCACAGAGTTTGGTCCTGAGAAGATCTGCAAGCCTTTTGTGTGTCTTTTGTGAGTTCCAGCATACAGCTTACCATTGACTGAGCAGACTGCCTTTCTACAAGACCTCCCTTAATTACTTTTCAAGCTTAGTTGGGAGAAACAGCAGGCGGCCTGGAAGGGAAAGTTTCTGGGGCCCCAAAAGGTAGCTTTAAGTGCCTCCTTTCCTGTGTTTACTGTTGACAATTCAATTAGCAGACCAAAGCAAATATGCACTACAGGGCAGGTCAACAAGCCTTCACATGCAATTAATTTTATTAACAGAGAAGCAAAATTAGCTGTGGTGCATTTATCTTACATACTTACTAAAGAGCACAAAGACAGAGAAATCGGAGTTGTTTTCCCAAATATCTGGTCGTCTTCTGGCAAATCACAAACTTTAGCCATTTTTCTCATGTGTAGATAATGAAAATTTGTTAAGTTTCTCACTCTTACAAGCTGTAACAATAGCTAAAATGGCAACAATGAGATAAAGTCTTTAGGCTGGCTAGAAGGCTCAGTGAGTAGAGATACTTACCTCCAAGTCTGGGATGTTTGAACTGGATCCCTGGTAGGCAGGCACGTGATAGAAATAGAAAACCGATTCCAAATTGGAGTCCTTAGCATTGGTGATTTCCAAAGTACAAATATGTAATTTTAGCAGGGCGGTGGTGGCACATGCCTGTAATCCCAGCACTCTGGGAGGCAAAGGCAGGCGGATTTCTGAGTTCGAGGCCAGCCTGGTCTATAGAGTGAATTCCAGGACAGCCAGGGCTATACAGAGAAACCCTGTCTCGAAAAAAAACAAATCCAAAAAACAATAAATAAATAAATAAATAAATAAAATATGTGTTTTTAATTGACTTAGACTTTGGACAACATAGAGGATAGCATCCAGGCTGGAGGCAGAGACAATACAGCGTGTAACCTCAGTAGTAGCTGACAAAGAAGCAGTTGTCTGTCTACCTGACCTGTTTAGCTCACACAACTAAGATTCTAAATTTAAGTCTAAGTCTAAGACATCTAAATTCAGGCCCAACTTAAAAGATTTGTTGCTTTTCTTTCCAATGTTGTTAATGTCACCCGAACCACTTTATCTTAAATCTGTCACAATGATAACCTCCCTTGTCTTTCCCTGAACTTTTTATTAACATTACTATGTAATTTTAACAATGTTAAGGTGGGTTTCCTTCTGCAGCTGACATTAGTTTGCATGCTCTGAATGTATGTTTTGTCTTTTTTTCCCCCTGCATTTCTCATTCTTATTTTTTTTTCCTGGACTAGACATCAAGTCAAATACTGCTATGTTTCAAAATAAACATTTCAGGAGTTTCAGGGTGGGATGGGGCAGGGATTGTACAAAGATACAAAAACCCACAGATGGAGCTGGTGAGATGGCTCTACAGGCGAAAGAGCTTGCTTCACAAGCTGGTGACTCAAAGTCAGTTCCCAGAACCCATAGGAAGAGGGAAGAGAAAACCAACACAGACTGAGATGTTCTCAGATCTCTACAATTGTGCCATGGCATGAATGTGCCGTGCACACACACACACACACACACACACACACACACACCACATATATCATGCACATACAATACAATTTTTTTGAAACTCATAGATGACTAACTCATCAAAGAATAGGAAAGAATCAGAAGAAAGGAGTTTTAAACTATGACGTCATATAACCCACGGGTAGAGATTTTGTAGTATGGAATGCCAAGCTGAAGCCATCATCTCGTCGCAGTTACAGGTGGCGTCCTCAGATCCTTGAACACTGCAGCCTCAAGATGTTCTCCCCTACCCTAACTCTTCAATAACAGTCCAGCAAAGACTTTCTTAAAAAACAAATATACACCTTTTTGTTGTATTTGCAAATAAAGGCTGTGTACGTTGATCTGTGTTCCCCAGGGAAACGAGGTGTTTGTTTTTAGATTCTGGAGTGCAGTGTAATAAACTTCTCTTTCCTTATGTATAACATTTTCATTTTTCTGCACATTGGAGCCATCTCTAACCCTCTACGCACTTCCCCACGCATGTGTCAGAATTCTCCACCCCCAGATGCTGCTTAGTTACACATGATACTTAACTTTCAGTCAGACTTGGGAGAAATTAGACTCCAAGATTAGTCGATATGTCTCTTACTTGTTTATCTACAAAAACAATAATAAGACTTTAACTTCAGGGAAACGTTTCCCAGCTGGAACCTTGGAAAATCAAAGTGTTAAGCTGGGCACACAGGTTGGCCACATCTCGTGTGAGCTTGCCGAGACAATCCATTTGTGGACTGGAGTGATTCAGCGTTAGCTACATATTTATTTCTTCAGATCACTCAGATGATAAGGGCGAGGTCTGTTGTGTTAAGATCGCTGTGCCTCCTCATGTCACATACCTAGCTCATGCCTGCACACTCAAGCAGGATTAACTGAGGCAGAGTCATGCCTAAACCCTTAATCCTGGTGTGTATCACTTTCAAAGAGATGTCACTGATATATTTGCATATAAATCCACATCAATATATTATTAGCGAATGCCCTCTTAGATGTTCCCAGGTCAACTTCATCTTGTGTGATTGGCCCTGATTATGCCCAGCCCCCATCAGCTTTCAAGAATCCCACAGTTCCACTGAAACGCCTCTCCAGTTCAGCCTGCTCTCTCCAGTCTGTAGGCATTGTTCTGACTGGGTGAGATTCCAAGAGTAAGATATGTAAAGCCTGTATATATTTTACAGAAGCCAACTGCTTGGTTTCTGAAGTTTTGCGGTTTCCAAGTTATAGATTTGTATTATCTGATCGCCTACACCTCTCCCTGCATAATAACTACGTCTTTCAAAGTTATCACAACCACATCAGAAATTTTCAGTTAAATTTGAAGGAAAATAGGAAGGCAGAAGATTCTCCTTCCCCACTCAGGGCTCTTTTTTTTTTCTTTCTCTAGGACTTTCGCACTACTATCAGCCCAATGGAGGTACAGCCCAGTCAGCCCCGTCAATCACATCTGGTTCAAAACGTCTCTGACTCTTCTCACTTCCCAACAGGTTACACGACCTGTAAGCTAGACCTCCATCCCAGTCTACTTTCTGACTAACATCTGCCCATCTCCATCCACACCACCCCTGCTAGCCAAACCAACCACCAACTCTCCCTTGAAATACCACAACTTCCTTTATCTAACCATGCCTTCACCCCACAGTGAGGCTCCCTGTAAAAGTCTAGATTAGCTTGTAAAAACATAAACCTGATCATATCTGTCTGCAGCCGAGATCACTGTACCCCCCCCCATTTTGACATAAAAAGTAACTCCTTAACACAGCTAGTGTGGCCCTTTATGCCTGTCACTGTATCGCTCTCCCCCATTTCTTAGGAGACAAGGATAACTGTCTTTTCAGTCCAGACAGGGCACCAGTGACAGACCAAAGAAACTGTTTCATTTAAGACAAGTTTGGCGAACCATTGAGATAATTGTAGTTACTAAGACGGGCATGGATCTGCGGATTATCCTCATGGTTGTCTTTGCTGGGTTTAGAGTCCTCATGGAGACATACCTCTTATCATGTCTTTGAGGGTATTTTCAGAAATGTATGGCTGATGAGGGAAAGTCTACCTTAGACATCTCTACCCCCCTTCACACAAACTGTTACTAGGCTAATCTAACCTACCATTTCTCCCTGCCCACTAAACCTCTCACATTTATCACAACCCAATCAGAATTTTCTGTTACCTGTGAAAGAAATTAGAGGCAAAATACACTTGTACTTGTACCGACCCATTTTATTCTGTCTTGGACACCAGAATTCACCTCCTCTGATTCCTGAATGAGATAAGATACACTGTAACCAGTCACCTCACATCCCCACCTCACGCCTTCCCTGAGTGAGGGATTGCAGCCTCTTAAAAGTGTGAAACAAGGGAAATCTTCCTAAATGTATCTTGTTGGGTATCTGTCGCAGGATTTAAAAAGTAACTAATACAATCAGAGCTGGGTTCCTGTGGAGCCTGCAGCTCAAATGCAGTTGCATGGTCAAAGCCCATGACAGCATCCGGGACAACTCCTGAAAGGGGCATGACTCAATCCCATGAACAATTTGCATACAGTTTTACCCAGGAGTATCCTCCTCCTAGTAATTGTTCTCCAGTTATAACACCTTGGAGAGGGGCCTCACGACCCATAAGTTTCAGAGCTTCCTATGTCTCATGAACCTCTTTACTCCCATTAAAAAGAAACATTTCAATCAAGAGGAAACAGCTCAGTATAACATCCCGCCCCTTCCTCTAGTTCTAGCATTTTCTCTGTCCTTTCTCCCATATTTTCTGAGCGTTGGAAGGGGTAATACAAATATCTGATTGGTTCCCATTTGTGGTTGATCCTTGGGCCACAGGAGAGTCACTCACTCTCAGCTGTTTGGATGGTTTAAATCTCAATAGTAACTAGCACCCAATGCAATAAGTTTTCCTCTCAGACCACAGCATCTATGGGGTGTTTAGAGGGCAATGTGTTGTTTTGTAACGTGCTACAATGTAAGCATGTGACATGTCACAATGTAAACATCTCTTCTGTTTTAGCAACATGAAAATAATAGCACCTCCACTAGGGCCTCAGACTGGCCCAGTCATAGGTCTCTGCCCTGACTTACAGCACTAAACATAAGAATTTCCTGCAGGGGAGCAAGTCTTAAAGTCAATCAGAAAACAAACGATCACACTCATCATCGTGATGCTGTTGTGTCAGGAGCACACCATCTTACCAGGCAGGTCAGTAATGTGGCAGGCAGGGTAAAGGATGTAAACTTCTCATCACTTGTATCAGTTGTACCATCACCAAAGCAAAGTCCATTTCCATCCATACCACTGCTGCTAGCCAAGCCAGCCACCACCACCTCTCCCTTGAAACACCACAACAGACCCCTTTACCTTGCCATGCCTTCACCCCACCGTGAGGCTATGGATGTATCCACCCCATATGGATACATCCATAGTCATCCCCAGGAGTCATCCTGCTTCCTCCAAGTAAGGTGTTGCTGTGGGGTCTCTATCTAATTCCCCGCCCCAAGAGGCTTGGTGGGCCCAGTTCACACTGCTCAGACATCTCAGGGACGCCAGAGTGTGTGCGGGGCTGAACTCTACCTACATTCCCACTGTTCAAATTGGTTTCCCGGTTTTGACAGGTTCCGGGGCAGTCCACACCTTCTGCAAGTAATCTCGACTTCCACCACTTCCATGTGACTAATACAATAATAAACCTCAGGGCCCCCCACAGTATTCAGCAAAGCCATTAAAGGCCCACACTAGTCTTGAGGTCCTTGCTAAATTAACTTCTTTCTTAACTTAGTCTAGCTGTCCTATCAGGACTGATGAACTGGTTTGAAACATGCCTGTTTGTATAGGAAATCTCTCAGTAGAGCAAGAGTAGAAATCCAACGTCAATCTCAAGTTTGAGGCCAGTCCAGGCTTCATAAAGCCCTATGTCCAAACAAAAACAAAAACAAAAAAGAAAACAACAACAACAACAAAAAAAAAAAAAACAGACAGAAGGAAACCCAAATTAGAACAATATTTTTTTTTTTATCCCAGTACTTAGGGAGTTGAGACAGGGGGAATCAGAAGTTTGCATACAGCCGAAGCTACACAGTGAGTATCTGTCTCAAAAACAACAAAAGCCACAAGGAAAATTTTGACTTTTATAACTTCAGCATTTTTTTTCACGTAAGTTCACATTTTCTTGTGCTAAAACCTGCAGTCTCTATTGCTCTCAGCAGGGACTATTATTAAATTTCTGTAATTAGCTACAAGTGATAATCGTCATCTCCATCATGTCCTTTCCCAGTGGGACAGATAAACTCTGGTTCTATATTCTGTGTGTTTGGTTAACTTGAAAGAGGAGACTTCGTAGTGTTTCAGGCCAAGCATTCTACAAAAAACCTTGTTTGTTTCCCACTGACTGTTAAAATCCTTAAGAAAAACAATTAGAAACTCAGGTTCTTTTGGTATTTGTTTGCACAGAACGCATTTCATTATAAAGTGGTTCGGGATTTCTACCATTTATTTATTTGTGACAAGGTAAACGTTCCACCAAAGGGTGTATTTTATGGTTAAGTTAACCTGAGCGAGGTGAATTTAGAGCCGCAGTTGAACCTCAGTCCTACCCCTGACAGAATAAAGCTCAGAATGACCATATGTAACTCTGAGCTACAGTATATCAAACACAAACTTCTGATTGGAAGCTGTTTCAGGATCAATTTACATCTAAATAAAAGGGCACTCCAGCGAGAGCAAATTAAGATGTTTAAATTACAGGGCATGTGGGATCCATCAAGCAAGAAAGGCAGTTGTAAATCAAGCTCACGGTGAGTGGGTTAAACACCCAGAGGGGTGTAGTGCTCCAGGGACTTCCTAAGTTCTCTTTTAAACAGTCAGCAACTTAAAGAAGGGCAGAGAGCAAAAGAGGTTTTAAAAACTGACAACTCCCAGCATGCACAAGGACCTGGGTTTGATCCTCAGCACTACAAAAACAAAACAAAACAAAAAGTAATGGGGGGAGGGGAACCTGACATAATTATTTTCATTTTTTTTCACTATCTCTAACCAGCCGGCCTTAAAAATGAGTGGTGGGGGTTAGACAGATGGTTCTGTGGCTAAGAGTGCAGGAGCTCCAAGCTCAGATCCTTTGGCCACACTCGTGATTGCAACACTACTTACTGCCCTGGAGGAAAGAGACAAGAGTGTGCAGACCAACAGCCTAGCTTCAGGCTGAGGTGGAGTTCCTGCCTTAAGAGAACAGAGCAGAGAGTCATAAAGCAGGTCGCCTAAAGTCTTCCTCCGGCTTCTGTGAGCACTGATGCCCACACCTGTATACACACACACACACACACACACACACACACACGCATTCATACACAAACACCAATACATCAACACAAGACACTGGGTGTCAGATCCCAATCAAACTCAGCAGATGATGGAAGGGGGAACATAAATGAAAGGAGAACAAGAACTTCAGGGATTTACAAAAAGAGCTTCATCCTCTGTTCCTGACTCTTGTGTAGACTACAGCATCTGGTACCCTGTGTGGAACTCGGGACATGAATCTTGTTGCAATAACACTTTCTCCCTAAATAGAATGTGCTTTCTTTCTATCTAGGGTGTGGCTCAATGACTGGGTCTTACCTCGATTCCCAATTACCCCCATGCACTGCAAACAAAAACAAAGAAGTATTTCCCCCCAGGAACAAAATACAAGTGGGTGGTGAATGGTTGTTAGGAATAATTGCTTAAACAGGTGGAGGGGGGCTTTCTTTCCTTCAATCTCATTTTTTCTCTTCCAGAAACCATATATTCTAGGGAAAACTCTAGTCTTTCAGCTGCCTCCTTAGTAAGACATTAGATATAAACAAAACTACGAGTTGGTACATCCACAGTCCCTCCATTTTTAGCACATTTGTGAAGTGAACCCCAAATCCTCACTTTAGGCAAACCCTCACTTAAGTCTGATCTACCTTTTTTTCAGTAGTGATGTTTCTTATGCCCTCCCAACCATTGATTTTAATAAGTTCAAAGAACAATAATAAAACAATGTGTAAAGCATTTGACTAGACCCACAATGGAAACAAATCAAAACTAGTCTGCTAAATCCTGGCGCCTGACATTTTTTGAAAATAAGTTTCGTTGGACCACAGCCTTGCTTGTTCACGCTTTGGTCACCAGCGTGTCTGGTTTTGAACATCCGTGGCAGAACTGAGTACTTGCGACAGCAGACCCGATGACCTACAAAACCCTTCAGGGCTTTGTGTGGGACTCTTTATAGAAAAATTTGCCACCCCCTGGATTTGGTTGTTCCCTTTTCAGCCCACTGGTCAGTTGTCATCTGTTTTTCCAATATAGACTAGTTCAAGTCCCTTAGGAGTTAGTTTTATTTTCCAGTGCAGTAAAAGCTGCCTGTGTTTTGAGACCTTTCTTCAAGTGTGTAGCCTGGAATGTACTTTTTTGGAATATAAACACTTTGTCTCAATATACTTTTAGTACTTCTGCAACTGCCTATTAAATGAAAAACAGCTAGAAGCAACTCTAACAAAAGTTCAGCTCTTGTTGGAAACATGTATCTTTCTAAATGGTCTTTGCCTCAGGGTATGGATAGGGACTCTCCTGGAAAGGCAAACTTTCACAAAAACATTGAGAAAGTGCTTTTGCTTGTTGTCTTATTAGGGTTTCTATTGCTGCGGTGCATCCATGACCAAAAGCAACTTGGAGAGGAAAAAGTTTAATTGACTTATATCTCTGAGTCCATTGAGGGAAACGAAGGCAGGAACTCAAACCTAGAGGCAGGAGCTGGCAGAGGTTATGGCCGAGCGCGGCTTACTCAGCCTGCTTTCTTATAGAACCCAGGACAACCTGCCAGAAGTGGCACTACTTTCTCGCTGCTCCATCACTGATTAAGAAAATGCCTTACAGACTTGCCCAGAACCCAGTTTTATGGAGACAGTTTATCAACTGAGGGTCCCTCTCCTTATGAAAGTGGACCCTCTGTAAGAGCAGTAAGGACCCCTACCCACGGGACCATCTCTCCAGCTCCAGTGTATTCACACACTCTCCTCCTGAAGCTTCTTGTTTGTTTTTTTGAGACAAAGTTTCTCTGTGGAGCCCTGGCTACCCTGGAACTTCCCTAAGTAGACCAGCCTTGCCTCGAACTCAGAACTGGCCTCCACCTGCCTCTACCTCCTGTGTGCTTGGATTAAAGCATGCACCACCATCACCAGGCTTATTGTTGCTTTTTAAGAACATCTTCTTGGCAGGGAAGAAAGAAAATTACATTCAGTAATCAGCTAGAGAATGAGTTGAGAAGATTTCTTTCTTTCTTTCTTTTTTTAATTCTGGCATCTAAAGATGTAGAAGAGAATTCGGGGTAACTGGAAAATATCTTCTAGAGGATTTTATTCTCTTCCAGATGTAGTAAGCATTCGCTAGAGTCCTAGTCAGGTATTGTGAGCGTCTCAGAGTATTTGGGAGTCACAGCATAATCTCAATACTTACTAAGCATCTACAATGTCCTGTTCCACCTCCTCCACTCCTGATTCACAAGCACGTGATGTAGCTTGACAATAACAAACTAGAAACTTAAATCTAGCTTTCTCAAGTTGTTCTATAAAGGTCGTGAATCCATGTCTTCAAGTGCTGTCTCCAAGGAAAGAGGAGGACTGGCAGTGTTCCTTCTGGAATTGTGAAGACAAGATCAGACCCAGACTGCTTGATCGGGGATCTAAAAGAATTTAAATGGGCTAGATGACTATTAATCAATGAATTTAAAGAATATTAGCTTTGAATATTTGCTTCATAGTGGATCTTTCAGCAGTTCTTAACGTATTGGTGTAGTCATTTGTTTGACTTTATCAAGCAAATAATAGGTGGATAAGCAGCAAGGGGGTCTGGTAGGGAGTCATGAATAGCTGAGCAGACAATGTAGTCTCCACTGGTTTGCTGTCTTTCAGGCCTTTGTGATTCTAATTAAGGCTGAGTTGTTTCTCTCAAATTCTATGCCCTAGGGAGAGATTTCTAGCTGAGATATTGTTCAGGTTCCTTTCTTCTTTTGCTGAGTTCTCCTAGAATTCTTTTTCCCTCAAATACTGACTTTCAGCTATTGTTTGAATATAAAATGTCCCCCAACATGTTCATGTAGCTCATGTCCCTGGCTGATGACAGCATTTTGAGACATTCTGAAAACTTTAGGAGGTTGGAGGTAGCTGTAGGAGGTGAGTCACTAGAGGCGTGCCTTTGATGGTAATACTCTCCGTACTTCCGGTCTACATGAAGTGAACAGCCTTCCCCCCACACGATCCCACCTTGATGTTCTGCCTCATAATGGACACAGAGGCATTGACGCAAAGAACAGAGGTTGAATATCTGAAATGAGGTTAAAATAAATCCTTGTTCCTATTCAACTGTTTGTTCCCTCATGAAGTCTGGTTGCAGTTACACCAATACAGAGCTCCAAGAAGCTATGGTTTCCATAGAAACACCCAAATGACGTAGAGATAGGCATTAGAACGAATCCAATGAGCTTTATTTCTGATCTTTATCTACCGTTCAGTGTAATGGACGCCTCTGTTCCCTATCTCACAGACTAGCATCGCTGAGCTGTCCCATGCTTCCCACCCCGCTCGTCTTGGAGAAGCACAAAGCTCAGACCTGAGTGATAACACCCGCCCCGCATCTATGCAAACATCTGACTACAGTGCCACTGTGTCGTGGGTGGTGTCCTACCCTCCTGTCCCTGGGGTTGGTGCAAAGTCCTTGTCCTCACATCCCTTCATTTCTGCATCAGCCTTCTCCACAGTCCTCACTTCCTTTCCTTCTAGACAAATTGGCCTGAAGTGTCACACCCTTTACTTTGCCGGCCAACAGTTCAAGCTTGTAACACCCACCAAGCAGAGACTTGTTGTTGGCATTTTATCCAGAGAAAAACATCTTTGTGTGACAGTGACATGTTGACTCTGTCATAATAAAAATGCTTCAGGAATGACAAGCTGGGAAAGTAGGCCATGTGGAGCTGTTTCCTTTTAGATTATGAGGGCCCTGGCTGTTCAAGGGATAAAGGTAATGATCTGCCCGGGATCTGACAGTCCCTCCCTTTTAGAAAACAGCCATTGAGTTTTCTCTGTAACAACGTCAGCCTAACACCAAGTCTTGCCAAAGGCTTGGCACTTCAGACCTTTTCCAAATTCAAAGGAAGACAGAAAAATAACCATTTCTCAACTCAAAATCATGTATGTTTAAGCTACCTACATCAAAAAGAATCACCTGGCTTATTTACTTGACTATCTAGGTCTGGAACAATTCCAATAAGATTTTTGACTTCAGGGTGGGGTCTGGGGGACACCTGAATAGGCACCACGACAGTATTTGAGGGTAACGATGGGACAACATGGCATAGACTTTCTGACCGCATCAAGTAATCTTCCTTCCGCTTGCTCTGCAACTGTGCTTTCGGGAAACAATATTAAGGTACACTTACATTGTTAGAACAGCAGAGAACGTACAACTTGGGAAATAAGACAAATAGGTTCTAAAGCCTCTCTCTGCCACTTACAGTGTCTGAAGTGCCGAATCTCCCATTCATCTACGAAGTGGGAATCACACCATAAACTTTTAGGGCACCAACAGGACATGTGTAAGTGTTTTGTATAACTTCTAGCCACTGCTAGACAGGACCCCGAGGAGATGCCCATCAAAGGTATGAGTACATTATTTTTGTTATTTGGTAACTTAGATGCAGCTGGGAGCCATATGCTTCAATTCTCTAGGCTGCTTTTCAGTGTGACACACTACTAAAAGTCTGGGATTGGTTTTTACCTTGTTCCCTAGTGCTTTTTTTTTTATTCTGTATTAAAACGTTAAAATCCATAAGGCCAAACAATTACCAGTCTTGAAATGCTTTTTAAGGAGTCATTTTACTGTTGAACTGTAATAGCAAATAATCTCTTGCAGAAGGCAATAAGCAGAGCTATTTACTCGCAGTGATTGTAACTCTTGTATTTGACTTCGTAAGAGGTTCCAGATGTGGAAAGACACAGGATGGTCCCACCCCACCCCCCCAGTGCTCGGTGGACCATATGGCACCGCGTCAGATCACACCACACACAACACAGTCACATACTCATGGATCTATGGAAAAGAGAACGCCCGCTTGCTGCTCGTTTTCTCGATGGTTCATTTAGCACACGCACGACTGTTCTGGTGTTGCTCAGGGCGAGAAAACTAAAATCCGGAAGGTGAGCAAAAATTTTCTTAAGAAAATTTCAAATGACTTTAAAGGCCTCAAGGTTTACTAACAAGCAGGCGTGTATGTTAAGTTATAGTAGCTTTTTGTTTTGGTTGGTTGGTTGTTTTTGTTTGTTTTTTCAACACAGGGTTTCTCCATGTTGCCCTAGCTTGGAACTCATTCTGTAGAGCAGGCTAGCCTCAAGGTGAGAGATCTGCCTGCCTCTGCCTCCCCAGCGCTGAGGGTAAAGGAAGGTACCACCAACTCTCAGCTTTTAGTGGATTTCAAGGGGAGCATAAAGGAGAGGCACCAGAGAGACTTACATGACAACAGTGGAGTGGAAAGGGTTTTGCAGTCTGCATAGAAACCTGCCTGTCATGATAAAATCATGCCTCCCTCCAAGATATCTACGCAGTTAGCCAAGATGTTGCGGCCCCACCCTGGAAAACAGCCATGTGCTTAGTTCACGGGTGTTGTCCCATTCAAAATGTTCAAGTAAATGACTCGTCTCCTATAGACAAACAAGACTAAATGAGATGATTGAAATGGAAGGTGGAAGAAACTCTGCTTAATCTCAGAGACTGCACCTTTATGAGTGCAATTGTGAATTACATCTATTATATAGGAAATTCCTGCACTGAAAACAAACGTTTTCCCGTCTATTCACCTAAACGAAGCACCTGCATTTAGGTTCTTATTTCTAGAAAGATATTTATCACTAGCTGAGGATTTAACTTGATGTAGGTAGATATAGATGGCAATGTAGACAGAACACCTATCTAGCATTTTCATAGGACTGGGTTCTATCTTCAGGACCATAAAAAAAGGAAATAAATACACCATAAAATTTTCATCACTTAAAATAGCTTCAGGTGCACCCTGGAAACTCTGGGCATGTTAGGGGTTCCAAATGCCGATCCTTTAAGGTTCCTGTTATCAAGTCCTGTGCTTTCTGCAGGGTCGCAGTGGAAGCCCCGAGGATACCCAAACCCAAGACAAACAGATACCCCGGGAGAGACTGGAGGCCAGCATCCACACGGCTGCACTTCCCTACCCAAACCTCTACCTCAGCATCCCCAGAGCAGCACTCCTCAATGCCCAATGACACAAAATTCCCCTTGAAGGGCTAACAGCAACACCTAGAAAAGACAGCCCTGTCCCAGCATCAGAGCATATAGTACGAGGAGATACTGGAGAGCAAGCACATAGTAGATCCAAGCCTGTACTGTCCTCCTGGGGCAAACATAGGAGTCTGGTCCTAGAATTGGGGAAATATTGGTATTTAGGGCTCATTGGAAAGGGAGGATTTTTTTTTTTTTTTTTTTTTTTTTTTTTTTGCTTCTAAAAGAATGTCGATGAGTTACCAACATAGGAAATGTCCACTCAGGAATGAACTTCATCTTTGCATGGCTGTTCTTTTTTTTTTTTTTTTTTTTTTTTTTTTTTTTTTCCTTTTTGCTGGCGAAGGGGGGGGTGGGTTAAGACAGGGTTTTTCTGTGTAGCCCTGGCTGTCCTGGAACTCACTCTGTAAACCAGGCTGGCCTCGAACTCAGAAATCTGCCTGCCTCTGCCTCCCAACTGCTGGGATTAAAAGCATGCGCCACCACTGCCTGGCTGCATGGTTGTTCTTACAGAAGGAAACACAGCATCGTTTGCTTCATACGTTTTATTTTCAGCACACTGTAGCATAGTAGACTCTGGATCCACTACCACATGTGTAAACTGCAGGGAATGAGACTTTGAGGTGATTGGCACACGCTCTAAAGATCCCTGCTGCAAGAAGGAAGAAAAGGCATCATGGGCTCCCTATGGGCTGTTATGGGTCTCACTGCAGCTTGAGTAGGAAAAACATTTTTGTTGTTGTTGTCTCTCCTGACAACCATAATTCCTTTGATTAAACATCTTGGAGGAGCATTAAACAGCATAAGTTCAAATCATAACGTCTAGGCCAATGAACCTAGTCTACTTTAATCTAGTTCAATTGGGTGTGCAATGGCTTAAACCCACCCACCCCCAAAACAGACACACACACACCCAAAACCAAAAATCATAAGCCCCAAAGCAAAAAGAAAAACAATGTGCACATTTTACTCTCCTGTAAACTATAGTCTTTTATAGAGCTACATACCTCTTTAAAATAATACCCTGGTGCACATGCATGCATACTTTAATACTTTCTTTTCCTGGTCAATACAGCAAGCCGAATTTATTTATAATGGAGGGAGAGCATCCAACAATGGGGTTGATTTAGAAGGAAGCAGCGCTATAGTGATAACCACAGATGTCTAGCTATAAGGTTTCCTCTACTGCCCCTGAATATATTTATGAACAAATCAAAAAACTTTGCCGGAAGAACGCTGCTGTTACTGGCTCAAGGGTTACTGACTGCAGTGTGCCCCCTAACCAGGCAAAATATTCTTTTCTTGGCTCCCAACAGTATTTATTTTGCTGCCTGCCAATCTTGAAAATAATTCATGCTGTGTGGCATTTCCTCATAAGTGCTTCCGGGTGTTGCGCGGCTCCACTTGTGCAGTGTCTGATTTCAAACGGCCCGTTCTACCTTTATAAACATTTAGAACTTTCACAGCATGAGGGAAATGCCCAAAGGCATGCAAACACAAGGCTACAAGTACAGCAGCAGAGTCTATCTTACAGCAATATCTAGTTCTTGAGATAGTACCAGAATGCTCTCTTCGCATCAAATTTTGCATTCTCAATCGGGGTACAGAACGCCAAATTAAAACCAGGGGAGTCCAGTACAGAGACCTTAGCATCAACATATTTAATTTATTATTCTGGTTGCAAAAGAACAGTTCCCACATGACTGGTGAAACAGAACATATAACATATTTAAGGATCTAACCCCAGGCCATTAAGAAGCAGGAGAGAAGGAACCGGAAGTGACTTCGGTAGCCAGGCGGTCTCTGTGGTAAAGAATCGGTCCCGAGCTTGCGCAACCGTGCAGTTTAACTTTGCTAGTCCAGCAGCGCCAGTCTTAGAAGGTTGTCCGTGGGTGTGGCCTCTTACATTTCAGGACTTAGCTGCGTGCTGGCCGGGGATTAGAGTTCCTGCCAGATTTCTGATTCTGAGTGGAATCGCTAGCATCAGTTTTACCCAGTCCAAGGTGGCGAAGTTTCATATCCCAGCGCTGTGAAATGTAAAAGAGAAAACAGTCACATGGACACAGCACATGGGGCGTTATTTCTATGATGCTATCAACAGAGGGAGAGTCCAGAGTCAGATCTTTAGTGTTTTGCTACTTTTCCAAAAGTACAAAATCCAAGTATCTCCATCCAAGGATAACAATGATGCTGTATAATAAACACAATGCTCTGATTTCAAAAACCGCAATGGAGACTGTCTCATCTATAAGATATTTAAGGATGCCATTGTACCAAAACATAGAACTGAAATTCCATGTCTGTAAATGATACAAAAGCCAACAATATCTGTACATTCCAAATTTACATTCAAGTGGAGGATTTATGCTGACAGTTTGAAAGAAGGGCTATTTGTCACCATCTTCTTAAGACTAGAGCAAGATAACCTTTTAAAACCTGGTTGAGTGGTTGGAGAGATGGCACCTGTGCAAGAGCCTAATGTTTGGTACCCGGCATCTAGGTAATAGCCGAGTGGAGTGTGTACAGCTACAGTGTCCGTGCTGAGGGGGCAGCAAGCCAGGGAGCAAAGGCACGCAGGTCCTGGAGCTCCAGAGTCAGTGTGTCTAGATTATCAGTGAGTGTCAGTTTCAGAGAAAGACCTTGACTGGAAAAGCAAGAGAGAGAGCAATTGAGGAAGACCCCTAACAGTGACTTCCAGCCACCATACACACATTCACCAGCATGCACAAGTACATATGTGTAAACATGCATGCACACACACACACACACACACACATACACACACCACCTACCAGTGACTTCCAGCCACCATACACACATTCACCAGCATGCACAAGTGCATATGGATGAACATGCACACATACACACATACACAAAGTTAACTGGTTTAAATAGTGAAAACATAAAGGAAAAACAGTGTCTCTAAGGGGCTGGAGCGATGGCTCAGCAGTTAAGAGCGCCAACCGCTCTTCCGAAGGTCCCAAGTTCAAATCCCAGTAACCACATGGTGGCTCACAACCATCTGTAATGATATCTGATGCCCTCTTCTGGGGTGTCTGAAGACAGCTACAGTGTACTTACATATAATAAATAAATAAATCTTTAAAAAAATAGTGTCTCTAAAATACTTTCTACAGTATTTATATAATATAAAAATATTATATATAATATATGATAAATATAAATATAATATATTATAAATATTATTATATGGATATAATAAATAAATCTTTTAAAAAAATAGTGCCTCTAAAATATTTTTCTAGTATTTACCAATTACAGCAAAGCCATGAGATCCTGCTCTGCCGCAGGTTTTACAATGCATGCATTGTGGGGTTTTTGACTGTTGTTGCATGCACTTTTTTTAATAAGTCAAATTTATTTGTATTTCATGTGAATAATATCAATAGTGTTCATTTGTGATACAAGCAATTGAATGGAGGTTATGTGATGAAAGTATACAATGTGGTAAGAGCATCTGTACTCGACAAACTTCAGTGAACATAGAAATCATCAGAGGACTGTGCTGAAAACAGCTTCCTATTCATCAGCTCTGAATGGGTCCATGATTTCCACAGGTCGGGAGCTCTCAGATGATCCATGGGCTGCTGGTTCAATGGCCTCACTTGAAGCAGAAAGAAGCTAATGTCAGACGGCCCAAGTTCTGATTCTAACTGGCCACTTAACCGTACAAAGCTTCTGAACCTAATTGGCATCTGTATTATTTCTCTACTGAGTTTAATAACTAATAGCAGGATTATTATGAAGACTGAAGAATTACAAAGTGCACAGCACATAATGAGTTGATTATTATTACTTTTAAAGCATACTGTTCTACTTGGCTGACTTTAATTGCACAATAATATTGCTTTCATATTTAAAGAATAATCTGATTCTTAACTCTCTCCGAGGTAATTCAAATATCTTGAACAACTGCCTGTCATGGAACATAGGCAAACAATCATTTCTTCCCAAACGTTGGCTCTGAGCATAAACATGAACATGGGCCTGGAGTGATAGCTTAGCGGTTACAAACTTGCTGGATCCAAGGGGTAGTGGTGGCAGCGGCAGCGCGCCTTTAGTCCCAGAGCTTGGAGGCAGAGGCAAGCAGATTTCTGAGTGTGAGGTCAGCTTGGTCTACAGAGTGGGTTCTAGGGGAGCCAGGGCTACACAGTACTGTCTAAACCCAACCAACCAACCAACCAACCAACCAACCAACCAACCAACCAACCAACCAACCAATCAACCAACCAACCAATCAACCAACCAACCAACCAATCAACTAACCAACCAACCAACCAACCAACCAACCAACTAACCAACCAACCAACCAATCAAACAACCAACCAACCAATCAACCAACCAATCAACCAACCAACCAACCAACCAACCAACCAACCAACCAACCAACCAACAAAAAAGAACACTCACTGATCTTGCAGAGAACCAGAGGTTCCCAGCACCCAAGTGACAGCTTACAAACATCTATAACTCCAGTTCCTAGGGATCCCATTCCCTCTTCTGGCCTTCTTGGGCATGAGGCACTTATGCATAGACATACACACAGACAATACTCACACATATGAAATAAAAATGTAAGAATCTTTTTTTAAAAAAAGAGGAACCTCAGAAGAGGACTGGAAGCAATGATACATTACTATAATAAAAATACCAGTACAGGAGGATGACAGAGTTTGAGGCCAGCCTGTGCTACATTGCAAGTACCTGTTCAGCCTATGCTACATCATAGGTACCAGACCACCCTGTGCTAAATCAAAAGTATCACTCCAGCCAGAGCTGCATAGCAAGACAGTGTCTCAAAACAACAAGGACAATTATTCAAGTCACTGGTTCATTGTTTCCTATTAATGTGTTTAAATTCAATCTGAGAACATCAGTGATCTCATAAAAACTATGATTTCCCTGAAGGAAATAAATTCACCATGCTACAAAACAGGCCAAGCCATGCCTCCCAGTGGAAACATAGCCGGCGAGGCTTGTTATACACAGCAGCAGAGGCGCTGAAGCCCTTCCAACTGGTACAGGAATTTAGGACAAATTCCTGTTCTGCACTTGAAAGGCTGAAAGGACATCCCGCTATTCTGAAGAAGAGCCACTTCTCCACTAGTAATTAAATACCAGGCTGATTGGCGAGAGATGTGAACAAAAAAAAACACAGCCGACATTTGAAACGCACCTCACTTCTGACAAAAACACTCGGGACAGAGAAACTTAGTAGCGATAGTTTCTATCTATGAAACTATGCCCTCCACATTTCTGTAGGCCGCTTTGACTCATGTGTGTCTGTCACACTGAGTGCCGGACATACAAGATCAACTGCCTCAGGGTGTTTAACTCACCCTGGAAATGCTGCCCAAATGCTCCAGCTCTCAGGAGAGCCTGTATTATGTTTGGTCCCACTTCCAACCCCACACACCCTAGGAGATTCTTCTGCCTCCTATGCATTTCCCCGATTCATTCGTCTCTTTGAGAAAGATGTGCTAGTGTAATAATAAGAAATGCAAAACTTTTCTACTGAGTAATGTACTACTTGGTATACATTCATACATACTTATATACATACATACATACATACATACATACATACAGTCGGGGATCTTAATATAAGATACTAATGGCACATCACTGTTTTAAGCACCCAGTTTGTCGAGATCTCTTCCATATCTGTACATAGAACACTGTGGTATTTTTCTATTCAGCACTAATTTTTCCCCCTTCTCAGAAAAGAGCAATTTGTTTAGAAGCAATAAAAACTCCTATCCCCTGCCTTCCCAACTGGAGATAGATACTGCTCCAGTTGGGATCAAAAGTTTAATGATAAAGTTTCTGGATAGAGTCCTTGAAAACCTATGCTGACCTCCTCGCTTCTTGCTGCCTGGAATGTTGCATGATGTTGGCGGCAGAACAGCCCCGTGCGACTTCTTCTGTACAAGAAGATGGAAGCGACACCCTACTGTGGCCGAGCAATAAGCTGTCAGAGGCTGGCACTTGAATGCTAGCATGAAGCCAGATTGCCATGGTTGGCTAGCTACAGGTGGTTTCCCAAGAAGTTAGGGTAACCGTAGTTAGAGCTTTGATCCACGTAGAGGAAGCTCATTCCACAAATGAATAGACATTAAAGATAATTTCAGTTCTCAGACTATTCATACATGTGCATTTGTATGTGTTTATGGATAAGCATATGTATCTATGTGTGTGTATATCTGGTTTTAGTTTAGTTGAGGGCAACTATTTAATTTGTATAAGAAATGTTTTTCTAGCCGGGCGTGGTGGCGTACGCCTTTAATCCCAGCACTTGGGAGGCAGAGGCAGGTGGATTTCTGAGTTCAAGGCCAGCCTGGTCTACAGAGTGAGTTCCAGGACAGCCAGGGCTACACAGAGAAACCCTGTCTCGAAAAAACAAAAAAGAAAGAAAGAAAGAAAGAAAGAAAGAAGGAAGGAAGGAAGGAAGGAAGGAAGGAAGGAAGGAAGGAAGGAAGGGATGGTTTTCTATGGATTATATTACCAGACAGAATTTTTTTTTTCTGGTGCTGGGGGCTGACCCTGGTCCGTGTTTGCTAGGTAAGCGTTCTACTACAGAGCTACATCCCACCTCAGTCCTACTGTGAACATACAATCCAAGCTCACCTTGATTTTCTTACCAAGCCGATCCTTCCACTTCTCTGCTACAGAGCCTTCCACCAGGAGTAACCTGCATTTTAAAAATCAAATGACCGCTTTTGAAAGACCAGAGTATATCACTGAAAAGTCCAAGGACTTGGCGGCAAGTCAAACTAAATCTGTTTATCCTAGAATAGGAAAGCGGGAGAGCTGAAGAGTCTTAACCATGTAGGATTCACGGACCCCCTTTCAGAAATAAGTAAATCTATGATCCCTCTTTCCAGAAAAATCTATATCCACAAGCTATACGCATATCCTTTTTCTATCCAATATATAAAATTAAAATATATAACCACAGTTCCCAAGAAAGTAGAAAGAACCTAAGACAAGAAAGGCTCAGCAAGACGTGTAAAAAGAAATAAATGTACAGGCTAGGAAGGAAAACAAATTCCCCTGCATCCTTCAAGGGAAAGTTACCTGGAGCGTTCCTCATCTTCATAGCCCATGATGACATACTCCTCATTAACAGTAAGTGGAGGACAGAGGCAGCCAGAGGTGGTGTAAAGGTTGACGGTATCCCTTGGGATGTTCACCAGTGATGCCTTTAGGATTTCCTTCACCTCCACAACGGCGGTCACGTCATGACATTTCATCTTTACCTCTTTAACTTTAGCCCGGATGACTGGATAAAAGAGAGTGAATTTGGCTTATTTGATGGCACACAGTAGGTAAAGCCAGTACGCCTCTTTCTAGCCAATTCCTCTTAATTTCATGATCAATGGTTAGAAGGGAAATGTCAAGCAGACATTTTTCTTTAGAGAGACTAAATGCCACCATACTGGCCTTCTTTGTACTCAGCTCTGATTCCCTGCCAGTTTGTATATGCATCTGTATATGCAGACGTTGGTGGTTATATACGCATGTTTGGTTTTCACGGACCCATGTAGGTAATCAGAGTTGACTGAGTAATCTGTTCTTTGGATGTGTGACTATGTGTGTGGAGGCACCAATCGCTACCAAAAAGTATTAACTTAAACTCATTCTACCCCATGTAAAGGCCTCGACTCAACTCGATGCTTGTTTCTTCATCAGGACTACACGGTTGATCGGTTTTCTCAAGGCGGGCTCTCTTCCCAGTTACGGCTCAGTCTTGTTTACTAGCGTTCCCACACCAACTCCTCGGACCATCCTCCTTCACCTCCATTCCGACACTGGCACTTTCCTTCCTTCACACCAGCGGCATGCTTTGTATCTCCTTTAGGTATACTGAACTTTCTTCTTGAGCAAAAGTTGTCCATTAGACCTTGTCTCCTCCGTCTGCCTTGTGTGCCCAGCTACTCGGCTACCCCCCCTGCCCCTGCTATGTCGTGGACAGTGTTCTAGCATGCTAACTGCATCAGTCCCCTCCCCCACTCCCATGCAAGTAGTGACCCTCACGCTCCCTTCGGGCATCAGCTTCGCTTTTCAACACAAAGATGAACCTTCATTCATCACAAAGTCAAAGGCCTGACTCAGAACCTAGAAGATACATTTCTTCTGTTCTCCTGTGTCTCTTTCTGAAGAGCCCCATTGTGTAGATCTCTACTTCTGGCGAGTAAACATTTTTACAGGGAAGTTTTACTTTTTGAAAAAAGAAAGATGCAAACATGTTATTTAATAAAAAGCCAACCACAATTGCTCAGGAAGTTTTGTCATATTCATACAATATCCACAGAGGACACACAATATATCCAAGAGAGTCCATGTTGGGAAGAGGTAGGGATGTACAAACTCCCACTTGCAGATCCTCCCAGGGATTTTAGATGTTCAGCATTATACAGGATTGATAAAATCCCTCCACCAAAACATAAAACCAGCTGGTAATGTTCTAACTTTATCACAGTAACTTAATGGTCTACAGGTATAACACTCTACAGGACAGAGATTCCGCTTCCAAAATTTGTAAACTGTAGGATAAAGCCTTAGTTTTATGCACGAGTATTTTCAATCTTCAGAGAACTTGCTGCAACACAAGTGTGAGAGTGGGTTGCAGACAAAGTCTGACTGTCCAGCTGACCATGCCTGGCCTGACTGGCAAGCGGAGGCCCCGTCCCTCGGCCCTGTATTTTGACAAGAGATAACGTTTTCCTCCAGACGCTCCGTTCCCAAGGCCAGCTAGCAGACGTGTTTGTGTGAGTCCTGGCTTAAATGAATGTGCTTCCCAGTATCCGTGAGCCATTAGCGATTAGGGAGCTGTGCAAATGCTCTCCAGCCAGTGATTTATTTACCCGGCGCATCCACTATTTTCATTAGGAATTTTTAGCACATGTAACCCCTCCAAAAAAAATACCTCTCTACAACACCTACTTCATTATTCAAGTAATTTTGCTAAAGCTCACAAATTTTTACTGAATTGGTCAAGAATGAGGCAGAGGTTTCACATGAATTAGCCACTGCTCCTGCCTGGGCCTTGTTTCCTTAATAGAAATATGCAGAGACATACAGCGAAAATCTATATATTTGGAAACAAAAATATTTTCCTTCCATTAGTTTGCCTACTAGCCAAGCATTGGAGGGGCTCTTTTCTCCTAAGAATCGGCAAGTCCCACCCAAAAGCCAATCTTTAAATTATGGGTGGCCTAATTAGTGTCTGGCTATGACAAAGAGAATATTTTCTCCCCCTTCCCCTTTTTTCCTTTTCTCTTCCTTCCTTCCTTCCTTCCTTCCTTCCTTCCTTCCTTTCTTTCCTTCTTTCTTTCTTTCTCTCTCTCCCTTCCTTCCTTCCTTTCTTCCTTCCTTTCTCTCTCCCTTCCTTCCTTCCTTCCTTTCCTTCTTTCTTTCCTTCCTTCCTTCCTTCCTTCTTTCTTTCTTTCTTTCTTTCTTTCTTTCTTTCTTCTTCCATTCTTTCCCTTTTTTTCAATAGTGATTGGGGAAACCTAGGCTGACCTTGAGCTTGCAGTGAAGTCTCAGCTGGCCTTGAACTCGGTCCTCTTGGCCTCATTCCCCAGTGCAGGGAGGGACTACAGATGTGCTGCCATACAGACCCCCTCCTTTGTATCGATTGTGGTAAGACTCACTCAGCTACCTTCTCTAAAAGTTCTTTCCAATGATTTGTAACGATTAGCATTTTGACTTTTAATGGTGAGCTATTTTGTTAACCAGGAAGCTAGGCAAAGTTAAAAGAAGTAGGTAAAGATAAATAAAAATAACTATCTCTTTGAAATAATTTTTTATTGTTAGTGGTGTGTGTGTGTGTGTGTGTGTGTGTGTGTGTGTGGTGGTGGTGGTGGTGGTGGTGGTGGTGGTGGTGGTAGTGGTTGCTGCTGTTTGTTTGGAGACAGGCTTTTATGTATCCCAAACTGGCCTCCAACTTGTTGTGTAGTAAAGGATAACATTGATCTACACAACCAATTTTATGTGATACGGAGTGCCAGGCAAACCCTCCACCAATGCTACCAGGCCCCTGGTATGAAATTATGGTTTTACTTTTTTAATCATAACTATCTTTAAAAAGTCTACATGGCCTTTATAAATCTTAAAAAGCTAGGCTTTTGAACCAGAAGACCTTCCTCCCCCTGCAGCCATGGTAGTTTGCATTAAGGGAAGAGGGTTCTTCATATAAGCAGCCAGGCATTTGATTCTTAGATTCTTCAGCTTGGGAATATTTGTCCCTCCCTGGGATGCCTGTCTGTCCCACACTAACCAAGAGTGGCTACGATCCTGCTTAAGATAAGCTGTCAGCTGGATCTGGTAGCTCATGCCCCTAACTCTAGTGCTAGAGAGGCTGAGCTTACAAGTTCGGGGGCAACCTGGCCTCTGGAGCAAGTTCTAAGCTAGCCTTTGAAATACAAAGTCCCTGTCTAAAAACAAATAAGTTATAAGCAAAGAATAAAAACGTATTCTACTGAAGAAAAATTTGGGAAAGAAATTGCATTCACCTACCCCCCAAGAGCTTCTTTTATGCTCTTTAATAAGTTGAATTTTCAAGCATTACTGTCATTGGCATGCCCACGTCTCTCCTTCTAAGTCCCCAAATTCTGGAACAGTGGGTCTCAACCATACTAATGTTGGGATCCTTGAATGCAGGTCTTCATGCTATGGTGACCCCCTAGTATAAATTATTTTCATTGCTCCTTCATAACTAATTTTGTTACTGTTATGAATTGTGATATGAATATCTGTGTCTTCCTGTGGTCTTAAGCAACCCTGTGAAAGGCTCATTTGACCTCCAGGGAGTGGTCACCCACAGGTTGAGAACCATTGCTCTAAAAGTTGAGCTAAATCTCTACACACCCTCTGTCTTCTAAAATTAAGACACATAAAAAGCAAAATCCTCATTTTCATAGCATAGTTAACTTTAGAAGTCTATAATCCATGTTTAGCTATTAACTAGCAGTCAGAGAGTGACATGATCTTGTGGGTCGGAGGACATGCTGAGAATCCTACGACCAAACCCAACACCATGTTACAAGCAGAACATTCCACACCTGACTTCGTGTGACAGGTCAAGACGCACCTAAAATTACCTTCGGGAACTGTCAGTGAAACACAAATTTCATGCTTGAACTTGGGTCCCACTCCCAAGACTATTCCCAAGCATATTCCCACACATCCACAAATATTCTAAAATACAAAATGATAGTCTACAATAAGAAGTGTTCTATTTGAAAAGCAAGTATAGTTTTTAAAAAAAGGATAATAGTAATCCTGAGTAGACCCATCTTAACAGCAAGAGGCAATGAGTGCCTCTCATCTACATAACAGTGATTGACGTTCACTGAAGCATAAACGTACCCAAAAGTACACTATACATAATGAAAGAAGGGACAGCTTCGGCTCCATTGTCATCAGTCATAAAGCCAGGATGAGAAGAGCACTCACGCGCAGTTGGGAAAGCGAGATGAGACAGTACATGGAAAGTTCCTGAAATAGTCCCCGGGAGAGGCAGCGTCCTCCCACCAAAGCAGGCAGCTGTTTGTACAGGAGGCAGGTGAAGAGCAACAACTATTAGATGTTGCTTCCCAGTGTCCCTTGGGTCGTGCTTGTGGAGCACAGCTGGAATCCAGGTACCAACCCAGAGACAAGAACTTCTACTTTGAAACTGACCTCTAGGTACTCAATGCTATTAATTAATTAATTAGCTAGTTAATTAGTTAATTAACTAATTAATTAATAAAATCAATGTTCTCAAATCACACATTTGAGAAGAACTTTGTCACCATGATACTTGAAACTGGAAACAACACGTATAAGTGTACTTCTTTGTTTTTAAGCCTGACTTTTAAACTACCCATTTATGCGCATGCAAGAGTGTGCATATTACACACACACACACACACACACACACACACACACACACAGGTTTCCCCAGCACACAGCAGTCCAGGAGTGGACGGTAACAGTATCCTTACCATAGTTGTAATTGTTCCGGAAATAGGTCTTCTGTGTCGCTCTGACAGGCTTACATTTGCAACGTTCTGAAAGAGATGAAATGGTAAGTAGCGTTTCTGTATTAGCAGTCTTTCCTTCGCCAGTGTGCTTTAAGGAAGGCTCCCCATGAACTTGGGGTGAGAGGTCTCTGTGTCTGACCTTTTCCTCCTGGAACGACCTTGCCGTTCCTGCTCTCTTCACAGCTCGTGCCGCCACACCTGCAGGCTCTGAAGAGAGTTCCCAATCTCTCCCACCAAATCCTCAGGTATCACTGCTCATCGTCATCCTGCTTGAGCTACCCAGGACCCCAGACTCCGGAACGAGATGCACTCAGTGCTTTCAGAAGTGAAAGGTACTTTCTACTGCAAGGCAGTTAGGTAGCCAGTGTGGCCTTGTGGAAGACCGCTTGCTGTATGTATATTTTTTATAGATGACATGGCATTTCTCCACATATTAGTTCCTGGATGAGAAAGCCACTCCAGGAGATGAACCGGAAGTGCCTAAGCCAGTGAGCCCCTTCCACCGACAGAACAGCGGCCTCGCACGGAATGGCACGTCTGTGCTTGTTGGAGACAAACTACAACTCTTGTAATATAAATCCTATATTAAAAATATCTGTAATCTGAAATAATATGCATATAGGAAATATTATATAGACTGAAATAATATGCAGACTGAAATAGTATGCATATAGGAAATATTATACAGACTGAGCAGGTTGTAATTCTATATCTAGGAATATATATGTGTGTGTGATATTATATATGTCATATATACATGTATATATGTGTGTGTGTGTGTGTGTGTGTGTGTATGTATGACAACAATTAAAGAAAAAGAGGCCACGAATTTAGGAAAGATAAGGGGGTTATATAAGTATATGAGAGGGGTATATACTTATTCCTCTTATTCATAGTAAAACTAAATTGTAAAATATACTTGTGAGTGGTGTATATACTTGTGAGTATAGGTGTATGCCATAAAATCTCTGATTATATCAAAATCTTTCATTTGTAGATAAGTTCACATCTTCAGGAGTATATTTTTTAAACCTTCTATGGAAACACTATACTTCCAAAATTACTTACTTGAGAAACTGGAGTTGGGGGTGTACCTCAGTTATAGTGTGTATGCTTATCTGGAAGTTTGAATAGGCATGGGCCCCAAAGACTCAGGTGCTTGGCCATTGGAAGTAGCACCATTAGTAAACGTGACCATATTGGAGTAAGTGTGGCCTTGCTAGAGGAATGTGCCACTGTAGAGGAGGGTTTTGAGGTCTTGTATGCTCAAGCTTTGCCCAGAGTGGCTCAGTTTCCTCTGGCTGCCTTCAGATCAAGATGCAGAACTCTCAGTTCCTTCTCCAGCACCATTGCCTCCCGGTATGTTGCCAATGCTTCCTGGGTGACAATAGTGGACTAAACTTCTGAAAATAACACACACACACACACACACACACACACACATGCACACACGCAAGCAACCACATACATGCACTTACATATTGTAAGCACAGTCAACCGTCAGCAAAGTCTATATAAAAAGAAATAACACAATTTCCTTAGAAGATATTTGCTTAGTTTTCTTCAAGTTAGTACCCCTGAGAAAGCTCCTCTAAAAATTAAATAAGTGTTTCCCATATGGTGACACGGAGCACATGGATTAGAGAAAGCAAACTAATTTCTTGTTTTGTTTAAAAAAACTGTCTTATGGGCGTGGCAGCCATCTTCCAGTAACTCACCAAAATGGCGAACACAAAGGGAAGGGGAAGAAGAGAGGCACCCAGTGTATGTTCTCTGCCCTTTAGGAAACGTGGAGTTGTTCCTTTGGCCACATACACGCAAATCTACAAGAAGAGTGACATCGTAGACACCCATCAAGGGAATGGGCACTTTCAAAAAGGAATGCCTCGCGGCAAAACCGGAAGAGTCTACGATGTGGCGCAGCATGCCGTGGGCATCACTGTAAGCAAGCAAGTTAAGGGCAGATTCTGGCCACGAGGATCAGTGTGCGGACTGAGCACATCAAGCACTCGAAGAGCAGAGACGGCTTCCTGAAGCGGGTAAAGGAGAACGACCAGAAGAAAAGGAGGTCAAAGAGAAGGGCACCCGGGTTCAGCTGGAGCGCCAGCCTGCGCCACCCAGAGAAGCACACTTTGTGAGGACTAACGGGGAGGAGCCCGAGCTGACGGAGCCCATCCCATATGGATTCATGGCCTCATGGACAAAACAGAGATAAAGGACTGCAAAGTGTTAAAAAAACAAAACAAAACTGTCTTATGTTAGTATGGGAACCAACCAAAAGCAGGCTTCTGTGTTGACCATTTGCTATTATATTTATTATTCTATGTGCATGGGTATTTGACCTGCATGTCTGTCTGTCTGTGCACCATATCTGCACGGTGCTTTTGGGGGCACTGGATCCTCTGGAGTCTAAATTACAAATGGTCGTGAGCAGCCACGCAGATGCAGGGGGGGGGCAATAAAACCTGAAAAAACAGCCAGTGTTCTCAGTGTGGAGCCATCTCTCAGCCCCACATTTTACATTTTTAATTACATATTTATTTGTTCCGCGTACACGTATGTGTGTATGTGTGTATTGTGGGAGTGCACACATGCCACAGTTTATGAATGTAGGTCAAAGGAAAACTTGCAGGAGTCTCTTTCTACTAGATAGGGCCTGGGAATCAAACTCAAGTCATAAGGCCTGGCAGCTGGAGCCTTTGCCTGATAAGCATCTTGCCAGCCCTTATATTTTCTAACCAAAATTAATTTTACTTTAATTGAACCTGTACGTGAGCATCAGCAGTCCAAAGGCTAGATGTACCGTACCTGCCAGCTTTCATAGATATAAGCGTCTCTCCTGGGATCAGCCACAGGTGTAATTGTTCCTGTCATGGTGGCACTGGGAATGTCTCAACACTACACATGGCACTGTCTCTTCTTTGCTTTGCAAGCGATTTTTAGCACATTTCTGTAGGAGCTCGGTCCAGTAAACAATGGGTATTATCAGTGTCTGTGGACACTTTGAAGACCACTCCATGGTTGACCAGATGACTCAGCAAGCAAAGTGGCTGAGTTCAATGCCTGGAACCCACAAAAAGGCGGAAGGGAAAAAAACAATCCCCAGGGTTGCCCTCACTCACACATATCACATCAAATCACATCTTATGCAAACACACACACACACACACACACACACACATAGAGAGAAAGAGAGACAGAGACAGAGACAGAAACAGAGAGAGGGAGGGAAAGGGAGAGAAACACACAGAAAAACAAGAGAAACAGGATTTTATAAAGACAACTACTTCAAAAATAATGCTCCTATTACTAAAATGTTTGTATTCTCTTCCAAAGACAATGGAAAGTTACCTAGGTCTTGCCTTGTTAGCTGTTTGATTTTTTTCTAATATGTTATAATCTTATACATTTTATAAGGGTCTCCTAAACATGAGAATATTTCTGAAGAAAAGGATGCTATAGCTTGAACTTACAAATTATCTTCATAAATATATCGGTTTGTGCCGGGCGTGGTGGTGCACGCCTGTAATCCCAGCACTTGGGAGGCAGAGGCAGGCGGATTTCTGAGTTCGAGGCCAGCCTGGTCTACAGAGTGAGTTCCAGGACAGCCAGGACCACACAGAGAAACCCTGTCTCAAAAAAAAAAAATATCCATTTGTTATTTCTCTGCTTAGAAATACACTTGTGTCACTACAATGATGCAAGGATGTAGATTTTAGCCGAGCGCTAGAATGCCTAATAAGCTGGAGAGGTCTCAGACTTGGTGCCCAGCATCGCAAAAATAAAGTAAAGATAACACATGTTCATAAATTAGCTATACATTTCTCATCTTCAGAAATGGCTTGTGCTTTAATTTTTAAAAGTTTAGTCAAAAACTACATACCAAGTGCCACTGAATTGAATCTCACTTGATATTGTTATCCATGTAAATTTGCCTGAAGCATAAACAAACTTAAGAGGCAGAGATACTTTTTAATTGCATTGTAAAGTGATTTAGGACTATTTCGAAAGGACGTTTATATAGTGATATGTACAATTGCCTCTACATCGGTTATTCCCTAAAGTCTAATGAGCTGAGCAAATCCGTCCTTGGGGCCAGTAGTTGCTCTGCAACATTGCTCCTACTGGTCGCCAAGGGAATTTTGTCACACTGCATAAAAATATGACCCTTTCTGCCTAATTCTTAGCTTCTGCTATAAGCAAATACCTATCTAACTTGACTGTCTAACAGTTCAATATATTATCAACAGTGTAAGTAGAATTTTACGTCCACCAAGTACAAATGTATCATTTCCTTCCACTCATGATGATTTAATCCAAACATGTTCATACCTTACATTAATAAACCCAAAGTATTATCTCTGTTTTAAGTCACACAGACACATACTCCCACGCACACACACTCATGTACACATACACCCACACAGTAGAATTTTACATCCACCAAGTACAAATGTATCATTTCCTTCCACTTACTTATGATGATTTACTCCAAACATGTTCATACCTTACATTAATAAACCCAAAGTATTATCTCTGTTTTAAGTCACACACACACACACACACACACACACACACACACATACACACACACTCACACTTGTGTCCACAAAGCCTGGGGGAAAAGGCCATGGAAAGAGAACCTGCATGGATCGCCTTTTGCAATTATTTTGTATCCACCACCATAAATAAAGCTGTGACCCTTTTTTTTTTCTATCAACAGTTTGATTTCTTTACACTTGGACTTCTTAATTGAGCCAATAGTATTACCTTTACTACTAGTGTTCTTCCCCTCCTAGTTTCCTGGTGAGACCAGAACATAAAGTCTTGGGTTCTATGATGACAAAAAGAAATACAATGCTGGACTTTGCATAAAAACATTACATATCAAAAATGAGATCTTCTTTTGTGGTTTTTTGTTTGTTTGTTTGTTTGTTTTGGTTTTTTCGAGACAGGGTTTCTCTGTGTAGTCCTGGCAGTCCTGGAACTCGCTCTGTAGACCAGGCTGGCCTCAAACTCAGAAATCTGCCTGCCTCTGCCTCCCAAGTGCTGGGATTAAAGGCGTGCGCCACCACCGCCCGGCTCAAAAATGAGATCTTATAAAGGAATTATAGGCTGCTTTGGTGGTTTATTTTATGGAAACTTTTCACTATAAGTGCTGATTTTTCTTTTTTTATAACTGAATGATGGGAAAGTCTTTGTGGTAGTTTGAATAGGTTTGGCCCTTATAGATTCCTGTGTTTGAATACTTAGTCATAGGAAGTGGCACTATTAGAAGGTGTGGCCTTATTGGAGTGGGTGTGGCCTTGTTGGAGGAAGTGGGTCAGTGTGGAGCCATGGCTTTCAGATTTCCTGTGCTCAAGCTCTGCGAAACCTGGAATCAGAATCTCCTCCAGGCTCCTCCAGCACCATGTCTGCCTGCATGCCGCCATGCTTCCTGCCGTGATCACAATGGACTAAACCTTTGAATCTGTAGGCCAGCCTCAATCAAAAGTTTTCTTTTATAAGAGTTGCCTTGGTCATGGTGTCTCTTCATAGCAATAAAACCCAAATTAAGACCGTCTTCAAATGTGGACAGTTTTGATGTTAGAAGTTTGTTCCCTTCACTGTCTAGAATTAAACACAACACTCGGGATTGTGAGACAGAGTGCAGCCCTCATCTGTGGATGGTCATGACTAGGGCTCTCCCTGAGGCTAATCTTCAGATCCTCTCAGTTGTTCATCCATCTCTTCCAGCCAAACTGCTAGAAATAGTGTTGATTATGCTAGTATGAGCACAAGTGTATCACCCCCTTATACAAATGAGAAAACTGAACATGCCAACTCCCCCCTCCCCGACACACACACACACACACACACACACACACACACTCAGAACCAGACCAGCAGGGATACACCAGCTCAGAGGCAGAACTAGCATAAGTAAGGCCCTGGATTCCATCCTCAGCACTGAGATGCCCCAAGTTGCTTGCCAGTATTTGAGCTGATGCACAGATGTCTGCCTACTATGTCTGCAGTGAGACTTCTGGTAAGCATAAGCCACTTAGAACATGACAGTGGCCGCATTTATTAGAAACACACAGAACATTACTTTTATATGGGTTTAAATGATCTAAACATTTCCAAAGGACTGATACAATTATAAAATTTGTTACTGTCTGGGTTTTTGCTGTTTAATACAATCTTGTCTGAGATCGAGCTTAAGTGTGATGCAACTTTCTAACTCATCCTGACCTTTGTTTGAACTCATTTTGATCTCATGCACAGCTGTAAGACTATAAATAACTTCACTGGATGTCAACAGCCCATAAACCAATTTGGAAGAGTCTATCTTTGAGTAGATATTTATCTGATTTTACTAAGAAAGTATCTCCAGTCTATACTTTAGACTTACCATCAAAGGATGTGGGAAAAAAAAGAGAAAATAAAATTCTGTGTTACATTTCCATTGATCTCTCATAACTAAGCATTCTGATGAGATCAGTGTGTCTTTTAGTTTGTGCCAAAAGTGAATATCCTTGTATCTGACCCAAGATCCGCTTGTCTCCTCCCTTCTACTCTAAGACACTTAGGAGAAAAACAAAGCAAACTTTTAAAAACTCACAAAAAAGCAATACAATGTGAAGATGTATACCCTCAATTCTAGCCTTCATATACCTTCAACTGCCTCAAAGTAGTGTTCAGGACTCTGTTCTTAAGTAGTTTTAGACACCTGGAAATATCTACCACACCATGCCAGTGTCTTCCTGCTGTAGAAAAGACGGTGCCCTCTACTTTATACTCTTGGGACAGTCACGACTCCCTAGATATGAAGCAGAAAAAGTAAACAGAATATCTATTGAAGCCTTTCAGCCACTGGTGTGTTCATTAATTTGCTGTGCTAATATTTACTTGGCATGCCACATTCTAGGCTCTGTCCCATGACTATAGGACACCCGATGGGCAACATGGCCAGGGCAGAAGGTACAAAATGACAACACACAAGACAATCTGCAACTCTGTGTGTGTGTAATGAAAAAGAATCACACTGTGTGTGTACAATGCAGAACCTCTGGTGGTGTAAGCCGCTCTGGCTTCACAGTCCTCTGTGGAAGTGGTCTTCAAGTATAAATCTAGAAAGGGGAGTGACAGTCAGCAAGTTACAAAACACTTCTTGCTGACTTGGAAAGAAAGAGAGGGGGAGGGAGGGAGGGAGGGAGGGAGGGAGGGAGGGAGGAAGGAAGGAAGGAAGAAAAGAAAAGAAGAGAAAAGAAGAGAAAGAAAAGAAAAGAAGAAAGGAAGGAGGAAAGAAAGAGAGGGAGACTGAGAAGAAGCATCGTTAAGAGATGGGGGGGGGGCTGGGCGGTGGTGGCGCACGCCTTTAATCCCAGCACTTGGGAGGCAGAGACAGGCGGATTCCTGAGTTCGAGGCCAGCCTGGTCTACAGAGTGAGTTCCAGGATACCCAAGGCTACACAGGGAAACCCTGTCTTGGGGCGGGGGGAGAGAGAGAGAGAGAGATGTGAGGGAACACAGGAGGGGAGGGAGTCACGAATGCTGGAAAAACAAGAAATCCTATGGGGGAAAGAGGGCAATCCCTATGCCAAATGACCCTCAAAGCTGAAGTTAGTTAACAAATAAAAGGGCCCATTGAATTTAATGGGCAAAGAGATGACAAGGCCCTGGTGAAAAAAATGGAGAACAGGGCTTTGAAAACCAGACACTTGTCTACCACACAAGTGGTAAGGACAGAGGCTATTGACAGTGACCAGATGATGAATGTGTGAGTGGGGGGATGAGAGCTATCCCTTTTGCTCTCTCCTTGAAGGATAGAATGACGTTGTCCGCTGTGCAGCAAGAAGAACAGCTGTGGTGTGCAGGGAGAGAGCATGGAACTGATGTTTCAAATGAAGGACAAACTGTGTAGTAGAGAAACCCGCCGCACAAATTTCTTCTTCAGTAAGGTTTCTTTCCTAAAGTGTGTCACCAATTTGAGTGATTCACTCTGTCGAATCGAGTTAAGAATTTGAGACCAAAAATGAGAGGGGCAGAGAAGGGAATTGAAGATATTTCAAGAAAACCATTCTCATAAACAGTAAAATCTTGCTTAAATAAAGAAGTCAGAGGCTGGACGGACAGTAAGTGCGGGCAGTAACAAAGGAGAAAGAAAAGCCAACAGCTACAGTTTCAGAACGAATCATCTGGAAGGAAGGGTGGAAGTTACTAAAGAGTGGAATGCTTGAGATTAAGATTACAAAGCCAGAGTCATGGCTGTGTGGCAGAGTCAAGCCTGCCTGTGAAAACAATGGCCGCAGTGGAACAGGGTGGGAGGGGAGTGGGTAGAATTAAAATAGTGGCTTTTCAGCTCAATCACAAATCATCCAAACAGAATTTGTTCGGGCAGCTTTCTGCAAGAGAATGGCCTAGAAATAATCTGCACTTCAGAGGATTCATCCCATTAGCCTTCTAGAAACAAGGGGACAGGAAGACATCCAGAGAGTCTTCCCTCATGGCCAACCACAGCCAGCCACACTCCCTCACCCTGATATTACTAACCATCAGAAGGATACTTGATGGAAAAAATCTCTAGAGTCTTATTGTTCCAAGGACATTAAAAACAAAATCCATCAGAATCCTAGTTGTCTGGTCTCAGTAATAAAACAGGAAGTGGAGGGAGAGAGTTTGAGAGGGCGTTATGATAAACAGTTCCTTCAGAATCAGAAACCAGTAACTCCATCAAGCTGGACTCAATAGATAAATGGCTAGAAGCTTCTAATTTTACTGGTATCATATCATTTGAAGGTGCATTATACACTGGAAGCAATGCAACAACTGAATAGATACATCTCACAAGCATTATAGTAAGCAGAAGCTGCCAAGGGCATAAGATAAAGCTGTACTGCTGATCCGTGTGCGGAGGGCTGGAGATGTAATGGTCTGAATTTATAGTAGTGAAAATTAGAACCTACTAGGCTAGAATGGGAAATCTCTAACGATGACAGCAATGTTCTTTATCCCAGACTCAGTGGTGGTTGCATGGGTGCAGATCATGCCAAAGCTCAAGGCAGCACACACTAGACGTTGGTTAATTTTACTCTAAGGAATCTAGACCTTAGAAAATACCATTGACTAGAAATTCACAAGACTTTTTTTTTTCATTTTTCCATAAAATGAAGTGCCTTAGCTGCTACTCATTGAATATTTAAGATAATATGAATTTTCTGAATATATGCATGAGTCAAATGAAGTATATGTATATATAAAGTCAACTTCATAGTATATATACATATATATATATACACACATATTATTTTGAGTTAGGGAAAAACATTATGAAATTGACTGCTGAAGCTAGATAACAAAAAAATGTTGAAAAACAAAAGTAGCATGGTGTCAAGCTCAGCTATAAAAACAAACCTGGAATTTTGTAATAAGGGACTCAGTTCATAATGATTTGTGCTCTGTAAAAGGAAATTGCTTAAGATTGCATGGACTAACATTGCGTCAATAAGAAGAGGAAATTCCATTTTTCTCTTCAAGATTAAATTTTCAGAAATATTTAAATAAATAAGCACTTCACAAGGTTTTTGGCTCTAAGAGTCACTCAAATTCTCTAAAATATGAGTCAATGCAACTTTGTTTGCCCTTCGACTGTTTTATAATGTCCCTAAAGCATGAAAGGACAAAACAGACCCCACTGTCATGACAGAGTTGCGGCTGCTCAGTGCCAGGTCCAGACAAGAGGGGGAAGAACGGATAAATGGCCGTTCACTGATTGCTTTATCTCTCGCCCCTGATCTGCAGTGGGTCTGGGAGAAACGAGTTTCCATTACTTTTCTTGAAGAACGGGAGGATGAATGGACTAAACCAACGCTGACACTCTCCTGCAGGGGGCCTGGGAAGGAGATGAGGCCACATCCTCCAAGGTGGAAGTTGTCTACTAAAAGGTTGCTGCTGCTGTTGTCGAATCAACTATGTTTGAAATATAAGTAGGATAGGTGGATAGGAAATAGGAATATGCTATTCTCCCTGGGGGAGTGAACAGAACCACAGTCAGAGATATGACTGAGAGCCTCTAAGTCAGATGAATTCTAAGAGGGAGACACCCTCATAGTGAGAGAAGAGTGGGCCCATGCTGAGCTTCTTCGGAAGTGCGTGTGCCTGGGGCTCAGAAGCACTGAGACAATTTTGCTACCAGTTCAAGGAAGAGAATGACAAAGAAAGAGAATTGGTTAGAAGTGGCAGCTCCCTTAGGTTGGAGAAAGACCTGTGATTGTAAACTGCAGTACAATCACAAAAAGTGCTATGTAGCCTTGCTAACGTCCCCTAGTTGGGCCGGGTTAATTCAGGCTCTGAAGTCAGCAAGTGTTTGTAGAAAGGAGAGGGGAGGCCAACACAAGCTGATATTGGTATTGGGAATGACCAGTGAAGTTGTTTGGTCGTGCACACAAAGTACATCAGAATTTGCCAGCTATTGCCTCTCTGGGTTGGGGTGTGTGTGTGTGTGTGTGTGTGTGTGTGTGTGTGTTTAATGTAAATGCTCATAAATTGGTTGTCATCACACACGCAAAACTAGAATTATTTTTGGTTAATTTCCAAAGACCAACACGTTGGCCTGGGACTGTGGCTTAGTTAGGGCTCTTGCTAGCATGCCCAGAGCCCTGGCTTCCTCTCCAGCAAAGCTTAAAATCAAGTGTGGTGGCTCCAGCTGTCATCCCAGAGCTTGGGAAGTGGAGGCAGCAGGAGCAGAAGCCCATGCTCATCTTCAGAAGCATAGTGAGTTCGAGGCCAGCCTGGGCTGTACAGACCCTCCCTCACACAAAGCAAAACTACACTGAAAAACAAATGAACAAAAACCATACCCTTTCCTTGAAGGAATGAAACATCCTTCTTAATTATCTATGTTGATTTGTTGTGATTCACATCCCATGCTGTGAAATACGGAACGTCTATTTCTTTTATGATAGTAGATTTACGACAGGAAAATACACTCACAAATTGGAAGCTGTTCAGAGTCATTATCTCCGAAACAGAAGAGGGGGGAAAAAGTTAAGTGTTAAGGCAACAAGTAAACTAATTGGAGGGAAAGAATGTCTTCCCCAAATTCCAGACACAAACAGCTTGACATTTTGGAAAGGGGTCAGGATGGCGGGTATGATGGTTTGGGGCCTTCTCACTTCCTGTTTTATCGTGAGCCTTTTCAGCTGCGACCTTTCTACAAAGGATAAAATTCTGAGTGTGAGCAAACTATGTCTACTTTGGAAACATGTGACTATGTCAATGTGTCCCCCCCCCGCCCCCCCATAAACAGAATGAACTCTCATTTCTCTCTTGTTTTCCTCGACCCCATTATACCAGAGAACAGAAAAACATTTTTGGGAAAGGGGACCGGAGACTCTGATTCCAGGAACACTCCACTCACGCTGAGGTTTTCCAAGTGGAGCTAGTTTTGTGTTGTTGTTGCCGTTTGGGGGTGTTTGTATGTTTGGGGTTTTGTTTTTGTATTTGAGACAGGGTTTCTCTGTGTAGCCCTGATTCTCCTGGAACCCACTCTGCACACCAGGCTGGCCTCGAACTCAGAGATTTCATTTGCCTCCGGAGCACTGACTCTGTCTCTAGACAGCTGAAATCGAAGGTGTGCACCACTACGCCCTGCTCCAAATGGATCCATTTTTTGTATATTGTTTGTCATTGATGTCTTTGCTCATGGACACACTGAAACTGTCACCATAGCTTTCAGAAGAGTTGACAGCTCACACACACACACACACACACACACACACGACAAGAAATTCTGACTGACCAATTGCATTACTGAACAAGTGAGCTTTTTAGTCTGTTATACACAGAAACAAGAGAAGGAGTGGTCCTCAGAGCAGCGCAGACACCAAGAATGGCTACTTTTGTGTGACCAAAGATGTTCCTCATTGCATCACCAGAACTTAAGATATTCTAAATAAGCACCTGGGATAAGCACCCTCTGGGAAGCAAAATGTGGGTGGCCATGAGTCCTTGGGGGGGGAGGGGGTTGGTAGAGGGGAGGGGATGGGAGAGGGGAAAGGGGCATCTGCAGCCCTGCTGCTTTAGCAGGATGCAAACGGGCCCTGTGACACCCTGTCACGGAGTCTGCTGTGGGTGTGGGTGGGGTGCTCTTCAGTACCTTTTCCTGTCTCAGGCTCAGGGCGAGGGGTTGTGAGATGGTAGGAGGCTCCGCCATGGCCATTAAAAGGAGCATACAATGCCAATCAGGGCAATGGCTGCAGGCTCCACCTGCCCTCGCCACCCCACGCTCTGCAGTCCACATAGTTTGCATTTAGATACTAAAATGAAGGGTTCACCTTTGAAAATTCTAAATAATTTTAAATCAGTTACTTTTACATAAGGCAAATGGTTCTTAGGGCTACTTTTGATGGGCACTACCTAAGGTCAGATACTTGCCAACCTAACAATAATACTCAATGCATGGGGCCAGTTCAGTGAAAATCTTTATTCCTAACTTATTTATGACTTGACAAATATGGTTCCCTTTCACCCGACAAATGTAGCACACTGACCAAAATCAGTGAAAATTACCAGAAAACAAACAAACAGACAAACAAAAAAACAACTATGTAGAAACTGAGCAGCATTTGGACACAGTCACAGAAATAGGAAACAAGCCTAATATCTAGTAACGGCAGGAAGAATTGTGCCTGGTATGTTTAATGATGGACAGCATAGTTATCAACGAAAACTAAAACTGTCATGTGTGTAAAGAAGAGCAAAGAAAGCCACTGTGCACACAGAGGAAAAGCTGAGGACTTCTTCACACAAAATTCAAGACCAGGCAAAACTAATCTGCAGTTGTTAGAGCCCTGACTAGAAGCTATGTTGTAAAAGTGGTGGCAGCAACTCAGAGGCTTCTAGGACACTCTAACATCCAGTATCCTGCTGTGTGGTCTTTACAAGGCAATGCTAAAAAAAAAAATGCACCAGCTTATTTGGTTTTGTTCTTTTTTGCACTTTATTAAAAGGTTTACTGTGTGGTGGATGGAATAATTAGGCCCATTCTTTCTCTCTCACCGAGCACAGTCTGAGAGAAGAAGGCATGAAGCAGTTACTTAGGAATGCTCAAACATAAACAATAGCAAGATTAGGAAAGGAAACCTTGTCTCACGGCAAAACAAAGACACATATGTGACTTTTCAGTTTCGTACTACCAACACACAATCGTGGGCTTTTCTGTACTCTCAGCAGTGTGTAGATTCAATCCAGGCACGCTATCAAGGTGATGTGTAATCCATAGCGCATTCTTCAGTCTGTGGAACATTGTTTAGTCAAATGAACACATAGCCGAGGGTGAGTCTAGCAGTTTGCAATCATGCACGCAAGATCATTTTCCAAGCTTTTCTATCTCTCTGTGTATGTCTGTCTCTGCCTCTGCTTCTCTCTCTCTCTCTCTCTCTCTCTCTCTCTCTCTCTCTCTCTCTCTCTCCCCACCACTATTCAGTTCCTTGCAGCACTCCACTTTGATCCTTGATGGAAACCTAGGACATTATTTCTCCCATTCTGCAGTTCATTTCTGGTGATGGCTACTGTATCTGTGGGTGGCTATGAACCAAACAACAGGCTCTGCCTGGTCTCTTAGTACCGCTGGCTCCCTAATCAGAGAGGAATGCTCTCCTTTGTGGGGGTTTTAGGCTACTTGACATAGCTATTACTCTTAGCATTGCTTTAGGGTGGCTGGAGGGATGGGTTGCAAGAGATAGGAGTAGTCGGAGACTTTTGGAGCCAGATCTACAGTGCTCACTTCCAGGTTGCAGGTTGTATGGAAACAGACTGGCAGATGGAAAGATGATATACTTTACCACTGAACCGACATCCCGAGATTCCATCTATGTGACAATTCCCAAAGGACATGAGAGTGCCAGAGAACATCTAGTGCTTAAAAGCAGGCGAAACTTGTAATTATATAAGATTATACATGGAGGAGTATGGGCAGAGATGACAGAAAGGTTCTGCATCCTGAAAAACTATGCTTACCTGAATCTGTGTATTCATTAGCATTTTTGTTAACCAAACTGTAAACCAAGAAGTCGATTTTAATATACTAACACACACAAAAAAAACCAAAATCAGCATAAATACAGAATTTATTTTTTATGCTTATTTTTAAAACAGGACACAAGTATCTGCAAATAAAACTTAAGTATGAAAACCATGTCAAAAATTATCTATGCCACAAAGGAAAGGCAGGAATAACTGTGCACTCACCACTGTTTGCCCCTCTGCAGTGTCCAGTACTCGAATCCATAGGAAAATCTAGAAGGCGACAGAATAAAGAATGATGACAGACTGATTACCTCAGGATGTCACCTCTAAAGTGTAAATCTGTAACAGCTTGTCTTGGTTTAAAATCACTTGTCTCCAGGAAATGGTCCCTTATTAGGGCCGAGAGGCTGCCCCACTATTGGGGGTTGAATAAGGAGGAGGTCCTTTCTCAGAAGTGATTGACAGCTACTGCTCGTGAACTGGCATCACGTATGAGTAAAATTTTAGCACTTAATAAATACCTAATAAATACCGTGTTCTTGAATTTCATAAATGCTGTAAATGAATATTGCATTCCAGCAAAGGCCATACAAATATCAGGCGCCGACCCAAGAGTGTGACTTTATGACAGATAGAACCAAGCACACCTTTGTCAGTGAATGGCTGTGTCATACTCTCCTGGCGCAGTGTCTATGGGAAATCCAGAAAGAACTCCAGGCCTCTTGTCAAATGCAGACTAAGTAGTTCAGCACAAAGGAAGCCTAGCGCCTGTAGATCTCTCCAGCCAGTACAATTAATAGATGTGGCAATAATTGGGATTCACCATTGGTTCTTCTCACGATGCTGTAATCCCAGAAAATGGTAATGATAATGGCCTTCTGTCTTCTAATTAGGAGAGCAGCCTCTGATGAATTGTACTGTGAACCCGGGCTGAGAGACACAGTTACTAACCACCGGACAGGACCGGATTCTTACTGGTACTCAACTCACACTTTGTTCCAAGAGTTGTATACTTGTATTAACACTTAATGCTAAATGAGCTCAACGCCCCTACTTAACCTAACAAAACAGCATTCTTTCTCTGCCCTTATTTTTCACATAAAACATAAATGAAGAAGTTTGAGGTATTGTGAATTTAATCTAGAGTTTTGTGAACATGGGCTCTACCACTGAGTTAACATATGTAGCTTTGAACTAACATGCAAATAAAGATGTATTTAAAAAGATGAAAAACAACAAATACTAGTTGTTTACAAGCTCTTAACTCAACTTAAACATAAACCATTAACTTGATGACTTTTATCCTATTCAGACTTTATTGGATAAATGTATACAAATGTTAAAGCAAAACGCAATGTTTCCATTCCTGAAGAATGATGAGATAAAAATACATGTTGATTATTAAATAATCTTCCTCAAGATTAATAAATCATATTAGTTCGCATTTAAAACACCAAGCATTTAAGGTTTATATAAAATGATAAAACAAAGCTTCTTGGGGGGGGGGGAAGAACTCCTTTGAAACAAAATAGCCAAGGAGGTTTTCCTTATTTCATAAGCTTATTACCAGAGATGTTTCTATACCTTTTTAAACATTGAGTGTTCAACTGTTAAAATCGTATGAAAGAAACACAAAAGTTTCCAGTCATTTTTTAACATAGTTAAAATCTGAAATTCTACCATTAAAACTGTTCTGGGTGGAAACGGTAGAGCTAGATTCTATATCCCAAGTGTTTGCAGGGACGTCACAGAGATCAGGATGTTTCAGGAAGAGCCTGTGTGAGAATAGTGCTGCGAAGGGACCTGCATGTCCTCCGGCTTGGCTTGGCTTGAATGGAGATGGGACCAGCAAAGAGTGAATCTACAGAGAGAGGGGGAGGAGAGAGTCTAAAGGAGTAGATACACTGTTTCTAAGCAACCATCCTGCCAGAAGAGGAAAAAGGAGTACTGCAGGCAAGGAGCCAGCCACAGGTGCACTGTCATAATCCCTGTGGGGTGCAGAGAGCCCAAAGAGAATAACAGAAAGAGTAGAGGCACTTGATACCCACTGATCACAGGGATGAGAAAAGAGACAGAATCAAGGCCGGTTCCAGAGCCTGGATAACTCTAATACTGAAGACTTGCAACTGCGGAAAACGGGAAAGCACGCTAGAGAAAAAACAGGGAGCTCTGGGGATGATGAGCCCGAGGGCCTTTCCTTAGATGAATCTGGAAGGGGCATTCTCTCCTATCAGCAGTGCTACCAAACAGCCATTCCTTGTCTCTTGAAACTCATTGTCCTGGGTGACCTTTTGTTCTTTCAAGCCATGGGTCAACACAATGAAAAGACTTTGCTCCGTTAACTTTAACCAAATGAACAAAAGGCACAGATTCTCCAAATGGATTAAAATCCCTTTTCTTAGCAAGGGAAGATGGGCAGCGTAGGCCATACTCTGGTCTGAACCCTTGACTTCTCGCACACTGAGTTAATTGATGAGTCACGTCTCTGCGCCTTTCCGTTCTTTCCTGTGAATGGGGGTAACAACACGTACCATGTAGCTGTGATGAGAACTCGGGTGTACACCTTGTACGGCAACACCTAGAGCACAGTATGTGTTGTGAGTTTTGTTCTATCAGTGCTAAGGTCCTAAGGCTGCAGGTCCTCTCTCCCTGCTGTGGTCGCTGTTGATCATGTGCTCTAACAAGTACCAATCATTTATTCCCCTCCGTATACACCAGTGCTGCCCCATGCCAATATCAAGTGGCTAAAAATACAAAATGAACGGCAAAACCACCTAAGGGCTTGCAGCTCCGAAGCTGTGATTTATCTCTAAGTTTATATCCTGACGTTAATGTTCCATTATTCAAAATGGCGTGTCTACCCAGTGGCTAGTGTATCCTTTTAAACACCTAGTAGAAAGACAAAGGCCAGAGATACCGTGGTCAAATTTGCTCTTCAAATAATTATTTCAAAGTTCAGCAGAAAGAACACAAAAGGTGACTGATTGAAATAATAGCTTAGGGACAGTCTAAGATTTCGCAAGCACTAACGAGTGGGTTATTTCCAAATAAAATTAATAACACAGATTCTCTCCCCAAGACCCGCAGACTTCTTTTTGGTATGCACATGATGAAAGATCCTTAGAATCGTGGTTTTTTTTCTCTCTAGTCTTAACTTCAAATTTTCGCTTCCATGTTCTTGTTCAGATCCTTCCTTCTCGGTATTTGGCCCCTCAAATATTTGTAGACCGAGGCTAACACTAAAGAAAAGGCTGCCTGTTCCTTGGAGAGTGGAGAGATGATTAAATAGCCATTTCTGCATGTGAAAGGTAGCAGGGCTCTGCCAGGCCAGGGCCTGAAGAATATGTTGTGCAAGAGCCTGGTGGGTCCAGGGGGGGTTAGTCTAACTGGAAGCCAGCAACAAGAGGGGGATTGCGGAGCCCTTGGTACTGCAAGCTGCAGGAGTCCTAGAAACAGCTGTGAACCGCCCTGCCATTTGTCTTACGCATTCAATATTTTTCAAATTTTTAAAAAAATACTGATTTTTTTCTTTTTGATGAATCAGTGAAATTAATGAGGATTAGTTACAGAAGCATGGGTGAGAAGTTATTTATAGCAAGTTATTTATAGTGGCCCCACTACTGAAGAAACTGTGTCTCCCTTGCCTGCAACCACAACCTGCGATAATACAGGAGGGGTGGAACCCCCAGATCTACCTCCATCCCCGCACCCCTACCCCCCCCATTACCTGCTTATAGTCCTCAGGGAGGGCAGAGGCTTGTGAGACTCTTCCTCTAATAAACTATTTCTAGTTAACAGACATCAAACTCACTCTTTTCTTTCTGTTATTCCTATAGGAGCAAACTCCTTAACCTGAGTTCTAGCTTGATTTGTACGAAATGAAATACTAATTTTCTGCATTCCGGAGAAATAAAACTTGCTTCACCAGTGAGATCCAAGTGTCCATCTTGCTCTCTGGGGGATGAAGTAATAAGAGTGTGGGGCTGTGTCTGCTGCATTTAGCAAGTTCAATCAATCAATCAATCAATCAATCAATAAAGGAAAAGTTAGTCAAGCAGCATTAAAAATAGGAAAACAATATCAGTGACTTGTTCAGTGATCTCTCTGCCCCAGGTCCGACTCAGCTAGTCCACAGACCATCTAGTCTTCACCATGCCCTTAGGGTACAAACAATTTTGTCTTTATTTACAGGTAAGGGTTGAAGAAGTGGTACCATTTCCCTATAGCTGGAGAAGGCATGGGCTCATGTAGAGATTCGGCACCTAGTTCAGCGCTACGAATTTGCCCAAGAGTCTCAACTAACTGGCAAAATGGCCAAACTGAGCTGTTCCCAAACAGTAGTGCTCAAAGCCGCACTTTACAGTAAACACAATACACAAGAAACTTAACCTGGTTCTGCACTCTAAGTTTGGGTGTGTTTATCTGTGCACCATATGTGTGCAGTACTCATGGAGGCCAGAAGAGGGCATCAAATCTCCCAGAAGGAGAGTTACAGATGTTATTAATCTCCCATGTGTGTACTAGGAATCAAACCAAGGTCCTCTAGAAGAGCAGTGGATGCTCTTAACCACTGAACCATCTCTCCAGCCCCATATTAAGTAATTCTGGGTGTCTGGCAGTTTCACCAAACTGGGGGAATGTGTAATTTTTCAACAAGCCGGAAGTCCGGCGACCTCTCAGGCCAACCCCTCACGGTTTCTGTTTCCCGTGGAAACGGAGGAGAGGCAGCATACTGACTGCCTCCTGCCCGCGGGCGCTTTGCTTCCAGTGCTTGTGTCAGTAAAACAAATCCTCCTCTGGAACTTCTGAGACACTCAGCAGGCATACCCCTCGGAGTGACGAACTGTCTCTACGCGTGTCTCTCTGTTTCCGTGAGACAGTTATGCCATGTTTGGCCCATGGGGATAGATAACTCAGGGACTCTTAAAGAAACTGCTTCCCATCCACATTGACTACGGCCTTCGAGAGCCCTTAGCCTTGTCAAACCTCACTCCTGGGGGCTGGAGAGACAGAAGGCTCAGCAGTGAAGAGCACTGACCGCTCTTCTGAAGGTCCTGAGTTCAAGTTCCAGCAACCACAAGGTGGCTCACAACCATCCATAATGAGATCTGATATCCTCTTCTGGGGTGTCTGAAGACAGCTACAGTGTACTTGCATATAATAAATAAATAAATAAATAAATAAATACACAAAAAACAAAAACAAAAAACAAACAAACAAACAAACAAAAAACCCTCACTCCTTCCAGGTCCTTCTCTAGGCTTAGGCTTAGAAGCAGTTTGTCTTCTAAGGGAAGCATGGATTTCAGCGAGAAATGCACGACTCCTAGTGCTTGGCCAGAGAGGAGTGCTAGCATTTGGTTGACTTTAACAGTGTCTGTCAAGCCAGGATAGCAACTGCACTGGGATGTAACAGAAATGACTGCAGGGCCTGGGATCTTAGTACAAGGGCTCAGAATTCCCTTTTACCCAACAGTAAAAAGAACACATTTCTTTCAGCCTGCCTTATAAAGCTAGCTTTTGATTCATAATTGATATTAAGAAGACAGTACCTATAGTTGTGGTGATACGCTAAGGAAATTGACCATGAGGAGGATATGAGATCGCTCTGTTCTGTCTTGGTTTTCAACTATTCCTGCCTTTCCCTTTGCCCTCTCTTAGTTAATGAATGTCATTTTTCTGAATCAGCCCCGTTGATTCGTGAAGTACGGATTGAGGGCGTGAGCAGGCTGAGAAACAGAAGGAAACGGGCAGAGACGGAACAGCCAAGTGAAACACACTGAAGAGCAGTGGGAGGGGCTGACAGAGGACCACTAGTTCGTTGGCTCAAGCTTTCTCTTTAAAGAACATGAAGGATAAAATCTGAGTCTTGGGTTACCTAGTAGGGAATGCTGAGTTTACTGAAATATTCCACACTGAACTGGACTGAGTTGGGGGGAGGGGCTGGGAAGTTATGAATGTCACAATTAGACCAAACATCTGTGAAAAAAAAAACAAATTGTGATTAAACCCATTAAACATAGAGTGATAATACAGTCTTATAATGGGGAAAGGGTGAATGCGTGGGTCGTGTATACACACACAGTATGGGTGGGATAACGGGTGTGATTACAGGCAAAGTTATATAAGACTATGAAGATGGCATGCCCCAAATATAACTCCACTCACCCATATGCCATATACAAGATTACTTGACGGCACGTGGGCATGTGCAAAGGGCCTGCTATTTTCAGTTCCTCGGCTATCTGGCTGAAGAGAGCAACAGGAGTTAATCAGCAGGGCATGGCAATAATATCTCATAGCTCTTTCACTCTGGAATGGAATTACCATCTATTTTGTCAAGAGAGGGGGGAAACTGGTTGAAAGGTGATGGTAACCGACGAAACTGGGCTCTGGGCAAGCACATGTCACTAATAGATCCTCTGTGTTAGAAGTTTACTGAAACTAAATTAGCACCTCTAATGATTAGAAGAAAATAAGGGTTTTCGTTTTTTTTGTTTTTGTTTGTTTTTTTTCTGTTGTCTCCATACAATTGTAAGCCGTGAAAACACTAAAGATTGAGATTGCAAAAGAATCCACCAAGAAACAGAGAAGAAGGTTAAATGTCGTTCAGAGTGTTGCAGCTAATTCCCACACGCAGAGAGTGGGGAGGTAAGGGGGGCTTTGGAGGTTGGGTGTGAAAAGTGGGGACAGAATGGATGGATCCGATCACCTGTTGGAAGAGAACGAGTTTGTCTGGGAGAATAAGTGAATGCTTTTGTTTTGCTTTTAAGTAAAAGAACCAGAGGGTGCTTAAAGGGAAAGTTAAGTGCTCAGAAGAGCAAAACACGCGAGCTAGAGCTAGCCGATAAAGGCAGCTAACTTCTCCTCAGAGGTCGGGCAAAGCTCAGGACTCACCCGCTCCGTCCGCGGTGACGATGGCCTCGGGAGAGATGCACACGCCACGGTCGTACACCGGCAGCTCCTCGCAGGCCAAGCTCTCTGGCCACGAGTGGCGGTACTTGATGAGGATGGGCTCGCAGCCCTGCCGGGCGCGCTCACACACAGACTTGCAGGGCTTGATGGGCTCGTGCTGGAAGTCGATGGTGCAGATGGGCGCGTACATGGCACAGAGGAAGAAGAGGAGATCCGGGCTGCAGTGGGTGCCCAGCAGCCCTTCGAATTGTTCGATGGCCAGGATGGCGTTAGCCTGGGTGCTGTGGTGCAGGTGGTTGGGCATCTTGGTCATGTTCCAGGGAAGGGACTTGCACAGGGGGATGCGGACAGGCTCACAGGCTGCAGCCTGGGCTGCGGGCACCTGGAGCAGGCAGAGAGCCGCCAGGACTAGCAGCCCGGCCCATGCTAGCAGCATCCGTCCGGAGCCGCGGCAGACCATGGTCCCAGCAGGATGGGGCTGGGCGCAGCCGGGCGACGGACGCGAGACGCACGTTCGTTCCGAAGTCTCCCCCTGCGGTCCCGAGGGGTGAGCACACAACGACCTGGGGGAGCTGCCCCCCCCCCCGGGACAATCACAGTTCTCTTGGCTCCAAGTCCTCCCAGGTCCGGTCCACGAGCTTGGCGGAGCCCGGTGCCTTGCTGCGCTGGCTGCTCTTCGCAAGCGTCTAAGCCTCTAGGCGAGGCAGCATCTATTTATTCCTCTCGCTCTGGCAGAGACATCAGCCTTCGCACATCAATCAGATGAGGGGGCAGACGAGGAAGCCAGAGAGAAATAAAAACAAAAGTCAAATTCAGTTAAGGGACTCGGAGTTCTGGGGTGTTACAAAAAAAAAAAAAAAGTGTTGGAAGAAGCGATAAATTCTGCAAAGTGAGATGCGATGAGGGACCCCGAGGAAGGAGATTTGGTGAGGGGGGCGGGGGGGGGACTAATGGGAACGGAGGTAGGAGTTTGCCAAGTCCTTCAGGGTCGGGAAGATCCTACGAGCGGCCGGAGGAGCTCGGAGGAGGTCAGCGCCTTGGCTCGCAGCTGCGCCTTCCCACCTCGGCTGACAAGAGCTCCGCCCCGCGGTCCCCCGCCGTCCGGCTCCGCCTTCCGAGCAGGCTGTGAGTTGTCAGGGGACCGGAGTGTGAGACCCTGTCTCACCGTGATGCAGCCCCAGGCAGCTCCCGACAGGAGCCGCGCACCTTTCCCACCCCATCCCGGGCTCCGGCTCCGTAGACGATCCCTTGGTCCCCAGGGGAGACCCGCCGAGCTGCGCGCCCCTGGATCCCGCCCCGCGAACCCACGCTGCGCCCCGCTCCCCGCAGCTATTTTCTCACAGCAAACCCCAGCGCACCTCGGCCTGCAGGAATTCAGGCTGGAAGGCGCGAGCAAAGTCCCTTTAAACGTCCACGTCGCAGAGACCGCAGCCTCCTGAAAGCAATGGCAGGGCCCTATCCGGCTAATGACTCCAGGGATCTGTGATTGGAATAACTGTGGAAAAACTGACCTTCACAAAGGGGAGAGAAATTGCAAGAGAACAAATAGACCCACGGGAACATGAAAAGGAGTCTGTTTCCTTCCATCTTTCCTTCCCTTACTCTCCCTCCCTGCTTCCATCCGAGTTTTTCTTTGCCCTGTAAAATTGGAACTTTTGAGTTTTTCGTTTTTTAAAGCTGAAGCGTGGAGCCTACTTTAAAAGCACTTGGATTCCGCCCCACCCCCATCCCCACCCCACCCCCGGAGTGTTCTCACTGAATATTGCATTTATTATCTAACTCTTCCCACGGGCGGTTTCATCTAACAGGGGAAATAAACGTGCAAGCAAAATACCCCACACAGGTAATGATAATAGTAAACAGGAAAACGGTTCTCATCCAGATGAGTTCAATACAGAGGAGAAAATAGAAAACAGATCCCTCCCAGGCTACGCCTTCCAGGAGTCTCCAGTTTCCACCCCGGCTGCCCCTGGCTTTCAGGGCATTATACGTGGGAAGTCCTGCCGAGGCCCAACCACTGCGCCCCTTCAGAGGAAAACCATTTAGCAGAGGGATTACAGTCTCAGAAGACAGCGGGAGCACAGAGGCAAACCTACAACAAAGCCGGACGTCACTAGAATAGTCCTGATTTCCCCAACCCTCCCCACCGCCCACCCCCTGCTGTCAGTATTAGGCAGATAAAGTCCGTCTCGACTTCCGAGAGCACGCAGTAGGATACGGCTTTAATCCCCTGCCCTGGCTCAGTGGCGCTTAGGGAATGTCAGTGGCCGACTTGAGTTTATGGAATTTTTATCTCTAAAAGGATCATTACCAGAGGTTTGTAACTTCAATGTTTTCGGAAGGAAGTGTGTCTACTTCATAGGAAATCAACAACAGATGGTGGCTAGGGAACCGTTTAATTAATAAATAAACTGCGCCCGATTTACAATTACTTGGTGTCATATAAGAAAACAAAGCCAAAAGTTATATAAATTAATTCAATGAAAAAATGGCAAAGCACACGCGCGCGCGCATGCATACACACACACACACACACACACACACACACACATACACGTTTAAAATTAAAACTGTATCAAGATTACAAACAAGACAGCTGCTTGTTATAGATATTTCCTCACATCTTCTGAAACTGGGTGTGGGTTTGTTGTTTTGATATTTGATGGACATAGGAATTCATACTGAGGAACTAAGGACACAAGTCAAAGCTGCATGCAATGTATTTAGTATTTTAAAAAAAATTGTCGGTATGCCGAATGCAAATTATTGATGTACCAACACACCGCTTTAAAACAAAACTAAACATTTATGGAGATCTGATTCCAGAATCTCTAAAGACTGTACTAGGTACACTCCTGGGGAATCTTCAAAATCGTGAGGTCACCTGGACCTCTGAGACGCAGCGGTGCCTCCCACACCTCAGAGAGCTCTGGTTGCTTTCCAGAGGACCCTGGTTTCAATTCGAGGTGCCCGCATGACAGCTCACAATTTTCTGAACCTCCAGCCCTGGGAGATCTGATGGCCTCCTCTGGCCTCTGTGCATACCAGACACACATGTGGTGTATAAACATACACGCGAGCAAAACACCTGCACTCACACAATGCAATTTAAAGATTTAAGTATTGTGAATGCAACTGCAGTACACAGCACACATCTAACGTGTCTGAGGGCTTGGGTCCGGTCCCTAGTGCTGCTACTACCACCATGACCAAAAAGAAAAAAACAGTCCAAAATAAAGTTTTTCTTTTTCTTTTCTTTTAAGTTTTTATTTTTCAATAAAAAAAAAAACAAAGAAAAAGAAAAGAAAGAATTGCG